>JADMNL010000029.1:36770000-37970000 GCA_016271365.2 Neoceratodus forsteri | reverse complement strand
GGTATAAGGTGTTTTAGAGGGTGTGGGCCCTAATCGACTTGGTCACATTATGACTTTCTGGGTAAAAAAAAAGTGTTACCTACGTCTGGCGGTGAGAGTATAGCACAGCTGTGAGAAAAACGTGCTCAGTCAGAGTTCATTCTTGACGGGTTGTATTAAGTTGTATGACTCAATCCAAATTGAAGTATTTGAAGAGTTCAATGCATTAGGACCCAGGGGAATCCGAGCTAGTGAGTCAGTACGAGGAGCTCTGACTAAGTTTAGTGCAGTGAATGGGAAGCAGTGTGGGAGTAATAGTGTGAATGGCTTGGGTTTAAAAACTCTTCAAAAACTGGGATAAAGCTTGAAAACAGCTCGGAAACTTCAGCGTGTAACTTCCTCTGCTTCTTAAGATACTGGTGACAAGGGAACAGAGGTGAGTGCCAAATTATGCGTTTGATCAGGTTGCCTCCCTGAATAGATGAATGCTGTATACATTAGTGCTTGGGAGCAGTAGCATTGGAGCTAAAGTAACAAAACCAGTAGACGTCAGTCACCTTTCCCTTTCTACCCATGACTGTGACTCCAGCACGCAAGGTATGGAAGGCAGGGGTGGTTGAACTAGAGCCTTTTTTAGGACTCAGAGCAGGTGAGGATCGAGTCGTTTGGCATTAATAACAAGTATAGCAAGTGTGAGGATGGGGCTTTGCTGCCTTGTTTGAAAAGGTGTGGTGACATCTGGAAGGAAGGTTTCACCTTTTTATAGCTACCCATTGGGCAGAAACGTAGCAGAAGCAAACGGAAGCGTCGCGCTGGTCGGGGTATTCTATAGTCATGTTACACAAGCTTTCAAGAACGATTTATAACGACAGAAAGTTGGTATTTACTTTTAATACATGACGTTGCTATGTGTGTGGAGTGTGTTTATTTGGATGGCGAGCAGCAATTTCAATTTGTGCAACTGAGTAAGGCAACCTTTGTGCAACTGTAGTTAGAAATGGGGTTTACGCGCAAACTCTACCTTCATGGAAGTCAGGATTGTTGTAATGGGTGGTAATTCCTAGGTCATGAGTAAACTTTGGTCTCATAGGGTTCGGGGGGTCCTGCTTATCATCACCACCAGCTGGTGCAATCGTCTTTCGATGTCAGTGGCAGAACAGTGTGCAATAAAAGGCTGCCCGCCAGGTAAACACTCAATGACAGGAGACCAGTTTAGATCAGGGAACTCCTGTCAGCCCAGCAGGTATGTGTCTGGGCAGCTTTCCTAGACTGCTGTCTGCACAACTGATGAATACTGGCAATGTTTGAAAAGCATTACAATGATTACCTTGAGGACAAGAGCCAGGAAGTGTCCTGCCATATTGCTTGAAGCTGGTGCGATACAGTACAGCACCACCTCCTTCGCAACAACCCCTCAGGTTTGGACAGAATCTGGCGAAATGGTGACCATCGAATAAAGACTGAACTAAGAGATACATTCACAACTGACAGTTTGAAACCTCTTCAAAGCAGCGGGTTAGTTGAGCTGTATAAAGAAACCTGGAACAGTTAAGGCAGAGTACAAAGCGGAGGGGGTTATTATTATTATATTCTAGAATTCCTGGCACAGATAACGAGAGTATTCGTTTCCTTAATACCTTGATTCTATAGATATAGGCAGGAACATATAGCCCCCACCCCCTTTGAAAATGCCGTCTTTGTCCTAGTACGCCTTCAGTTCACAATGTATAAAGGGCAGGGAGGGAATAATTCCTCCCAAGGGAAGCTGTTGTGCAGTTTTTATTTTAGAGCTGCAGACTGAACTTCAGTTGAAATGCTTAGCTCTAGACAGCCCAGATATAGTTGCAATCCAAAAAATTACAGTAAAGATGCAATTATTAAGTCAATTTTATAAGAAAAAGTTTCAGGCGATGTTCCATAGTCAAGGTCTTAGAGTGATCTAATATTGAGGCAGAAACATCCTGCCCAACTTAGTAAATGATTTTAGTATTTGGTTAGCCCTTGTGCGTGGATTTCCACCATAACGAAAAATATTTTATGCCACAGTTCAAAGGTCATAGAATGCTGTAGTACTCTTCTGTGGTACAGTAGCTTTTTTTAATTAGAATGAAAACTTGTGCTGCCTGCTGTTTTACCTTTATTTTTCACACACACACACACACACACACACACACACACACACACACGGGTGTAGGCAGGAATACTCACTGTACACATTCGTGTACAGTTTTGTTGAGTGCCTGTCACAAACCATATGTCTTTCTGTTAACATTTCCATTCTAATCTGTAGTATTTGGGTTAGTATAGGCCACAGAGGAGTGTCTCTGTTTAAACTTCTGTTGTTTAGGAGACAGATGCATGTAGAACCTCTTTAGAGATTAGAGGAATCATCTGACAAAAATCTGATTTGTTTGGAAGGGGGTACCATTTGGAGAGGATGTGTACATTTTTTAATGGGGGTGTAACTGTTGGAGATTGTGTGTACAAAACAGAAATTTCTGGCTACACCCCCTGCACACACACACACACACACACACACACACACACCAGAGGCGCGCACGCACACACACACACTCCAGACCCTCCCCCAACTAAACACTTTCTGTTGTTTAATTTTAAAAAACAGAAACATACCCCCTCTCCCAGGTGACTTTCAGCAGCTGGGTGAGAGTAAGTTTCTGTTGTTTTTTTTGTTGTTGTTGTTGTTGTTTGTTTGTTTGTTTGTTTTTTGCTTGTTTATTTTGTTAAGTAATAAAAAAAAACACCCATTTGTCAAGAAGAAAAACGCAGTGTTTCTTTTATTTTGTTTCAGTCCATGTACTATACAAAATAAGACATAGGCAACCATGCTCAGCTCAGTTGTTTCCCCTCTCAGGGTTCTGATGACATCAAGAACCTCGCCAGCTTCACTGTTGAGGTCTCCATGTTGCCATCAGAAACCCTTGCTGGAAACATAGCCTTGTTGTGGATGGTGGCCAATACATTATTTTCTGTATTCTGCATGTTTTAATGTTTTAGTTTTAGCTTTTTTGGTGTGTTTGTTTTCTGTGATTGCTTAGTGGAAGCTACAACACAAACTAAGCAGCCATAATGTTTTGTTTTAGTTCAGTAAGTTTTTTTTTTTTTTTACAAATCTCAAATGCAAGAATTATAGAGATGTTTAAAGTACTGTAGCAAAGTGCTGGCCATTTTGGTCACTGTATCCATATGTAATATGCAGATAACTCGATGCTTCTCATCAGTTAGAAAGCCACACCTGTTGCGTAGTTCTGGTGAATCTTTCCCCCACTTGGTTTGAGAGCGCATTTTCTTTTACAAAGAATGCTTAGATACCTGTTATGGACACCTCAGCATGCCTCATTAAAAATTGTAAGGTTATTATAAATAATTTTGCTGATTCTACAACTGTTTCATTAGTTGCCCACATTGCTTCAGGCTGTGAATAAACTTTTTAGTGGACTTATTTTTGGAAAAACTATCTTAGTCTGTGTTGCCACAATGCCACTTTTCCCTACAGTATAGCTATGTATGGATGCTTGCTTGCCTACAGATGTTTTAGTCGTTCAGAAATGCTTATTTTGCCATTAAAATCCAGTCTATTTACCATGTGTGCAGCACATAAAACTGTAATTGTGCAGTAAAATGAAACTGATAAGCAGTCAGTGCTTCAAATAAAGTAACTGATGGGTGCCCTCTGCTGGTGACTTCAATATCTGATTCCTGCAAGGGGCACAAATACTCTGAAGAATAAGGTAGTTTTCCAACTTGTGAACAGTAGACACAGTTCTGAGAATGAGGCAAATAAATGATCATGTTTGCTGAATGATAGTAGATGGTATATTATCATTTACCTTATGTTTTTTAACAGAGACCTGAAGACCCATGGCTTTTGCTGTACAATGTATTCAGCAGTGAGCCAGTGACTCTAAAAACAAAGTACTGCAACTCAGAGGCAGTGCACAGATGGGGTGCTGATGTTTTCAGACTGGCCACACTGGCACATCATAATAAGGAATGCTACCAATTAGACTTCTGAGTCACAGTGGTAGACACAGTACATCATTAACGGGCGACAAACACCTTCTGGCCCCGAGTACTGAAGACAACCCCAGATGGATATAAAAAAAGAGTGGTTACTTAAAGCAATAGTATTTGTTAGTCAGCAAAAATGTCATTACATAGTTTTTTGTTGTTGCTGTTTGTTTGCTTGCTTAGCAAAAATGCATTTCTGACATCTCTGGATTCCTCCTCTGTGTATTTTTTTAATTTGCTCAGATATTTTGCAAAAAACTTTTATAGCTAATTTTGAAATTAATGACTGAAGTCACTAAAGATGGCTGCTACAGGTGATTACTTTAAAATCTCATTTAGGTTATCTGTTGACTGTGCATACAAGGTTTATACTGCAGAGTTAATACTATTGTGATACTGTTACCACATGTTTCTGATGGCAAACATCACAGGACTGGACCAAGATACTTAATTTTTCCATTGTAGACATGGCATGGGAGCTGGAAATTTAAAAACATTTAGAAATCCTGAACCATAGTTCAGGAATAAAAAACAAAACAAAAAGAGAAATGAATAAGTATATGTTTTTGTGAGGAAAAAAAAATATTGTTGAAGAACTACATAATGACTAACAAATACTGCTGCTTTAAAAGTGTTACACTGAGTCTTAATATTTTCAGCAATATTCTTTATTTTATTTATTTAAAAGTTTTACCAGGAAGGCATACTGAGCTGACTACTGCTCGATTCCAGACACGTCATGGGGAGAAGGGAATGGGGATACAACATAGTATACAGAGGCACAATATACAGAGTCCATACAACAGATACAGAGTACAGGAAACCTTGAGCAAGAACTACAAAATGTGCTGCATTACAGGGGCAATAGTGCAAGGCACATAACAGTGATTCTAAGCTAATCTAGGAAATACTTTCCATGCCTTATAGATCTTGATCATGATACTGTAATGATATCTTGCAGACCCCCTCCCTCACTCCCATCCCTACTATAGGTGGGCAAGGTTAGAAAACTTCACTCTCTGGAGAATTTCGTGAGTTTTACTGAATTTGCGAAGTTCTCCTTTAAGGCAAAGTTCTACTTTACCTTAAAAGAGAATTTTGCAAATGATGAAATTGTGACCTTTGCCTGCAAATTTTGGTTCTAAGGTAAAGTCTGCAAGGATCCATGGGACTACAGGTCACATGGTGCTGCAGTGAGCTGTATTGCCATGCCCAGACTGAATTCAGTGAAGTGTGAGGAAGAGACAGTTGGTGTTAAGTGTGCTCTGTATCTTTGTGCCTAAAGACTTTTGGAAAGCATTTAAAACACACATTTTTTTCAATAAATCACTCCATTAACTGTCTACATGCCTCATGCTTCTAGATTACCAATTATGCGTGATAGTTTTTGTGATTTAGTTGTTTAAAGTAGTAATTTCCTTTCCTGTATTGTGTAGTGAGGCAGTGCTGTTGGGGCACTGCATGCTATTACTTCCAGCAAGAAAAGGCAGTATAGCAGCTTTTTCTGCCTTAGTATTACTAGCGCCGTTGTAGTCAGTGTTTTGTGTAATTTTTTTCCCTGTTTTCTTTGATTTGTAATTTTAGTTCTGTACAACAGTTAGATGTGTTTTACTGAATTATTTTTGTCACTGTCATTTGACTATATTGATTTCATTTTCGTTTAATGATTGAAGTTGGCGATTTTTTCATGTACACAGTAATGTTGTTATAATTACCTGAGTTTTTGCATTTTACGTGTCCCTTAAGTCCCTGAAATCCCTGTTGTCTATTGTTAGTGTACAAAAAAAAAAAAAACAATGGTAGTGTGGGTGCTGCTGGTGCTGCTGATTCAGAAGGAATTTGAACTTCAACAGGGGGCACTATTGCCTCCACTGGGTGTGCCCTCTGCCCCACCATGACATATAAACTTCCCTCACGCCCTCGATGAACTTCTGGCAGCACAGATTGGCCACTACCTCCACCACTCCCACTCGACACTGCCCTCTGCTTTTCCTCCCATTCAGCCCAGTGATTTGCCATGAGATGGGTCCTCTGACTCCCAGTACCCATGTGGGTCCCCTGCTTGCCCCAGGGGATGCGTTTATTGCATAGGTTGCAAGTGATCACACTTATCCTAACCCTAATGTACCATAGGATAACACTGCAACTTTAACAAACCATAACTCCACCTACCCAGAGGTCTCAGAGAGTACTAAAAACAGAAACATAGAATTTGACAGCAGATATGGACCGCTTGGCCCACCTAGTCTGCCTGTTTCCCTATCTAATGGATAGGCTGCAGATCCTAGTTAACCAACAGCCTACTTCCTCATACCCCCCCACTAAAATTGCCTTATATCTGTCCCATGCATTCTTGAATTCCCCCACTGTTTTTTACTCCACTACCTCCTCAGGAAGGCTGTTCATGTATCCACAACCCTCTCCATGAAAAAAGACTTCTTCGCATTACCTCTGAGCCATCCCTCTTCTATCTTCGAATAGTGTCCCCTTGTTCTTGCATATCTCTTTTTCTGAAAGATGCTACCATCTTAGACTCTGTTGATTCCCTTGATGTACTTGAAAGTTTCTATCATGTCCCCCCTTTCTCCCTCCTCTCATTGAGTGTATACATATTAAGCTTCTTTAATCTCTCTTCATATGTCTCTGGTGCAGACCCTACACCATTTTAGTTGAGCTCCTTTGGACAGCCTCCATCCTGTCTAAGTCCTTGCAGAGATGGGGTCTCCAGAACTGGACGCTGTACTCCAGATGGGGTCTCACCAACTATCTGTACAGAGGGATAACAACTTCCTGTTTTCTACTGGTGATGCCTCTCCCTATGCATCCCAGTATCCCACCAGCCCTCCTTACTGCCTTCTCACATTGCTTGCCCACCTTAAGGTCATCTGATATGAATACCCCCAGGTCCCTTTCCATTTCTGTTGTCATTATCTCACCCCCATTGTGTACTCTTCCCCTGGATTTTGTTTCCCAAGTGCATCACTTTGCACTTCTTTGCATTGAATCTAAGCTGCCATACATTTGACCATTCCTCCAACCTTGTTAAGTCATTTTGCATCCTTTCCACCCCACCTTTTGTCTCAACCCTGTGGCAGATCTTTCTGTCATCTGCAAATAGACATAATTTTCCTTCCAGTCCCTCTGCAATGTCACTTATAAAGACATTAAAGAGGACTGGTCCCAGTACTGAACCCTTCGGTACCCCACTAGTAACCCCCTTCTTCAGAGTGAATTCTGTTACTATTACCCTCTGTATCCTGTTTTCCAGCCAATTTTTTACCCAGGCTACCACTTTGGGACCCACTCCAATGCTGGCTAACTTGTATATTAATCTTTTGTGTGGGACTGTGTCAAATGTCTTGCTAAAGTGTAGGTAGGCCATGTCCACAGCCCCTCCCTGGTCTACTACATTGGTTGCCCAGTCAAACAAATCTATTAGATTCATCTGACATGACCTTCCTGCTGTGAATCTATGCTGCCTTGGATCCTGTGCCCCACTGGTCTCTAGGAACTCAACAATTCTTTCCTTTAGAAGTGATTCCATCATTTTCCCTACCACTGAGGCATCAAACTAACAGATCTGTAGTTTCTTGCCTCTGTCTTGCACCCACTTTGTGAAGGGGAATCACATCTGCCCTCCTCCAGTCCTCTGGTACCACACCATCCTCCCATGATTTGTTAAAAGGGTAGTCAGTGGTGTCACTAGTTCTACCCTTAGTTCTTTTAGAATTCTTGGGTGAATCCTCACAGGCCCATTGCTTTGTCCATCTTCAGTTTTAGAGTTCTTTCAGAACCCTTTCATCTGTAAAAGGACTCAGATCGACCCCCCCATGCAGAGTGCTTCTGTTAATTGGATTGGGCACTACCCCTCCTCCTCTTTTGTGAATAACTGAGCAGATGTATACATTCAGTATCCCTGCTTTTTCACTGTCCCTCTGACCTCCCTATCCAGAGGGCTTCTATTCTTTGATTTAGGTACCTCCCCTCCTCTTTTTTTGTGATTACTGAGCAGAAGTATTCATTCAGTATCCCTGCTTTTTCACTGTCATCATCTGACTACCCTCTCTTCCCTTTATTAAGCCTCACTATCCCTCCCTTCATCTTTCTTTGCTCCCTAATGTACCTATAAAAGGTTTTATCCTACTTCTTAACTGAGTTAGCTATCTTTTCCTCAGTTTGGGCTTTTGCTATTCTGACTGCCTTCCCCATTTTCTTCTGCTTTAATGGGTACATTTCTCTGTCCTGTTCCTTCTGTGTTTCTCATACCCCAGAAAATTCATGGGGTATGCACAGCACCCCAAAATTACCTCCCAACATCACCATGGGGTTGCCAAATCCACAATTTAAGTCCAATAAACATTAAAATGCAAGAAATGTACATTTCCACTTGGACATCAACCAAACCAAGTTTCAGACAAATTCAGCAAAAATTAACCAAGTTATGCCTAAAAGATCTGACAGGAGTAGTTGTGGTGGCATTCATGTTGCCAAATTATTTTCTGCCATATCTGTGGCATCCATGCAGATGGGTGCTGGGAGAGATGGCAACAAGAGGATCAGTTCAAAAGGTAGCAAAACCTCTGCCTCAAGAACAGTGTTTAAGGAGGAGGAGGAGGAGGTTGCTGGTGTCCCCTTCACTGCTGGTGGTGTGGTGGGCATGGAGCCTGATCTGGATAATAGTTCCCAAGAATGAATATATGGACCAGTGACCAACCAGTTGGTAGCTCCTTTCTGTGCATTACAGCACACTGGGCACAGGTACCTGAGGTAGTATTTAACTCTGGCCAGGGAAAGCGTACCAAGCCCAGGTTGCAGTGCAACATTCTGGGTGTTTGCCAGCATGTCACACTGGCAGTGAAGAGTGCAACTGGATCACAGACACAGGTCAGAAAATGTTAGAATTGCTCCTGACTGAGATTGATGAGTGGATGCAGCCTGTGATGGTGGTACCATGGGGGGAAGGGGTGGCACAGGGTCTTCAGGCTATGGAGTGTGGGGGGGGGGACAGCTGGCTGTGAGACTTTTGTTTATCAGTAGTTAATTTTGCCTCAACTTCATCTTGGTGTACTCCAAGGAGAAGTTACAAGTGAGGTTGCAAGATAAATTGACCCAACTTCACCTGGGTACACCCCAAGAAGAGGTTATAGGCAAAGTTACCAATGATGAATTTCTGATTAAATAGTAAAATGTCATGATATTATCTGTGGAGGCAAATTTGGCAGCTTCCCCTTAACTTCACCTGTAAATTAAAACTTTGTGACATCTCTAACCCCCCCACATACACACACAAATTATTTAAAACACGCAAATTATTTAAAGAGCCAGTGACAAGTCTCATAAACAAAGCTTTGAAAATTATATCATTGATATGTAAGTTTCATTGTATACGCTATCTTTCCCATTTTGTTTGTTACCAAGGGCATTTCTATGGAAACTGTATTCTTGTCCTTTCAGGCTGCTTGTCTACTGGTGATGCTATAATTCATTGACAGCTTGTGACACCATAATCCTTTCCATGGCAACGGACTGTGATTCAAAAGCAGAGGATTATGGTATAGACAGGCAGTAGGAGTGGATGAAGTCTGAGGGGCAAGGATCCTATTTTCAAGCAGTTATTCTCTGTGATAAAGGAGTGACAATATGTTCCAAAACTATGAGAAATATATGCAGAACTTTGTATATAATGTTTTTCAAAGTTTTACCAGAGAGGTCTCAGATGGTTTAAGGCATTCATCGCTAAAACACAAACTTTCTGCCAAGAGGACAATTCAAATATGGATTCAAATAGCATATCTAACTGTTCACTGAAACACCTCCACAAACCAGAAGGAAAGCATTAGTGTAAATAGAAAACAGATCCCCAAAAGAACAGAAAGCAAGCCTGATTCTGCCCAAGTCCCTTTATGAAGAGACTAGGGGCTTAATAATACTTCTTGAAATACTTTATTGTTGAAAACAACAATATTAATAACAATCAGTTGTTACTGAAATGTTATGGGCTCAGCATAAGATTTCTGTTCTGTCAATATAAATGTAATATTGTTTGACTTTTAGTGAAGATATGATCCAGTTTCCAGCAATTAAAACACCGCTGGTATCAGCAGAACTCAGTTACATAATCCTCCCATAAAACTGGAGTCTCCGGACCTTCCATTGGTTATTTAAGCAATAAGCCATGAGGGGGCATGGGTTATTGGGGGATTTACCATGGCTGGAGTGGTTTGCTCATGAGGCATAGCCAAGTGGGTAAATCCTTACCAGCCATGGTAAATCCCCCGATAACCCACATCCTCTGAGTGGTTTATTGCGATTATACCAAGGTTAATTGTTTCACTATAATAAAATACAAATATTAAAGAGGTCGCTGTGTTTTTTTTATTTTTATTGTATTTATTCCTGGGCTGCAGAGGATTAGGATGTAGATGACCTTTTGTACCACTGTTACCATTTGCTCAACAGCCATTGGTTATCAGAGGATTTACACCGGTGGTAAACTGCCAGTCTGACCATTTCATTGGCTGTTCACTTATGTCCATGGTATAATTCAGGACCCATTTTCACTGAAATAGGATCATTTTCATTTAGATGTTATCTATTCATATTGTTATTCCTGCTATAACGTTACAAGCCTCTGCTTATGACATCGCAACCTGTTGCCACAGACAGGAGTCTGATGTAACAAGCAAAGCAAAGAGCATAATTCCATGAAAAGGTCTTTAGTGATAAAGAATAAATGTCCAGAAATTCAAGAATTTTTTTTCTGGGGATGTTATGAGATTTATGTCCTGCCGATGTCAACTGTAATACATTTGCAGAAAAGTGGCATATCACTTCAATGGTATAAGCATGTGTACAGTTTTCTAGAAGTTTGGTGCATAGTTCTGATAAAGTTTGGAGTTTCTTCACATTCTAGAACCTCCATTCTATTTGTTGCAAGCTGCGGTCAGACTATGTATTGTAACACAGAATGATAGCTTAACAGTGCTTTGTGGAATTAGCGTGGAATGATCATTCTGCCAGTGGAACTTTCAGTGGAATTTCACTGGTCCATTTGTAGAATTCTGCCATGTGATCCACAGAATTATATTCCACGGAACAGCATTCTTCCATGGAAAATCATTCTGCAACCTTTTCCACAGAAAATATTGAGATCATGAAATTTAATTCCAGAAATGTAGCAAAAAAAATTCCACATTATTTTACTGCAGAATTATTCTATTGCACTTGATGAAATTTGTCAGAATTTCAAAAATTCTGCAAATTACAGTCCAACTGAATTTGGATATTTCACACACCACTATAATTTAACAATAAGTTAACTGCAAAACTCGTAGCCAAAATATGAGGATTCAAGTTTCATCATTACAAGCATATTATACACATGGGGCCCAATTCTAAGTTGGGTTTCGCATGTTGCAAGGCAACTTGCGCCAAATCCAGTGGTGCAAGTGGCACCTTGCGACATGCGTTACATTGGTCAGGATTCTAAGAGGTGGCCTGCACTATGGCGTGGGCTGGCTGTGCCCAAGGGGGCTTCCACCACCCATGGCCCCTACAGCATGGTGGAAGGGGGGTTATAGAGAATCTGTGCCCTATTACGAAAGAGCAGCTGCCATAACCCCACTACACCATTTCATGTCCCACTGCAGCACTGCAGGGTTAGACCAGCTTTTAGCTGGTCTATGTGGCTTCCATTCTGGCAAACCACCAGTTGCCCCCCACCACAGTGCCAAACCCTGCACACGGCTGTGTCCCATGAACACCCCCACCAAGAGCAACCCCCCCAATACAAGGGTGCCACCCGCCGGCACTCAGGTCCATTGTGCCCTGCCATCCCATGCCAGAGCCATGCAGCTGACACCCCCCATGGCCCACGTAGGCTTGCGGGCATGTTTGGGGCTTGGGGCTGCACTCTGCCGTCTGCGACTTGTGGCACCCAGGTGGAGTGTGCCCTTCCTGTGGTACCCTGGAGCTGTCACAAGTCACAGGGCATAAGTGCTGGGGATCCTGCCTTTTCTGGACTATGGCGCAGGGTCCCCGGCATAGCGGCATATGTCACAACTCGCATACGCCTGTGACACGCATCTTAGAATCAGGTCCCTTGTGTTATACAATAGAAAGGGTTTTATTCATTTTCAGATCTAATACAGTCTCTTTTTAAAATGTTATTTCCAGGGCCCCATAATGAGCCAGTAAGATTCAGTTTTCAGGTGGGGCACATGAATAAAAAATACAGAAATTGTATTTTACTTAAACAAATATATATTGTGATAACATGTAGCCCCTATCTTTGAGCAGCTGATTCATTACCTCTAGCTAGGAGTATAGCAGGGTGACATGGCCAGGTAGAGTAGAGTAGATAAGGGACCCCAAGACAAGAAGTGGAGAGCACCCAGGAAGGGTCTCAGTGGAGAGACAGCCATCAGTAGAGTGGGGAACCCTACTTTTAAAAGCCCCTTTTTTACATAGGTAAGGGTCCAAATGCAACACTTGGTTTTGTGGCAGCGATTGCTCCCTGAGCAAGACCTTGGACTGTACCTGAACAAAGAACTCCCCAAAGTGGAAGAAACCCCAGGAAGAGGCTGGCTAATCAGCACAGTGGCTGTGGTTCACCTGCAATGCCAGTGCTCTGGGTTCAGGAGTGAGCCTGTTACATCAAGGGCTAGCCAGGGGAGAAGGACAGAGGATGGTCTCCCCTTTCAGGGAGGAGGAAGTATGCAGGCTCTGCTGCTATACTGACACCTGGGTGACCATAGGTGGCACTGTAGTCCTAGCAGGGAGCAGGAGTAAGGGCACTGGCTAGCTCCAGCACACATCTGCATGCATATACATACTAGGCACCCTTACCACTGGCACCCTGAGGGTTGGGGAAAGAACAAGGGAAAAGCCCCAACCAGCAGTAGCATGACACTGTCACGCCAAAGCCCAACTGCTTTAGACTGTTCACCAGTCGTATAACATGTTAGATGGACCAGACACTGGTCCTGTCATATATTAGATGGGCCAGAGGGAGATCATGGCTGTTGACACTCAAGGGAAACTATCATGTCGGAAATGCCATCTGGAGAGGAAATGTCCCTCCCAAGAACCCCTGAAGGATTAGGTATGTGGTGGATGAAACTAAAAGGTGGTCCAGAAGTTGGGGGAAGCATTGGCTAAGGGGGGGGAGAACATATATAAAAGAAACTCCAGTCAGTATCCAGTCAAATTTGATGCATCTCTGGTTGGAGGGACATGGGGGAGCATGAAGTTCCAGATGCTGCAGTTAGACCAGCCAATCCTACAGAGAGTGAGTCATCAGGGCTTATGAAAGTGAGAACTGCCTGTACAATTATAGGGTCACCAGTTTTGTTATCCACAGCTGGGAGAGAGTCCAGGGCCTGAGTCCAGAGACACCAGTCAGGTGAGAAGAGTCTGTCTTCCAGTACAGCCATAAAGGACTGATTCTGTGGAAGTCATAAGTGGCAGGGCCCCCAGTGTCATCAACAGTGGTAAAGAGATAGAGAGAATTTAGACAGCACAGTACAGCTTGAAGCGATGATTCTGAATATGTCCCTTCTGGGAAAAGACTGTCCAGAGCTTACATAAATTCTGGGCCCTATGTGTAGGATCCACTTGGAAAGAAAATGGTACAAAGTAAAAGGATCTCATGGGGTCTTAACAAAAGATCTAACAGGAAGCTTTCAGATGGAGTGTTTGCTATGAGCTGTATGAGATGTATGTCATAAAGGCAACCAACATTATATGGCAGATGTATCAGTTTTGTTTGTCTGCTATAAACCTGCTGCACTGTGTGAACCAACAACTGCAGTGTGTGGGCTCCAGTTATTGCAGGAAAATTGAGACTGTGATCAAGAAACCCTCAGATAAAGAGAACTGCTTAAAATGTCCACCCACCCACCTCTCCTGATATTTTGGACAGATAAGATCAGGGAAATAACCCTGGCTGCCCTCCTCAGAAAGGAACCTTCACCCAGCTAGCCAGTTGCAACCATAAATTGTGGTGTTTGCAATTCTAACTTAGCAGCGTACTAGAATCATTATGGCAAAAAATAATTATGAAAATAACAGTGATTTTGGGAAGCAGTGCTTTATGAGGCAATTGTTTATAACTGGTCTCTTTTTCCTAGAGGAAATCTGCAGCATCAAAACCTTGTCGCATCATAGACATCAACATGCTGGTTTGCCAGCATTTTCATGTCAGGCATTTAGCTCATGCAGAGGTACAGTTGCAGCCAGTGACAAGTTTTAGTATATTCAGACATATCGCAAAATATTATGATAGCTCACAGGACATATTATGAAATGAATGGGATTTCAAGTAAAATACAATATATTCTGATGCAAGTATCTGGATGTACTGCACCTTCTCACTAGTTGTAACTATAGTGTACCAAAGAGGCAGTTTGCAAGAAAATCAGTGCTTAGAATCTGTGACGGATGAGAAGACATATCCAAATTGTTTGGTTTCTGGTCATGTCTCCAGTCCCTACACATACATTCTAAAGCCTCACATCCACGTGAAGGCATCAAGAATATGCAAATCCCTGTGTAGGACAGGCTGACAAGGCTTTGCCAGAACAGCCATCACTTTTAAACAGACTTGAATATTTGATCCAGTATAGGCTGAGAATGACAAATGACAGGCACACGCTTTGTCCTGTGGAGAACAATTTGATTAAGTGAAGATGAGGGAGGTGCCCTATTTGTACTCACAAACCCCAAACCGATAGCTGAATTGAAGTAGCTCTGGATGACCAGAATGAACAGGGCATGGAGATGAGACCCTATTGACAGGGCTTAACCGAGTGGGATAGCAGACGGATTCAGTCCAATTAGCTTTGAGTCCAGCTTCCAGCTTCAGCTCACAACTCACAAAACAAGGGGGAAAAGAATCGCAATCCCCTACAAACACTAAGCACATTTATATGTAAAGGAAATTACTATACCAGGCAGCTGCTTCTCGATTACGATCACAAATACTGCAAAACCCGAGAACACACGCAGCAACAGAGTCCCCGACAGGCCAATTGCACTTCTGCAAATCTTCGGTCTTCTACAGGCAAGCCTAGACCTGCACACTCTTCCTTTTCTCCACAAACTCTGATTCAGTCCGATGAGCACTCGCCAACGCACTACAGGCCGACTTCAGGACCTTACGCCGCTTCCTGCGTGAACTGCATGCTGCAGCAGAACAGAGCTCCTACTCCCTTCACAGTCAACTCGCATCTCCCTTCCAAGAACAGTTCAGGGCATTTCCCTTAGTCGTCACACAGGTTCGGTTGGAGGATTCAACTGTCAATCACTGCAGGGCTCCCTCTGTTGATGCAAAAAAGGCACCAAGGTCCAAACTACAGCTCCCAGAAGCACCTGCCATACATTCACCCTTTAAGTAGGCTCCAGGTGAGAGTCCAAGTTCTGGTTGGCTCAGGCAGTCTCCATTTTAGGGCTCTCCTTACCCAATTGGCCCAGATTAGCAGTTCAGGTCCAAAATGGAGGAGCAACACACGTAGAGTCCCAGCTGCAATAAAAACAGGTTAGGCAAACTGCGATTTCACAAATGCTGCTAAATGATTTCAGGAAACAGTTACATCTGTCAGATGGGCTTCCTCTGCACTCTTAGCGACTGCAGAAACGGAGCGATCAGACGGCAGCTCAGGGCAGGATTCGAGCATTAACTACACAGTCCCCCTTTTCAAGCTAATTTAGCCTGCGAGAAGGCAGCTCTTAAAGAGACAGTACCAGAGGCTCTAAAATCACTCACAGATAAACGGCTTAAACGCCGAACACCATTCAGGCTGGGAGCACTTAGCCAGCTCCTGGTAGACTTTTGGGAACCCCCATTTGCAGTGGGGTTACATATAACTACTTGGGAATCTCCCAGAAGTAATGACCTACTGCAAGAGACCATTCTGTAGAAGATAGTACTGTTACGTAAGATCTTACTGTAATAGTAGATCTTCCAGGAATATCTCTTGCAGTAGGTGGCTTCCCACCATCCATCCACCTACCATTTTCTAATAGGGGAAATCATAATTTAAGGACTTAGGGTTGGGACTCACTGGTTCCTTGGTTTCCCTCGGACCCTCACTTATGAGCTGAATCCGGCGGGGAACAGAGAGTGCCAGGGACCACCCACTCTTATAGGCAGAGCCAGGAAGTGATAGTGTGTGTGTGTGTGTGTGTGTTTGTGTGGTCCCTGGTGAAGAGACCACTGGAAGAAGCTGCCGCATGACAGTGCTACCTGCTTGAACCTCCCAGAAGTAATGACCTACTGCAAGAGACATTCCTGGAAGATCTACTGTTACGGTAAGATCTTACGTAACCGTACTTTCTAGGAGTGGTATATGGTTCACATTCACACAACCCATCTGCCCACCTCTGGCAAGTGGCACATGGATCCCTGCTTCTAGTGTGCAAGATCTGATATTACGGGGTGGAGTGAGGGATATAGCACCGGGGTGGTGGGAGGAGGTTTGTTTAAAGACGTTCCTGCAAATCAGCTTCTTAAAGGAAGACTTCTAGATTTGTGGATGTGAACTATAAACCACTCCTAGTACTACGGTTACAGGTGAGTAACCCTTATTTTTCAGCCAGTACCACTCACCTTCACTTTGCAGATCTAATTGCCAAATGTGTCTGACATAACGCTCCTATTTTGTAATAGACATCGCTAAGCAATGATAATGGGCCTGAGTTTCAAAGTGTGCAGCTGGACTGGATTATGCAAGTCAGTCCCCACAATTTTTTTTTTTACTTGCACTATTCAGCCCCATGCAAGGAACCTATATTCGAATTGCCGTTAGGAGCAGTGGGGCCAACTAGAAGGGTGGAATGTGACTGCTGGCGCTCTCGCAAGATGTACATTTGCACACCACCTGATAATCAGGGAACTGAGTTGGTATTAACTGTGATGGCAGCTGCGCTTTTGCTCACTCTCCTGGCTGAAGGAAAGATGCAGCCATCATGACCCTGATCCTGCGGGGGGATGGGAAAAGGGAGGGAGGAGGGTTAGGATGGAGATAGGAAAAATTGAGAAAATAAGTTTTAACAAACTGAGTCCGTGATACGCTTTGCTTTGTTTTTCATTTGATCTGTTTCTGATCTCCTTGTTGTACTTGCCTCGGGTGCTAGATTTCTCCACTCTGTCTTCCGCTCAGAGTCTCTTGTACTTGTCTGGAGCCACATTCCATTCCAAACTCGCAGCCTGCTGTGATCAACCCATCAGTCCTTGGCAAGGCAGGGTTCTTGTTTCATACTGTGGGGCTTAGTGTACCAGGTGACAGACACGGATCCCCTTGGGTCAGTCAGTGGCCTTGTTTTGGGGACAGCCATTCCGCATATGCGGTGGGCATGGGACATGATTGGACTGGCTCTATCATGCTCCTGCAAACCTTTTACTCTGCTTAACATCCAGCCCAGCATCCTCTCGTTATGCAAGCACACACCCAACAGACCTGTGGGGGTAGTTCCCTGGAAATGTGCTGTCACACACATCGTCAAGGGCACATCACCACACCTCCTGCAAGTGTGGCTTACTGTGCATTATACAATGGCTTTAAAAATGCTGCCACCTGATTGGCTGACTGGCACCTTTTCCCTGTTGTAAATCCTAGCATTACTGCATGGGAAAAGGTGCCAGTCAGCTGCATCTCTAAAATCCATCCACGCCTCCAAAGTCAACAGCACAAAAAACGCCAAGTTTAATTTCCGCTAAACTGCTGTCTCCCACAACTGATGGTGAAATTCAAACACAGACTTAAGCTTGAAAGGGTGGTAGGCTGCAGCAGCTGTGGAGCGGCAATCTTTCTGAAAATTGAATGGAGAGTGGGAGAGTGTTTGATGCAGGAAATAAAGCAGCTTAGGAATGAGATCAGCTATTTACAAATGGAACTTAGGAGGGAATGCGGGCTGCAGTGGAGGAAAACTCAGCAACTGGGGAGGGAAGGAGGGTAACTGAGGGGAGGACAGATCAATGGGGGCAGGAAAAGTTGGCCGATGGGGGAAGGAGACGGGGTCCCAGCTCAGAGGACAAATGAGGCGGGAAAGGGGAGGAATGGAGGACTGGAGGGAAGGAGGAATCTAACAGTCGCAGAGTCAGCAGCGGTGGGGTGGCGAGCAGAAGGAAGGAAGGAAGAAATAGGTTGTAGTGAATGGACATCGAAATATTGGTTCAGTACTGGCAGGATTGGGGATGTAATAGGGGAGTACTGGGTGGAGGAGCTGATGACAGAACAGGTGAGAAGGGAACGGGGGCAAGGGGTTGGGGATATGGTATGGGGGATTGTTTGAGTAAGAGGGTTGTGGGGAAGGGGAGGGAGGAGAGGTATGAGAAGAAAGGGGTAGGGATGTAACAGGGGGAGAAGGCAGGTGGAGCCCAGTGGAGAGGGGAGGTAAAATCAGAGGAGAAAGGGGCGAAGGAGGGCGGAGCAGAGATCGGACATTACGACAGGAGTGTAATGGGGAACAACTGCGCTGGACGAAGAGTGGCGAGGAAGGGTGCGGGATAAACGAAGGACAAGGTAAGCAGAACATGAAAACAGTGGTGGGATCCTAGTGTTGGGAGACTCAGCTCTGAATGGGATCAGATGGGAAAGCAAGGGGGAGAGACATAGTCGCATACGGGTGGAAGCCATGCCAGGCATGACAGCGGAAAGGGTGCGTCAGTCTGTTCTGAAGAATTCTAGGAGGGGTAGGGAGAAACCTCACATAGTAGGCATTTGGGAACAAATGATCTGGCAGGAAATACAGTAGATGTAATCCAGAGGAGGTCTGAGGAGCTGGGGCTGATTTGTGAGGAGACAGGAAGACCGGTTACTTTCTTGGAGGTGCTTCCAGTACCCA
Organism: Neoceratodus forsteri; assembly: GCA_016271365.2. Taxonomy (NCBI): domain Eukaryota; kingdom Metazoa; phylum Chordata; order Ceratodontiformes; family Ceratodontidae; genus Neoceratodus; species Neoceratodus forsteri. Next base: position 37,951,145 of record JADMNL010000029.1, on the reverse strand, counting down.
GGGTGAGCACAGCAAGGAAGCTGAGGATAGAGGAATTTAACACGTGGCTGAGGGAATGGTGTCAGTCCAAAGGGTATGGGCTGGGGGTGGTTGGGGAAGGACCTGGAAGGACAGTGATCTCTTCATTAAGGACAGGCTGCACTTAAGTGAGATGGGAAGGAGGGTATTGAAACAGAAACTGGGGGAATACTTAGCAAACAATGAGAATTTAAACTAGAAGAAGGGGTGGCAAGTGGGCAGGAGTCAGGCAGGATCCACAGGTAGGGAAGCCAAACGAGCTTACCCCCATACCAGCAGCAAGGGATTTAGGGGGCGGTCAGGAGAGGATGCTATAAAGAGAGAGCAAGTAGGGAGAGGGTGGAAGGAAGCAGGGTGGAGGGTGGTAACCTTGAATGCTAGGAGTCTAGGAAACAAAACAGCAGAGTTACAGGCTGTCATGGCAGATGGGGAGGTGGACGTGGTGGCCATCACCGAGACATGGGCCACCCATTACCATGGCTGGGACGTGGCAGTACCAGGGTATAGGATATTTTAGTGGGACGGGGTAAAAGGGAAAGGGGGGTGGTGCTGTATGTGAGGGAAAGACTGAAATGTGTCAGGGAGGAAGGCAGCACAGAATCATTATGGGTGCAGCTCCAGAACTCCAAAAATAGGACCCTCTGGATGGGAGTGGTGTGAAGGCCACCCTCTCAGACTGAGGAGTTAGACAGGTAACTAGCAGGACAGATCAGAAGGACCTGCAGGAATGGCAGCATGGTAATTGTGAGGGACTTCAACCTGCCGGGAGTGAACTGGGGTACCCCAGCCACCACGAATAGGAGGGAGCAGGTTCTTCTGGACACCTTCCAGGACAGCTTCCTGTTGCTAATGGTCAATGAGTCAACCAGGTTAGGGAACACCCTAGACCTCATGCTGGCAAATGGTGAGTTTGTGAGGGAGCTGGGGATGGAGGAACCGCTGGTGGGGAGTGACCACCACTTGGTGTGGTTCACGATAAACATGGGGAAAGGGGGAGTAGGAACAGGCAGAAGGGTGTTAGACTTCGGAAGGGCCAACTCCGGGAGGATGAGGGAAATAGTACAGGAGTATCTGGCCAGGATCCATCCAAACATGGACACTAACCAGAAGTGGGAGATCATTAAACTGGGAATTGAGGAGGCAACCGCAGTGTGTACAAGGGTCCGGAGTAAGAGCGCTAGGGCCAAGAAGCCTAGCTGGGTGAACAGGGGGCTCATGGAAAAAGTAAGGAAGAAAAGAGTTTCCTTCAGAAGGTACAAAAAACAGGGAGTGGACAGAGAAGAATGCCTGAAGGAGTCAAGGGAGGTGACAAGAGCAGTCAGGTCAGCCAGGGCATCCAGGGAACTCAGGCTGGCACAGGGCATCAAAGAGGGGGAGAAGGACTTCTTCAGGTACGTCGGGGAGAAAAGGAGTTGTAAGGACCAAATGTTAAGGATAAAGAGGGATGGGGGTGGGTGGAAATGGGCAGAACAGGCAGAAGCATTAAATGAGTACTTCTGCTCAGTATTTACTAATGAGAAAGGGTAAGCTGTACCCAAGGGGGGTGACAGATGGGAAAATCCCAGTGGGCAGAGTACTGGAGGACTTGAGAGCACTGAGGGTGGACGAGGCGCCTAGGCCAGATGGCATACATACCAGGGTGCTGAAGGACCCAGCAGATGTCCTGGCAGAACCCTTGGCACACCTGTTCAATGCCTCCCTGGATTCTGGGAGTGTACCTCAAGACTGGAGGATGGTGCAGGTGGTACACCTCTACAAGAGTGGCCCCAAGGATGAGCCAGGGAACTACAGACTAGTAAGCCTCACATATATCGTGGGAAAGCTGATGGAGATAATCCTGAAGGAGTCACTGGTTTCCCTTCTAGAGGCTAATGGGCTGCAGGACAGGAGACAGCGTGGCTTTGTCTCAGGCAGATCCTGTCAGGCCAACCTAGTGGGAGTACTATGACTGGGTAACCAGGCAATTAGACAGGGGCCATGCAGTGGATATCCTGTACCTGGACTTCAGTAAGGCATTCGATTCAGTGCCACACTGACAGGCTAGGAAGTAAGCTGGAAGGCACCGGGGTGGGGGTGAAGATGGTGGGATGGGTAGTGAACTGGCTGCAAGGCAGACAGCAGAGGGTGGTGGTGGAAGGGGAGCTCTCATCTTCCAGGACGGTGAAAGTGGGATGCCACAGCGCTCTGCCCTGGGGCCAGTTTTGTTTGAGATCTTCATAGCAGACATCTCAATAGGCATCAAGAGTAAGATCAGTTTGTTTGCAGATGACACCAAGATGGGAGCAGTAGTGGATGACTTAGAAGGGTGGCAGGGGTTACAAGATGATCTGGCAAAATTGGAGGCCTGGTTGGACACTTGGTAGCCGGGGTTCAATGCCAGGAAATGCAAGGTGCTACATTTTGGCACAAAAAACCCAAGGGGGAACTACCAGCTGGAGGGATTCAACTAGCAAAGATTGAAGAGGAGGAATACGAACAATGAACAACTCAGCACAGTGTAGAAAGGCAGCTGCAAAGGCCAACAGGATGCTGGGTTGTATTGCCAGAGGCTTATCCTCCAGGTGGGCGGAGGTGATCCTACCACTATACAGGTCACTGGTTAGACCATACCTGGAGTACTGCATGCAGCTCTGGCGACCATCCCCGAAGAAGGACATTAGGTTACTGGAGGGGGTGCAGTACAGGGAAAAAATTATCCAGGGGCTAGGGGACTTACCCTATGAGAACAGGCTGAGGGAATTGAACATGTACTCCCTGGAGAAGAGGAGGGATGGAGGGAGATGATTGAAACCTTCAAGTACATGAAGGGAATAAATAAGACTGGCATGAAGGGGCTTTTCAAATTAAGGAGAGGAGGGACACTCGAGGGCACGATCTGAGATTGGAAGAAGGAAGGTTCAGGAGGGAAATGAGACACATTTTTACGGAGAGAGTGGTGTCTGGGTGGAAAGTGTTACACAAGGTCCCTGTACCCTTATTGGTACCCTCAGAGGTACACCGTAGATAGCTAGTGCTTAGGTATATGTTGTACTAACATATAGGGCTAAGGGCATCTACCGTATAAGAGTAGATGTCAGGATATGTACCCATGTTATTGTAATACACTTTGCTTGCTAATACATATATATTCTTCTATGTATTTTCTGTGTATTTCTTACTTATAAGATGTTAGGACACCTGTGTACTTGTAATAATTACGATATATAAGTCGTCATTGCCACCTTTCGGTGATCTGTGCTACTACACTGAGTTATGTAAGACTCTGTATAAGTACTCTTTTGTTTCACAAACTGATGACTACTACAAAATTGTATAATGTTATCTTGGACCGTGGCACCTCCTCTAATTTAGCCAATAGGGCTCATCTCTGTAACTAGAAATGTTTCTATCTTACAGTAACCATAGTAATTATCATAGGTATATAATGTGAGCCACTAAGTCTTGTACCTCGGAGATCCCAAGAGACACAAAGAAACCTTGAGGTATAGGGAACACTTAGCACTGGCTTCTGGTTCGTATTGGTAAGAACTGCTTAGGGCAACTATGATTTTATCCTTTTGGTAGTAATAAACAAGTTTATTACTCTAATGCAGCGTGTCTGTGATTACTTGCATTCCCAATATTGCCAAGAACCTGAGAGTGAGGTTTAGACCTCCTGACAATTGGCGACCACGTGCAGGCAATATTTGGTGTTTGTAAGCTTTCACTAGTTGCTACAACTTTTCCCTTCCCAACGGGGACAGTAGGTTTACATTTCCGTATCACTTCTTCTGTTTTCAAACCAGTTTGTAGTCACTTACAAAGTCTGACTGTTTTTTTCCGGTGTGGTCGATGTCAACTCGACCCACTCTACAGCAGCTTTGAATTGTAAGCCTACAAATTCTACAGTAGCCCGACTGTGTATAACGTGCTCCTGCTGTGGATCGATACGTAGCATGGCGCCTTTTTCACAATTTGATTTTTCGTTCCCTTCCAAACAATGGCCACTGTATCAAATATTCGCAGAACTGAGACTCGATGTTTTAACTTCCTTGCCTCCCATGGAGGATGGGCTGACTGCGACGCAAGTCAATCCAAAACCCTATACTGGGGATTTCAACCCAGTACACAGAGACGAGACAATCAGCAATAAGCGTCATGCCAAAGGGCTGATGGTCACGGCTTCTACACTGCTCTGGAAGCCTCCGAAGTGAGGTTTCGCACCCTTGATCTGCATATTTCGTCTCTTAAGCAAGAGATGGGTTTACAGGAAATGGAATGTATTAGAGTGCAGCAGAATTTGGAGTCTGAACTTCAAACTCTGCGGAATGAAAAGGATTCACTTTTGCATCATTCAGCTCAGGCTGGAGAACAGGAACTTTGTATGTTGAAGCAGGAGTGTGAAAGTTTGAGACAGGATTAGGGACAGGCATTGCATATGAATGACTTAAGTACTGCGAATGCACAGTTGAGTGAGGAGATGGGAAAGCTACAGGACGAGATAAACCAGGTAATGTAATGACTTAGAAGTGGCAACTAGGGACAATCACGAATTGAGCGCCGCATATAGAGTGTTGCAAAAGCAAATGCAGGATGAGGTTGATATGGATCTTGCAACTGTGAGCCTTGCCGAATGTAAAACCAAGATGGTGAAACTGCGCCATCAGCGGGAGGTTCTGGCTGGACATGTTAAGGCAATGGGAGGCGTAGCCCTGCCTTACACACGTCATCCGAGGGGGAGGTATCAGATGACGACATCTCTCAGTACAACGCCCAGCCACACCCCTACTATGGCCAGAAACCCCACCCAGCAATTCACAACATGGCGGGTCCCCACTCCACCTTACCATGTCATATGTCGTCAACGTCGTGATGCCCATCATGGGAGACGCCAGCATGACGGCCCCTATGATGGGGGCAAGCAGGCCCAGGCCTGGTCCCGAGTGCACCACCGATAGCCGTTATTAATGTGAAGGACAGGCAGGAGATAGAAACAATGATTGAAAATGCAATCGGTAATATACCTATTCCTGAGAGAAGTAAACGGGCCATTAAAACCCAAATCAGGCAGCTTCTACAAGAGGCTGGCACTCAGAGATAGCATTGTTCGTACTGCGGCCGAGGCTGTAGCCCGGGCTGCCCTAGACGGTGCCCGAGATAACCTACCTCCACCTGATCGGCCCAATAATCCCCTACAAATGGCCTACTCTGTTCAGCAAATACCTGACAGTATTGGTCGGATGAACCCGTCCGACAACCTCAGCTGCCACTTGGAAAAGGTGCGTTCTAAATGCGAGATGCTTAGCCTTGCTGCGGAATATCGGGTCCAGATACTACGCCAGACCATCGATCCTAGTTTGTGGGCCAAACTCCCCGATGCCATCTGCCAGGACGGCAACGCCACCTTTGATGAGGTTGCAGCTAAGCTAATTTCTGCACACAGCCCAGGAGTAGTAGGAGTGATGCTTGCATACCCTGTAAAACAGAATGCAAAGGAAAGTCCAGCGACTTACCACCAGAGACTCTGGATGGCCTACTGAGCAGGAAAGCACCTTGCACAAGAAGCTGCAGATGTAGATCTTATTCAGTACAAGACCCTGTTCCTTAGAAACATGATTCCTGCAGTAAGAGAAAAGGTAGAGCCAACCACTTATCCCAACACAGACAGGTTTGCCGACATCTTTCGGAAAACCGAGAGTCTACCAACTCTACATTCGTGATCTGGGCTCCGGTTCCAAGAAAGTGGCCGCCGTGGAGCCTACTCAAGAGGCCGTGACACACTACACAGTGGAAGGGCAGGCCCAGCACAAACAGCCTCTCCCCGCAGACAACCAACACCCCCAACAGGCCCAGCAACAACCACAACAGCAACAGCAGCAATGGGGTTGGAACCGGAACTATCATAAGAATAAGAAGCACAAGAATAAGGGCAGACAACAACAACAAAAAACCGGCCCTTCGTATAGGGAGATAGCCGAAGAAAATCAGAAATTCCAAAAGCTCCTGGGGCAAGTGCGCTCTGTGGCAGACACTGTTCCTGCTCAGTCCCTTGCGGCTGTACAACCGGTGACCCAAACCCTGATGGGCCATGGTGACACTGGAAATACAGGTCTTCAGGCCCATATTGGCCTGAACCCAGAAGCTCCTCCCTATATAGCATCAGTGCAGCATGGTGAAGTGATTCAAAGAAGCCAGGCCCAACCTCTCCATGCTCCCAGCAGTATAGATTGACAATTACAGGCCCCAGTCCGGATTGTAAACAAGCTGGTCTTGGATACAAACGGAAGGCCCTGCACTGAGGCCGAGGTCGGGGGCCGCCTACTTATAGTGTTACTAGCTACAGGTACAGCTGTGTTTGTATTACATGATGACCACCCGGACACATCTTCTTTGTCCACCGGATGGAGGACCAACATGTCAGGAGTAGATGGTACTAGATTACCTGCATATCGGTCTCTACCCTTGCAGGTAGAGTTAGGCCACTTAAAGGCCTCACACACCTTCCAACTGATGGTGTTACATGATCATCCTAGTATCATAGGAATTGATTTTCTTGCACCACACGGCTGTGTGGTGGATTTAGCTAACATGCTATTGATACAAATTTAGAGTCAGTACCACACTATTTTGATCCCTGATTCACATGTTGTGGCAACAATATCTGCTAACAACAAAGAGTATGACGTCATAGATTTGTTCAAAGACCATGAGCTTTTCCCAAAGCTTCTCCCCATTTTGCAATGGCATTTGGAAGCGTTTGCAATCAACAAACACGACTGTGGCAGAATGCACACTGTCATCGAAGTGCCAGGCCCAGCACATGAGAGGCAAAGGCAATATCCTTTTCCAACTGAGACCTTGCCTGCTCTCAGAGAAACAATAAAGTCACTTCTCAAGCAAGGGGTAATCAGAACATGTGTTTCTACTGCTAACTCCCCAGTGTGGCCCGTGAAAAACCCACAGGCGCCTGGAGACTTACTATTGACTACAGGAAATTGAACCAGGTCACCCCCAGTTGTACTCCAACTGTGGCATCCGCACCTGATGTGCTACGACTTTTGACCCCTGACCTAAAATGGTTCAGTACCCTGGATATCTCCAGTGGTTTTTGGTCACTACCATTGGCTCCCAAGAGTCAATATAAGTTCGCCTTCACCTTTGAAGGAAGACAGTATACATGGACTTGCTTACCACAGGGATTCCATAACAGCCCGTCCCTGTTCCATCTGCATATGATGGATGCCCTTAAGGGTTTCTCTACTCCCCAATGTCTCTTGCAGTATGTGGATGACCTGTTGCTGACAACCGCCACACAGGAACAACACTTGGATCTCTTGGACGAACTACTGACTCTCATTCAGAAAGCAGGCCTAAAATGCAATCCAGCAAAAGCACAGCTATGTCAGAAAGCAGTACTCTTTCTGGGTCTAAAAATAACTGACCAAGGCTGAAGCCCTACCTGGAAGAAGATACAAGGACTGTAAGACTTGCCGTTGCCTACCAGCGTGGCAACTCTTCGACAGTTTCTAGGTATGGTGAACTAATCTAGAGATGTTATCTGTGATTTTGCTCAGAAAGCCACTCCTCTCTATGAGCTATTAAAAAAGGACATTCCATGGACTTGGGGCCCTATACATACCCAGGCTGTGACATCACTGAAGCAGGCCTTGGCCTCCGCCCCAGCTCTGGTTAACCCCAATCCATCACTACCGTTCCATCTGGAGTGTGCCACCTCTGACATTGCCATGTCAGCAGTGCTGGCCCAGAAGGTTCATGGCACCCTGAGACCTATTGCATATGCATCACAGCTCTTGACCCCAGTGGAACTGAAGTACAGCCTTTGCGAAAGGAACCTTCTGGCCACCTACTGGACTGTCAAGCACTTTCTGTATATCATTGGGTACTCTCCACTGATTATTAACACCAACCACACACCAACTACCTTTCTGCTCTCAGACAGAGTGAAGGACGGGTCAGTCTCTAATACCAGGCTGACACACTGGTCACTTCTTCTCCAGGATAGATACATACAGGTACACCCAACACAAATTCCATCTATGCTGGCTCATGGACTCCTTTTTCAAGGAGAACCCCATGACTGTACACTGCAGTCACCTGATCTTCCAGATCCAGGTCCTCTTCTCCCTGCCACGCCACAAATACTTGACAACACCTCTTTGTGTCATATCCTTACTGATGGTTCAGCATCCTCCTATCAGGGAGAACAAATTGCAGAGATGGGCATTTTAGTGATTTACCCTTATGGTAACACTGTTAAGATCTCTAAGCGTTGCAGTGTAGCATCATCACAGTATGCAGAGATGGCAGCGGTGGCTTGTGCCCTCAAGTTCATCCAGCATGGGACCAAGGATACCATCATTTTTACAGACTCTAATTGGGTTTGTTGTTCTCTTACAGAATTCCTTCCTTTCTGGCAGAAGAACTCCTTCCTCTCTTCTGACGGCAGCCCAGTGAAGTACAAGGAACTAGTAATATACGTACATTCACTGGCACAAACATTTGCACACAAACTCTATGTACACAAAGTTAAAGCTCATTCCCTCCATGATCCCTACCATGCCTTCAATGATACAGCAGATACCCTTGCCAAGGAAGGGGCCTGAGAGGAGGGAACACATGGATGATGGATCATCCAGAGGCCAATGCAGCCGTACATATTGCAGCACTCAGGAAAAAACCTGAACCCTTTTCCCCCTTGGACCTCTCAGCAGCCCAACAAGTTGATGCTGAACTCAGAGAAGTGTTCAGATTCCTTGACAAGAGTACCGAAGAGAAACTTCCCACACATAACCCCTACCAGAGGCATGAAGGTGAGATACACTTGTCACCAGATGACGAGCTCATCTGGTACCAGCCAGATGATTCCACCACCAAGTTGTGGGTGGTCCCCAGACACCTTAGGTCTGAATTTTTGCACCAAGTGCACGATACACCCACTGGTGGGCACCAGGGAGTGGAAAACACCCTTCAGAGGCTTAAGACCACTGCCTGGTGGCCTGGTGTCACCAAAGATGTCAAACAGTACATAGATAACTGCCTTGTTTGTGCGCAAAACAACCCCATCCCCACCAAACAAAATGCCAAACTTTTACCACAATGACACTCTGGCCTTTGGAATGCCATACAGATTGATTTTATCGGTCCCTTAACCAATACCAGCAGAAATAACAAGTATGCTCTTGTGGTAACTGACCTGTTCTCTAGGTGGGTTGAATCTTTCCCCACTAAAACATGCACTGCTAAAACCACTGCCAAAATCCTGGTGGAACAAATTTTCTCCAGGTGGGTCCTACCTCTTAAGGTGGACTCTGACAAAGGAACCAGTTTTACAGGTGAGTTAATGAAAGAATCTCTTGAGCTCCTTGGAGTTCAACAAAAGTTCCACATACTCTACTACCCCCAATCTTCAGGTCAAGTAGAGACAGCCAACAGACGGATTAAGCAGATGCTTTCCAAATTCATTGAGGACAATCCCAAAACCTGGGATTCCCTACTGCTGTTACTCCTTATGGCAATTAGGGGCACACCGTCAGCCACTACCCAGCTCACACCCTTCGAGATGATGACTGGCACCTGTTGTTTGACCTGCACACTCCCTCTGCAGATCTGTAGATCAATATGTGGAAAAACTCAGAAAAGACCTTATACACACACACTTGTATGCTGCTAACTGCATGGGTAAGGCCCAGCAACAATCCAAAATACAGTTTGACAAGCATGCACAAGAAGTGGATTGGCAGGTTGGAGATCAGGTAATGGTCCTCCGATTTGCACATCCTACACATTCCTTCTCCAATAAATGGGAAGGCCCATATCCCATTGTCAACAAGCTCAGTCCGGCAGTCTATCAAGTTAGACTCCTGCAAAATAATAAACTGACTGACAAATTGTTACATGCAAACCAACTGAAACTGTATAAAAGAGTTTAATTACTTTTCCTCACCCCATTGGGTGGAATAGTACTGACTTACTAATGTTTGATTTTGCATTTCAGATACACTGACAAGATGGATATCTTGTTCCATTATCTCCTCATCTCAGGAGTTATCCCCTGCATCCAAGGCACGGTACAGAACCTCCTACCACACCTTGATCATCCAGCATCTCCTCCAGTGGGAGTATCCATCAAAATACCTGATAGTCTGATTACTGTCCAGGAAGGTTCCGATGCTTACCTCACTGCCTCGGTTGTCGTTCCTGAAAGGCATTGCCAGAGGAAGTGGTATCCTGAAGAGCAGTGGGCTGCTTCAAAAGGGGATGGGACGGAGTAAAGGGGAAGGTCACTGAGGGGGGGAGGGGCAGCTGCACTATAAGGGGTGCTAGCTGCACAGTCAAGCAGATTTAATACACCATAAGGCCGTTATCTGCTGGCAATTTCATATGTTCGTATGTAACATTTCACCGCTCCACAAACTTGGAAACCCTACTTAGCAAAACTCTGTTAGTGAAACCCTGTTGAAAAAAAATATTCTTTCACCTCAGTCATCACTGTCTTCTCGGTGCTGCCTCCCCTCACTCTCTTGACTCCGTGTGCATGACTGCTGACTCGAGCCAGTGAAACTCACTGTCTCCTTAATTTGAATACAGGCTGTGTCACTGAACTGCATGATACACATCTCCTGATTTTCCTTTCCTTTATGAGGCCATTAACTCTCCCACCCAGCCTCCTAAACAAGTTACTGGGACCCACTGTCTGAGCATTAAACTACCCCCACCCCACTGCAGCTCATGGGAAATATCACTTAGTGCCACATCTGTTAAGTAAAGGGTACTGACATGCTGCCTCTCGATGCTCTCCCAGACGCTCATTTCTGAAACAATACTACATCATTGGGGGCTCTATACATTCCATCAGATGCACTGTGCTGAAAAGAAACTGAGTCCTGTGAGACTGTAGAATCGTCCCTTGAAACTTTGCTACCCTGTTTTTATCATATCCAGGCCACACAAACTTGGTTGGGGTCAGATTGTTTATTCTTCATTTCAAATTTTACCATGACTTACGGTTTCCTCACCCCACATATTGCTTATTAATGGACAGTGAAACTGGTCATCCTAGTGTCAATGCCCCCACCATACCTCTCAACCTCTTGCCTCATAAATCAGGGATGAGGCTTAAAAAAATCAGGGACGAAGGACCAAAATCAGGGACACATCTTCAAACTTGATGATATCCCCTCAGGAAGCTGGTAGACTATGGGGCTTAGTGCAAAATGTATTTTCTAAGGAAGAACAACTCTTTAACTTTAATGTTTGACATTATTTTATGCTTTCAACTCCCACTGTTTGGTCATATAAACACAATTTTCAGGAGAGACAGAGTGAAATTTTGAGACAAAATCAGGGACGTCCCTGAAAATCAGGGACAGTTGAGAGGTATTGCCCCCAACTCAACTTCCTAAATGACCTGGATCATTTCAAGTAGTAGGGGTTTAAAATGGCAACCAACAGAACAGTTGAAGTGGATAACTAGTATTGTGTGTGTGTGTGTGTTTCTATTTCAACAAATGCATGTTTCACATTGAATTGGGTAACGATGCTTGTGAAGCTCTTAAAGACTGCAGGCATGTTGCAACAGGTTAGAAAGCAGATTTGTCACTGTTCTCCCAATTGGTGTGCATGTGCAACAGCCTTTGCAATCAAGGACTATTCTTTATCTGTGGAAGCATAGCTCCTCTATTTCATTAAAAAAGAAATAAAAAAAAAAAGCCTGACACCTAGAATTTTAATATTTTCTTTATTTTATACATTGTATAATCACAATATACCACGAGAGGGTGTGAATGATGCCAGGATTTACCCACACCTGGTTGACGCACTCAGCCTACGGCCTTGTGACCAAAGAACGCGCCAGGCATGGGTAAATCCTGTCATCACCCATACCTCGCGGGTTCCTTGGGTTGGGCGTGACGCTACCCACCACTGGGAGGAGAGAATTCAGATTTTTATTTATTTTTGTTGACTGGCACGCATCGACCCAGGAGGGGGATATAGATGAATGCCAACTGACCTTGAACCAGATTAAGCTGTTGGTGGTATTTTTCATGAATGGAGGAAATTTGGCCATTGCACGGGAAATTCCCTTACTCTTTTCGAGAAGTGCCATGGGATCTTTAACATCCACCTGAACAGGCAGATGGGGCCTCGGTTTAATGTCTCATCTGAAAGATGGCACCTCAGGAGTGCAGCACCCCCCCATGCTGCACTACAGTGTCAGTATTGGGATATTAACCCAGGTGCCTGGTGCAGGGATAGAACCCACAGCCTACTGATCTCCCGGCCTCAGAGGCAAGTGTGCTACCTGCTCAGCCACTAACACTGCAAGACTCAAGCCTCCATGTTGGCCTTTACTCCTGATGTTTCAGGCTTGGGGTGCAACCCTGGGTTGCCAGCATACCAGAGCTATTGTATTCTATATTCTATTCTGTTCTGTTCTGTTCAGTTCTATTCTGCTCTCCTCTGTTCTATTTTATTCCATGTTCCGTTCCATTCCATTCTATTGCAGTCTATGCTACTCTGTTCTATTCTACTCTGTTCTATTCTATTCCATAGTCTATTCTATTCTATCGTACGCTATTCTATTCTATTCTATTTTACTTCCTTTGTGTACTGCCCTTCTTTTAGTTCAGAAATTCTAGCAACGGCATTATAAACTGTATTTTGTTTCATTTCCTATTTTGGGGGGTTTGGGTGTAGTTACCAGCAGTGTGCTTTTTATGAAACTGCATGAATGCTGCCGTGTATTAGTGCATTGTATTCATGGCCCTGCTGCTGCCTCTTTTAATGCTTAGTGCTTCAGCGCTCCAGCGGTGACAGCAGGATCTTGTTTTAGTCACTGCACAGTTTCCTTCCGCTACAAAAATGGAAAACTGAACCTCCTCAGTATCCATAACATAATTCTATCAAACAGGGTTGTCAGAGGAATAATTCAGAAAGTCACAGAAAAGGGGTAATTGTGAGAAAAGAACACAAGGACAGTCCAGTGGCATGTTTGCATAAAGATTTTTTAAGGGGTGAATGAACCCTGTTTTTTTTTTTTCTATTTTTTTTGTCATACTGCATATACTCACATGTAAGTCTAGTTTTTGATGCTAAAAATAGGCCCCCAAGAAGGGAGACTCTATTTATCTGTGAGGTCGCCATATCTGCAAGATTTACTATGGTACATTGTTTTTGTAGCTATATAACCTAATTTTGTGTCCGGTTCCGGCCACAAGGACAGATTATATGCCTGATGTTGGTCATTAAACACATTTTGCCATCCAATTTTCAATCAATCAATCAATCAAACTTTATTTAACCAGGCATCATCACCATTGAGCAAGCTCATTTTCAAGGTGATCCTGGGCAAGGAACAATACAAATACATAGTCATGGTAATACAACAAATGTAACGTCAGAAAGTACAGTACAAAGTTGGATGCAAAAATACCAGAGTCTGTCACAACAACTCGTAAATAGAAATGTGCAAAAAATAAACAATAACAAAATGGGTACAGGGAGAGGAGGGTAGAAACTGAAAGCAGACAGGGGCCAAGAGGATATGTGAAGACGGAGAAAGGAGGTGATAGCCATGGAATGGGGGAGGGAGTGCATGTACTGGATTCCGAGGGGAGAAGGAGGACAACATATTAATAATTATTAGAGTAGATACATCAATAAATAAAGGACAGATTATCCATAGCAACTACAAGGTTCCTGCAAATACTCGACTAGTAGGGCTTTGAAGGAGAGAAGGCTCGGAAGTGAGATAAGCTTGAATGTGCTTTGCATAGTGTTCCAAAGTGATGGGAGTGCGTAATTAATTGCGGACATTCCAAGGTTAGTTTTCATTCTGGGCACTTGGAAGCAAAGAGTTGCGTAACATCTGAGACCATAGGAGCCAGAGGCATGTTTGAACAGGCGAGTAATATATGTAGGGAGCTTGTCTGTGATGGCTCTATAGAATCGAATGAGCGCATTTCTTTTTCTCCTTGATGATAGTGAGGGCCAGCCCGCCATTTGGTACAGAAGACAATGGTGGGTACGAAAAGGCAGGTTAAAGATGAAGCGTAGGGCTCTGTGATAGAGGGTGCCAAGTTTATTTAACGCTGTGAGAGGGCAATGATCGTAGAGGAAATCGGCATAATCAAGTACAGGTAGAAAAGTGGTCTGTACTAGTCTCTTTCTAGATTCTGTGTTGAGCAGGTGTTTGATACGATAGAATAGGCCGAGTCGCTGTCTTAGCTTTTTCGAGACTTCATTTAGGTGGCATAAAAAATTAAGTTTGTTGTCCAGCCAGACCCCTAGGTATTTAAAGGTATCTATTGAGTCCAGTGGTTCGCCCAGAAGCGTTAGTAACGGAGGGATATGTGTGGGGCCAGAGGCTGCTTTTGGAGATAAAATCATGGATTTAGTCTTTTTGGCATTGAGAAGGAGTTTATGCTTGATAAGACTATGTTGTAGGGCTTTAAAGTCTCGTTGTAGGTCTTCGTAGGCCAAGAGCAGTGAGGAATTTTTGGAATAGAGTACAGTGTCATCAGCAAATAGATGTACGTTAGCTACTTGCAGGTGGGAGTCCAAGTTGTTGATGTAAATAGCAAATAGAATAGGTCCCAGTATGGAGCCTTGGGGGACCCCTCGCAATAGGGATTTCTGTGGAGACAGGTCACCTGCTGATTTAACTTGCTGCAATCTGTTAGAAAGGTAATTAGTGAACCAGTTGATGGCAGGGTTGTCTAGGCCGATATTTCTCAGTGATGTAAGCATGATGTTATGATCCACGGTGTCAAAGGCCTTGCTGAGGTCAAGAAATAGAGCAACTATGTGTTTTTTAGAGTCTAGGGCATTTTGCCAGTCAGTAGTTACTTTTGCAAGAGCAGAAATGATGCTGTGTTTTGCTCAAAACCCAGACTGGGCAGGGTTTAAAAGATTGTACCAGTCCAGGTGATCTCTGATTTGAATATTGACAATCTTTGCCAGGACTTTTGAAAGTGTGGAAATAGGCCTGTAGTTATTCAGGTCACAAGGGTCCCCTGACTTAAAAAAAGGTAGGATATGGGCAGTCTTCCACGTCGCTGGTAAATCCCCCTGACTCAACGAGATGCTAAATAAGTGGGTGATAGGGGCGGTCAGGTAGTAATCAAGCTTGAAAAAAGAATGAAAGAATGGTGCAACGTTATCTGCGCCGGCGCTTTTTGTTTGTGTCCAGCGCCAAAAGGAGGTCCTCTACTTGCTTAAATGGAATTGTGGAAAAGTTGAATAGAGGAGGGTGTGGTTGGTGAGGGTAAGGGATAGCATTTAAGTTAATTGAGCTATCACCCACATAGCTAAGCTTACTGACGGGCACGGTATCGAAGGCAAAGACCTGCCATGAAGAAATGGTCATTGAACTGCTCTAAGATAGTGGCTCTATCTGTATAAGTAACTCCACTGGTCACGATGCTGGCTGGAAGGGAGGCAGCCAAATGCTGACCTTCAATTTCCTTGAGAATACTCCAAAATTTGGCAGACTTGTTTTTGTTGTCTTCAAGTTTTGCCTGGAAGTACCTGCCTTTTTCGGACCTAATTAATTTAGTGCAGGCATTTGTGGAGATGCGAAAAGCAAGCCAATCATCTTCCTGTTGGGATTTCCTCGCTCTTTTCCAACAGGAGTCCCTTACTCTGAGCGCTTTCTTCAGGCTAGGAGAAAACCATCCAGGCGATCTCTTTTTGACGTAATCAGTCGAAGGGAGGCGTATTGGGTAGTAAAATAGTGTCTGTAATATTAAAAAAAAAAACCTGAAAAGTAAAGGGGGTCGACTTTTACATGAGGTCAACTCATAGGCAAGTATACATGGTAATTATTTAATTTATTTTTTCTTTGTTTTTTTGGGGGGGCATGTGTGAAGCCTGTTTAATAACTCCAGTGTATTGTTTTGTGTGTGGGTGTGGGTGTGTGTGTGTTATAACATAGTTATTCTTCATTTAGCGTCTCTTCAGGGAAGCTCCCTGAAACTGGTTGCAGTGGGGGGTGGGAGTTCAAGGTTCAAGAAGGATGGCGGAAAGTACTTTTTGACAGAAAGAGTGGTAATGCACTGGAATGAACTTCTGGAGGAGGTCATGGGTGCCAAAAGAGTGGTAGGGTTCTAAAGAGGATGGTGTGCCTAAAGGCTAATGCTACAGGTAATTTAAAGCGTTTTTGAGAGACAGTAAATTGATCTGTGAATTGCTAATGTTAGCAATTGCACATAATTCTGCCTTCTCTTTATAACAAGGTAGAGAAACATGATGGGGAGCATTCCTTTAAAAACATTGTTATACATGTTTAATAATCCTGTTAAGTCACATATGCCTGTATACTGCTTTATTTAAAAAAAAACTGACTGTATTTTACCTTTGAATGTACTCATTTCTCACAATCACCTTTCCCCTGAGTCATACCTGGATACAAGCTTTGACTCAGTGTACCTTTCCTGGTTACCAGTTTTCAGTAAATAAATAAATAGATGGTGTTAGTAGCAACATCAGGGATTGAACCACAGACCAGAAGAATTCTCAGCATTCACAGCAGATGCCCTGCAGGTGAACTAAAGCAAACACTCCATTGGTTAAAGCTGCCTATTGGGCTTGCAGTTCTACCATTTCTAACGCACATACTGAACCCACAGAGTGCACTAGTCAGTGTATGGATGTATAAAACTACCACATTGACCTTACAGATGGAAACAGTCCTCTGATAAATGTTTGTCTCTGCAGACTATAGAGCTGACTCGTCCCCTCGATTCCAGACTGGAACATGTGGATTTCAAGCCTCTATTTGAGCACTTGTCTGAGGAAAAGATCATTAAGGTGTTCGCCTCTGCTCT
Source organism: Neoceratodus forsteri (assembly GCA_016271365.2). Lineage (NCBI taxonomy): Eukaryota > Metazoa > Chordata > Ceratodontiformes > Ceratodontidae > Neoceratodus > Neoceratodus forsteri. The sequence goes on along the minus strand of JADMNL010000029.1, from coordinate 37,934,301 downwards.
GTTGGAAAGACGCATCATTTTCCTTGCAGAGGAGCTCAGGTAAGGAGACAAAATAAGCGGTGTGATGTCCTCTGGGGCTTAGGGTACGACTGAGGTATACCACTGCTGCTATGCACATTAAAATGATTGTGTCTGTATCTTGTTTATCATACTGTATGCCATTTTACTGCCCAGGTTATTCCCAGTAAACAGGCTGTAACACCCAGTTTACTTACAGGTACATGGTAAATAAAAACAAATACAGTGCTCCCTCTTTTATCCGCCAACCTCTGTACATCCTAAATTATAGCAGATAAAACAAGGTAGCAGGTAACAGAGGGTGGCAGTTTAAGGCAAAGATAGCATTTCTGGAAAACAGGACAGGAGCTCACATTGGCATTAAGGGAAGGTGGCAGATAATGGGGATGGATAAAAGAGAGAGAACTGTACATAAAAGGTGCCAATTTTGGGACTGGGATTGGCAGGCTTCCTAAATGCAGCTGCACTGGAATTTTGCAGTGTACCAGTTTTGGAGTTGGCAAAAGGCAGGCTCCCCATACCCAACAGTACTGTAATACTGTAGTGTGCCACTTTTGGGGTTGGCATCGACAGACTTCACCAACAGCAACTGCACTGGAATTGTGTAGTGTGCCACATTTGTGGTTGGCATCGGCAAGCTTCCCTGAAAGCAACCACACTAGAATTGTGTACTGTGCCACTTTTGGGGTTGGCTTCCGCAGGCTTCACTGAAACCAACCACACTAGAATTGTGTACTGTGCCATTTTTGGGGTCGGCATTGGCAGGCTTCCATGAAACCAACCACACTAGAGTTGTGTAGTGCACTATTCTGGGGAATGGCATCAGCAGGCTTCCCAAACACAACTGCACTAGAATGGTGACACAGCCCTGCCAGCAGTCTTACAGATGGGTGTCAGCATGGCTCAGTTGATAGCACATCCACCTCTGGACCAGAAGGTTGTGGGTCCTCGTCCCACACCAGGATAGACTTGCTCCTAAAAATCGCTGGCATCCGAGTGCAGTATTGGGGGGTGCTTTACTAATGGGGTGTGCCATCCTTCAGATAAGACGTTAAACCGAGGTCCCTTCTGCCCATCCTGGTGTTGTCCTGGTGGGTGTCCAGGTGAAAGTAAAAGAACCCAGGGTACTCTTCGTAAAGAGCAGGAAACATTCCTGGTGTCCTGGCCAACATTCCCCTTCCCATAAACTGATTCATGCAATTATCCAGGCTGTGTGTGGGTGATGACGTGCGATATGGCCGCCACCACACATTCAGTCACTTCACTACCAGTCTAGCATTGCTTGTAAAAGCGCTTTGGGATACACTGTGTATGAAAAGTGTCATATAAATGCTGATTCTTCTTCTTCTTCTTTACAGCTGCAGATGGCTGTGCTGTCAATGGTTAAAGAAATCCTAAGTCATAGCCGCCCAGTGGCGCTTGAGGTTGAGGTGCTGATCGCTACACCTCGGCCACGCTAGTGACCCGGGTTCAGGAACAGCTGGGGCTGCGGGGGTCAGCGGGGGAGAGGATTGAGCATCTGGGGACTGCTCTCCTCTCTAAGGGGAGGGACATGCTATCCTGCTTGCTGATTGCCCTCTGGTGGTGACTGAGGCCATACAGGTCGGGAGGTGTGCTCTGACGTGATTATGTTGGTGGGGAGGGGGGCAGGGAGAAAACAGGAGGAAAAGAGCCTGGCAGGGCTCCGTGATGGTCCGCTGCACCACGGGCCGACCCCAGGGTTCTGGATTGGGTCTCTGGGGAGGAGGCACCACCTTCCTAACCCCGCCGCGGGGGAAATCCACAGGGAAAATACCAGGGGGTGGCTAATTGTGGTGTGCAGGACCTGAGAGTGAGTTCCTCCTTTGAGAGGAACCAAAGCACCTGTTAGGGCTGAGGTGGAAAAATGTATATGGAAAAAAAAAAAAGAAATCCTAAGTCATCCTGCAAGAGAACTGACTGAGCTTATTTTTTTTTCATTTGTCAGCAAAACACAGAAATCTGAAAGCCAAACAGGAACTCTGTCCTGTGTTTTATTCTGACCACATACAGCAGTTTGCTGTTGGCTGTACTGCAAACCATATATCTCAATCTGTCATTATCCAATTGTGGGACATTGACCCCCAAGATGTGGGAAAAAAAGAAGAAAAATGTAGGGCACAGCCTCAGATCTTTGAGACTGTATCTTCAGACACTGGAAATTTGTGTTTTATGTCCATAAGGTTCACTAGCAACATGGATTATTAGGAATCTTTGCCTTGAAAAATGTTGGAGTAGAATATATAGGCTATGAGGCACAGCAGGTTGCATCACTTTAGTTTCACAATTTGTTTACCCAGGATAGCCCAGCTGAGGTGCACCATCTCAGTTTCCTTGGGGTCCTGTTACTAGCCATTTCTACAGCTCGGTGGACTGGAGCACTAGGATGGTTGCCATGGATCTCACAGCGAGTGTTTAGTACTGCTGAGGTTTGAACCTGTGGTCTTCCAGTTCCCAAGCTGGTGCTCTAACCACTAGACCACGCCACTTCCTGTATGTAATTAAGGGCCAATTATCGTATGCCTCAGGGTGTAGATAGGTGTGAGGCACAGTCAAGTGCCCTTAAATAACCAGAAATATGCGATTATTGGCCACAGTTATACAAACCTGAAGTGTCATATTGTACTGATTAAATAGTTTTAAAGTAAAAAATACCTTTAAAAGTACACCCATGTAATTATGATGAATAATTAACACGTGCATGCAACTTGTGTCAGTCAATCAGATGGCATCATTAATCCATGCCATTTTATGAGGGTCAACAGCCTCTGCATGTGGGACACAGCAGCTATGCATGGAAACCTGAGGGGCCACTGTCTCTCATAATGTGGGACAGCTGAGAGGTAGCTTGAGAGGCCACTGTCTCTTGTAATGTGGGATAGATGATGGGTAGCCTGAGGGACCACTATCTCTCATAATGTGGGACAGTTGAAAGGTGACCTGAGGGTCCACTGCCTCTTGTAATGTGGGACAGTTGAGAGGTAACCTCATTCTCTCGCAGTGTGGGACACTTGAGAGGCAGCCCGAAGGGTCAGTATCTCTTGTAATGTGGGACAGTTGAGAGGTAGCTTGAGAGACCACTGTCTCTCATAATGTGGGACAGTTGAGAGGTGACCTGAGAGACCACTGCCTCTTGTAATGTGGGACAGTTGAGAGATAACTTGGGGAGTCACTATCTCTTATAATTTGGCACAGTTGAGAGGTAACCTGAGCTGAGGGGCCACTGTCTGTTGTGAAGTGGGAAAGTTGAGAGGTAGTTTGAAGGGCCCAAGTCTCGGAATGTGAAACTGTTGAGAGGTAACTTGAGGGGCCGCTATATCTCGTAATGTGGGACAGTTGGAAAGTAACATGAGGGGGGTCACCCTCTTGTAATGTGGGACAGTTGAGATATAGCTTGATGGAGCCACTATCTCTCATAATGTGGGACAGTTGAGAGGTAGCTTGAGAGGCCACCGTCTCTTGTAATGTGGGACAGTTGAGAGGTATTCTGAGGGGCCACTGTTTCTTGTAATGTGGGACAGTTAAGAGATGGCTTGAAGGGCCACTATCTCTCATAACATGAGAGTTGCGAGGTAACCTAAGGGGCCACCATCTCTCATAATATGGGCAACTGAGAGGTAGCCTGAGGGGCCACTGTCTCTCGGAATCTGGGGCAGTTGAGCAGTAACTTGAGGGGCTTCTGTCTCTTGTAATATAGGACAGTTCAGAGGTAACCTGAAGGGCTACTAGCTCTTTTAATGTGGGGCAGTTAAGAGGTAGTGTTGCTGTGCAACTAAAGAAGGGAGCAGATGCTCTAGAATGTCCTAGTTAACTATGTTATGACTCTCTTATTTAATATTCCTACTTAGTCATGGCTAATATCAAAGTGCACAGCTGAAACATAAAAGGACTGGGGAATCCTATGAAAAAGGTCAGGAGTTTTACATGAACTTAATAAAAATAAAATAGATATTGCACATTTACAAAAGACACATGTTCCAAACTTAGAAGCCCAGACACTATCAAGATGGTGAGTAGGGCAGGAATACTATAATTGTTATACAATGAATAAAATAGGAATATCTATTCTGCTTAGGAGAACTGTGGTATTTGTATTAAGACAAGAACAAAAAGATGAAGGTAGATGGCTTATGATTTCAGGCACCCTAAACGGGAACGAGTTATTAACACATACAGCCCTGCAGAGCCTCATCCTGGATGCTTTCATCAAGAGTCTAGTGAATGAAAGACGTATAAAGATCCTAATTTGACTGTAGGGGGAAATTTCAACTTGACGGTAGTGCTTTGTAGAATTTTCAAATTCCACGGAATTCTCAAAATTCCACCAAAATTCTGCCAGAAACGGAATGGTGGAATTCTGCGACAGAATATAGTTGTGGAATGATTTTCCACGGGAAAGAACATCTGTTCCACAGAATATTCAGCTTATCTCAATATTTTCTGTGGAAATTGTTGCAGAATAGTTTTCCACGGAAAAATGCTGTTCCACAGAATATTATTCCATGGATCATAGTAGACAGAATTCCGCAGAAGAACCAATGAAATTCCTGTGGAAATTCTGCTGGCAGAACAGTCGTTCTGCGCTAATTCCACTGGCAGAATTCTGCATTCCACACAGCACTACAGTAGATCCATATTTAGACAGAGGTAAGGTCCTCAATAAACCTACAAAAGGAAAGGGAAGCATCATTGCAGCTGATTAAAGACAACGGCCTCAGTGATGCTGGGAGGTCACTAAATCCTTCCATAGACTATACATTTATTTAATACCCCATAACAGCTACACCATGACAGACTACTAATTCATAACTAGAAACTTGTGTCAGAGCTTAGACAAGTGCCAATTTACTACAGAGTACTGTATCTGATCACTCTCTGTTTACATGTAACCTGGAAAGTCGAACAGGCCCCCCCAAGATGGACTCTAACCCCTTTACACCTTAATGAGCCTGAGTTCAGCAAATTAACAACAGAATCTAAACATTTCTTTGAAACAAACACGTTCAACGATACTTCTAAAATAACTATATGGGAAGCATATAAATGTTTCATAGGGTGAGTAATAGGATAGTCAACAAATATAAATAAATTAAACAGAACAAAGTGGTGGTATTATTAAAGCAACCTGAGTTATTGATTAAAAAAAACAAAGAAAATCCAGGAAAATGTAAACGCTTGCTTCCTGAAATATTAAAATTTAAATATTGAATTAAACAAAACCCAATACAAATGGGCAGAAATGGCTCTTAAAAAATGTAATCAAAAACTTTGGGAACCTGGAGAAAGATCAGCACAATTGCTTGCAAATAGGTTAAGGAAAAACAGCTTAAGAATATGATCATATGGTGTAAGGAATCTAATGAAATAACCTCAAATAAAGAAATTAATAAATAATTCCTAGACTTCTATACTAAATTATATGAACGTAGAAATGAATGTAAAAAATAGTTTCCTTTTTTCAGTTGAAACCTTAAGATTGCTAAAGTGTATATTATAAAACTGAACGTAGACATTATAGTACTAAGCAAGAAATCTTGAATATAATACACTCCCCAAAGGTAAGGCTCTGGAACTAGATGACATCCCCGCAGAATTCTTGTACACATTTTCAACCATTAACCCGTAGGCTGCCAACAGAATTGGAATGTATAGGAATTTTGGACTGATATCAGTCTGCGGCCCTGCAAGGGTTAATTACAGGGCAATTATAGAGAAGCTAGGCAACTAAATAATCTTCCTCCACCAATGCAGGAAGCAAGAAACACTAATAGTGGTCATTACCGAAACAGAAAAGAATCCTAACATATGCTCTAACTACATCCCGATGTCACTATTAAACACTGATTATAAAATACTAGCCAAAATTCTCAGTGCTCGACTGCAGAAAGTTTTGTAGCAAACTTAGTTGGACCAGAACAGACTGGGTTTATCATAGTTGGATGAGAACAGACTGGGTTTATACTTGGGCACCAAGGCTCGGACAACATCAGATGGCTTCTGGCATCCTCGTGGAGGGCTTCAGCCAATGACAAGCACTTTTAGATGCTGCCAAAGTTTTTGACTCCATTGAATGGAAATATCGCTATCTTGTACTTCACATTTATGGCCTGTTTGATACATTTATTTGGTGGATCAAAATCCTTTATAAAAACTCAAGAGCAGTACCTTACTAATGAGGTTAAATTAAGCTATTTTCAATTAAAACATGGAAACAGACAAGGGGACGGATTTTCAGACCATCAGGGACCAAGTCCCAACTCGCAGCCACCACTGCGGGACAAAATCTCCACACTAGTGGAGATTTGTATGTTCAGCCAGTGCAGCAGGGGGGGGATGTTACGCCTGGTCCCACCAGGCGTCACATTTTCCTGCAGCTGTGCCAATAAAACAGCCACAAGCTGACGTCAGTCATGGAGCCGGTCATAAACTGGCTCCACCTTTGAAAATACCACAGCTGCAGGGAAAAACTATGGCTCTTCAAGTGGTGACCCAATTGTGCCAGTTTTTTCCTGCAGCTGCAGGGATTTCAGAGGCTCTGAAAATCCAGCCCAAAGTTGCCCACTGTCCCCTTTGCTTTTTTCTTTGGCGATGGAGCCTCTAATACAGAAAATAGAAAGTTCAAAGGAAATTGAAGGCATACTTATTAAAAAGAATTCCCGTAATTGCCTAGCATTCACAGATGCCATATTACTGTCCATTCAAAAGCCCGAAGCATCAATTCGAAACACTGTAGCTTTACTAGAGAACTTCGGAAACATATCTGGTTTACTAATCAACTGGGACAAATCAGAACTATTGCCCATAAACAAAGATTGCTCAAGAAACATAATATCAATTATACAAACTCTTAATACCTCTGAAAATAGTAAAAAAGAAATTAAAATACTTTATTTTTTATTTATTTAGTTTTTGTTTACCGGGTAGGTGCACTAGCCAACAATGTGACTATTTTGAGGCACGACCCAGGAGAGTGCATAACATCATGGAGATACGTACAGAACATTTCAACGTAGAGAAACCAGCCTAACATTTTGAGGAGACAAGTCCTAGAACATAGATGCAGAGTTTGAATGGAGAAACCTAATCCAAGCAAGTGAGCAGTAAAAAAAACATAGGGCCATACTACAGTTACAGGGTATTAACAACTTAACAACGGTACAACATAGAGAGAGTTTAGAGACATAACAGTATACCAAAATACAGCAAGAAAAAAAAATAAAAGGTAGTAATGTAAAGTTACAAAGGTAGTACAGTAAAGGAAGATATAGGTGACAACTACACAGTTGTAATTAGAATATATAAGGGATATGCAGGGGGTGCCTGTGGGATAACAAAGTTATTTGTACAGTTGCCTGTGACCTCGAGTAACCTCACGAGTGGTGAAGCCACGAGTATGGGTTACGAGTGGTCACTGGCAACTGAACAAATAACTTTGTTATCCCACAGGCACCCCCTGCATATTTGATTTATGCAACAGGATTTTGGGTTCTGGTTTGTCATATTTTTTTTTTTTAGTTAAGTCTTTCAGGTTTTTTCTCTGTGCCTGGTTGCTGTGTTTGATTTGGATTGCTGTGTTGAGAAAGAGGAAAAATTATTTTTTTTTTCAAGAGTGTTTTCATTTAAAATGTGGTTCCATTTTGGGGGGTGGTGGTTAGGGTGCATTTTGTGAGTGTTTGGGACTGTGATAGCTTGGCTTTTAAGAGCACTGTGAGGAGGTGAAAATGAAACTGGGAGCCAGTGCTGATAAGAAGGCAGCACAGGTGGTGGTTATGATGTAGTTACTGTGTGGATAAAGTGATGATGTTACTATGTGGATAAATACATTTATCCACATAGTAGCACAGATAAATGGATTTATCAGTGCAGATTTATTCAGACACCTGTTGCATAAATTTATTTATCCACATAGTAACTACATCATCACCCATTTATCCACATAGTAACTACATTACTAACTACCATCACCTGTGCTACCTTCTTACCAGCACTGTCTCCCAGTTTCACTTTCACCTCCTCACAGTGCTCTTAAAAGCCAAGCTATCACAGTCCCAAACACTCACAAAATGCACATCCTAACCAAACCCCCCAAAAAAACTGGAACCACATTTTAATGAAAACACTCTTAAGAAAAAAAAGCCATTTTTTCCTCTTTCTCAGCACAGCAATCCTGCAAACTGAACACAGCAACTAGGCACAGAGAAAAAAACTGAAAAGGAACTTAACTAAAAAAAACCAAAAACAAATATGACAAACCAGAACCCAAAAAAATCCTGTTGCATTAATCAAATAAGCAGGGGGTGCCTGTGGGATAACAAAGTTATTTGTTCAGTTGCCAGTGACCACTCGTGGCTTCGCCACTCGTGAGGTTACTCGAGGTCACAGGCAACTGTACAAATAACTTTGTTATCCCACAGGCACCCCCTGCATATCCCATATTTATCCACATAGTAGCACAGATAAATGGATTTATCAGTGCAGATTTATTCAGACACCTGTTGCATAAATTGGGAGATAGAAGGAGCAGACTGGGCATATGTGATGATGTGGTCCTCCAAAGTCCAAAATAAGTAGGGTTTTGGACAAGTGCCTGGGGCAGAGAAGCAAGGGACAGTAAGGTGAAGGAGCCTGACAAGATAATTTAGGGTGGATCAAAACAAGTACAATGGGCAGTCTGCATGAGATAACGCCAGAGCGCAGTCTTGAAGTGTAGGTGGGATCCAGTCTGGAATACTTGGGTATAAATATCACACCTAATCTCAAAGGAATGGTAAAGCTTAACTTTAATCCTATATTACAAAACATGGAAGCATAATACCACTCGATCCTGTTTCATGTTTACTAGGGAATTCTTAACAGATGTACTCCTTACCAGTGCATGTTCCGAACCGAATAGTACTATATCAGCGTGTCTAGGGTTAAAGAGATTGATGCTCTCACATTGCAACTCTAACTACATTCCAAAAATTGATGACCGGATTCAGTACATGTTTAAATTAGCCTTTAAAGATCGACTTAGTTACATCGCCTTAGATCACTGGAAAACATATGAATTCATGCGGAAGCCTGTTATGGACAAATATAGAGCTACATAAGTATTTCCCTTCTATAAACGTTTTAGAAATGGTTATATATAACTTGCATTCCCCACTTTTTGTTGTACATAGATATAGTGAAACACTCTTTGATTATATACTGTTTATTGTGTTATTCTATTTGCTGGATGTTATATGTATATGTTGTTGAAAAACAATAAAAATTATTTAAAAAAATAAATCTGAGAGGCCACTGTTTCCTGTAAAGTGGGACAGTTGAGAGGTAGCTTGAGGGGCCACTGTCTCTTGTGATATGGGACAGTTGAGAGCTAACCTGAGGGGCCACTGTGTCTTCTAAAGTGGGGCAGTTGAGAGGTTACCCTAATGGGCCACTGTCTCTCATAATGTGGGACAGCTGAGAGGTAGCTTGAGGGGCCACTATCTTTCATGATATGGGACAGTTGAGAGGTAGTCTGAGAGACCACTGTCTCTTGTAATGTGGGACAGTGGAGAGGTAATTTGAGGGGCCACTATCTCTTGTAATGTGGGACAGTTGAGAGGTAACCGGAGGAGCCACTGTCTCTCGTAATGTGGGACAACTGAAAGGCATGTTTCAGACTTTTCTCTTGAATGACAGTATTGAGGTTAGTGAACATACAATGATCAATAGGGAATGTTGGGGAACCATTAAAAAATGTACTGTCTCCATCCATCATATGAGATTTTCAGCAGACTGGTAGAGGCATTGTTTTTATTTTGTTTTTGTTGACATTAAAAGCTGGCAGATAGGAACAGCACTCTGACTGAGGTTCCCATGAGCAAATGTGAGTGGGAAAAAAAGCCACCTTAATTATCTTCCCCAAAATGTTTTTTAGAGTTCTGCCAATGCCAAAAGTGAATCTCTCTACTAAATGAACAATCCAAAACCACATAGCACCCTTGGTTCACTATTAGTTTATTCAGGTTTAAAAACAAAGAATAATGGAGAGGTGACTGTGTGTTATGAAGTTGTTTTTTTTTTACACACCCGAGGTGTCCCATAAACCTCAAGAGCAAAGCACGAGAAGTGTATGTGGATATCACACACTGAGGGTGTGTTGAAAAAAACTTCAGAAGCACACAGTTGCATACATTTTATTTTTTATAATAACTGGTGCGGGGACATACTACATGCGTGAGTCAACTGTAGGAAAGGAAAGTGGAGCGCGAGTACCGCAAATGCTGTAATAACAGGGTATGACATCATACACAGTTATTAAGGTGTTTGATCGCACTAATAATCAGTGTGTGAAGGGGATCACCATTTATTGATAAGTTATGGGCTGCACAGTAGCATCAGGTTGCCATAGCGATGAGCTGCATTTGGGAGCAAGCATGGAATGCTGGCACTCACGTTGTCCTCATCATGAAGTGCCGCTGATGGCAGTATGTCGTCAACAAGGGCTACAGCTGGTGAAGTCAGAAACGGCGTCGTGCACGCTGCCAAAGGTGATGAGAGGAAGGGAGGAGGAAAGTGAAAAAAAGCCAGGTGATCTAGTTTCAGGAACAAGCTTAGGTTACCCAGAGCCAATCAGGGAGAGAAGGATAGAGCATCCCAGAGAATTCTGTCCTGCTCCTGGGCAGGATGAGTGTGCAGCTGCTGCAGCAGCACCTTCTGGGTGACTACAGGTGAAAGTGCAGATAGGGCCACCTTAGAGGGAGATGAGACACTGGTTGAGGCTGCGTGGCAGAGTGCTGTGGCAGGCAAACTCACACATGACACCGCAGAGCTGGCATCTCGAGGGGGAGTCCAAAAAAAGTGGTGAAAATAACCTCAGCAGCCATAGATGATATCCGGGTCCCCACCTTGCCACCATACACCACCTGACAAATGACCACTGTTGGGGATACATCTCCACCCCAACCCCACCTGCATGGCAAACCATGTCTCCATGGAGGGCCAACATCATCAGTTGTCAGGAGTATGGGGTCCAAGGGGGGGGGTACATTGGGACTCCTGAAGGAGTCGGCTGCCATGGGTGGAAGAAGGAAATAAAAAATATGGATAAAAAAAAAAAAAAACAGGAGGCAAAATCTGTCCACTGTCTGAATGACAGCCGCAATGAAGTCAGGTTTCACATCATGAAGCTGGCCACCTTCGTAGTGAAATAGATTAGTGGATGACAGGGCTGGGCGGTGGCTGTTGGGGATGAGATGGGGCTGACATGCCGACCACTGCTGGGGAGAAAAAGTACATCAATATCAAAATTAAAGGGAACAGGACCACACCAGTGTCCAGGTGACAAGGTGCCCTTCGGCCATTCAGGTAGCCCAGGATCTAGGCTTGAACCCAGATCCCAGCTTGGAGCAGCACATGGCTGCAGTGTAGTCCAGGAGAACACGCTCTGCTTCTGGGGACTGTGCAGTGCAGTCACTGCTTCATGCTTGCTCCCTCATGGCCCATGGGGAGGGGAGGTACGTAGCAGTAAAATCTCAGTCCAGCAGTCAATGGGCACTGACTTAGGGCTATGTCTTCCCACCTCTCAGACATGACAGCCAAGGGTAGCAGTCAGTTTAGGGTGAGATATGGTTCGGGTGCCGCAAGGGCAGAGGATTGGTTAGAAATGCCCAGTGGTTGGAGTTAGCGGATGCTGGGAATGCTGCCATGCATGATAGCAAGGAGAGTGGTACTCCTAAGCATCTGTGCAGATCACCTGCACTCCCCGTGTCTGAGCACCTCTAGCACCAGCCTGCAGCAGGGAAGGGTAGTACGGGGGCAAACTCAAGCTGGATCAGTCACGTCTGAGGGCCAACATTAGGCAAAGCAATAAATAAAGAGCGGTGTTATATAAATGCTTGCATTTTGTGCTTTGGTACTCACGTCTTGCTCGATAAAATAGCACAACAAGCCAGCTCACTGGAGTAGCAGCAGAACAAGCAGCAGTACCATCTGTATATGATGTGCACCAAAACGCAGAGCCCTGGACAGGGCTGTGGACTTCAGCATGACCAACCCATGAGTTTTTCACAATTACCCATGACAAAATAACATCCTTAATAATGCAATCCAGCAAAATCCGTTAAGTTTGAGCAATCACTGAGTTAAGCAAGCGTGTGTGGTGTGTGTGGTGTGGTGCGTGTGTGTGTGTGTGGTGTGGGGGTGTGTGTGTAATAAATCTTCCAGTGCTGCATAGTAAACAGAAAGGAAACATTCTCCAGTGAAGGGTGTACTTTGACAGTGCTGCTGTTGTCAGCTTGCTAAGGTCAGCATTTTGCAAATCGGACAAACAGCCAGTCTAACCCTTATCTCAGTCCCTGTAAAGAAGTTGAAATCTGAAGTACTGCAGCAATTTACACTCAAAAGCAAATGCGATGTTCTCTTAAATAGACACACACACTGAACAGTATTTATTTACAGTGAGTTGAGAAAAAAGCATTTTTAATTCAGTAGTTCTGTAGATGGAGAAATATCTTCTGCTCTTAAAATTATCACTAGACCTAGATTTATTTATTGTGTGTGTGTGTGTACAACACGTGTGTGCTGATAAATAGCAAGATAAAAAGTGGTATTTTGACCCAACATACAAAGATATATGACGTTGCTCACTGAGCATGCTCAGAAATATATCTTCATATGTGAGATCCCTAATATCTTTTGGTTGCCATTGCCACTGAAACATAGAAACGTAGACGGTGACAGCAGATAAGGACTGTGTGGCCCACCTAGTCTGCCCCTTTTCCCTACCTAATGCAATACTGCAGACCCTAGTTGATCTGCGGCTTACCGTCTCTTCCCTATTGTGAGAGTACTCTTATGTCTATCCCATGCATTCTTGAATTCCTCTACCATTTTTGCCCCCACCACCTCTACAGGGAGGCTGTTCCAAGCATCCACTACTCCTTCTGTGAAAAAGTACTTCCTCCACCGGCCCGGTGGCACTGAGGGCTGAGGCACTGGACACCTTACCTCGCGCTACGCCAGCGACCCATGTTCGGGAATGAGCACGGGCCACCAGGGGTCGGCAGGGGAAGGGAAAGATTGAGCATCCAAGGGATTGCTCTGGATGCCCAATCCTTCTCCAGGGAGGGGGCGGGGTCACCAGCAGTCGGTGCATCACTGGCCGCTAGCGGCAGCTGGGGGACAGCGCACCGATGCTGCAGAAGGGGGAGGAGAGGAAGCAGACGCTTGGAGGAGTGTGTGCAGACGCATGCACACTCTCTCCATAAGGCATTATTGCACACCTCCTCTCCTAGGGGGAGTAAATGGAGGAAAGTGTTCCAGACATGGCAGGATGAATCCCGATCCCTGCAGGACCCACTCCCGTGAACAGGCAGTAACCTCTGCACCGGATCCATTATGGTGGGTTGAGGGATCCCTGTTGCCCCGCCATGGGGGCAAGCCATAGAGATAAGTGGAAGGTAAGCTGCAAGTGGGAGACGAGGCTGCGGGGGGTCGGGTAGGATGGAGAGTCACCTAGAAGGAGAAAGAAACTGTTAAAAATAAAAAAAGTACTCCTTACATTGCCCCTGAGTCTACCCCCAGCCTCATATCATGCCCCTTTGTTCTTCTACACCTTCTCTTCTGAAAGATGCTACTATCCTGTACCTTGTTTGTACCCCTGAGGTACTTGAATGTCTCTATCATATCCCCCCCTCTCTCCTCAGGAATACATATTGAGGTCCTCTAGTCTTTCTACACTCCTTTTATAGGGTACCACAGTCGTGACATTTCCTGTGGCAAAGCAGGAAGGGGCGGATCAGTGGGGCATCCACAAGGTGAGCTCATTTACTGGGGCACTAGTAGTTTAACTTGTTATAACAAGTTATACAAAAACAAAACACAAAATCAAACCATTACTTGCATTTTCTTCCTTCTAATTACTCTGACCAGGTTATAAACCAAGCAACTTATCTGGTGGATATCATTAACTGCAGGTACTGTGGAACACTTTTCAGAAGGACAGTCTTACAGGATTTAGGACACTGTCCTACATGCTGGGCCATTGGAGATCTTAGGGCTCAGCTCCGGGCAGCATGGGCAGAGATTGCACCTCAAATTTCATATTCAAGAGGAAATACATTATAAGAACCACCCGCCATTTCCCCAACATCCAACAGAAGAACCTCGATCGCAGAGGGTAGTTGGTCTGGGAGGTTGGTAGGTGGTTAGGAGGGGCAAATTGGGTGCCCCATCACTCGATGCTCTCCAACATATTACCTCCAAAACCCATATAAACACTACAAACAGGTATCTGCTTCTATCTCCGAAATCAAACAAAGGGGCAGAGGACACTATGGAGCAGGACACTGCAGCACAGGATCTAGCACAACAAAACTCGCCCAAATCAGGAACCAAAACAAAAAAAGCAAAAAGGAAATCCAAAAAACTTCTGATCATAGGAGACGCCATGATTCGGGGAGTTGATACCTATCTCCAGCCAGGGGTAATGGTCAGATGTCTCCCAGGTACATCAGCGTGGAGAGACACTGGCCGCATTGCTAAAATTGTTCAGGAAGTAGGAGAAAACACTGACATCCTGACACACATAGGGACTAATGATCTTGCCAGCCGGTCAGTTGTGGAGACCAAGGAACACCTGACCAGGCTGGGTGACAAACTATCATCCATTTCATCCAGCATCTCCTTCTCTGAGATCCTGCCAGTCTGGGAGAGGGGGCAGATGGACGGAAGGTCAGAGAAGGGGAGATAGTGGAGCTAAATATGTGGCTCAAGGGCTGGTGCCTGGAAAAAGGACACAGATTTGTAGAGAACTGGCAACAGTTTTGGGAGCGAAAGTCCTTTAAATTTGATGGACTGCATCTGACCAAGGAGGGAGTCAGTACATTGGGGCAGAAGTTTGACATCTTTGCAGAATATTTAAACTAGCAAATGGGGAGAGGGGTGCAGCACCCCATATGTCAAATGGGAAGAACACCCCCAGCTAGTGGTCAAACAGGGATTCAGCATGTTTGCAGTTCATTTGCATCACCAGGTAAGAAAAAAGGTCTGTCTCCCCATACGATGCACAGGAGAAATGCCAGACCTCACCCAACAACTAACACACCAAAATCTGGCCAATGGAAGATCATGTACACAAATGCTCACAGCCTGGGAAATAAGATCCCAGACCTGCAGGCAATAATGTCAGAGGCTAAACTGGACATAGTAGCAATTAGTGAGACGTGGTTTACCAGTAACCACACTTGGGAGACTTCAGTACCTGGTTATGTGCTGTTCTGAAGAGACCGAGGTGCAAAAAGGGGGGAAGGGGAGTGGCCCTGTATGTCAATGAAAATATCAAAGCTACAGAAATTCAGAATACACATAAGGAGCCAGAAGAACTGTGGGTCACCCTGGAAACAGAAAATGGGACAGCCGTAAGAACTGGGGTTGTCTACAGGCCCCCTGACCAAGGGGAGGACCTAGACACATTACTGTTAGAAGATATACAAAACATGACAGCTAAAGGGGAGGTTCTGATAATGGGAGACTTCAACGTGCCGGATACAGATTGGTCAATACCAGCAGGAACATCTGCCAGAACTGGACACTTGTAGATTCCCTGCAGGGGGAGGACCTCAAACAACTGGTACAACAACCCACAAGAGACAGGACTATCCTAGATCTAGTACTGACTAACAGGGAAGGAATCGCAGATCTCCAGGTAGAAGGTCACCTGGGGGCCAGTGACCATCACATGGTATGGTTCAATTTGGCCACTACAACTAAATCATCCCTTCCAATGCAAAAATATGGGACTTCAGAGGAGCTGACTTTGATAAGATGGCCAACAGAGTTAAGCTAGCCCTGGCAAAAAGAAACACAGGTGAGGTGGTACAGGCAACGTGGGCAAGCATTAAGGATGCAATACTTGAAGCAACATCCCATTGTGTTAGACAGAAAAGGAAGTGCAAAAGAAGAAGGAAACCACTTTGGTTCTCAAATACAGTAGCAGAAAAGGTCAGAGCCAAAAGGCTGGCCTTCAGGAAATATAAGGCAACACAGCGGGATGAAGATAGGGAGGCATACCAAACTGCCCTAAGGGAAGCAGGGAAGGCAGTAAGGCAGGCAAAGTCCCAAACTAAGGAAACACTAGCACAAACAGTAAAAGAAGGTGCCAAGACTTTCTATAGATGCATTAGTGAAAGGAGAAAGTCCAGAGGGGGTATTGCTAAGCTCACAGGAGAAAAGGGAGCATGTGAGGAGGAGGACCCTGTAAAACATCTATCCTAAATAGATACTTTTGCTCAGTATTTACTGAAGAGAAGGTAGGGCAGGGCCCACAGCTCAGCACAATGGACACAGGGGGGAAGGAGGTGAGCACTACTCCCTTCACAAAAGAAAGGGTCCTACAAGATCTCACTAAGCTCAGGGTGGACAAGGCAATGGGACTTGATGGCATACATCCCAGGGTACTAAAGGAGCTAAGGGTGGAACTAGCAGAGCCATTAGCAGAACTGTTTAATGAGTCTCTGAGCATGGGAGAGGTGCCAGAAGACTGGAGAAGGACTCATGTGATCCCGCTCCACAAGAGTGGTAGCAGAGAGGAGGCAGGGAACTACAGACCAGTCAGTCTTACCTCAGTAGTGGGCAAGATTATGGAGGCACTCCTTAAGGAAAGGATAGTGCAACACCTGGAATCCATAGGGCACAGGATCCAAGACAGCATGGGTTTACAAAAGGAAGGTCCTGTCAAACTAATCTCATAGATTTCTTTGACTGGGTAACCAGAGTGGTGGACCAAGGGGGAGCAGTTGATGTCGCCTCACCTTGACTTCCAGCAGCTTTCTACACTTGTCCAGCTATAGAAGATTGATAAACAAGCTGGGTAGGCTCGGGTGGGTCAGTTGGTCAACTGGGTGGCAAACTGGTTGATGAGCAGAAGACAGAGAGTGGTGGTAAATGGTATGCAGTCAGAAGAGATGCAAGTCACAAGTGGGGTACCTCGGGGATCAGTCCTGGGGCCAGTCCTCTTCAATATCTTCATCAGTGACATTGCAGATGGACTAGAGGGTAAGGTTTGTCTGTTTGCAGATGACACCAAGATCTGCAGCAGAGCAGATGATCCAGATGGGGTGGGCAGAATGAGAAGAGATCTGGATAAACTAGCAAAATGGTCAGAAGAGTGGCAACTGGGATTTTAATGCAAAGAAGTGCAAGATCATGCACATAGGGAAGAGAAACCCTGAAGCCACCTATAAGATGGAAGGGGAGTTGCTGGCAGTCACAAAGGAAGAAAGAGACTTGAGCATCATCATTACTAATGACCTGAAATCATCCAAGCAGACCTCTAAAGCAGTAGGTAAGGCTAGGGGGATGCTAGGGTGAATTAGTAGGGGTATCACAAGTCGTTAGAGGAAGGTAATAATACCTCTCTACAAGACACTGGTTAGGCCCCATCTGGAGTACTGCGTGCAGTACTGGAGGCCGCACCTTCACAAGGACATTAACCAAATTGAGGCAGTCCAGAGAAGGGCAACCAAAATGGTGCAGGGACTGCATCAGAAGACATATGAGAACAGATTAACGCAGCTCAATATGTATACCCTTGAGCAAAGGAGGGAGAGAGGTGATATGATCGAAACATTCAAACACCTTAAGGGCATTAACAAGGTGAAAGAGTCTAACATGTTTCAATATAAGAAAAATAGCAGGACAAGAGGACACAGCATGAGATTAGAGGGAGGCTGATTAAGGGGTAATGTGAGGAAGTTCTTTTTCACAGAAAGGGTGGTGGATGCATGGAACGGCCTACCTCAGGAAGCGGTGGCTATGAATACAGTGCAGGACTTCAAACAGGCATGGGATAGGCATAAGGGAGCAATACAGATGAGTATGAATAGATAGGCCACTGACAGCAAAGGACGATGGCACATTTATAAGGTAGAAAAAGAAATGGGCAGACTGGATGGACCTTGCGGTCCTTGTCTGCCGTCAACTTCTATGTTTCTATGTTTCCTCATTTGACTTTTGGTGCAGTCCTTGCACCATTTGTGTTGCCCTTTTCTGGACTGCTTCTGTTTTGTCTATGTCCTTCTGGAGATAAATCCTCCAGAACTGGAGACAGTACTCTAGATGAGGCCTCACTAGTGATCTGCACAGAGGCATAACTACCTCCTTTTTTTCTGCTGGCGATGCCTCTCCCTATGCACCCTAGCATCACACTGGCTCCCCCCACAGCCTTCTCAAATTGTTTGGTTACCTTTAGGTCATCAAATATGATTACCCCCATGTCCGTTTCTTGATTGGTGGCCGTCAGTACCCCCCACACACACACACACATCATGTACTCCTCCCTTTGATTTCTGTATCCCATGGATGGACTGCAAGCTTTGTATTCATCATTTCCTCTAAGGCAGAACCATTGAACAGAGGGCACAGTTTACATTTTGTACTTTTTTCCTTTTTTAATTTTTTACCATTTCTGTCTTAAAACCATGCAAACATGTGTTGCATAAACAGAACATGACATGGCCTGATTGAAGATATCATATTTATCTTCACTCGGAGCCAATGATATCGAGATATCTCACTCGTGGGGTATCATAATATCATTGGTCTGTTGTGAAGATAAATATGATATCTTTAGTCAGGCCATGTCATATCCCCTATGGATGGAAGGATAGATATTAGGTGTGTGTATGTATATACATATATATATATATACACACACACACACACACACACACACACACACACACACACACACACGCAGCAAGGCAGTGTAGGATCTCAATTTTATCCACATGAGTTGTGGTGACCTTGGATGACTCAACAAACGGCAGGGCGAAGCACAGTCAGAGCGAAGTTTCTCCAAGATCACCACAACTCGAACAGATGAAAAATGTATCTATATACTATCCTTGCTGCACGATCAATTTGTGCAATGCCGTTTGAGTTTTATGTATTATTTGGTTGATTTAGGTATATGTACTATTGATGATTTTAAAGAAAATCAGCGACACTATTTTATCAATTTGTCATCGCTGAGCTGCTGTTTACACCAAATGACAGCTAAAGGGGAGGTTCTGATAATGGGAGACCTCAACATGCCGGATACAGATTGGTCAATACCAGCAGGAACATCTGCCAGAACTAGACACATAGTGGATTCCCTGCAGGGGGAAGGCCTCAAACAACTGGTACAACAACCCACAAGAGACAAGGCTATGCTAGATCTAGTACTGACTAACAAGGAAGGGATCACAGATCTCCAGGTAGAAGGTCACCTGGGGGCCAGTGACCATCACATGGTAAGGTTCAATTTGGCTACTACGTCTAAATCATCCCATTCCAAGGCAAAAATATGGGACTTCAGAGGAGCTGACTTTGATAAGATGGCCAACAGAGTTAAGCTAGCCCTGGCAAAAGAAACACAGGTGAGGTGGTACAGGCAAAGTGGGGCAAATTATGATGCAATACTTGAAGCAACATCCCTGTGTTAGACAGAAAAGGAAGTGCAAAAGAAGAAGGAAACCACTTTGGTTCTCAAATACAGTAGCAGAAAGGTCAGAGCCAAAAGGCTGGCCTTCAGGAAATATAAGGCAACACAGCCGGATGAAGATAGGGAGGCATACCAAACTGCCCTAAGGAAGCAGGAAGGCAGTAAGGCAGCAAAGTCCCAAACTGAGGAAACACTAGCATGAACAGTAAAAAGAAGGTGATAAGACTTTCTATAGATACATTAGTGAAAGGAGAAAGTCCAAAGGGGTATTGCTAAGCTTAATGGAGAAAGGGAGCATGTGAGGAGGAGGACCCTGTAAAGGCATCTATCCTAAATAGATACTTTTGCTCAGTATTTACTGAAGAGAAGGTAGAGCAGGGCCCACAGCTCAGCATCATGGTCACAGGGGGAGGGAGGAGGTGAGCACTACTCCCTTCACAAAAGAAAGGGTCCTACAAGAGCTTGCTAAGATCAGGGTAAGGCATATGGGACCTGACAGCACATCCCAGGGTACTTAAGGAGCTAAAGGTGGAACTAGCAGAGCCATTAGCAGAACTGTTTAGTGAGTCTCTGAGCACAGGAGAGGTCCCAGAAGACTGGAGAAGGGCTCATGTGATCCCACTCACAAGAGTGGTAGCAGGAGGAGGCAGGGAACTACAGACCAGTCAGTCTTACCTCAGTAGTGGGCAAGATTATAGAGGCACTCCTTAAGGAAAGGATAGTGCAACACCTGGAATCCATGAGGGCACGGATCCAAGACAGCATGGGTTTACAAAGGAAGGTCCTGTCAAACTAATCTCATAGATTTCTTTGACTGGGTAACCAGAGTGAGGGACCAAGGGGAGCAGTTGATGTCGCCACCTGACTTCAGCAAAGCTTTGACACTGTTCCACGTAGAAGATTGATAAATAAGCCGGGTAGGCTCAGGGTGGGTCAGAAGTTGGTCAACTGGGTGGCAAACTGGTTGACGGCAGAAACAGAGTGGTGGTAAATGGTATACAGTCAGAAGAGATGCAAGTCACAAGTGGGGTACCTCAGGGATCAGTTCTAGGCAGTCCTCTTCAACATCTTCATTAAGTGACCTTGCAAATGGACTAGAGGGTAAGGCTTGTCTGTTTGCAGATGACACCAAGATCTGCAACAGAGTAGATGATCCAGATGGGGTGGGCAGAATGAGAAGAGATCTGGATAAACTAGCAAAATTGTCAGAAGAGTGGCAACTGGGATTTAATGCAAAGAAGTGCAAAATCATGCACATAGGGAAGAGAAACCCTGAAGCCACCTACAGGCTGGGAGTGGAGTTGCTAGCAGTCACAAAGGAAGAAAGGGACTTGGGCATCATCATCACTGATGACCTGAAATCATCCAAGCAGACCTCTAAAGCAGTAGGTAAGGCTAGGGAGGTGTTAAGGTGTATTAGTAGGGGTATCACAAGTTGTAAGAGGGAGGTAATAATCCCTCTTTACAAGACACTAGTTAGGCCCCATCTGGAATACTGCGTGCAGTATTAGAGGCCACACCTTCACAAGGACATTAACCAAACTGAGGCAGTCCAGAGAAGGGCAACCAAAATGGTGCAGGGACTGCATCAGAAGACATATGAGGACAGATTAACAGAGCTCAATATGTATACCCTTGAGCAAAGGAGGGAGAGAGGTGATATGATCGAGGCATTCAAACACCTTAAGGGCATTAACAAGGTGAAAGAGTCTAACATGTTTAAATATAAGAAAAATAGCAGGACAAGAGGACACAGCATGAGATTAGAGGGAGGCCGATTAAGGGGGAATGTGAGGAAATTCTTTTCACAGAAAGGGTGGTGGATGCATAGAATGGCTTACCACAAGAAGTGGTGGCTATGAATACAGTGCAGGGCTTCAGACAGACATGGGATAGGCATAAGGGAGCAATACAAATGACTATGAATAGATAGGCCACTGACAGAGCAAAGGCCGATGGCACATTTATAAGGTAGAAAAAGAAATGGGCAGACTGGATGGGCCTTGCAGTCCTTATCTGCCATCAACTTCTATGTTTCTATGTTATTGGAATATGGAGGTTTTTTTTTTTTTTTCTATTGGTCAACATAATGTTGGAATCTGACAGTGATCTAACATCTGCTTCAGGAATGGGTGAATGCTTCAGGGAAGACCTGGCGGGGGGATGATCTCGGTGGGGTGGAGGAACAGTGGGCAAAGCTAAAAGGGGGCACAGTGAAGGCAACAAACCTCTACATCAAACAAGTGAGGAAAGGTTAGAGGAAAACTAGACCACTGTGGTTCTCAAAAGAGGCGGCTGAAATGGTAAAGGCTAAAAGTGTAGCATTGAGAAGATATAACAAGACGCAGAGGGAGGAGGGTAGGGAGGTGTATCAGGAGAAACAGAGAGAAGCAGGGAAAGCAGTAAGGAGCGTGAGGTTACAAACCAAAGAGAGAACAGCCCAAGCAATAACTAAAGGGGAATAGACATTTTATAGGTGTATAAGTGAAAAGAGGAGGACCAAGGGAAGATTATAAGGTTAAAAAGTAATTGGGGGGTGGGACAGTTCACAGGAGACCAGGAAAAGGCAGACATCCTGAGCAAATACTTTTGTTCAGTGCTCACAGTGGAGAGAGAGAAGGGGAGGGGCACTCAAAAGTAACAGGAGCTCTGAAGAGTGAGAGAGAGAGGTTGACACTAGTCCTTTTTCAGAGGAGAGAGTCCTAAAGTGACTCATACTCACTAATCTGAAAGTGGCCAAAGCAATAGGACCAGACAGGGTACATTCGGGTATTGAGGGAGCTCAAGGAGGTACTGGCTGCACCTCTGGCAGACATATTTAACAGCTGACTCGAAATAGGAGTGGTTCCAGAAGACTGGAGGAGGGCAGATGTCCCACTTCATAAAAGTGGTAGCAGGGACGACGCAGGCGATTAGAGACCAGTCAGCTCCACATTAGTGGCAGGAAAGTTAATGTAATCACTGATAAAGGAGGGGATAGTGGAATATCTTGAATCTAATGGGTTACAAGACCTGAGGCAGCATGGATTCATGGGTGGGACGTCATGTCAAACAAATCTGATAGATTTCTTTGATTGAGTGACCAAGGAATTAGATCAGGGTGGAGCGGTGGATGTGGCCTACCTAGATTGCATTAAGGCATTGGACACCATTCCACATAGAATAATTTTTTTTTGCAATTAGTAGCACAGGAGTGGGTCAAAAGGTGATAAACTGGGTAAGAAACTGGGAAGGGGATATGTAGCAGAGGGCGGTGGTAAATGGAGTTCACTCCATGGAGGTTAGGGTGATCACTGGGGTGCCTCAGGAATCAGTGCTGGGGCAGGTCCTCTTTAATGTCTTTATAGGTGACGTTACAAAGGAGCTTTAGGGGAAGGTTTGCCTCTTTGTGGATGACACCAAAATCTATGATAGGATGGGTACTCCTGGGGAATGGAAAGGATAAAAAGAAGACCTGTGAAATCTTGAAGAGTGGTCAAGGGTATGGAAGTTGGCTTTCAATACAAAAAAGTTCAAAAAATGCACTTGGGGCACAGAAACCTAGGGGCGGAGTACAAAAGGGGGGAATGTTATTGATGACAACAAATGAGGAGAGAGACCTGTGGGTAATACTCTCTGATGACCTAAATGTGCCCAGGTAATGCAACAAAACAGTTGGGTGGGCTAGTGGGATGCTACGGTGCGTAGGGAGAGGTATCACCAGCAGAAGGAGGGAAGTGGTCCTGCCCCTGTATAGACTGCTAGTAAGATCTCACTTAGAATACACTCTACAGTTCTGAAGGCCACATCTCCAGAAGGACATAGATAGAGTGGAGGTGGTCCAGAGGAGGGCATCTGAAATGGTGCGGGGTCTGCATCAAAAGCCTTACAAGGAAAGACTAAAGGAATTCAGTATGTACACCCTAGAAGAGAGGAGAGAGAAGGGGGGATATGATAGAGACCTTTAAGCATTTTTTTTTTAGAAAAAAAAAGGTTCTCTAGAACAATGGGGGCATGCTATGAAGCTAGGGGGGTTAGATAAAGCCTACCAGCCAAGGCACTAGGGGCAAAAACAGTGGTGGAGTTCAAGAATGCATGGGATAGGCATAAGAAAACCTTAATGGAAAAGAATGGGGACAGGGAGAAAGAGAAAATCAATTAGGGGTTACAGTGATACTGTAGGTAGGGAAAGATGGGCAGACTGGGTGGGCCAAGCTGTCCTTATCTGCCGACAAATTCTATGTTTCTGTGTTTCTATGGAGGAAGGATAGTGAAGTGTGGAGTGTGTGGATAAATTTGCACTTAGAGAATAAACTGTTTATTCTCATTCAAAATGTAGATCCTAGCCAAATAAATTATTTATCCTACAATATTTCTCTCATGTACCGTAATAAATACATACAACGCTGGCTGAGTGCAGGGGATGCAAATAAAAGGGTTAGAGTAAGCATCACACATTTTCCAATATAAAGCTTTCAAATTAGATGTTTTCTAGAGCTTTATCTTTATCTGCAAATAAATGTTTACTGAATTTTATAAATACATAACTAAAGGGAAAAGAAAACAAAATACAGTCGTATATATACATAAAGCAGAAATAAGCCCCAGAAGACGTTAACAATGGATTATAAGCACTAAGATTTCAGCTAATGAGCGCATGGGACACTGTACCTCTTATCCTGTGTACAGTGTGTGCTCTTGTGCGGAAGTGTTAGGAGGAGTGCTCACTTCAGCAACGGGGGGAAGATGGCATAATATAACTTTTTAAAAAAGCACTAAACTTATTATAACTCCGGCAAGCTATCCTCGAGTGATTTACGAAAAGATAGTAGGGCCTCTGAGGGATGTCTCTTATGGTATTGTAGATCGTGGAAGTGGAGAGTGAGGCCCTTGCTGCTGATTGTTCCCCTTTAGCTTATAGTACAAACCTAGTTATTCGGGTAACTCTTTTCAACATGTAATTTCAGTTCACTGCTCTGAGTAGAATACCCAGCTGGAATGCTGCACAGCTTCATTCTGATGTCAGCAAGTATTGCTCAGTTGCTTTCCTGTTGGTCAAGTGGCCCCCAGGAAACTAATTAAAATTTGAATTTTCAAGATAATATAACTGATTTTTCGTTAGATAACATGTTCTATAGAGAGCACATCAGCTATGTCATGTTATCTTTGCATGTGTGAAACACTTGTGTTGTATAAGTGTGTGCGTGTGTTTTAAATTCAAGTTTACTGAACAACATGGATATAGCATACTGTACATCAGTTCAATACTTCATTGTCATACATAGTTGCTAAGTTCGTGGCATGTTATCACAGTAATTGGATTAGAAAGCATATTTCATCACCTCTGGCTATCCAGGTTAAGTAATAACTAAGGTGGCACAGTGATTATATGATGTTTTCAAGGGTATCTCTGTGTATTCCCTATCTGGTACTGAGTTTATATACATAGATAAGGTCCCTCGCATAAGAACCCCTTTAAGACACGGGGATATGAGGTGAAATTGGAGTCCCTATCATTCCGGGTACAGCACCCATCTAAACCATGTGACCATAAAGCTGGGCATTTGTTGGTCAACCTGGAATGTTAATAGTTCCGTCTGATATATTTTATCTTTTTGTATCTAACCAGTTCTGGTGACAGACACTTTCTAGCTATGGGCTCTTTTTGGCTGCTGCCAACAGAACCTTCTGTAAATATATGGTGTCTTTACCCATCAGACCTTGCAGTAGGAAGCCCAGTACTGCCTTGGTCAGTAGTGGAGGACTGAGCAGCACAAATAAATCTGTTAATTTCTTTGATTCCTCTCCAGAATTCAGTTAACTTAGGGCAGGACCAACAAATATGTGTATGATGTGCTCTGGTTGCTGTGCAAAGCTGCCAGCAACTTTTGTGAGTGGTTGGTAGACCAATTTCCTTGTATTGTAGGAGTATTGGAAAAGTGGTTCCTGACCTGCCAACTGTGCCCTTGCCATAAAGGGAAACTGGTGGTCTTAAAAGCCAATTGAAAGGCCAGGGTCCACTCCTGTGCTGTGAGCACAATGTTATTTCCCCTTTCCCGTCTGTGTTTAATATAAAGTGCATGGTCCTCATTCCGGTCCCTAAATGTTTCACAAATGTAACCCCCTTGTGAATGGGGGGGTTCGTGAGTGCTTTCTCGGAGCTTGTTTTATGCTCCATGCCTGGCTGGTAATCGGCATAAAAGCCGCTAAATGGGAACAGTTGAGCGCTTAAAAGTCTCCCGAGGGCTGCTCCTTTAAGGGCTGCCTGTTGCAGCCGTAAGTAATTAAAATGGAGGGGGACTGTGTGTTTGTATGCCCGAGTCCCGCCCGGGACACTGAAAAATTAACTCCCATTTGCTATCGCTAGTGGTGCAGAGGGAGTTCTGTTGGAGGATGTGATTGTTTGTGGGAATAATGTAAATTAATAATGATAAGGGCATTGTTCTAACCTGCCTTTCTTTGCAGCAAAGACTGTGTCAGTTGTCCTCTCATTTTGGTCCTGAACTACTGAATTGGACCAATCAGTGCCTTGGGACCCTACCAAGTCGACTGACCAATAGAGAGACTGCTTGCATTTGGAAAGGTATTATGGCCATGGCGCCTTTTTTTTCGCACCACTGAGAGTCGGAAGAAGTGACTGGCATACCAGCCAGCCACAAAAACGGGTAGCGCCTGTGGTGGGGAGAGTACCAATGCTGCCAAAGACAGATGAGTTGTGGCTGGTGAGGAGTGAGGAGCTCTGTGCTTCTGCGCTGGAGAGTGTTCGCTGGAAGCGCGTGAAGGCCGGAGGCGGCCGTTTGTTCAGTGAATCCAAATCGACTAAACCACGGGCGGTGGTCGGAGGAGGCTGGTGCCAGCCCAGCTACCTACCAGGCTCGACCTGAAGGGACTGGAGAGGATTGCTAAAGTGCGCCGGTCCACCCGTGATGTTGAAGCTGCAGTTTCTGCCTGAGTTTCTGCAAAGTTGGTAAAAGTCGGAAAGCAGCTGCCTGGTATGGTACCCCTCTGTTATTTACCTTATAAGTGTGTGAGGAGGCTGGTGAAATGCAGGCTCGGTCCTGTCAGGGTGACAAAATCGTTATCTGTTGGAGCTGTGAGTACTGAATCAGGGTGGCTCCCTGCCAAGTGTGCAGCAGTGTTTTTCAATGGTGTGAATCCATCTCCAACTGCAAAAAATTACACCCCCTGCCTATTCTGATTTCTCAGGATCGTAACTGTTATCTGTGTCAAGGGCCCCAACTAGCTGCCACATGTGGACTAGCCGTTAGGGCTTGGGTACCCAGGGACGGTAAAGACTAGGTTTAGGCCTGTTCATAGAGCCATAGGTAGATAAGTATAGTGATAAGCTAATCAACTTGATTCCCCCTGTCCTTGTTAGTTTCCCCCTGAATAAATCAGATTGTTTTTGTGCAACTACTCGCTGGCTATTGTGTATATTACTGGTGGACTGCTGCCTGGTGACTGCAATATAACCTTGCCTTATTTTACAGGGGGTCTCCGGAGGGAGTGGAGAGATGTTAACTAGGGGGTGAGTGTATTGGTGAAAAGTGTTATTTGTACCCCGTGTAAGCCACTAGTGGGATGAACGGGGGGTTGCAGTAACCCAGAGGGCTGTAACTGAGGCACTCTCGGCCATATTGACCCTGACCTCTGGGTGGAGGCACCCGCCAACGGATCTGGGCCCCTTACCCTGTCTCTGTAGGGGCAGGCAGGGGTAGTAGCCTTAAGGGTAGTGCCCCCTTGGGGTTACACAGAGTGCCGATGTGATGTCTGTCCTTTGCTCATCGACCCCTGCAGTATAACTTCCAAAGTCTCCAGCAGATGGGCAATTGGCTGCAACATTCATCTGTCTGTTCTGTGTTATTATATAATCCTTGGTTTGAAGGCATTTAAAATAATCCATGTTGGGAAGGTTAAAGTAAAATTCTAACATTTTTGTGAAAGTGTTTGGGCTTCATAGCCCATTGCCTTAAGGCAGCGCTAGATCATTTTTGTTACAAGTTACATTTTTAAGTAAGTTATTTTAGGGAAGGAAGGGAACTGAAGCCTCAGCCGGCTGCTCCCTTCAACCTTCTGGTTCACCAGCTCTGCCCTCTGCGCTCAGACGTTTTGTAACGTCTGAGCAGGAAGAGCATGGGGCACGCCCCATACAGGTCTATAAAGGTAACTTTTTGGAGCTTATTTTTATGTGTTTATGCAATCTTAAGAGAAAAATTAAAGGTGACACTAACTAAACAGGGCCCTGTTAGTTGAGCGGTGGTGTTCGCTTTTCTCCAAGATTGCATAAACATATAAAAATAAGCTTTGAAAAATTACCCCGTAGACTTGCAAGGGGTGTGCCCCATGCTATCCCTGCTTAGATGTCACAAAATGTCTGAGCGTAGGGGGCAGAGCTGGTGGACTGGAAGATAGAAGGGAGCTGCTGGCCGTGGTTTCTGTTCCATTTAGGATCCCTTCCTTCCCTAAAATGACTTGCTTAAAAATGCAACTTGTAACAAAAATGAGATGGTGCTGCCTTGAGGTAATGGGCTATGAAGCTCACATGTAAATCTTAGAAATGTCCTTTAAAAACTTGGCAGAGGGCAACAAAGTCCACTGCCACTCCCTTACTTAAAAACTGAATCAAGGAACACAGGCTCAACCGGGCCCACTGCCTGTATGTCATATGTATGACTGCTGCTGGGAACTAAGGGTCCCAAGCCAATCATTTCAGCCTGTCCCTTGTGCGGTACCCAATCAGGAGAGTATTGCAGACAACTGTCAGCACGATAGCTTCATTAGAACCTTTATAAGTTTTATCCATTGCTCTGGCTCCAAGGAGAGCCCTGCCCTCATCTATCATTTTCAGGTCGACTTATGTAGGGACTGAGGAGATGTAGGAGAACCCTGGTATGTACTGCAAAATAGTAGAGTTTGTGGTCAGGGACTGCCCGTTCACCCATAGGTTTCCTCTGTTGAAGCAACTTATATTGTATCCAGGATCATCGGCCCACCCAGAGTTATTTAGAGAAAGTTTTCTGCCAAGAAAAGAATTGCTTCTTGGGAATGAGAATTGGGGGCATTGGAACAAATAAAGGTAGCGACAGAGGATATTCAGTATTATGGAGCCAATTCAGGAATAAAGAGGGAAATTAACTAGGGCCCATTTTTTAGATCCTGTTGTACTTTTTGTGTTAATGGGACAACGTTGGTTTTAAAGAGTATTGATAGACCTTTAGTTAAATTTATCACCGGATATTTCATCTTAGTGACTTGCCATTTCAGAGGTGGGACTTGCTGTAGTTGTGGGGTGGGGTTATACTTAAATGTTAACACCTCCTTTTTAGTTTTGTTTAGAACATATCTTGCATTCAATTCAAAAAGTTCTAATCCCCGCCAGACCTCCCCAATTGACTCTTTTGGCTTTGCTAAGTACAACAGTACATCATCTGCATACAATACTATTTTGGGGGAATTCCCCCCACCTCTAATCCATGTGTCTTTTGATTGGAACAAATCCATTGAGCTAGAGGCTCAATGAATCTGTTTTCACAATTTATTTATTTAATTACTTTTGTTAACCGGGTAAGCATGCTAGACAGCCAAGTGCCTATTTTCAGGTGCGACCTGGGAGATTACAAGGTATATTCATAGCACTTGTTCACTTGTTATCATAGCACTTATTAATTGTTCTCACAAATTACATATGTATGCAACACTGTTTGCAACAACTGCCTTAATTAATTGTATGCTATGTTGATCTTTGTAACTTGAATGTAAAATGTCTCATCCCTATTGTACCACTTCCCCCCAGGTCGCACCGGGAGGCGAGCAACCTGTTGCTCAGTGTGCCTTGCTGGTGAAACATTTCAATAAATAAATAAATAAATAAAATAAAGCAGATAACAGGAGTGAGGGGGGCAGCCTTGCTGCATTCCTCAGTCAAGTGTAAATCTCAGGGAAGACACCACCGTTTGTATGGACATATGCTTTGCGGGGGGAGTATAGGGTTTTAACTCCTGCTAGAAATTGATCAGGGAACCCAAACTGTTTAAGGACTAATAGGAGCTGCCATACAACCTTATCAAAGGATTTTTCTGCATCAAGACTCATAACACATGCTGGTATTTGATTCCGTACTATGGAGTCAATGATATTTAGTGTGTGGCTCACATTGTCTGGGGCATGCCTACCCAGTAGAAAGCCTGTCTGGTCTAAATTAATGATATTGGGCAGGAGGTCATTCAGGTGAGTGGCTAATATGGCCAGGAATAGTCTGTAGCCCATGTTAAGCCGTTCAATGGGGCAATAGGAGCTGTAAAATGTGAGGTCCTTTCCCACTTTGGGTATCACTGAAATAGTGGCGTAGTTCCAAGTGGGTGGCAGGGCTCCCAGTTCCTCCTTCATCTCACTGAAAACCCTCAGGAGCAGTGGAGAATATCCACTTGGAAGCATTTGTAGAATTCACTACTGTACCCATTAGGTCGGGGGCACTTGTTGGTTTTAATTTTTTTAATGGAGTCTTCTATTTCCAGGGCTGTAATTGGGGCGGTCAGAAGGGTGCCCTGTTCTTGGGTCAATTTAGGGGGAGGTCTAGGGAATCCAGAAAGGAATGTTTATTCTGTTCTGAGGTGTCCAGATGAGGGCTATAGAGGGTTCTATAGTATTCTACAAAGGCTGATGATATTTGCTCCAGTTTAGACATCACCTGGGAACTCAGATTCTGTGTGTGGTGTGTGTGTGGCTGTGTGTGTGTGGTGTGTGTGGTTTATGTGTGTGTGTGTGTGTGGTGTGGTGTGTGTGTGTGTGTGTAAACACCAACACAAACCAAGCTCTGTTGATGCTGTACAACATCAGTCTGCTCAGCTTGTCTTTTTATTTTCCAGGCTGGTCTCCAGCAAGCAATTTCCTTGCAAACATATACATGCATTAGTATTTTTTGCTCGTATCGTTAAAGTGATCTCCCACTTAACCTGCAAAAACAAAATCACTGCTGTCATGCAGGCCAGATCCCATAACATCCCCACAATACTTGAGTTTCAGGACAATTTCAGTCTTTAGTACTAAAGGTATCTACATGAAAATGGTCTCTTTGCCCCTTAGACTTGATCTGTTCCAGTTGCTTCTCATGCTCTGAAATATAATCCTCGGCATGACATCAGAATCATTTCCATGACAACAGGTTGTGATGTCATAGCAGAGGAGTATGTTTCATGGCAGAAACAAGCAAGGAGAACAAATGAAAGGAAATAAATTCCTGTTTTTGCAATCAACCTTTGTCTTGTCCCCCAGGTGTGCCCCTGCTCCTGATGGCATCCCCCAGACCCCATCACCAACCTTCTCATGGACTTACTGGTTATCAACTGCTTGCCCAGGCCACAATGCCTGTGGCTAGCCTACCATGTTAGTTATGTGTGGGCCTGTGGGGTGGGGCGGGTGCCACTGTTGGTAGACCAAGGCTTCTTCCTCCTACTCTGGTTTTTATCTCCAAGGGTACCAGCTTGCAATGATGTGCAGGCAT
The DNA here is from genome assembly GCA_016271365.2 of Neoceratodus forsteri. Lineage (NCBI taxonomy): Eukaryota > Metazoa > Chordata > Ceratodontiformes > Ceratodontidae > Neoceratodus > Neoceratodus forsteri. The sequence continues at coordinate 37,903,330 of JADMNL010000029.1, read as the reverse complement.
GCACACAATGGCGCTCATGCGTGATATTGGCATACGACAGCTGCCCTTTCCCCATTTTGTGATCCACAGTGCTACCACCTGATCATCAACAGGTGGCAGGAAAACAGTGGAACAGTGGGCCCTCCTGAGGGGCGAGAGCTGCTGTAGGGATACTTAATCTTTATTCCCCGGCCAGCCCTGAATGACCGGGGTCTGTTCTCAAACCTGAGCCGTATGTGGTGAGCAGCAGTGCTGCCATTTTGCAACTAGTCGACTAAAAGACCTTGCTGTCTTCAGTAATGAAAGAAGATGAAAACAAAGTCTTGAAATTTAAATTTTGGTGGAAATATGGCGCAGCTTAGTTCTGCTAATGCCAACAGGGATTTTTGTTTTTTTGTCATAAACCAGAAAATCTCTAAAGATGGTTAGAAGAAGTCTCTTATGTACATACTGTAGTAAGGAAGCATGGTGGTTTAGCAGTTAGCGCACAGAACTAAGGAGTACTAGATTCGAGTTACAATCCCACAGCAGGTACTTGTCAACCACCTGTGCATCAGTCCTTCCTGCTGTAACACTGGGTAGAAGCAGGTGCCCACCAAAAACCAGATACTGTGGCTGAGCTGGGCTGTCCTGGGGAAATAACTGTGTGTGCGAGGTCCACGGAGAAAGCTCTGTCAAGCAAAGTCGAGCAAAGTGCCGTGGCAGCAACTTGTGCTGTAATCTGGAGACTCCAGACAGGCTCTGCCCTGAGAAAACTGGTATGAGTTAGCCGGCCTAGTGGCGCTGAGGGTTGAGGCGCTAGATGCCACACCTTGTGCCACGCCAATGAGTTCGGGAGCGAGCTAGGGTCACCGGGAGTTGACTTGGGGGAAGGCTGAGAGATGATTGTAGTGGCTACTGGGCTGCTCTCATCTCCCGGATTGGGAGGTACAGTTCCTTGCTCTCGGCTGACACTCGGTGGAGGTCAGGTGCCAGAGCAGAGTGAGGACTGATGTAGCGTGGGGAGGTGGAAGGGCACTTGATTTCCAGGAGGCGTGCCGTGCCTACCTCCATTCCTCTGTGGGCCGGAAGAAAACTAGAAAGAGTATGCCCCGTGGCCATATGTGATGGTGCCCACTGTTCTCAGGCCCTGCTCCTTGTGGATTCCCACCAGAAAGAGGGAGGGGGAGAGGCAGATGGGGATGGGGATGGTAGGGGGCCTGATGGCAGTCAGAGGTGGCCACAGGGAGCCAACAGCTATATAATATATAACAAAAAAAAGGAAAATTGATATGAGCAGCAACAAATAAAAAATGCTGAGGTAACAAACTGACTGTGCTGATCCTTCTGGAGCCCTACTCTTTGTCGAGTGCTGTCTACTTCTGTTTGGGGGAGGGGGAACCTCTGGCACAGGTGCTTTGCATGCAGGTGAAATGTGGTTTGGCAATGAAGAAATGTGACACAGGTAACAAACAGGAAGTTTCTCGGCTACAAAAGAGAGCTTTCTTGTCACGAGGATATAATCTCAGCCCTGGGTTGTAGAATTATTGTTATTCCCATAATGCACGCTGCAGGTGTGGTGGTTCATATTGTAATTTTAGCTTCTCTTGTTTCTCCCTAGTGTGTTGTCTCAGTGCATTCATGCGGTAGCAGCACTGCTCTTTCCTTTCACGTGGCAACACACCTACATTCCGGTTCTTCCAGAGGTTATGATAGACACGGTCTGCTCTCCGACACCCTTCATGGTTGGGGTTCAGAAACGGTTTGAAGAGAAGATTATGGACCTGCCAATGGAAGAGGTACATTACAAGAAGTGACTGTACTTATGTAGATACTAACATGGATGCCAGTTACTGTGTCTCTTACAGTTATCAGGAATCAGTATGGCTGATTTCCAAACATTCCTAGTTATACAATGGCAAGAAAAAATCTAGAAAATTCATTGGTCAAGACACGTCACCTGACAGTGCATTAAATTATCAGGTGCCGGATCTAGTCACCAAAGAAAAAGCCTCATTACCTACAAAATCGGGGACTATTTCATGTATATGTGTATATATATATATATATATATATATATATTTTTAATTTAAACAGCACCTTTTCTGGTACTGACCCCAAAACCACAGGAGGACTCCTACTTGCCCCCAAGTGAAATGCTGTATAAAGTAGAATTTTTGCCTGCCTGTATTTAGGAAGGGAAGGGAATGTGTTTAGGCTCTGTGGAGCCAAGAGCCTGATCCCTTCCTCTTCCCAGTCCTAAGCCATACCCCAGAGCTCACACATTTCATGTTATAAGTGTACGAAGAATGTGGGAGCGTACTCCAAAGACTTCTATGGGGCTGTTTGCTAAACTTCTTTTGTCATTATTTTAGATGGTTAATTCAGACAGATCAAGGCCCTTGTTAGCTGTGCTATGGCCTTGAGTAGTTTAAATCAGCCATCTAAAACATTGGTTTCAAAAACAGTCTTGTAGAAGCCTATGTAGTACGACCCTGCTCTGTCAATACTCTTACATCACGAAACATGCAATCGTGGGGGCAAGGCTCAGGACTGGGAATTGGAAGGGATTGGGCTCTTGGCTCCATGAAGCCTAAATACATTCTCTTCCCTTCCTAAATACAGGTAGGCAAACATTCCACTTTATACAGCATTTCACTTGGGGGCAGGTAAGGGTCCTTCTGCGGTTTTGGATTGCAGTTAGTGAAAGAGCAGAAAAGGTACTCTTTAAAAAGTGTTTTTTTTTTTTTTTATTGAAATCTAGGATTACAAATACCTTTGAGCAGGAACTGCTCGTTTACAAAAGTTCCATGTCAAAGGAATGGGGGTATACATACATACAAAGGTCAATTCATAATAATACATAGTTACACAATAAAAGAAGTAAGAGACTGAGGCTTAGGAAATTCCAGTAATTCCAAAATGTGCCAAATGTTAGGTAGCATGACATACCAGCCAAGGGCAATCTTAGAAATGCACTGCAGATGAGAGGGAAGGGGTATGCAGGCAGGAGGCCATTGTCAGAGGGTAGAGGGTGAGGGTAAGAGCTCTAAAGAAGAGAAAGTGATTTATGAAAAAAATATGAAAATGTTTCACTTTACTTATAATACAAAGAGCAGTGGTCCATTGTATAAGCACAAGCAGCCACTGCAGTTTGTTAATTTCAGGATTGAGTGCACTTCCTAGGGGTGTAAGGACACCTGCCTTCAGCCTTATGTCCTCACTCCACCTGGGGCAAGCAATAAAATCCTTTAATGTATACCCTGAAGTGGCTTATAGCATACCTATCCTATCTTGCTAAGAGTGTTTCCCCTCCAAGCTGCAGAAGTCTGAAGGTTTAATGAGAGATGTGGATATAGTTTAGATGCAAATTGAAGCCCTTCAAATATTGAGGTGCCAGGATTCGTCAAGTTCAAATGAAGTGTGGTTGACAAAGTTTGGTTTGTCTTACAGTCAGTCTGCAGAGGAAAAGGAGCCAAATATTGAATTTGCAGCATTCTTTGCCTCACAGATCTATCAAATTTATTTATTTTTAAATGTTTGGCCAGGGAAGACACACTAAGCTGAGGCATATTTCCAGTTGCATCCTTGGAACACAGGGAAGTTAAGTGACTTGCTCATGGTCACACAGTGTGCAATTGGTGGCTGTGTTATTCAAACCTAGTTCTCCAGGTTTGCAGCTCAGTGCTCTTAACCACTATGCTGTACTGCATCTCTGTTGCAAATTTTATTCCTGCAGTCAGCCAAACTTGTAGAAAAAGTGCTGTAAAGGTAGCCCGGCCTGATTGCACTGGAAGAGGATGTCTGCATCCTCACGTGAAAGATATGGGTTCATGGCACCGACTCCCAGGGGAGTTGGGAGATCTGTGGAGTCTCTGCTCTCAAATTCTGGTTGGGGGGGTAGAGTTGCCCAGACTGCTCCATGAGCTCCTACTGTTACAGGTTCAGGGACAGACATGATATTACAGGTAGTTAGACAAAAGGAGGTGGACAGAATTGAAAATGGAATTGAAAAAGTCTCTCCATGTTGCTAGAAGCTGCATGCAGTGACCCTCATGTGCTTCCATGCTGTTGACTGGGGGTTAGCGGTCCCTCTATAGGGGTGGAATCTGCAGAAATGAGGTGGTGGCAGTAAAAGAAATTGATTGTCCAGGGACCCTCCAATGATCCAGCAGGTAATGCGCCATGCTCCCATGCTGGTGACTTGGGTTCAGGGGCAAACTTGGGAGCTGGGTTGGGTGGCCAAGGGGCTGTAGCAGCGCAACCAGTAGGGAAGGATGGTACTGTGGTTACACTCCCGCAGCGACCCCTGCAGTGGTCTGGGGACCTTGCTTTTACCAGAGGGTGTTGTGGTGTGTATGCGAGGTCTGATGGGGCACCACCCAGTGTCGGGAAGGTGTGAGGGCTTAAAAGGGGACCAGGGAGGAAACCCAAAAATCCCCATGTCTCTTGGCCTACCTGTATGATAGCCATTGATACTATCGGGGCCAACAACACGGTGGTCCCCCCCCGGTCTAGATAGTGGGAAGAGCAGCAGATGTGAGGGAGGGAGGAAGGAAGGAAGGAAGGAAGGTAGGTAGGTAGGTATCCGGATCCATTTTCCCCCCTCCTACTTTAAAGATGGGACCACTGCAACTGCACTGTTTCTCCATCCAGGACAACGGATGGGCCGTTGTGTTCTCATCTGTGCCAGTGCTTCTTGATCAGCTGACAAGGGGTGTGGAAGTGGTGGGAAGCCCACATGCTCTATCCCTCCCCGAGTGCCTTAATTCTGCACATGCCTCACCCTCCCCCACTTCCCTTAGTCAGCTGCAGTATGGGATCCAGGTCAGCAGTGCTGGGTAGGAGTTGAGTCTGCAGCCTTCAGGTGTGGAATGCAGAGATGGATTAAAGGCAGTCCTACAACACTGACAACACATGAACATGTAGGAGACAGTGTGGTCTAGTGGTCAGAACACCAGCTTGGCAACCAGACATAGGTTCAAATCCCACTAAAGTCAAGTAATTGTTGTGTGACTTTGAGCAAGTTGCTTAACTCTTAATGCTCCAGTCCACCCAGTTGCAAAAATAGGTAGAACCAGGACCTCACTGGAAACAAGATGTTGACTCTAAGATGGGCTATACTGGGTAAATAAAATTGTAAAAAAAAAAAAAAAGGTATGATGAAATTATCACAAGAGCCTTCTCTGTGGCTCAGGTATTTCCACTGCTCTCTCACCGTACAGCCACATGGCAGTGTAAAACAGATACAGCTCCCTGTGTGGTAGAGAAGGGCCCCCCACCTCACACAAAAAAGGTTCCACCAGACCCACCAATAAATGACACATTTTTATGTTGCTTGCACGCATGTGCAAGAAACATAGTGCCATCATCCGAGTTTTCGGAGGTGTGGCAGCCCTCTTCCAATTCAGTCAGTGTGTTTGCAGGCACGGCCGCAGTTCTCCAATCAATGCTGCAGCTGTCTGTGACAGCAGTTGAAAATGCAGTGGTCGTTACGGTTGAAAGAGCTCCCTTCCGGTGAGCAGCGATAAGATCGGCGTGCTCCTATCGCGGCGCTCCCCCACATACATTACACACACGCATACCGCGTGCTTCCTCCCACACACACATTGCATAGCCGACGGGGTACCCAATCCCCTGGCCGTGGCAGTGCTGCGCCTCCCCCAACAGAGTTCCAGGTGCCATGCTGGGAGACCACCCCTAGTGTGGCAGTGGTCTGTATGGCCGAATGGGTACCTAACTCCCTGTCGGCCCACTGCCCCTGTCCCCCCGGAGACTATTGGGTGCCACGCTGGGAGACCACCCATGGCAACAGGTCTTATGGCCGACAGGGTGCCCAATCCCTGTCGGCTCCACTGCCCCACCCCCAAACAGCCTTCCAGCTGCCATGCTGGGAGCCCACCCCAGTGTGGCACAACTCCAACGTCACAGTCCCGCGTTGTCTAAGTATAAAAAAAAAACAAACTAAAGAAAAACCTTCCCTCAGACTGTCTTGACCCCCACCCACCCCCACCCTCTGTGCATCTACCTCCCACACCCCCACCTCACCCTATACTTACTCCGAGTCCAGCGCAATGATCTTTGGTGGACTGGAACACGTCTGCACTCTACAAAGCCGACCCACAAACTGAGGAAATGTCAGTAAGCTGTATAATGGAATAAATAGGGTTTTTTCAACTTTACTGCATATCTCGGGCATTTTGGGGAATTTTTTCACCAAATTTTCAACATGGGGTTTTTGGGACCCCATCTCATGAACTCTGTCACTGTCATGGCGTTAATCGGCCCCAAAAGGTGATATCGCGGTCACTGCGCAGAATCACCTTTTGGGACCAATTTATGAAACGACAGTGTCACAATTCATGAGATAGGCCCCCAAAAACCCTATGTTGAAAATTTGGTGAAAAAATTCTCACAAATGACTGTTTTACGAGCATGTGTGCGCTCTTCCTATGCACGCTCGCAAATTCGCGAATTTTCAATATGTTCACTCCAGAGTTTCAACATTTCCATTTTGCCACACCTCCTTATGAGCAGTACAGCTGTCATTTCTCACATCTCGCCCAAAATGTGTTTCCGCGCATATAGCGCACAATGGTGCAGTCGGTGTGCGAAATCAATATTTGGGGCAGATTAAGAAAATCACAGTGACACTGTTCATGAGCAGAGGTGTTAAAATGGCTATGTTAAAAATTTGGTGAAAAAATTCCCAAAAATGACTGTTTTACGAGCATGCGTTGCACTGTTCCTACGCACGCTCATAAGTTTGCGAATTTTCAATATTTTCACTCCAGATTTTCAACATTGCCATTTTACCATACCTCCTTACGAGCAGTACAGCTGTCATTTCTCACATCTCGCCCAAAATGTGTTTCTGCGCATGTAGCACACAATGGCACAGTCGGTGTGCGAACTCAATGTATGGGACACATTAAGAAAATCACAGTGACATTGTTCATGAGCAGAGGTCTTAAAATTGCTATGTTGAAAATTTGGTGAAAAAATTCCCTTCAGCCGTTCTGCAATGTTACTAATGAAGACATTGAACAGGACTGGCTCCCAGAACTGATCCCTGCAGCACCCACTGGTCACCCCCTCTCCCTAGACTGCACCCCATTTTCCACCACTCTCTGCCTCCTGTCTGTTAACCAGTTTCTAACCCAGTTTACCACCCTTTCCCCCATGCCCAGCCTACCCAGCTAGTTTATCAGCCTCCTATGTGGGATGGTGTGAAAGGCTTTGCTGAAATCAAGGTAAGCATTGTCCACTGCCCCACCCTGATTCACTTCCTTTGTCACCCAGTCAAAGAATTCAACCAGATTTGTCTGACATGATGTCCCCAGGAAAGACACAGTGCATGTCTTGGGAGGAAGGCATGGAACTATCACTTCCAAATACCTAAACAGCACAAACAAGCAAGCAACATTCGGCATTGACAAATGCTTGTTGTAGTAGGGAGTGATGAAAGCATGTGAAGAAACTGAGAAAGAAGGGTGAGAGGAAGCAAGAGAAGTAGAACTAGAAAGAGCTGTCTAAAGAAAGTGGGAAGCTTATGAGGGAACTTGGGTTGGGAAAACAACTAGCCATATAACATTTAATTTCTCATAATACAAAGTTCTCCCGAACCTGTGAAAAATGTGGAAATCTACTATATGATGATAGGTTAAAAAAAGTATCTCTTTTGTGGCATGTTTTCTGCTATGCAGGAGATCAGAAAAAGCTGAACATTGCTAAGAAAACTGTCGTACTGTCAAATGAAGCATGCTATACCAGACCTTTCAGGTTGCAGTACTTTGATGTTTTGTAACCCTCTGTATACCAGCCGGAAGCCCATTGTATTGTTATTCAGGGCTGCGGAGGATCAGTGCAAAAATGTGACCACAAAGCCTTTATGAACTTCCTTCAAACCCAGACTGTTGTTGTCAGAAGAATGTATCTGGAGACAAAAAAGAGAGTAGACTGTTTTTCTGAAATACTATTCAGGATAGAGACAGTCCTTTTGGAAGAAAACATCAAACATTCTACCTGTTCTGGCATTTTTTTTAGGTGGACATTAATGATTGCAATGCACGTCTTGAAAAGAATGTAGGCACTGCCCCAGTTGTGCCATGTAACCACCCAAAATGGATGCTCCGTCGGCAAGTACTGAACATCTGTTTTGGGTGGGAGGTACATGATACTCCACTAATGTGGTTGTGAAGGGGTTGGTCTGAAAGCGATCACCCAAGATTTTTTTTTTTGTTAAATTTACTGTACCCTATCCCCCTACAGCCAGACCGGTTCCCATCCATCCTGCTGTGCCACCCAGTCCCATCACCCGCCATCTCTGGGACTTGCCTCCACCTCAGAGTTCCCCCGTGGATGACCCCCCCCATGGGAAAGGCTGCCAAAGGCCAGACCCTCACACCTCCTGGACAGAGCTGAAGTGTCAGTCGGCAAATGGAGGACCCAGTCGGCAGTGCAGGACCTGCAGCAGATGGTATCCTATGTCTGTCAGGAGTTTTCTCATTTCAATCCCACCCACCCCAATGTCCCCTCCTCGATCCAAGGCTTGGCTGCACCACCACCTGTGTTCACCCAGGTGGCAGTTTAGCAGCAGAGATCAGACTCCCTCCCACCCCTGAGGAGGTGAGTGTCCATAGATGCTCATCCATACTCCCGGGTGGCCCTTCGATGACCCAGGCACATTCTCGAACCCAGGTCATCAGGTTGCAAGCAGTAGCGCTACCACTGTCCCGGTGGGCCAGATCGATCACCCAAGCTGGTGATAAAAGCGTTGCATTTGACAAAGGTATGGGTAATAGTATTAGCTTCTGTGACAGTAAACTGTGCTCATGTGCAGTACCGCCGTATGTGGGCTTAGTTCATTTTCAGCCATACGTCCTGTATCGATATACAGCTTTGCATATTGAAACGGAACATGTGCAGCAAGATGGTGGGGAGGTGAGCTGCAGGTAGGTGCTAGGGATTTTCATCATAAAGAAGGGGCAAGAGGCTACTGGGAAGGGGGAGGGACTACTGCACACCGTACAAGGGGTTAGGTGAAGGTGTACAGCTAGCATTAGGAGCACATTTATTCTACTGATGATCGGTGGGGGGGGGGTACCACTAGCTCCTGGGACTTAACATTTATTTTAATTATAATTGGGGATAGGGAGGGGAGAAGGGACATTTAACTGTTATTTTTTTGATCAGGTACTAGTGCTGTCTTGGGGGTGGTCACACACCACTGTGCATGTTAGGAGTCACCTTTTGCAAGTGTTAAATAGCATTACCACTACACCACTTCCAAAATGTTTACACTATACCAGTGTCCTGTGTGCAAGAGGTTTCCCTCATTTGCATGGGCACACAGATGTATTTTGCACAATCACACTAGCCACTTAGCGCCACTCTACAGTGGTCTTTGAATTTAGCAGCGGCCACACTAACAGCCTGGTGGCTCACAGTATCCACTTAGTGTGCCACTAATCCAGTTAGCCCTGGAAACTTTTGTGACACTTGGCCAGCCGGTTATGATTGTTTTTTGATATTTGTGAAATAAAAATGTAGTGTGGGATTTGTCTCCATAAAGCAGCTGTGCCATGGGTCAGGTTTTAGTGACAATACAGGATATATTAATCTGAAACCAGGAGGGTATTAAAAAGACTAGAGAGCGTTAATTAAGGGTCTCCTGTTTATCTGACTTAATTTGAGCTGACCAGCTGCCAGGATATAGGGATTGTAAACTTTTATGATGTTTTAAAAGAGAAAAAAACATTTTTGTACCATGGTGTGAAAAGTCATAAAAATCCTTAGATGTGCCATGGGAAGAAGAAATGTTCGAGATCAAAGAAGGAATGTTAATTAAGAGTCATATTGGAAATTAGTTTTGCTGATGTCACCTTATTTAATATACTCCTAATAGGACATCCTGCTTGTATATTTTTATATTTAACAAGGAGGAGCTAGATGACATCATAGAAGGGTGTGGAAACCCAGACTTTTAAACTGTACATTGTGTTTGAAGAGACACGCTCTTTTTGGACTGTTAAGAAACAAGATCTAACTGTAAGCACTGTGTAGAGGTATACATTAGACAGAAAAAGTCTAACTGTAAGTTGGTAGGACTTTGTATGTAATTTTCTTTGTTTTCTTTTAAGTGATTGTATGCTTTGTAATATATTGTTCTGTGTTTACATTTTACATATTTTTATCCATTTTTAAGTAAATCTATATTTAAAAAGACTGCCTGGGTGTGTCTTCGAAGTTCCTTTTTGTATGTGATGTATGGAGGGTTAAGATTCACAGCTGTTCATAAGCTTAATGGTGTTACCAAACTGGGAAAGGTAAGAATGTACCTAAGGTCTTTTATGGAGTTTTAAGGGTTCATTTTGGACACCTGGTTAGGTTCCCTTAGGCGAAAGATATCTGGCATCCCCTGAAGAACAGATTATCTGAGCCTGTTCATTTGGGTACGCTAGCATAAGGTTCACAGTTTGAACCCCCCAGAACTTGAGACCAAAGGTGATTCGGACCCACAAGCAGACAGGAGGGTTACCCTGTTCTGTTAAATGTTCACAATAATGCGCTCGGAGGTTGACACTGTGGGAGCAGAGGGCCTGACCTGCTGAGTGGTTTGTGACAACATCCACCTCCTGTCAGGCCCCATCTCCATGTGAAGCAGGGCCCGATTAGCAGTTTAATAAATGTAAGTATTTTTTTACTTATTGTGGTAGATTTAATTTTAATTTCTATCTGGTTGATCCTGCACCCTCCCTGCCGGCATTTTACTAGCAGAGCCCTCTCGGCGAGGCCACTAAGCACCGCGGCTGTTCCCTAGTATGACGTGTCATGCAGGGGAGCAACAGGCTCTATCGCTTTACTGCATAACTATACCTACAAACAGCTCCAGTTTGGGCCAGTGTGTCCATGGTATACCGAGACTATGTACAGGCTGACAGGCACCTTCTGGCAGTCGTTACTTCATCTTGGTATACCATACAGGCACATTCTTAGGATCCAAACAGGAGCTGTTTGTAGGTATAGTTATACAGTAAGACTATGGATAAGCCTCTCTGTTGTCTCCCTGCACGACACGTCATACTGGGGACAGTCGCAGGTCCTTGTGGGCGTGCCACGAAGGGCACTTGCTAGCAAATGTCAGCAGGGAGAGCACAGGATCAACCAGATAGAAATTTAAATAAAATCTGCCACAGTAAGTAAAAAAAATACTTACATTTATTAAACTGCAAATCAGGCCCTGTTTCACGCGGAGGTGGGGCCTGACCGGAGGTGGACATTTTCCTTTAAGCATTTGAATACGGGGCTGGAAAATCTATATAGCTATAAGGAAACATATCACACGACAATAATATATGTGATGGGTGGGGTGCTGTGCTGGCATTTTGAAATAAAGCCATTTTTTTCCCATAGAGATTTTTTCCACTCTGTGGCAGGCTGGGTGGCTGTATCAGCCCGTCTAACAGTCCCCAGCCTTCTCAAGTCTCCATTCTCCATTTTTCTCCCCCAAGACCAGGCAGGCCATTGGTGCTCAAGGGTCAGGCTTCATGTAGCCTAACCTCCAATTTTCCACCCCTACATACAGTGGTGTAACGGACAAGCTCTGTCTTCATGGAGGTGTCCTCAAACGCCTGTGTTTAGCTTGCTTGTGTGTGCCTGAACTGTGCTACCACCTGGACGCTCCAGCTGGCAGGCAAGCAGCTAGTCACCCACTCCCCCGAGGGAGGAGAGATGTTCGATGGGACGCTCGGCCTCCCTCCCTGGCTAAACCCCAAATGACCCAGCCCATTCCTGAACTCAGGTTGCCGGTGTGGCAGGAGTTAGGCACTAGGCGCCTCAGCTCTCCTCGCCATGGGGCTGGCCAAATAAAGCCATTTCAAAATTTCCAGGGTGTTGGATATATTGAAGTTGTTAGATGTTAACCAGATTTTTCCTTTGTTTCTTATGTTCAAGCTACCTGTAGTGCTCTTCTAATTCTTGGGAGTTCAGTCATTTTAAACTGAGCTATTGTAACTGCACTAGGCCAGTAATGTGAGCTGCAATAGTAACTCTATGACCAGCTGGTGAAAATGAAGCTTGTTGAGTCACTATATCTTTGAAACTAGAACAAACATGACATTGTGATCTTCTTCCTTCTAGGTATTAATAGTTGACTTGTGTCGGAGAGTTCTCACAAGATGTAAGTATGTTTCTCTTCTTCTAGGTAGGAAACATAGCTTTTAAGTAGGGTTCTCTCAGCCACCTGTCTGGCTTTGAATCAGAACTTGTGGCTTTAGGGTTCTTTATCTCATCATCTGGTCTTCTACAGAGGCCCTCCTTGTTTGAGCTGCTGTGGTACCACTGGCCACATGCTGTTAAAAACAGACGCCATCAATCAGGGTGTAACCAGAAATGGCTGCTTAGAAACACTCACTCCAACTGCTACTCTCCCCAAACCTTTTATGTGTTCTCACTTACCACTGTGTTGTGCTTCTAACCCCCACCCCGGTCATGTATGTGTTCTCATGTATCATTGTTGTTTTACATATAATAGGAACAGGGTATAAGATTTAAAAATAAATTTTACTACAGGCTGATTACATTTTCTCAACTGTCAACAAGGATAAAAAAAAGTACTCTAATTTCAAGAACTTTAAAGTGCCAGCAGCCACAAATGCAGCATTGGCACAGTCGCCTTCATTTGTCAAGTACACAGCTAAGCAAGGGGCTTAAAGTAAATTTCAAACATGTGGGGTTGGACTTTATAGCCCGTTACCTCACTGCAGCGTAAGTCATGTCAGTCATAAATAACTTTTTTAACTAGCCCTTTTAGGAAGGGAAGGGATCGTAAAACATGCACCCGGCCAATAGCCAGCTGATCTCTGCCACTTCCCAGTCTGCCGGCCACACCCCCCGTGTGCAGACGTTTTGTGAAATCTAACCAGGGACAGCATGGGGTGCGCCCCATTGAAATCTATGGGGCTCATTTTCAAAACTTCTGTTTAAATACTAAATCCATTTCTGATATATATGAAAGCCACCCATTCAATAGAGGGTCTATTAGTTTGAGTGGTGACTTTCATATATATACCAGAAATTGATTTGTCACTTAAAAAAAAGTTTTAAAAATGAGCCCCATAGGCGCCAATGGGTAATGCCTTATGCTGACCCAGGTTAGACGCATCAAAAGCGTCTGAGTGTGGGGGTGTGGTCAGTGGACCAGGAAGTGGAAGGGATTGGCTGGCCATTGGGCTTAGCATGATTTGTCCCTTCCCTTTCTAACAAGGCTAATTAAAAAAGTTATCTTATGGCTCCAACAACTTACACTGCACTGAGGTAAAATGCCCAAAAGCAGCGAAATGAATGTTGGAAATTAACTGTAATGTTTAGCTGCTTCCCCTTTAAGAGCACTCAGAACACTGGTTGTTGTAATGCTGCTGGCTGTATCTATAAATATGAAAGCTGAATGATAAAAGGTTAGAAAAAAGACCAATGCCTTAGGATAGGCACTGAAAAAAAACTGTGTACAATGGTGTATAGTGACTCTGCCTCCCACTCTCTTGTTGACAATATCATTCATTGTTTCACCACATGTCCAAGTTGCACTGGATTGTCTTGTATCACACAGATATTTGTTTGCAAAACCAGCCAGTCATGGAGATGAAAAGTATAGTTGTTAAAACCCTATAAACACTATAGGAACATAATCTATTTTCATCCGCATATTAAGAGCGGCTAGGCATCGTGGCTGTCCTAACAAATTACTTTGGAGGTAGTGCAAAGGTCTCATCAGCCGTGGAAAGAGGTGGGCTATGGACACGGTGCTGAGTGTAGTTAATCATCCAGTTTTCTTCTCATTCAGCAGTTGCAACCATAGTACTGATGGTGATGGAGTTCAGTCTTGTGCCCCATTCCACTTTGCATGCTGGAAATGTTTCAGCAGCACTACACAAAGACCATAACCTTTTCTATAATATTTCTAATACAAAGTGGAATAAATTGTCAGGTTTTGTTTGTACACATTTTAGAATTTGCCTTCTTTGAAATGTGACAACTTCAGTACCCATCCAGAAACCTAAAGTATCTCCTAATTCATCAGTGAAATAGGTTATTTTCTTAGATTACATTAAAGTTACAAAACTGAATCTTTTATAAAAAAGGGTTTCATTTGTTGAAAGGATACAGATCTGTTGATTTTATTTATTTATTTGTGGGATATTTTCTGTATTTATCTGCCTTTTGTTGTGTACCACTGAGAGGTACTCAAAATGAAATTGTGGTCCCTTGTAATTAATCGGCTGTTCAGTCTCAATTTTAAATCCTTATCTTCCGTTTATGACACCTCAACTGGTTACTATGGAATTCTAAATATAAATATAGAACAATACATGGGTGGTGTGTGTAACAAGAATTTACACACAGCCGAGATGTTGGGTGCTACATAAACCCCGAGAACGAAACTCAATGGGTTCATTTAAGCATTCGACATCGAGGGTGTGTGTGAAATTTGAGTTTTGCACACCACACCTTGTGTTATTTTATATAATTGTTGGGGAGCATTTTTTTAACACAGCAATTATATAAAATCCACATCGCTGTGCAGCCGCGGTTGGGCTGAAGTGCAGTCTGCGGCTGGGGTCCAGTAGCTGTGTTAATGTTTACTTTATTGTAAGCGGTTCCTCCTACAAGTGTCTGAAAAATGTAAGAGTATGTTTTTTTTTTAATTTACTGTATTTTTTTACTGTATTACTAAGTGTGAGAGGTGAAGTGTGGCACGATGAAGGTAAGATTGTGGCTGGTGCATGGGTGGAGGGAGGGAAACCTGGAGCGTATTCGCTGTTATAACCAGCTGGTTATAACAACAAATTATAACTAAGTTTCCTACGGAAAAACGCCCTGGTTATTATGAAGAGGATTATATGCAAGCCTGTCAGTGCAGCGGGATGGATACTGCTCACGATGCCGGTGAACGGGGTTCGAAAATGAGCCGAGGTTGTCAGGGGGCCAGCTCTGGTGGCAGGGGGGTGGAGGACTGAGCATCCCAGCAGGCCCTTTCTACATGCCGGACTGCAAGGAAGTCCATTACAGCAACTGCCTCAGGGATATGAGCAACTACAAAAGGGGAGTAAATACCCCTTCTCCACGCATAATGACTGCTGAACTCCAGGAGGCCCTGCACCTGCCAATCCAGGGTGGCCTCCCCAAGTCTCTCTCATCTCCCCACTGGGATTTCTCTCTCTTAACACTGAACCACAGTTTGTCATTTCCCCAACATTTTACCTTTTTTTCCTCATGGTAATTAGATGCTTAGAGTAGTGTTAGCCACTGCTTAATCCCAAAATTGTAGTGAGAAAGAAAGAAATAATGTGACCTAGGTCACGTCATTTCTTTCTCACTAAAGTTTGCGATTAAAGATTAGGAGAGACCAGTGCTTGGATAACTGGAAATACGAGTTTCCTGCTGAAACTGCGTGCCGTTTACCAGGCAACAGACTGCTATGAATTTGTGTGTTTGTATCTTAGTCTAGCTTGGGAAACAGCACTCTCTGGAAGTGGATTGGATGGGAGACAGCTCCTTCTCAGCGTGGACCAGATATGGTACATAGCCCCTGTCTGTGTGGATCAGATGGGAGATAGCACCTTTGGACATGGATCAGATGGGACACAGCACCCGCTCTGTGTCAAACAGATGGATAACAACATCCCCTCTGTATAGATTAGATGAAGACAGCACCCTGGGTGTGAAGCAGATGGGAGACAGTACCCCTCTGGTGTGGATCAGATGGGAGATGGAACTCTCTGGGTGTGGATCATATAGGAGATAACACCTGTCCGGTGTAGATCAGATGAGAAACAGCAGTGTCTGGATGTGATTCAGATGGGAGACAGCACCTCTCAGTGTGGATCATATGAGAGACAGCCCTTCTGGGTATAGGTCGGATGGGAGGCAGCATCCTCTCGGTGTGTATAAGATGGGAGACTGCACCCTCTGGGTATGGATTAGATTTGAGAAGGCACCATTTCAGTGCAAATCAGACAAGGGACCACAAACCTTCAGGGTGTGGACCAGATGGCAGACAGCACCCTCTGGGTGTGGAACATATGGAGAATAGTACCCTCTCAGTTTTTGATCAAATGAGACAGCATGCTCTGGGTATGGATCAGATGGGAGACAGCACACTCTGGGGTATGGAACAGATGGAAGACAGCACACTCTGGGTGTGTGGATCAGATAGGATACAGCACCCTCTGGGTGTGGATCAGATGAGAGACAGCACCTTCTGGGTGTGGATCAGATGGGACGGGGGACAGCACCCTCTGGGTGTGGATCAGATGAGACAGCACCCTCTGGGTGTGGATCAGATGGGACAGGGGACAGCACCCTCTGGGTGTGGATCAGATGAGAGACAGCACCCTCTGGGTGTGAATGAGATGGGACAGGGGACAGCCCTCTGGGTGTGGATCAGATGGGACAGGGGACAGCCCTCTGGGTGTGGATCAGATGGGACAGGGGACAGTACCCTCTGGGTATGGATCAGAAGGGAGACAGGACTCTCTCAGTGCGGATCAGATGGGAGACAGCACCCTCTTGGTGTAGATCACATGGGAGACAGCACCCCGTTGGTGTAGATCAGATGGGAGACAACTATCTCAGTGTGGATCATATAGGAGATAGCACCCTCTAGGTATGGATAAGATGGGAGATGGCACCCTCTTGGTGTAGATTAGATGGGAAACAGCACCCTCTTGGTATGGACTAGATGGCAGACTGCACCCTTTGTCTATGCATCAGTTGGGGAGACAGCACCTCTGGTTATGGACTGGATGGCAGACAACATCCTCTTGGTATGGATCAGATGGGAGACAGCACCCTCTGGCTGTGGATCAGATGGGAAACAGCACCCTCTGGGTGTGAATCAGATGAGAGCGGCACCTCTGGGTATGAATCAGATGAGAGATGGCACCCTCTGGGTATGAATCAGATGAGAGACAGCACCCTCTGGGTGTGGATCAGATGGGAGACAGCACCTCTGGATGGATCAGATAGGAGACAGCACCCTCTGAGTGTGGATCAGATGGGAGACAGCACCCTCTGGGTATGGTTTGGATGGGATACAGCACCCGCTGTGTGTGGATCAGATGGGAGACAGCACCCTCTGGGTATGAATCAGATGAGAGACAGCACCCTCTGTGTGTGGATCAGATAGAAGATAGCACCCTCTGGGTATGGATTGGATGGGAGATAGCACCCTCTGGGTGTGGATCAGATGGAAGACGGCACCCTCTGGGTATGGATCAGATGGGAGACAGCACCCTCTGGGTATGGATCAGATGGGAGATGGCACCCTCTGGGTATGGATCAGATGGGAGACAGCACCCTATGAGTGTGGATCAGATGGGAGACAGCACCCTCTGGGTATGAATCAGATGGGAGAAAGCACCCTCTGTGTATGAATCAGATGAGAGACAGCATCCTCTGTGTATGAATCAGATGGGACACAGCACTCTCTGGGTATGGATCGAATGGGAGACAGCACCCTCTGGGTATGACTCAGATGAGAGACAGCACCCTCTAGGTATGAATCAGATGAGAGACAGCACCCTCTGGCTATGAATCAGATGGGAGACACCACTCTCTGGGTATGAATCAGATGGGAGACAGCACCTCTGGGTAAGAATCAGATGGGAGACGGCACCCTCTGGTATGAATCAAATGGGAGACAGCACCCTGGGTAAGAATCAGATGAGAGACGGCACCTCTGGGTATGAATCGATGGGAGACAGCACCTCTGGGTATGAATCAGATGGGAGACAGCACCTCTGGATACGAATCAGATGGGAGTCAGCACCCTCTGGCAGTGGATCGATGGGAGACGGCACCTCTGGGTACGAATCAGATGGGAGACAGCACCCTCTGGGTATGGATCGATGGGAGACAGCACCCTCTGGGTGAGATCAGATGGGAGACAGCACCTCTGGGTAAGAATCAGATGGGAGACAGCACCTCTGGGTACGAATCAAATGGGAGACAGCACCCTGGGTAAGAATCAGATGAGAGGCGGCACCTCTGGGTAAGAATCAGATGGGAGACGGCACCTCTGGGCATGAATCACATGGGAGACGGCACCTCTGGGTATGAATCAGATGGGAGACAGCACCCTCTGGTCATGAATCGATGGGAGACAGCACCTCTGGGTATGAATCGGATGGGAGACAGCACCCTCTGGGTATGGATCGGATGGGAGACAGCGCCCTCTGGGTATGGATCGATGGGAGACAGCACCTCTCTGGGTGTGGACCAGATGGGAGACAGCGCCTCTGGGTGTGGATTGGATGGAGACAGCACCCTCAGGCTATGGATCGATGGGAGACAGCAGCCTCTGGGTGTGGATCGATGGGAGAGAACACTCTCTGGCTATGAATTAGATGGGAGACAGCACCCTCTGGTGTGGATCGGATGGGAGACAGCACCCTCTGGGTATGGATCAGATGGGAGACAGCACTCTCTGGGTATGAATCAAATGAGAGATAGCACACTCTGGGTATGAATCAGATGGGAGACAGCACCCTCTGGCTATGAATCAGATGAGAGACACCACTCTCTGGGCAGGAATCAGATGGGAGACAGCACCCTCTGGGTATGAATCGGATGGGAGACAGCACCCTGTGGGTATGAATCGGATGAGAGATAGCACTCTCTGGATATGAATCAGATGGGAGACAGCACCCTCTGGGTATGGATCAGATGGAGACAGCACCCTCTGGGTAGGGATGAGATGGGAGATAGCACCCTCTTGGTGTAGATCGGATGGCAGACAGCATCCTCTGTGTGTGGATCATATGGTAGACAGCACCCTCTGTGTGTGGATCAGACGGGTGACAGCACCCTCTGGGTATGGATTGGATGGGAGACAGCACCCTCTGGGTGTGGATCAGGTTGGAGACAGCACCCTCTGGGTATGAATCAGATGAGAGACAGCACCCTCTGTGTATGAATCAGATGGGAGACAGCACCCTCTGGGAATGAATCAGATGGGAGACAGCACCCTCTGGGTATGAATCAGATGAGAGAGTACCCTCTGGGTATGGATCAGATGGGAGACAGCACCTCTGGGTATGAATCAGATGAGAGAGGTACCTCTGGGTATGGATCAGATGGGAGACAGCACCTCTGGGTATGAATCAGATGGGAGACAGCCCTCTGTGTATGGATCAGATGGGAGACAGCACCCTCTGGGAATGAATCAGATGGGAGACAGCACCTCTGGGTATGAATCAGATGAGAGAGAGTACCCTCTGGGTATGGATCAGATGGGAGACAGCACCCTCTGGGTATGAATCAGATGAGAGAGAGTACCCTCTGGGTATGGATCAGATGGGAGACAGCACCCTCTGGGTATGAACAGATGGGAGACAGCCTCTGTGTATGGATCAGATGGGAGACAGCACCCTCTGGGTATGAATCAGATGGGAGACAGCACCTCTGGGTATGAATCAGATGAGAGATAGCACTCTCTGGGTATGAATCAGATGGGAGACAGCACCTCTGGGTATTGATCAGATGGGAGACAGCAACCTCTGGTAGGGATGAGATGGGAGATGGCACCTCTTGGTGTAGATCAGATGGCAGACAGCATCCTATGTGTGTGGATCAGATGGTAGACAGCACCTCTGTGTGTGGATCAGACGGAGACAGCACCTCTGGGTATGGATTGATGGGAGACAGCACCATCTGGGTGTGGATCAGATGGGAGACAGCACCTCTGGGAATGAATCAGATGGGAGACAGCACCTCTGGGTATGGAATCAGATGAGAGAGAGTACCTCTGGGTATGGATCAGATGGGAGACAGCACCTCTGGGTATGGATGGGATGGGAGACAGCACCCTCTGGGTGTGGATCGGATGGGAGACAGCACCTCTGGATGGATGGGATGGGGAGACAGCACCTCTGGGTATGGATCAGATGGGAGACAGCACCCTGGGTGTGGATCAGATGGGAGACGGCACCTCTGGGTGTGGATCAGATGGGAGACGGCACCCTCTGGGTGTGGATCGATGGAGACGGCACCTCTGGGTGTGGATCGGATGGGGAGACGCACCTCTGTGTGGATCGGATGGGAGACGCACCTCTGGGTATGGATCAGATGGGAGACGGCACCCTCTGGGTACAAATCAGATGGGAGACGGCACCTCTGGGTATGAATCAGATGAGAGACGGCACCCTCTGGCACGAATCGATGGGAGACGGCACCCTCTGCATGACTCAGATGGGAGACGGCACCTCTGGGTACGAATCAGATGGGAGATAGCACCCTCTGGGTATGACTCGGATGGGAGACGGCACCCTCTGGGTACGGATCAGATGGGAGATAACACCCTCTGGGTATGAATCAGATGGGAGACAGCACCCTCTGGGTACGGGTCAGATGGGAGACAGAACCCTCTTGGTATGGATCAGATGAGAGACAGCACCCTCTGGGTATGGATCAGATGAGAGACAGCACCCTCTGGGTATGAATCAAATGAGAGATAGCATCCTCTGGGTATGGATCAGATGAGAGACAGCACCTCTGGCTATGAATCAGATGAGAGACAGCACCTCTGGGCATGGATCAGATGGAGACAGCACCTCTGGCTATGAATCAGATGGGAGACAGCACCTTCTGGGCATGAATCAGATGAGAGATGGCACCTCTGGCTATGAATCAGATGGGAGACAGCACCCTCTGGGCATGAATCAGATGAGATAGCACTCTCTTGGTATGAATCAGATGGGAGACAGCACTCTGGGTATGGATCAGATGGGAGACAGCACCCTCTGGGTAGGGATGAGATGGGAGATGGCACCTCTTGCTGTAGATCGGATGGCAGACAGCATCCTCTGTGTGTGGATCAGATGGTAGACAGCACCTCTGTGTGTGGATCAGATGGGAGACAGCACCTCTGGTATGGATTGGATGGAGACAGCACCGTCTGGGTGTGGATCAGATGGGAGACAGCACCTCTGGTATGAATCAGATGAGAGACAGCACCTCTGGGTATGAATCAGATGGGAGACAGCACCCTCTGGGATGAATCAGATGGGAGACAGCACCTCTGGGCATGAATCGGATGAGAGAGATACCTCGGTGTGGATCAGATGGGAGACGGCACCCTCTGGGTGTGGATTGAATGGGAGACAGCACCTCTGGGTGTGGATCGGATGGGAGACAGCACCCTCTGGGTGGATCAGATGGAGATGGCACCCTCTGGTGTGTGAATCGATGGGAGACGGCACCCTCTGGGTGGATCAGATGGGAGACGGCACCTCTGGGTATGGATCGGATGGGAGACGGCACCTCTGGGTGTGATCAGATGGGAGACGGCACCTCTGGGTATGGATCGGATGGGAGACGGCACCTCTGGCATGGATCAGATGGGAGACGCACCCTCTGGGTAGAATCAGATGGGAGACGGCACCCTCTTGGTACGGATCAGATGAGAGACAGCACCTCTGTGATACAAATCAGATGGGAGTCAGCACCCTCTGGGTACGGATCAGATGGGAGACAGCACCTCTGCGTGGATCAGATGGAGACAGCACCTCTGGGATGAATCAGATGGGAGACAGCACCCTCTGGGTATGATCAGATGAGAGAGGCACCCTCTGGGTATGGATCAGATGGGAGACAGCACCTCTGGGTATGGATCAGATGGGAGACAGCACCCTCTGGGTGTGGATCAGATGGAGACAGCACCTCTGGGTATGGATCGGATGGGAGACAGCACCCTCTGGGTATGGATCAGATGGGAGACAGCACCTCTGGGTGTGGATCAGATGGGAGACGGCACCTCTGGGTGTGGATCAGATGGGAGACAGCACCCTCTGGGTATGGATCAGATGGAGACAGCACCCTCTGGTATGGATCAGATGGGAGACGCACCCTCTGGGTATGGATCAGATGGGAGACAGCACCTCTGGGTATGAATCAGATGAGAGACAGCACCTCTGGGTATGAATCAGATGAGAGACAGCACCCTCTGGTATGAATCAGATGAGAGACAGCACCCTCTGGGTATGAATCAGATGAGAGACAGCACCTCTGGTATGAATCAGATGGGAGACAGCACCTCTGGCTATGAATCAGATGAGAGACAGCACTCTCTGGGATGAATCAGATGGGAGACGGCACCCTCTGGGTATGAATCAGATGGGAGACAGCACCCTCTGGGTATGAATCAGATGAGAGATAGCACTCTCTGGGTATGAATCAGATGGGAGACAGCACTCTCTGGGTATTGATCAGATGGGAGACAGCACCCTCTGGGTAGGGATGAGATGGGAGATGGCACCCTCTTGGTGTAGATCAGATGGCAGACAGCATCCTATGTGTGTGGATCAGATGGTAGACAGCACCCTCTGTGTGTGGATCAGACGGGAGACAGCACCTCTGGGTATGGATTGATGGAGACAGCACCATCTGGGTGTGGATCAGATGGGAGACAGCACCCTCTGGGAATGAATCAGATGGGAGACAGCACCTCTGGGTATGAATCAGATGAGAGAGAGTACCCTCTGGTATGGATCAGATGGGAGACAGCACCCTCTGGCATGGATGGGATGGGAGACAGCACCTCTGGGTGTGGATCGGATGGGAGACAGCACCCTCTGCATGGATGGGATGGGAGACAGCACCTCTGGGTATGGATCAGATGGGAGACAGCACCTCTGTGTGTGGATCAGATGGGAGACGGCACCCTCTGGGTGTGGATCAGATGGGAGACGGCACCCTCTGGGTGTGGATCGGATGGGAGACGGCACCCTCTGGGTGTGGATCGGATGGGAGACGGCACCCTCTGCGTGTGGATCAGATGGGAGACGGCACCCTCTGGGTGTGGATCGGATGGGAGACGGCACCCTCTGGGTACAAATCAGATGGGAGACGGCACCCTCTGGGTATGAATCAGATGAGAGACGGCACCCTCTGGGTACGAATCGTATGGGAGACGGCACCCTCTGGGTATGACTCAGATGGGAGACGGCACCCTCTGGCAACGAATCAGATGGGAGATAGCACCTCTGGGTATGACTCGATGGGAGACGGCACCCTCTGGGAAGGATCAGATGGGAGATAACACCTCTGGGTATGAATCAGATGGGAGACAGCACCCTCTGGGTACGGGTCAGATGGGAGACAGAACCCTCTTGGTATGGATCAGATGAGAGACAGCACCCTCTGGGTATGGATCAGATGAGAGACAGCACCCTCTGGGTATGAATCAAATGAGAGATAGCATCCTCTGGGTATGGATCAGATGAGAGACAGCACCCTCTGGCTATGAATCAGATGAGAGACAGCACCCTCTGGGCATGGATCAGATGAGAGACAGCACCCTCTGGCTATGAATCAGATGGGAGACAGCACCTTCTGGGCATGAATCAGATGAGAGACAGCACCCTCTGGCTATGAATCAGATGGGAGACAGCACCCTCTGGGCATGAATCAGATGAGAGATAGCACTCTCTTGGTATGAATCAGATGGGAGACAGCACTCTCTGGGTATGGATCAGATGGGAGACAGCACCCTCTGGGTAGGGATGAGATGGAGATGGCACCCTCTGCTGTAGTGATGGCAGACAGCATCCTCTGTGTGTGGATCAGATGGTAGACAGCACCTCTGTGTGTGGATCAGATGGGAGACAGCACCCTCTGGGTATAGATCGGATGGGAGACAGCACCCTCTGGGTGTGGATCAGATGGGAGACAGCACCTCTGGGTTGGATCAGATGGGAGACAGCACCTCTGGGTAGCGGATCGGATGAGCGCACCCTCTGGGTATGGATCGATGGGAGACAGCACCTCTGGGTATGGATCGGATGGGAGACAGGCCTCTGGGTATGGATCGGATGAGCGACGGCGCCTCTGGGTAGGATCGATGGGGAGACGGCGCCTCTGGGTACGGATCGGATGGGAGACGGCGCCTCTGGGTACGGATCGATGGGAGACGCGCCCTGGGTACGGATCGATGAGCGACGGCGCCTCTGGGTACGGATCGGATGGGAGACGGCGCCTGGCATGGATCGGATGAGCGACGGCGCCTGGTACGGATCGGATGGGAGACGGCGCCTGGGTACGGATCGGATGAGCGACGGCGCTTCTGGGTACGGATCGGATGGGGAGATGTTTGGGCATGGATCGATGAGCGACGGCGCCTCTGGTACGGATCGGATGAGCGACGGCGCCTCTGGGTACGGATCGATGGGACGGCGCCTGGCACGGATCGATGAGCGACGGGCGCTGGGTACGGATCGGATGGACGGCGCCTGGGTACGGATCGATGAGCGACGGCGCCTCTGCACGGATCGATGGGAGACGGCGCCTCTGGCACGGATCGGATGAGCGCACGCGCCTCTGGGTACGGATTCGATGGGAGACGGCGCCTCTGGCACGGATCGATGAGCGACGGCGCCTTCTGGGTACGGATTCGATGGGAGACGGCGCTCTGGGTACGGATCGGATGAGCGACGCGCCTCTGGGTACGACTCGATGGGAGACGGGCGCCTCTGCACGGATCGATGAGCGACGCGCCTCTGGCACGGATCGATGGGAGACGGGCGCCTGGTACGGATCGATGAGCGACGGCGCCTCTGGTCACGGATCGGATGAGACGGCGCCTGGGTACGGATCGATGGGAGACGGCGCCTCTGGTACGGATCGGATGAGCGACGGCGCCTCTGGGTACGGATCGATGGGAGACAGCGCCTCTGGGTACGGGACTGGATGAGCGACGGCGCCTCTGGGTAATGGATCGATGGGGAGACAGCCCCTGGGTACGGATCGATGAGCGACGGCGCCTTCTGGGTACGGATCGATGGGAGACAGCGCCTTCTGGGTGGAGATCAGATGAGAGACAGCACCCTCTGGGTACGGATCAGATGGGAGACAGCACCTCTTGGTGTAGATCAGATGAGAGACAGCACCTCTGGGTGTGGATCAGATGGGAGACAGTACCCTCTGGGTGTGGATCAGATGGGAGACAGCACCTTCTTGATGTAGCTCAGATGGGAGACGGCACCCTCTTGGTGTAGATCAGATGGGAGACAGTACTTTCTCTGTTGGATAAGATGGGAGACAGCAACGCTCTGGGTGTGGAAGAGATAGGAGACAGCACCTCGGAGTATGGATCAGAAAGCAGAGAGCTCCCTGTCGGTGTGTATCAGATGGGAGACGGAACTCTCTTGGTGTGTATCATATGGTAGACAGCACCCTCTTGTGGATCAGATTGGAGATTGCACCCTGTAGGTGTGGATCAGATGGGAGACAGCACCCACTGGGTATGGATCATATGGGAGTCAGCACCAGGATCAGATGGGAGAGAGCACCCTTTGGGTGTTGAACATATCGGAGAGAGTACCCCGGGTGTGGAACAGATGGAAGACAGCACATCTGTGTGTGGAACAGACGGGAAACAGCACCTCTGTGTGTGGAACAGATGGGAGACTGCACCTCTAGGTGTGGATCAGATGGAAAACAGCTTTTAATATGGATCAGAGGACTTCGATGTGATAAAAATGAGGATAGCCCTTGAAATGTGGGCTTGTTGAAACTTGTGCCTCTCTCTCTCTCTCCTTATTCTGTCTAACCAGCTGGCTCCAGTGTGTGCATGTGTGTGTTGGGAGGGTCATACTCTGTCCTCTCTAATCTGAGGAGCACCTAGAGGTTAGGCTGGTATTTCTAGGATGGTACTTCTTTGGGAGCGAGAGTTGAGTATGGCTGGCAGTAGGTCCGCTTTGGTACCTGTAGGAGGAGGGTGCTGGTGGGCAAAGGAATGAATAGGAAACAAATAATTGCACCTCAAATATGAGTCACAAAACCGAGTTTATCATAGCAATACTTTAACAGCTGAGAGTTTATTTTTCCTTGCTGAGAATGGAATCTTATTGTGTTAACAGCATTTTATTGAATTTTATAACTGACGTACATGACAGTGAATGGAGGCGGACAACTCCACGAAATGTTTACTTAGATAATTACAGTAAACTTACGGTCAGTCTCTGTGTCATCATTTCTTTAGTTTGTGTGAGGGGGTTACAAGGAACTCCACGTGCGGAATAAGTCTTGCTGAGTTACACAGGGTAAATCCTTACGCATCCTTATGCAAACATCACAGTGTCAGGATTCGATTCCCCCTTGCACACTGTATCTTGTACATTTGGGCATGGTATAAGACTGTCAGTCTCCATTGTGATATACAAGAGCAGACAACTTCTGTAGTTAAAGTACTATATCTAGATACTGATCGTCTGGCTATAAGGATCCACAGGCAGGTGCCCCTCCCCCCGCCCAGAATATGTTCCCAGCTGGGGTCCCCTGTCTCAGCAGTTTTGGGAGGCCTCAGTGAAAAATTGTTAGCAAACACCTGTAAGACCTGTGGGGGTGGGGTGGGAAAGAGACACGGGATAAACTCATAGAGATCTGGAAGGTATCTGGTTAGGTTAATTCCCCAAGTACTTCATGGAATTCAGTGGCTGTTTGCATGGGAATTTTTCTCCGAGTGCTGGCGAAGGTTGGAAACCATACTTGAACACCTCCATCTTGCCGGTGTTAATTTTATATCATGATAAGGACCTATAGCTGTTCAATACTTTCAGCACAGCTGGGAGGGATCATTCTGAGTCTCAGAGGTACAGGATAACATCATCAGCATATAGTGAGAAGCAGCATTCTAGACCATCCACCTCAGCCCTCTTTATTTGGTCATCCTGCGGATAGCTTGGGCTAAGAGCCCTATATATAGAGCAAAAAGGAAAAAGGAGGGCAGGCAACCTTGGCATGTATCTCTGCGCAGTTGAAAGTATGCAGATAGGAAGCCATTGGCTTTTGCCGCTGCTTAGTAAGAGCTGAAGTGGAAACGGGAACCCAAAAAGCCTGTGGCACCCAGTAAAAAGGGCCACAAGATGCCTCTGAATACCTTCTCTGCGTCAAGGCTTATCAGAGTGGAAGGCAATCTGGCCACCTCTATGCGTGACGTGATTTGTAAAATCTTCTGAATATTATCGGCTGCCTGGATTCTCACAAACCCTGTTTGATCAGTGTGGATGAGATTCAGTGGTAACTGATCT
This sequence comes from Neoceratodus forsteri, assembly GCA_016271365.2. Lineage (NCBI taxonomy): Eukaryota > Metazoa > Chordata > Ceratodontiformes > Ceratodontidae > Neoceratodus > Neoceratodus forsteri. The sequence continues at coordinate 37,876,286 of JADMNL010000029.1, read as the reverse complement.
ATGCGCATGGCCATGATGGACATGAAGACCATGTAGTCTGAGTTTAATGTGGAAAGAGGTCGATAGGAACCGCACTCGACAGCTCTTCACCAGGCTGGGGATGATGGACATTGTGGCATGCCACCAAATGTCAGAGATGCATTCCCCTTCCAAAGCCTCATTAAATATCTGTGTCTTGACTGGCAAGTAATCCTCCCGGAAGGGTTTATCAGATTCAGCTGGGTGTCCTTCTGGGCCAGGGGCCTTCTTGCACTTTGCACTTGGCACCACTTGTTGGACCTCCTCAGACGTGATGGGGCAGATCACATTATCCTGCTATCATTTGGACAGTTTGGGCAGACTGAGGCCATGTGGAAACTTTGTAACTCTGCTAGGTGAGGGTTATTTCTCTGAAGTGTGTAGTTTCTGAGAATACGCTTTGAAGGCCTGTGTTATTTCAGATGCTTTATGGTGCATTAAGCCCCAAGCAGCGTTACAGATTTCGGACACTGTGGCCTTTGCTTTTGGTGTTAGAGTTGCAGTGCCAATAGCTTTGTTGCCCTGGGGCCTACGTCACAGAACTTCTGTTTCAAATGGGTCTTATTGAGATGGGGGTGAGGGATGAAAACTCCTTGGGGAGGGTCAGCTCCAGTAAAATCTGAGAGCTGCGCACTTCAGCAGACTTGATAGACCTAAATGGCCTGTTTCTGCTGGCATTTTCATATGTTAGTATGTACCCCTGCTTTGTCAGGCATAGAAATAGAAGATTTTCACACACTGCTCCATCCATCCTCGCTGGCCGGCAAAGTCGCTTTCTCCTTTTGGCTACCCAGTCTTTGGAACTAACTCTTACCGCTTGACAGGAACTCCCCCTCTCATGCTGTTTTCAAGCAACAACTGCACCTCCTCCCTCCCCCTCCCTGTCTCTGTCTCTCTAAATAATTCCAGCCCCACCCTGCTGGCTTCTCTGACCACTCCTCTAATGCACTGACAAAGCAGCTCTCACCACTACGGAACCTCAATCTGACAACCTAAGCACTTATGACAACTAATATGTAAGCATGTGTTATGTGTTCTAATCTGACTGATCTGTAAATGCTCTTCTCTCATATGTAATCACATCATACTGTAGCACTCTTTCAGCTATTGTAATCAATGCTTTTTGTCACTCCTCCCCTTTCCCGGTTGCACCTGGAATTTAGCCTTGGCTCAGTGTGCCTTTCCCAGTTACCAGTTTAAATAAAATAAAATTGGGGAACTGTTTGTGAGGAGCACCTACACTGCATCTCTGGGATATATCTGGGTAAACCAGGGCGGTAGAAAACTTGCACGGTCTCAAGAGTGTCAGGGTGGCGGATGGGAAACTCCATAATACCGTGGTGACAGAGGATGGCACCCCGGGAAACCATGGGGGAGGGATTTGGGAAACAGCTTCCAGGGGGCAAGGACATATAGCAGGGCAGCCTCACCTGTATTTCAAAATGGAAAATTCCTGTTAGGCCACTAGGTTGGTTGCATTGCTAATTTCTCCACTCCTCCACTGTTCCCAAGCTGTTGTGATGCACATAAGTGCTCTGTTAGGAGTTTGAGTGTCTGCAGAATGCTTTTTCTTGGTGGTAGTTTGAGAACGAGTCTGCCATACTCTGGAAGTCAATTTTGCAGCCAGGGAAGTGGTCATGGACTTGTCTGCGTGATGAGGGAGCATAATTCCTCTTGTCTGGAGCTCGTTTTAGCACCCTCAGTTGTTTGAAATGTTTGGGTGCCATCAGGAGAAACACCACCATTTTAAAAGTGTAAGGGAGGGTTACATTTTATTTGTTTGTCCTGCAAGCCTTTCATTATGGGTACATAGGCATATCAATGGGCCATGAGGGAGGGCAGATAATCATTTTCAGAGTAAATTTGGGTCCCTTCCTGCAGGACCTCCTTTTTCTATCAAGCCTTGTTTAAGACCTCCTGTTGGTCTGAGTAGCAGAGAGATTTCACCACAATTGAATGTGGTCTAGCACTTGGTGGAGTTAGTTGGGGGCCTAGGGCTTGTGTACTCTCTCCAGTTCCAGGGTTGTCTCTACAGAGATTTCCAATGGTATTGTGGAAGTGCTTGTGCAGAAATTGCGGTAGGTTAGACCCCATGGCTGCCTCCAGTACATTGTCAATTCTTAGGTTGTTTCTGCAATTTTTGCTCTCCATGTTCTCCACTTCAATCTACAGGTCTTGGACCATGGAGTGCAGTTGAACAAGCAACCTTTCTGTAGTGCTCACACAGTGATTGACCACTGCAACTTGCACTTCTGTGGCAGTCTGTCTTTTATCTAGTTTGTCCAGGTCTGTACGCAAAACGTGAGTTGTGAGGCGATACTCCTTTCTAAAGTCTCTGGGCAGAATTTTCAAAGCATGGTACAGGTCTTGCGACAAGCCCTGTGCCATGGCATTTAGGTTCTGGAGGTGTGCCAAACCCATTCACCGAAGTGCACCCAATTTTGCAATCTCAGGGGCAGTTGCGACAGTTTCCACTGTTTATGGCAACTTGCGCCACATATCTGGCACAAGCTCCATAACAAATGTCCTTAGGATTGCTGCAAGCTAGACCACAAAAAGTTGGTCTAACTTGCAGCAATTTCCGCATGGGATAGAGAGTCCTGATTGCAAGTGGGTGAATCCACCGCCAAGCTTCACGCATAATGTACATCTGGCGCACCAGGGCTACAAGCGACATTTCCCAAGGGTTCGGGAATCCTGTACCCGACTCCTCTCGGGAGCTTGTCAAGCTGTTTTGGAGCATGCTGGTGATGAAAGGTGACTGGACGCGGCGTTGGCCATGAGGCGAGGAGACCTGCAAGCTGCCACTGTCGCATTCGCCCTTCTCAGATCTGTCATCATCAGTGGATCCTTTAGGGAACCCACCTCTCAGATGTGTACGTCTTGGTTCTACCCTGCTGCAGCAGTTTTGAGACAGAATTTTAGTGATGGAGTTGTATAGGAGGATATTTTATCTAGGTCCATGCTGGAGATAACAGTTAAGGCAGTCATCCTATCCAGTGACATCACCGGCAGTCCTGGAATGGAGCCTTCTTTAAACATTGGCAGTTAGAACACAATATACGTTACTAAATGTCTTCACAAGGAACAGCTCTAAAAACCTAGTTTGGTTACTTCTAAGGTAAGAACTAGTTGAGGCCAGTATGCAAAGGAACTAATAGCAGAGTCTTTCTCCACAGACATAACATTTACATTGTGAATTTAAAGCATTACCTGTCCATAGCTCAACTTTGTGAATCACAAAAGGGTAGGTATTTATGAACAATGTGATACAACTTAGAAACCAAAAGAGCAAACGCTTTAGGAATTGGGCTCAGGGTAAAGTCTTGATGATAACATGTATATCGAGGAAGTGGTTGACAAGGCAACAGTAACCACATGATGGCTTTCAGAGGTGATAACCACTGCATGTGACATTCTAATGGTTGGAATATGGTTTAAAGGAACTCAGTACTTAAAGGGCCTGCTACTGTATTCAGACATTGGAACATGCAGTGTTTGTGCCTACAATCATTAGTAGAGATGTAGATGGAGGGGTTATAATGCTAATGTTATGGCGCAGAATTTGCTGATCAGTTTGAAATCGGACCTACTGCAATGGCTGCCTCTGCCAAGCCGGGACGTCCCTGACCCACTCTGCTTCTGTCTGATTTTATAATGGCATGTTACTGTCCATTTCAAAGCTCCTCCAACGTTGCTCACACAAATACTGTGGAATATGGAAGAGATGGTCCTCCCTAATGTGCGAGCAGCATGCATAGTGGGCTGCCATTTGAATATGAAGGATCCTCCCCTTCCCCTTTTTGTATAGAAAATTGTCCAGTGTCTTTGGAATCATCATCAGAATTTATCAGTATTGATATCGGCAGAATGGTGGACTGTATTTTTTCTCTGTTGTAGTACTGGCCTCCCCACCCAGCGACGCGTACTATCGCTGTTGGAGGTCAGGGAAAGGATTCTGCCATTTTACGAAGCCCTGATCAGACCCCCAGCTGGAGTGCTGCATGTAGTTCTGGTCTCTTTATTATAAACAAGTTCTGGTCAGAGCCGATACAGCTGCTCAGTGTGGCGAGAGTGAGGAAATGAATAGTTGGAGCTCTTGCCGCACTGGATTCTGCTGTACTGGCTCTGACGGCCACCGTGCCCAAGGTGGCGATGATGATGACAGGCTTTCACATGTGTGATACTTGCGTGTACGCAGTTTGACTTGGCAACCATCTTAGGAACGGCTAACATCACTTCTGCAGTTGCGGAAGAAAACGTAGTGCCCCGAGAAGGGGGGGGGTTTATGCGTCCCGCAGTGGGGAAGGGCCGCAGAAACACAGTAACTGGAACTATGCCTGAGCACTGTGGAAATATGCTCGACAGCAGTCCAGTCACATGCTTCTACAGTGCTTTTACACAGATGATGGTAATATGTCTGCGGAGCTCTGCCCACGTAGCCATAAAAAGGACAGTGAGGCAGTAGAGAGGGAACAGCCTAGGGCCACTAAAAGGATCAGGGATGCTGAAGGCTAAAGCTGCGAGAAAAGGCTGATGATGCTTAGTGGGTTCACATCAGAGAAGAGGGAGCTGACAGGAGACATGGCCTCCCTCTTCTACATACTCAACGGTATCAACAAGCTCAAACTGACATAGATGTGTAATCTGGTGTCCTCCAGCCAGATGGGGGGGGGGGGACAAGCCCTGAAGGTCAGAGGTTGGGAATTCCGGGGTAACTTTAAAAACTTCTACTTCCAGATGTGGTGGACTGTAGGAAACTGCTTACCAGCTGAAACAGCAGACATGACATAGGAAATAAAATTCGTGCAGGCATTTTTGTCAAAAAAAAAATCAGTCCTGATTCTCCAGTGCAGCCAGGAATCTTTGTTTTGTGCTGGCAAAGTTGTGCTGTAACCCAGAACTGCTGTACACAAAAAGCTGTTGCATGTCGGGGTGGGTAGGGACTAGGAGTCCCCTTGCTAGTGTAGCAGAATGGAAATCACCAATGTGGATGCTGACTGGCATGCAGAATTGCAGTATGTGCTATGTGCACCTCCCCAAGTTCTGGTCCCTGGTCATATAGTGGTTTCTTACTGCTTACACAGTATCAGTTAGCCTTGACAGTCCAGTGGCGGCATCCCTTAAAGTTACAGTATTTGTTAGTCAGTTAAAAAAAAATCAACATGTAGTTTTTTTAGCATAAATGTATTTCTGACAACCTAAGATTCATGCTCAGTGTATTTTTTACTTTTTCAGGTGTAAGACTTTTTCATAGCTGATCTTGTAATTAATGACTCACGTCATTAAAGATGGCCGCCATTCACCACTTAAAAAAAATCTCTTCCCCTGGTGTTACTTGTTGAATGTGCATGGTAGATTCATGCTGTAGTTGCATTAGGATGATTCTGCTGCATGTTTCTGATAGTAAACAGCACAAAATATTTACATTTTTTTTCATGGTGGGTGTGGCATGGTGTGGCAACTTTAAAAAACATCAAGACCCCATATCTTGGTTCAGGAATGAAAGAAAATTAAAAGAAAAATATGTATCTTGATATTTTTGCAAGACAAACCTTATTACTGAAAAATGTGTATGTTTATTTACAAGCACTGCTGCTTTAACTTTGGGTCCTCTGTCCTCGGTAGTACGAGGCTGGGCTGATGACTCAGTTACACCACATGCACCACTAGGACTCTGTTACCGTCTGCATTTATGGAGGTTGCCCAAGTGTCAACTGGACCTGCAAATGCCACCATGTGTCTGTAAACTGTGTTGCAGGACAGCCCTGTTATCTTCTCCTACTGCCCCCAAGTGGTCTTTGTGGCACACTGGAAGTGGTTGAAACACCACTGAACATGGTTCAGTGGGCTGTAATGGTCACACTCGGCATTTCTTGCAATTGCTACACACCAGCATTAGTGTTTCAGAATCAGGCTATTGCCTTTATTATTTACACAAGAAACCAAGAAATGGAAATATTTTGAATGCCTAACCCCAAGTATCCGTTCTAAATTTACTGAAGCATGTATTGTACAAGCAAATGTAGAAGGATTGGCAGCATCCATGAATATACTGACTTTCACAGGACAATTACATATTACGCCTCTCAGCTAGAAGTCTGGTTTATTATAGGCCATCTCCTATTACAGGGCCCCATGGGTGCATTATTATAACAAGATGGGCGTGCTTGCCTCTCCCAGTGAGGGCAAGACACTACCCTGGGGGCAATGCATGCTTCATGTTTAGCTTCATACAGTGTATATAGCATTATGCTATTCCAGCAACCAAATTATGGTATACGCACTAATCTTAGCACCTAGTCTGTATAGTCATTTACACCTACCCTCGGCATCATACTGATAGGTCCTAATGACCCCACATGCAATCGACTCCTTTGTCCAACTTAAACTAAGTGGGACTTAACTGACACTGACTCTTGCAGGGCCTGTTCTCCTAATGACCCAATACCAATTACCATACCGTACAATAATTACCAAGAGGTTGACTACTTTTCAGGTACCTGTTCTCCCCTGGAGTGTCTCATGAAGGTGAGCGTAACACATTGCTCCTTCCACTGCATACTTCTGTGGGAGTGGATCCACATGGACCCCCACTGATCTCCCATGATAGGAGACTCACCACTACTTCTTGGTGCCTGTCAGGTTAAAACTGGATATTTTGCCTTCTCTGGCCAGGTTGCTGGTTCTACTCTGCCACTGCTGTTATCTTGAAGGCCCCTCCTCGCCCCAAGAGAGGGCGAAAAGAGACAGGGGTCCTTTGGGCCTTCTCACACCGCCTGCTTCTGCTGTTCCCAAGCTGCCAAACCCAATTCCAGTGCACCCTAATGCATCAGTGGACACAGCCAAGCCTTCTCCCTTTATGGACTAAATTGGGAAAGGCAGAGCCACGAGTGTTCCTGGCTGGGCTCCACTGGCTGAGCCAAAAAGCACAGATCACAAACATCCAGACACTCTGCCGCCTAGCTGAGGCCCAGCAGGAAGCATATCTTAGGGTCTAACTTTAGGGGAGGGGGAGCAGTTCCTTCTGTAAATGCAGGGGGATCTGCACATTCGAGCAGACTAAATAGACCTTAAGGCCTTTATCTGCTAGCACATTTATATGTTCGTATGTTTGTTTAACTCTTCGAGTGCTCCCTAGTAACCTTCCTCAAGCTTGAAAAAAGACAGACAGATTACACACAGCTTATAGGCTACTTTGAGAAGGATGTCAGTACAGAACCAGCCATAACTAATTTTGTCTTTACTTCCCTTATTACAGATAGGGGATGAAGATCATATTCTACCCCCAAAAATACAAGATGAGATGCTGTCCATGTTGAAGAACCGGAATAAAGAGTCTCAATGTAAGTCATTTTAGTTTTATTGTACTGCTGACTAAATATCCGTTATATTAGTTTGGGACTTTTTTTATGGAGAAGCAGAATAAAACACACCAGATGCACAGTGATGCTGTAATAGCCACACTTCCCTAGGTGGTTGAAAACTTGGGGCTGCTCCGTGGCCCTCATGTGCCACCCAGAGCAAGTGGTTATTGCATCAGTAATGCACGTCCTGCCATGTGTTAAGGTTGCACTCTTGAGCATAGCTGGGGCTTGGGAGTGGGGGTGGGAATTTTATCCTGGCTGCTGTGGGTTAGGAGATTGTGGGTTTGATCTCTGGGTGGTATTTTTCCCCAGCCTTGATTTAAATCCAGCATTCAGATGGTTCCTGGTTGTTTTTCTCCCTGGTAGTACTGGCCTCCCACCACCCAGCGTGTGCACTATAGATCTTTGAGGCCCTCATCAGAGTATATCTTCACCTGCAGTTGGAAGGTGAATCTTACAGGGTCCTACCCATGGGTGGCTGATGCTGCGAAACACTGTGCCAAGCCTCACAGTCAAGGACAAGCAGTTGCCGGGCGGCACTCCCTGATCATCTTGCCCATTTGCCAATCCCTGTGGCTCATTCCTGAACCCAGGTCACCAGCATGGGAGCAAGGCATGGCACCTACTCAGCCATTGGCAGCACTCCTGCAAATGTTTGAACTCAGCTGTCCTCCAGGTACTACATTTAACAAACACATCTTTTGCCCAGTAATTCCAATACGGCATTGTTTAACTTATTTTTTTGTTTTCAGATAATTTGGCTATTCCAGCAGCAGCGCAGGTTATGGTGAAAATTATGACCCGTACTTTTAGATATTAATAATATAGTGGCGTGATAGTACCAGTATACTTAGGACTGACTGTGGTATTAATGTTAAACCTCAGTGTTTGCACCTTAATAACTTTGGCGGAGTTTGACAAAATAGCCCAGAATTTGTCATGCGCAGTCTGGCTTGTAGGTCTCAAGACATGAAAAGTTTTGTTATGGCTTCTTGTGCAGTTTCCGAAATATAGTATGTTGATTTTTAAAGATAACCTTTCCTGCTGCTTACAAGGTTAATCAGTGAACTCCGTTGCTAATGCGAGCTCCTATAGGCAGCTAAATAGTTTTGTATTTTTTAAGTCACCCCCTAAAGGAAGGGAAGGGCACGTAATTTGCCCACAAGGAGCTTGCAGCATGATCCCATTCCACTTCCTCATAGTCAGTCCGCCCCCACAATCCATTTCGGATTCCTCCATGCTGCAGTGACACTGATTGCAGCGACAGTCAGAACAGTGATGACACAACACTGCAAGTTAGTATTGTGCCATTGCTGTGGAAAAGTGTGATTTCTATGGGGGGTTTCGTCCCCCCCCATGTGGGGGACTCTTCCCCCCTACATACCTGCATTTAGGATAACCAACTCCAAGTCAGAGCTGGTTGGGGGGGCGCACACCCCAGAGGCAGCAGTGTCGTGAACCCAGCGGACCATCACAGTGAACTGTTGAAAATGTCGCTGTGATGGTCTTCGCTGTTTTCCCATCACTGTGGCGAGGGATACCCTCTGCTTTGTGACATCGGTATAGGGAGAGCACAGGGGCATGCTTCATTCACTTGAATGGAGTGTCTTTTTAGAAGCTAATTTCTCAATTTTAAATTGGGTTTTGGCACAGATCATACGGGTTCAATGTACGAAGAACAAACCTTGTGTCAGCAGGGAATGGCAGGAATATAAAGACTGACTAGAGGGGGAACATAGTCCCAAAGATTAATGTGAGCGGACTCATAAGGTATCTTCTTTGAAGACACTGAGAAAAATTGTTACTTACGGAGGTATAAAGAGTCGCAGAGGAAAGAGAATGGGGGGGATCAGTAGAAGCAGAGGGAAGCAGGGAAAGTGGTGAAGAGTGCAAAGGGACAAACTAAGGAAAGACTAGCCCAAGGGGTAGCTAAAGGGGACAAGACCTTTTTTAGGTACATAAATGAAAAGAGGAAGATGAGGAGGAGGGATTGTGAGGTTAAGAAGGGTAGGGGGCTGGCCCATTGGTGCAGCAGTTGGATTTCCGCTCGCGACGCTGGCGACCCGGATTTGAGAACGGACTCGGGAGAAGGCTTGAGTGTCTGATGACTGCTCTCCTTCTCCAGGGGGAAGGGTGGGGATGTGGTCCGCATCTTCTGACCCCTGGTGGAGACCAAAGGTATAGCAGTGTGCCAACCAAGTAACTGGGGCGGACGAGGTGTATACCTAGGCGTGACGCACGCTGTGCTCCCGGGAGGAAATGGGAACATTTCTTCTCCACTTAACCAGATGACTGACATCCGTCCCTCCGTCACCATGACTGCCCTGGTCATGTTCCCAGAAAGACCACCTCAGCAGCACCGAGAGCTAGGTAGTTGGGCGCTGGCTGGTTCCTTACTGGCGCCTTTCTCGAGAGAGAACCCATCCGGTGAAGGGTTGCCACCAAGCGCTACCCTGAGGGTGGCGCCATCTGAGGTAGTGATGGATGGTGGCAATAAGCGGGGTACAAGGAGTGGTGGGAGGAACAAGATCATTGATGGCCCAAAGGATAGGCCAATGGGGGATACAGGAAGGAAGAAAATAGATAATACAAAAAAGAAGGGCAAGGGAGGACTGTGCAGAGGGCGATCAAGAAAGCATATATCCTGAACAAATACTTTTGTTCAGTTTTCACAGAGGAAAGAAGGGCTGGACAACATGAAAGTGGCAGGAGCATGGGGGGAGGGAGGCAGACACAAGTCCATTTCTTGAGGAGAGAGTCCGAAGGAACTCACAAATCTGAAAGTAGACAAAGTAAACACCTAGAGGTATTGAGGGAGCTCTAGGGAGATACTGACTACTATCCTGACAGTCCTGTTCAACAACTCACTGGAAACAGGAGTGGTTGTGGAGGACTGGAGGAGGGCAGATGTAGTCCCACTTCATAAAAGCAGTAGCAGGAGAGAGGGATGGCAACTTATAGCACAGTCCCGCTGACATCGGTGGTGGGGACATTAATGGAGTTGTGCTAAAGATTTGTTTGACTGGGTGACCAGGGAATTAGTGGGGTGGTGGACGTGGCCTACTTAAATTTTAGTAAGGCATTCAACACTGTACCACATAGGAGACTCATAAGGAAACTGAGTTGCTTAGGGGTGCGTTCTAAGGCATTAAACTGGGTAAAAAGCAGGTTAATGGACAGGTGATAGAGGGTGGTAGTAAACAGAGGTCTTTCCAGGGAAGGGAGGGTGAGCAGCAGGGTGCCTCAGGACTCAGCACTGTGTCCAGATCTCTTTAATGTCTTTACAAGTGACATAGCAGATGAACTGGAAGGAAAAATATGCCTCTTTGCAGATGGCACTAAAATCTGCAATAGGGTAGACACTCGAGAGTGGAAAGAATCCCAGGACTTCAGGGTTTTCAGCAAAGACCCTGAAGCTACCTATAAGTTGGGAGGGGAGTTTCTGGCATTCACAATGGAAGAAGGAGACTTGGGCATCATCATCACAGGTGACCTGAAATCATCCAAGCAGACCACTAAAGCAGTAGGTAAGGCTAGAGGGATGTTGTGGTGTATTAGTAGGGGTATCACAAGTCTTAAGAGGAGGTAATAACCATCTTTACAAGACACTGGTTAGGCCCCATCTGGAGTACTGTGTGCAGTACTGAGGCTGCACCTGCACTAAGACATTAATAAAATGGAGGCAATCCAGAAGGGCAACCAAATAGTGCAGGGACTGCATCAGAAATCATATGAGGACAGATTAACGGAGCTTAATATGTTATGTATACCCTAGACCAAAGAAGAGAGAGAGGGTGATATGATTGAAACATTCAAACGCCTTAAGGGCATTAACAAGGTGAAAGAGTCTAACATGTTTCAATATAAGAAAAATAGCAGGACAAGAGGACACAGCATGAGATTAGAGGAGGCCAATTAAAGGTAATGTGAGGAAGTTCTTTTCACAGAAAGGGTGGTGGATGCATGGAAAGGCCTACCTCAGAAAGTGGTGGATATGAATACAGTGCAGGGCTTCAAACAGAACATGGGTTAGGCATAAGAGAGCAATACAGATGAGTATGAATAGATAGGCCATTGACAGGGCAAGGCCGATAAGCATCCATAGGGTAGAAGAAATGGGCAGACTGGATGGGCCTTGTGGTCCTTATCGCCATCAACTTCTATGTTTCTGTGAATGTGCAGAGACCTGAGAAAACCCAAGGTGTGGTCAAGGGCATGGCAGCTGGGTTTCAATGTGAAAAAGTACAAAGTCTTGGAAATACGAGGCAGAAACCCAGACGCGAGTACAAAATGTGAGAAGAGGTATTGACGAACCAAACAGGACAGACACCTGGGTGTAATTATATCTGATCACCCTCAAGGTAGTGAGAGTGCAACAAGGCAGTGCGAGGGCCAGTTGGATGCTGGGGTGCATGTGGAAGGGTATCGCCAGCTGAAAGTGGGAGATTGGTGAGACTCCACCTGGAGTACTGTGTTGGTTCTGGAGACCACATTTCAGGAAGGACATAGACAGTGTGGTGGCTGCCCAGAGAAGGCAACTAAATTGATACAGGAGCTGCATCAGAAGCCCTACGAAGAGAGACTAAATGACCTGAATATGTATATCCTGGTAGAGAGAGAGGCGGGGGGCATGATGGAAATCTAATAATACCTCACGGGGTTAAATAAGGTACAGGAGGAGAGCATTTGTCAGAGGAAAAGATGCACGCAAACAAGAGAACATGCAGTGAAGCAGAAAGGGGGAAATTTAGGAGAGATACAAGGAAGTACTTCTTCACTGAAAGAGTGGTAGATTCTGGAACAGTCTTCCAGAGGAGGTGGTGGGATGAAAACAGTGGTGGGTTTCAAACATACTTGGGATAAGCACAAGGGAATCTTAGCTGGGAAGCAAGGGGTGAGGAAACTAGAGTAAAATAGGGTCTGCAGTTGCAGGATAGGAGAGGCTGGGAAGAAATGGGAAGACTGGGGTGTGTGTGTGTGTGTGTGCAGTAGCGGAGCCAGGTTTGGGTTCATTTGGGAGCCAGGGAGGGCCATTCAGTGAATCACGGGCTCCACAATGGGCACTAAACAATGAATAAAGATGGTGGCAGGGCGCCACTACTCACACTAGGGCAGCCAGGAGGGTGACCGCCCCATCCCCCTCTGGCTTCGCCACATGTGTGTGTGTGTGTGTGTGTGTGTGTCCTCGTGTGCACGCACAAGCAAGTAGTCCTTATCTGTAGTCAAAGCCTATGGAATTTTCAGCAGAACCTGCACCACCACGCTCGTTGCAGAATCTATGTAGTGATGTGGCATTCCTGCTCTTGGTGATTTCTTGTTCATGTATATAGTTTCCCATACTACCTGGGTCCTGTTCCTTCCTTATTTATCCCCTGCTGCACAAATCAAGACTGAAGTGTCATGGAGAACTAGGGGCTCTCACTGTGACTGTGGGGCTGTGGTGGTATTCAAATCTGTGATCTCCTATTTCACAGTTCCATTCTCCGATCAGTGGCCCACATTGTCTTATTTGGTGGCAGTTACCCGACTGCAGGGCTGGCTTTGACGCGCCTCGTTAGTAATGCAGTCAGGTCATTCACCAACAGGTCTGAGAACAAATATAAAATCATTTGTATTTAACAAGCCTTTTTTTTCAGTAGCATCAGAAGAACTGAACAAGATTGCAACTGATGCCTTTGTGCGGTTTCTTTGTTCGAACTGTTGGGCATTATTCGGAATACATTAAGAGAAATAGGACTCAACCAGCGGCTGAATTTCAGGAGAGGCCATTCCGCAAAACATGTCACATCCAAATCTACCAGGAAGTGTCTCAAGAAATTCATGGCCACTAGATGTTTTCCTGTTTGTTGAGGAGGCAGAAAAGAGGCCGCAACACAAAAGGCAAGAGGGTGATACAAGCCAATGAAATTGATTTCAAAATTTGTCACTGGCCTGTAGTGGGCTCAGATACCTTACAGTGCTTTAGCTGGTGCTACATGGCGGAAATTGATCAGAGAGGACTCTGCTCAAGAACAAAAAGTGCATCAGCACTAGGCAGAAAATAAATCACAGGTGACTCGCGTACTTCAACCCGGATTTTATTGTAATATTTGTGTCACACACACATTTGTTACTGGAAAAGGCTTGAATGCTTAGCAAAAAGCAAATTGACAGACAAAATGCAATTAGTGTTTCACAGGTTTCTCTAGGTAGGTGTTTCCTGCAAAGTAAGATAGAAACAGGAGTGCATTCATGTGCACACACCAGCTGACAGGTGGAAGAAGCCCACAAAAACAAATGTTCTAGTACTAGGGTGTGTGTGTGTGTGTGTCTGTGTGTGTGTGTCTGTGTGCGTGTGTGTCTGTGTGTCTATGTCTGTGTGTGTGTTTCTGTGTGTGTGTGTGTGTGTGTGTGTGTGTGTGTGTCTGTGTGTATTTGCGTGCATATGTGTGTGTATATGTGTGTGTGTGTATGTATGTGTGTATATGTATGTATATGTGTGTGTGTGTGTGCGCGCGTGTGCGTGTATGTATGTGTGTATATGTATGTATGTGTGTATATGTATGTATGTGTGTGTGTGTGTGTGTGTGTGTGTGTGTGTGTGTGTGTGTGAGATACAAATACAGTGATGTCTTCTGCCTAATGTGCTGATGGATGTTTTGTACCTTGAATAATGAACCCGCTCTGATATTGAATGAAAGTGTTTGTTCTCCAGCTACACCCCAACACTGCACCACCTCAGTGTCAGAAACACAATGCCATCTTATAAATGCACATTCTTAAAAAATGTAACACAAGGACCAGGCCAACCCAAGGTATGCTGACAAACTGAGTTCATGTCCTGAGCATGTAACATGTTTTTTCTTGGTATAACGTAGCAGAGCACAAAATAAAACCGCTTCCATACTCTGGTATACAAAAAATTATTTTTGTACAGCTATCACATTTCACATCCTTAGAGGTAACATCAGGAGGCCCTTCTGCTGCCAGAGGGTGGTGAACCTATGGTACAGCCTACCAATGGAGACAGTGAGCATGAAGACAGTACAGGCCTTCAGGGTAAGCCTGTGCAATTTGTTTTCCTTAGCAATGGAATCTCCAGGGTACGAATAGCAGGTTGGGTGGGGGGATCAAAGGGTACCTAGGTAGCAGGGTGGAAGGGGGGAGTCACTACAAATTAGTACATGTTTCCACAACATACTTGGTAGTCCCTGCTAGTAATGTGAAGGGAGAGGGAGTGCACTTGATAGACCTAGAGTTCATTTAGACCTTAAATTCTGTAGGCCTGACCCACAAAAGACAAAGGAGGCCCTCCACTCCCAACTTAGGGTGGCTGCGACTGCACAGTGGTTCCATTCTACACATACAAAGACTGCTATACATGCACAGCCCCCAGTATATTCCCCATGGAATCCTGCCCCAACCTGATACACGCCACAATCTACTGCTAGGTTGGGGCGGGCTTGGGCGCAGGAAATCGCATTCACATGACACTGGAAAGAATTTGCCCTCTACAGAGGGTGGTAACATTATGTGGGGTAGGTGGCAGCAACAAAGTTCATCCACCCTCCACGCAAGTGTCCCTTAGCCCTCCACAGACTTTCCCAGGGCCTGTTGTCCCTGGGGCCACATACCCCCAGTCCTCTGAGCTGGCATGGAGGGCTGAGGGCCCCCCCAAAATAAACAAAGGGCCCTTTAAAGTTGAGACATATCCCACAGTCCCCTGCTCAGCACAAAGCAGAGGAATCAGTCAGTACCGGTATCCTATTGGATGATCACTGTCCAGCCCTGCTGCTTCCCACGACACACACCCCTCTGCACTTCTCTCTGTATGTAGTGGGGAGGCTGGGGGTTGTGAATGCTGCCACTTGTGCAGCACTCCACTAGTGCAAAGCTCCACAGTCCAGATTTGCACCTTTGGCACATATGTGGGCCATCTTTGTGGATCAGACCCTAAGCCACATCTAGTGTCACCTAACAGTGGGTGTGTATTCACTTTATAGAAGGTTACCTGCAAAATATAATACACATTTTCCCTGCAAGGCACGGATACAGCAAGCTTATTTTTTTCCAATCCCTGAGGCTCTGGGAGCCTTACAGAAATCCAAAAATAATACAGGAAGTACATGCGGATGCAGTATGGTTAAAATATAAATGAATTAAGCAGACCCATAGCTCAGCTTGATAAGGAGGGTTTTTTAAACAAGATTTTAAAATATCCACCTAGGGTGACTGATGGCTCCTCTCACATCTGGGGATGGTATGTTCCAGAGTGCATGTGCAGCAACACCAAATGCCCGATCCCCAGAGAATTTCAGGTGTGATCTAGGAACACAGAGGAACAAAAAGGGCGGCTGCCAGGGATGTAGCAGGTGAAGAGGTCTTTGAGGTGGTCCAGGCTCAGACTGTGCAGGGCTTTGTATGTCAAAATGCATATCATGACGTTGCTGCATCACCGAATAGGCAGTCATCCCAGCAGTTGGTGTACAAACATCATTTAAAAATAAATGTTCCCTGAACCTGAACTCTGGTTGCAGCTGTTGGACACAGCAGGAATAGGTAGGAGAATTGTGACATGTCCAGCCCCGGTGGGGGGGGGGGGGTGATAGTGTTACAGAACTGCATTTTATGTGCAGATCACAATAAGACAGATGGATGAGGAAGGGTGCAGGGATGCTGTAGGTGTGCATTAGTAGTTCATCAGTCGGGGCAGATTTCTCAAAAGCAAGTTCTAACAGGAAATAACAGACACCTCTCACACACTTCCATGATACTATGCCTTTAAAGTAACTGAATTATTTTTAACTGCTTGTCCCTAACCAACCCTCCCACACCACTGCGATACAAGATTTTGGGATAGGCAAAGTGCCAAGAAATGCTCTGGACTTCTGAGTCATCAGGTGTTACTTTACAAAAGTAACTGCTTAAACTTACTGCAAGACTGACGTTTCAGGAGAAAACAGAAGAGGAGTCAAGATTTTATTAAAACTCCTTTCAAAGAGATCGCAATTATACATTATTTTTTTTAGTTTATAAAACATGCAGGTTTTGCACAAGTACAGTGCACACTGATACACACACACTACCGCATGAACTACACTTACATCTGTGAAAATCGAGTAGTATTTTCAGGAGTCATGGATTCAGACAGTCAGTTTCAGCTGCAGCTCTTGTCCAGGTCTGGCACTGAGTGTCTGATTCAATGTATTTGAGCCACAAGATGAAATTAGTTGGGACTGGCCATTGCAGGTATGTGGAGCACTGTGTTTCTCTTGCCGTGGCCACTGACACATCTGTAGTCCTGGATGAAATGCCTGTTAACAAGATCTGAGTTTGGCACTGGTCACGCCATGTCTAGCACTAGTGTGCCAGCTGTCCGCATCACAACTTGCATCAACTTTGCATTTGAACCTATGGTCAAGGGGTGGCGACAGCACCCCCACTTTTGCCCATGAGTATTCAAAGTGGCTCTTTTTTTTTTTTTGCTCCTTCTCCCCCTGACCAGCCACTCCTTTGTGCCGCTGAGACCCACTGCCACCACATGCACCCTGCCGCTATCCGCTGCCCCACCGATGCCATGACCCCGGTAGCCCGGACGTAACCTGTCATCGGGTGGGCCCTTCCCATAGGGCTAACCGGAGGAGAAATGCCGAAGATGTCTATATATACACATCACAGGCACAGCGGGTTGGCATGGACAGTTCCAGGCTGCCATGGCGACATGGACAGGTAGCCATCATCTAGGCTAACTGAGGGCGAATTTTCCATTTTTCCTCCCTTACCCTCCACCTCAATGGACCAGCCGCAGTGACGTCCTGAAGGCAGGAGCCTCCACGGACACCACCCCAAGCCACCCCCAGGGGCCAACAATCAGCAGATCAAAATCCCACCCACCCCACCGGGAGGGAAGTGTCTGGATGATGCTCTAATCTCCCTCTCCACCGGTCCTGCTCGTGACACCCGGACTCAGGGTGAGAACCCAGGTTGCTAGCTGCTATGAACACCCTCACCACGCCATGGAGCCAGCCAAAGTGCCACTTTAGTGCATGCAAGGTCAGAAGAGAAGCAGTTATGGTGTGTTATGTAATTACAACAGCCCCCCACAACACACACACTTTTCTCATGTTCCAGCACCCATGTCAGAGCAAAGTCAAACATTTTAATTTTACCAGATCCACTTGCTATGTAATATTGAGCAAGTCACTTAATCTCTGCAGTGGTGCGTTAACCCCCATCCTCTCTCTCTGTCCCCATCTCCCCTCTCGTGCTGTGCCTCCCGTCCTTTCCTAAAGGAAAACCCCAGTTATGGCAGATGGCTTTTCTCAGGTCCCCATCCATTTTTTACAAGAAATACCTAGAACATTTTTTACAAGTCCCTGTCTCCATCGCAGGCATCATGGTGTACATGCAGCAAGCACTGCTCACACTAGGGAAAGGAGAAATTGTTTAACCAGAAAAGGCACTCTAAGTCAGAGCTTGTTTCCAGCTGCGACCTGGGAGCACAAGGAAGTTAAGTGACTTGCTCAGGGTCACACAGTATGCAAGTGAGGTCTGATGGGATTCAAGCCCAGGTTTGCTGCTCATTGCCGTTAACCACTACTTTATTCTGCCTCCCTTCCTACCCTATGCAAAGTTCAGGAAGCCTCACAGAATCAATTCTGTCTTAAAGCATGCTTCATACCTTACTTTCATAGCAGGAGCGGCACCTGTCACTCAGTATGGTACTAAAGCATTTCAAGTAAACAGGCATGGGAATATGTAAAAAAATCTGTGTGGCTAATTTGGTAAATTGGGATGGGGACCTGAAAAATGTCCATTTGCCATAACTAGAGTTTTCCTCTAAACTCCGTTTAGCGCTGAATTTTACCTTTTCCCAATGCATGCATAATGCCAAAGCGCCATTGTTCATAGCACTTTGGAATACAGTTTGCATGAAAAGTGCTATACGGAACCAAGTTCCTATCCCTCTCAAAGATGGGGATTCTCATTCTTCAGGCACCAGTGGCCTACCTGTCTACCTCAGCCTATTGCATACCACCTCTCCCCTGCCTTTCAAGGCTGGAGGCTTAGACGAAAGCCCTGTGACTGTATTTACCTTCACTTTATGTGTGGTAGTGTATGGAGGAGTATTTGGGTGGGTGGGGGTAGGGGTAAATGAAATACCAAAACAAAGTCAGCTTCTCTTAGCAAGAAGCAAAGCTCTAGATTTAGCTCAGGGAGGTCCAAAGGTGGTAAACTGGGTATGAAATTGGTTAGGGATAGGTAGCAGAGGGTGGTGGTAAACGGAGTTCATTCTGAGAAGGGGAGGGGACCAGTGAGGTGACTCAGGGATTGGTGCTGGGACTGGTCCTCTTTAATATGTTTATAAGTGACATTGCAGAGGAGCTGAAAGGAAAGGTCTGCCTCTTTGAGGATGACCCCAAAATCTGCAATAGGGTAGACACTCTGAGTGGGAGGATGAGCAGAGACCTGAGAAAACTTGAAGAGTGGTCAAGGTATGGCAGCTGGGTTTCAGTGTTAAAAAGTCCAAAATAATGCACTTGAGGTACAGAAACCCAGGGGAAGAGTGCACAATGGGTGGCATGGTATTGACCACCAAGCAGGAAATAGACCTGGGGTAATCTTGTCTGATGACCAAACAGTGACCAGGCAGTGTGGCAAGGCAGTTGGGATGGCTAGTGGGATTCTAGGGTGCATAGGGAGGCATATCACCAGAAGAAAGATGGAGGTAGTGTTGCCTCTCTATAGATCACTGTAATACCCACTCCTAGAGTACTGTGTCCAGTTCTAGAGACCACATCTCTGGAAGGACACAGAGTGGAGGCAGTCCAGAGGGGAGCAACTAACATGGTGCAGGTGCTGCATCAAATGCCCTACAAGGAGAGGCTAAATAACCTCAGCATGTACACCTTGGAAGAGAGGAGGGAGGGGGTATGGTAGAAACCTTTAAATACCTTATGGAGATAAATAAGGTATAAGAGGGAAGTATTTTTCAGGGGAAGAAAAGGTGCTCAAGAACAAGGGGACATGCTATGAAGTTGGAGGGAGGTAGATTCAGGACAGATGTGAGGAAGTACTTTTTCACAGAAAGAGTGAAGAATTCCTGGAACACCCTCCCAGCAGAAGTGGCAGGGTGAAAACAATGTTGATGTTCATGAATGCATGGGATAGGTACAAGAGAATCATATGGGGAAGGAAGGGGGAAGGAGAGTGGACTGGAAATCAAGTAGGATCTGCGGTGACCATGTAGGTAGGGAAAAATGGGCAGACTGGGTGGGTCAAGCTGGCCCTATACGCTGTCAGATTCTGTGTTTCTGTTTCATTTAAAAATGTTATAGCCTGTAAAGAATGGTAACAAACTGTTAACACCCTGTAAGGGAAAACATCTCTTACTTTGGGAAACAAATCACTGTATACAGTATCTCCATCCAATACGAGAAAGCAAAACATGAAAATGCAACATTGAAACGTCGTCTCAGCATCTTCATTATGTCTTTTTTTGTATAGGATTTTTTGAACAGAAGATTATTGAGTATCAAGAAAGCAAGAAGAAAGAAAAGGACAAGTCATAGCAAGTGGGAGAGCAAGGTTTCCGTGCAGGAAATCCCACGATGTAAATAGTAACTGATGGCACTTAGAGACTGTAGATCTTCTGTGGGGAAAAATTTGTTTTAGCACAGTTCCTTTAAAAAATGTGAAGAACTCAGAAGAATCTTGTACATAGAAAGGAAAAACAGATCATTCTATTTATGTAGAGTTGACTAGGATGTCCAAACAGGCTGGGACAGGGACTTCTCCGCTCTTCACAGAGGCCTGCCTGCTCATAGTGACCTCCTCGCTGAGTGTGCACAGTGTATGGATGACGTGACAAGGGATGTGAGTGGGAAATATTCTAATTAATTTTCCAATAATAATTTTGTTGCTTGTCTAGTCTGCTGTAACACAGAACGTAAGACCTGACTGTGGTTTTCTTTTGTTTATTTGTGTGCGTGTGAATTCCTAAGAGATGGAAGTTCTTCAGTCACTACCCAGGAAAGTATGAAGAAGTGAGAACTTTGCTAGTCCAGTTCAGTAGGGCTGCCACCTGGAAGACTTGGTTGCAGTGATACCCTTTCCGCTGTCTCACCTTGCTGAGGTCAGTCATGTCAGGCGGGCAAGATGCTCTAATCCCTGGGGAGGATGGTGCTGGCTGGCCTCTAAGTGACACACCCTCTTACTAGCCAGCCATGGTGCCACATCAGCATTGCCCACTAAGGCAGCCTCCTACCAGCCTTCCCCACCAGTTGTCATGGTGTTGCCATTGCACCCCCAATATCAGGACAGGTTACGGGAAACTTGGGGGGAGGGGCGGCATCTAGGCCCACAAACAGTGGAGATCCTTAAAGGGGATAATTTATATACGGTGACCATAATAGTCTGAAGCCCATGAAAGGCTCGTCAGAGTGAGGGCTGGAGTTATGTGTAGCTGACCGCAGTGCTGAGATATCACTGATTAAATCTGCCCTATCTTGATGCCACATTGACAGCAGTTTTACAGCTTTGTGCTGTCACAGAGGGTAAAAGTGCTTAAATACAATGTTTACAGCCCCTGTTTATCATCACTATGGCTGTACTTTTGCCCTGGTGGATTTTTGGAGACAATCATGGAACTGACATGGTCAAAATGATAGAAGTTACATAAACTGCAGCAAGTTACGAAAAGTCATGGCTCCATTTTGAGTTAACCACAGTACCCCTATTTTGACATTTTTGTGCACAAGCACGTCAGCAACAACTTAAATGTTTTAAAAATATTACATTTCGGCTGACCCAATGACAGGCAGCAGTGTATTGTGACATGACCTGGGAGGGTGGGGTCTGAGTGCATGCCCCAGAATCCTACACTGAGACCAACTTCGATGTCGGGTGCATCGCATGGGTCAAGCACCAAATGACGGGCTTCTCGTGGTGAACACCAAACCCTGTGGTGTTTTCACAGAAAAAGGTGCAAAACATGGTGTTGTCATGCAAGACATCAAACCTCAGGGCATCTTCATAAAAATGTGAAAAAAAATCACAGAATTCATACCTGTCACATTAAAGCAGCAGTGCAACAAAAAATATTTTTTCCAAAAAGCTAGTTTCAGCTACAGTTAATAAAAATGTTAGCATACCTGTCCAATCTACATTTCTAGGTGCCTCCTGTGCTATGCACCATGAGATTTTTAAAATGTTTCTTGATCCTAACCCTCGTCAGCACTACAATGCTATTTCTAAGCCAAATGTGGCAGCCATCCTTTTCTTCAGAAAAAAAACTAAATTAAAACACTTTAAATACTTCAGATTTTGATAAAACTTCAAAATTTGACCACCAAATAAAACTAAAAGCTGCTGGACCTTTTTCTCATGAAAAAAGGTAGGTTAACATTTTGCCCAAGTTTGTTGCACTGCTCCTTTAATTTAGACCTTTAGTGGATGCATTTTCTTGTCTTCTGTGCAGTGACTGAAGAACTATTCACAAAATGTTGCTCGTGACTCAGTGGCAGCTTCCCTCTCAAGGAACCTCAGTTATTTGAAAGCTGTTAAAATAATGTATGTGTTCAGCCAATCTTGAAATGTCTGTGGCAAAAGTGGTAATTCTTTGGCCAGTTTGGCAAGTCAGAGTCTGCAGCATACTGTACTGTCAAAATTCACTTCTACTGTGGGAAATGTTAGCGGGTTGCTTTATACAGAAATAAAAAAAATATTTTTTTCAGTGTGTGTTGTTCTGAAAACTATCTTCAACGTATCATTTGTGTCTGGATCATTGTAAGCTGTCTGTGGCGAACAGTGGGGGAGGGGGATCCAGGAATTGGCTCTAGCAGAGGGCAGCCAACCCTACCATTGAATATGTAAGCTAGCCCATATTTATTCAAATGAATATTAAAATAAATTATTAAATATACTCACTCAGATCCCCTCAGCTGGTCAATATGCTAGGGCTGATTGTCCAATCTGAAACCAAGAGACCAACGACTTCTGAATTAGTTTTCGATTGGCCTTTGTGGGAAAGTGTGATGCAATATTTTTTGCAACTCATGAGAGGACATTGGTCTGTTGCTATATCACGAGTGGCAAAGCTATGCATGAGATAGCAATAGGCCAGTAGTCTCAAATGAAGATAAGTATGATATCTTAAGTCAGGCCATGCCACATTTGAGTTATACAAATGGCATTTGAGTGGTTTTGTGAAAGAAATGGTAAAAAGTTACAAAAGGAACAGCACAAAATGCAAACCTGGGCTACCAATGAGTAGCATCAGAAAATGAATGGCATTTCATATGTGAGAATAAATTTCTGAGCATGCTCAGTGTGGCCAGAATAAGTTGAATAAATTTCTGAGCATGCTCAGTGTGGCCAGAATAAGTTGAATAAATTTCTGAGCATGCTCAGTGTGGCCAGAATAAGTTGAATAAATATCTGAGCATGCTCAGTGAGGACAGAATAAGTTAATCTGGAGGTAATTATATCAAATGACCTAAAGGTGGGCAAGCAATGTGAGAAGGCAGTAAGGAAGGCTGGGAGATACTTGGATGCATAGGGAGAGGCATCAATAGTAGAAAACGGGAAGTTGTTATCCCTCTGTATAGACAGTCGGTGAGACCCCATCTGGAGTACTGTGTCCAGTTCTGGAGACCCCATCTCTGCAAAGACATAGACAGAGTGAAGGCTGTCCAGAGGAGGGCAACCAAAATGGTGCAGGGTCTGCACCAGAAGACATATGAAGAAAGACTAAAGGAGCTTGATATGTATACCCTTGAGGAAAGAAGAGAGAGAGAGGGGACATGATAGAAACTTTCAAGTACCTCAAGGAATCAACAAAGTCCAAGAGGGTAGTATCTTTCAGAAAAAGAGATGTGCAAGAACAAGGGGGCACAATTTGAAGATAGAGGGGGAACGGCTCAGAGGTAACGTGAGGAAGTATTTTTCAATGGAGAGGGTTGTAGATGCATGGAGCAGCCTCCTGAGGGAGGTCGTGGAGTCAAGAACAGTGGGGGAATTCAAGAATGTGGACAGACATAGGCAGTCCTAGTGGGGATAGGAGGAAGTAAGCTGTTGGTTAACTAGGATCTGCAGCTTATCTGTTAGGTAGGGAAATGGGCAGACTAGGTGGGCCCAGCGGTCCTTATCTGCCATCAAATTCCATGTTTCTATGTTAAATAAATTTCTGAGCATGCTCAGTGTGACTAGAATAAGATGAATACATTTCTGAGCATGCTCAGTGTGGCCAAAACGGGTGAAATAAATATCTGAGCATTACCAGTGATCAACTTTATTTCTCTCATGTTTATCTTGGCAAATGTAGTTTCATGCCTGTTGTATAAATATGGGATATTCCATAGGGCATCCAAGAATTAAGCAATAAGCCATGAGGGGGTGTGGGTTATTGGGGGATTTACCACGGCTGGAGTGGTTTGCCCTATGTGCAGTCGCGGGTAAATCCTCAGCCATGGTAATCCCCGACAACCCACATCCCTGAGTGGTTTATCATGCATTATACCAAGGTTCATTTTTTTACTATAATAAAATACAAATATTAAAGAGGTGGAGTTTGATTTTTATTTTTATTGTATTTATTCCTGTGTTGCAGATGATTCATTGGATACTCTCATCAACAGCCATTGATTATCAAAGGATTTACACCGGTGTTAAACTGCCAGTCTGACGATTTCATTGGCTGTTCACTTATGTCCATGGTATAATACACGTTTTATGTACTCTAGAATGTTGCCAGCAAGGAAGTGGAGTGACAGGTTCTAGATCAGCATTGTTTACAACAATCTAGAGTGGATGTAGGCTTATTATTGGATTCCCTATGGAATGTCCTATTTATACCATGGAACACTGAATGTCACTGTGATAAGCTACAGTGAAAATAATAGCAGCTGCAAGGAAAACGTTATTTACTCAAGAGTGTGAATAACTGGGCTGAATAACCATTTTATTCAGCCCTGTTATTCATACTAGCCATGGTATGAATAAGTTTATAGGTGCTGGATGCCTGTTACGTGTGAATAGGACATGTCACTAGCGGAGTGCTCAGGGTTGGCCCTAGGACCAACCTTTTTCAACATTTTCATTAGTGACATTGGCGAGATATAAAGGGCAACATCACCCTGTTTGCCGATGACACTAAACTTAGCGACAGAGTAGACAGCATGGAGGGAGTCAGAGAGCTACAAGAGGATCTTAAAAAGTTGGAAAGGTGGACACACATGTGGCAGTTGAAGTTCAGTGCTAAGAAGTGCAAGGTGATGTGCCTGGGTAGAGCTAACCTGAAGACAGAGTACTGACTAAATAGGGTCAAACTTCACTCCTCAGCGGAGGAAAGGGACCTGGGGTCATCATTAGGGATGACCCCAAGCAGCAAAGTCGGTGTAAATAGGGGATACATGATGGGCATGAGTGTGCTATGGAAAATATTTTCACTCCTTTAGAGTGACCTCTGGTTATTCACGAGTGGTGAAGCCACAAGTGAGAGTATCTAGAGACCATGCTGCAGGAGTGAAAATATTTTCCATATCACACGAGTGCCCATCATGTATCCGATATATACAACAGGAGTGTGTTTTTTGCTGTTTTTATGGTTTGATAATGTTACCACAGTGATATATCTGGTGATATCACACTGCAGTGAGAATATATGTTTTTATCTAATGAGTTATCAGCTCACTCCTATTGTATAATAAGGCATACACCAAGACTAACAGGGTACTGGGATGTATTGGAAGGGGCATAGATAGTAGGGATAGGGAGGAGATACTACCCCTCTACCAGTCCTTGGTGAGGCCTCACCTGGAGTACTGTGTACAGTTCTGGAGGCCTCACCTCAGAAGAGATATTGATAGGTTGGAGGTAGTCCAGAGAATGGCAACAGATGATACATGGCCTTCAGGGAGTCTTCTACAATATGAGGAGAGGCTAAAGGCTTTGAAGATATATACTCATTGGAAACTAGGGGGGAATGTGACTGAAACCTTCAGGTTCCTTAGCGGCATAAACGAAGTGCTGCACACAGTGCTTTTCACCAGGAACACCAGTTCTACAACATGTGGGCATGAGTGGAAATTAAAAGGTGGGAATTTCAGGAGGGACATCAGAAAGTATTTCTCCTTGGAGAGGGTGGTGGAGGCTGTGGAACAAACTGCCACCTGAGGTGGTGGCTGCAAAGTCGGTGTTCGGTTTGAAGCACTAGGGCAAAATCAAACCAGCACTAGAGAATGGTTGGCTGGACATCTCGGGGGACAGGACCCTGGTGTGACAGCAGGTCCCAATTAACCATGTTTGGGCAGGTTTGATGGACTACATGTCCCCTTCTGCCCTAATTTTCTATGTTTCTAATATCATCTCATGCAGCTCAGGGGAGAGGATGGTGAAGCTGAGCGATTCTCCCTGCCCATTCTGTGCAGGGTGATGCTCTTGTTCAATAGGGGACAGCTCACATAGCACCTTAAACTTGATAATCACTCTTGGCTAGAATAAGCTATAGTAGGTTTTTACATTCCTTTCTGAATTTAAAAAACTGGATGTTACCCTCCCCTTCCCACCTCTGAAGTGGAATGCTTAGTTTTCAACGCTGCCACACTAGATGATGGCTAGACACAGGATAAGATTTCTTGCTTTTCTGAGCACTGATTGGTTAAAATTGCGTAAGTTATGTAAAATTGCTTAAGTGATTTACAGTATCTATAAGAGGGTGCCTCGTGCTAATACCTCTAAACTTTTAAAGTTATCAGTTCAGTTGGCAAGCCATTTCCCACGAAGAGTTTCCTAATTCCTTCTTTTTGGCCCTAGAAAACATTTTGATTACATTTTTTTTTTTTTAGTTTTTAAGAACAGGCATCTTTAACATGATTTATATGTGTCTATATTTAAAGTACTGTGTTTCAAGCATTGTACAAGAACATTCTTGAATTCTTTGGGTGAGAGAATTGTGAACCCTTGGCACAGTGACCTTCTTGTCTATTTATCATTTTGCAAGTCTAGACATATGTGTCTCGACGTGTTGTTACCTGTGTAAAGAATAACTGATTAAACGTACACTGGGTCAGAGAAGGGCACTAGGTATGCATTTACAATCCCCACTCCATTCCACAGCCCCCACCAACTATGCAGTCAGCCTCAAACAACACTTTGCCCTCAGATGTTTAAAACTATGGTCTGTTGTCCAAACTACTGTAGGAAAGACAGTAAACGCTCCAGTCAGAGGCTGCTCTTGTACAGTAGGCTGTTTTAATGGACTTCTTAAATGTGGCTAACTAAAAATTTAACTCCATGTGACTTTGATTCAGGCCAGTCTTCTGTAATCATCCTGTGGCATCATTTGTTTTTTATCATCATATAAGATTTTATTAGTTTTCCAAGTACCACCAACCAAGGTAGAAACACCCAGGCATTCATCATACAAGTAAACAAGAATACCATAGCCATGTTTGGAACATTCCATAACTACAGCTGCTAGGAAGGATTTGCATATTTCCTCCCATCACTTTTATGGACCATATAAACTTACATTCTGCTTAAGCTAGTTTTATGCATATCTAAATATAGCAGGCATTGTTTAAATTAATACCTCCTTCAACCAGGGAAATCTTCAAAAACTAACTGCTCAGAGGATAGTCATAAGTATCATAGGTCAGAGTCCTCATGCCTTATTAGTCGGACTGCCTAAGTCACTTCAAAATGGACATCTGAGACCTATCTAGGGTTGCCACCTTTGGATGAGGCAAAACCGGATCCTAAGCTCGCCTTCTAGCTCCGCCTTTTCATGGCTCATCATGCATTGCTCCTCCTAGAAAGCCATTTGCAAATGTTGTACTGTACCTGTTAAAATTACTTTCCCAAGTTCTTCCTACTAGTTATTTATTTATTTATTTACTTATGTGTGTATTTATTTATTGACAATGCTTCACCATAGATTTTGACGGCAGATAAGGACCATTTGGCCCACCCAGTCTGCCCCTTTCCCTACCTACTGGATAAGCTGCAGATTCTAGTTAACCAACAGCCTATTTCCTGCAACCCCCCACTATAATTGCCTTATGTCTGTCCCATGCATGTTTGAATTCCTCCACTGTTTTAGACCCCACAACCTCTACAGGAAGGCGGTTCCATGCGTCCACCACTCTCTCCGTGAAAAAGAATTTCCTCACATTACCCCTGAGCCGTCCCCACTCTAACTTTACATTGTGCCCCCTTGTTCTTACACATCTCTTTTTCTGAAAGATGCTACCCTCCTGGACTTTGTTGATTCCCTTGAGGTACTTAAAAGTTTCTATCATGTCCCCCCTGTCCCTCCTTTCATCAAGGGTATACATATTGATAAACATACAGAGATAAATCAATCTCATTTACAGATGATCTGGGGAGACAAGGGACATACTGTAAATAGTATACAACAGTACACATGGTATATAATAATACATAATAAAGAAACTGTTTCCTATAAAGTTACTTTATATATTTTTCTGCTCCATTTCCTTTTCATGTCACACTACTATTTCAAAGCCAAAGAAGTGACCATACTGTTTTCTTGAGGAAAAAAATTAATTTAAGACATTTAAAATGCCTAAATTCTGTTAGAGATGAAAATGTTTACCAGCAAATGAAAGTGGAAGACAACTGGCTGTGTTGCTGTTACAAAAGGTGGGGGCAGCTTTGCTGCTATGCCACTTCAAGATGCAATGGAAAAGACTGGGTTAAGTAGGTGTTAATGGCTATACTTTGCACCTCCCAGGTTGACTGCTTTCACAAACAAAAGGCTATATTGACAACAGAACTTGTTAGTAACCTGGACATGTAGCTGAAACAATTAATGAGATGGCAAAATATGTTTCAAAAGTATGTGAGCACTTAAAATGGCTCAAAAATCTGACCAGCACAGAGCAAAACTGGATTACTTGACAGGGACCCTGAAAACCTGATCACCAGGTAAAAAACCTGACAGGTGGCAACCCTAGTATGACACATGGATAGCTAGTAAAAGTAGGTTGACGATAGTATGGACACTGTGAGGTAAGTACACAATCTATACAGACACTGGGCAGCAATAGTCTGAATAGGGAGTAGATATAAAGGAAAAAATAGGGAGAAAAGAGAGGAGGCACCATGGTTTACAATAATGGCGGGTTTTGAGTGGGGGGGTGGGACCGCACAGATGTGTGAGTGCAGATATGCATCCCATTTCTCGTGAAATCTGGAAAGACAGCCTTTCCCGATCGTGGAAAGTCTTTCAAATGTGGCCAGCCGAGCCATTGCTGCCCGCCAGTAGGAGATCGTGGGGAGAGTAGGCAACCTCCATTTCATCAATATAGAGTGTGGCATCATCTGTAGCAGCAAATCCAGCAACGGTGCCTTTCTCTTTCAGGGTACAGTGTTCTGTGTTTTTCTTCACACAGAGAAATCACAAAGGTAGAGGCACTGCTAGGTTGATGGGTAGTACAGTTTGCTGTCCCAACCCAACTCTGTCCCCCTCCCCTAGCACAAGGATTGGTATACCCATGATGCTTTGCTCTAGGTTTGAGGTTTTTAGAGAGAAAGAGATCAAAGGGAGGCAGTGTGGCCTAGTGGTTGGAGCACTGGCTTGAGAACCAGGAGATTATAGGTTCAAATCCTGCTAGAGCCAAACACTGACTGTGTGACCTTAGACACATCACTACACCCTGCAGTTCTCCAGTCCATCCAGCTGTGGAAATAGGTAGAAGTAGAGCCCCACTGGAAACCAAATGACACATCTCAGCTCAACTGTTGCAAAAAAAAAAATAAATGTTTTATAATTATTATGTTATACCATACCCCAATGTTGAAATTAGTTAAGTTGTAGTACTTTTCATATGACTTAATAGAATACCTTAAATACATACAAACAGATGAAGAAGCCAGCAGAAGAAAGCCATTTGGTCTATCAAGTCTGCTCGTATTGCATGGTCCACAGCTTGAGCTAATGTCCAGGTCCATCTTGTAAATGAACCCTGCTCAATGGTGATCGCCTGGATAAATATCGATACTGACTGATTGAGTATGTCCCTGCCCTCCCTTCCCACTCCTCTCATCCTCCCTACCCATGATCCTTACCTTCCCCCTATGCCTATCCCAGTCTCTCTTAAAGCTGCCCCCCGTCTTCAATGAGATGACCTCTTCCAGCAGTGTATTCCAAGTGTCCACCACCCTCTCTGTGAAGAAGTTCTTCCTGACCTCCCTCCTAAACCTCCGACCCTCCAGCTTAAGAATGTGCCCCCTCATGTTATTGTTGCTACTTAGCTTAAAGAGACTCTCCTTATTAACCTTATTTATCCCTTTCAAGTACTTGAAGGTCCCAATCATGTCCCCTCTCTTCTGTCTTCCAGGGACTATACGCTCACTGCCCTCAACCTCCTCATATGCCTTACCCTGCAAACCAGCTATCATCTTTGTAGCCTCCTCTGGACTTTCTCCAGCAGGTTAAATGGCTGCAGTTTGCACCGCTTCTAACTCTCCCTCAGAATTGTCCTGCATATGAACAAAAGGTTTCTGTTCATAAAGGTTAGAACATAATAATCATTTATTGACTTGCGTTAGTGTCAGGTTAATATTCAAATTAACCCACGGCCCACCATCCATATTACTGTGATAAAAACGGCCTAAGTTACAAATAGAGCACTAGCAAGATTCACATTGACAACCTGCACTCTGAATTGTCTGAATGTATTCTAAACTGACTGAATATACTGCATGGGCTAAAAACATAACAGTGTGAGAAAGATGGCTGAACTCTTACATCAGCAACTCAGCAATTGCACTAGGGTCATACACTTTTTTTAATACTCAAATTTGATTACGTTTTCTGGAACAGACAATGACATAACATTACAGTGGCAAGGCACAGCATTAATTCTGCAGTGACAGGTGGAGGGGAGGGGATACTGTGCTACTATATAAACAAGCACTGGCTAGGTCAATGCCAATAATGTTTGCTTGCACGTTTTTTTTATATCTGTTTTAATCCTCCTGCCCCAGTCCACCTCCAGCCATTCAGTGGCACTACCCAGCCCTGACAATGACTTTTCTGAGGGGTTACTACTGCACCATTTACCAGGGCCAGAAACATGAGGGGTTGGCTGCTCTGCCGGTTGAGTGTGACTACAGGGTGGGAAGGTGTCATCAGTGGCCTGGTAGATCAGAGTTTTCTCCTCCATTTTAATCCCGATGCAAGGTACCAGCATGTAATGATGCACATGCATGTGTGCAGAAGTTTGCAGGTGTGCCTGTCGCTCGGGGTCACCCTCCATCTGGGCTGTGTCCTCTGCAGTACCACCTGATTTCCACCAGGGGCAGTCAAGAGGAATCACAGCAGCCCTACTTTGAAGAGGAAAGCTGTCCTGGGATGCAACACTCCCTCACCGGCTGACCCCCAAGTGACCTAAGTTCATTTTCAAACCCGGTCCACACATACATTTATTTATTTAGTTATTATTTAATAAAGTTGGACCAGCATAACATTCTGTGGTGATTTGTATATGCAGCCCATGATGCTTTGCATTATGGGCTATGTGATTTTGTATTTTATTTATTTATTTGTTTTGGTAACTGGGCAAGTACACCTAGACAGAACTGCCTATTTTCATGCATGACCCAGGAGAGTACAAATCAAGGAACAGGTAAACATCAAATCGCTTACAGTGTTGTACAACAGGAGATTACAAACAGTTATACAGAGTGCAAGTTACATAGTGCATAGAGGAGAACATATACACACGGTATAATAAGAACAAAACAGACAAAAAGGTACAATTTACTGTTAATAATGTACAAAACATGATAGGGCTGTTGGTAAGTCAGCAAGAAGAAAATTTCCACGCAAAGACAGGGAACAAAGTGCGTAGCAGCAGCTGAGGAAGATTGGGGATGGGAGAAATCAAAAGGCCACAGGCCACAGAAAGAACTGGAAGGGGGCAGGATCAGTTGTGTTCCAGGACAGTAGCTGCTGCTGTTTTCACAGGGTTCTTGTGGATTTTACTTGGTAGGTTAGTTCTTTTCTTTCTTGCTTCTAAGGGGCTAGCAGGGTATTGTTCTGGGGGATCCTGGATGTTTGTAAACTGATTTAGTGGCTGTAAGTGGGGCTGTTTTTGTGAATGTTTCACTTTGTAACAGGCTCGCTGAGTAGAGGCCTATTTCTTCTGATTTAAAACCTGTTTGGTGGGATTTGCTTGAGCCTGGTTTCTTTAGCTGCAGGGCTTGGAGGGAGACACAGGCTGATACACTCTCTCTTGTCAGGTGTCTGCAAATTTATAGGGGAAGACCTGCCCTGCAATTGAGGAAAAGGCTGGTGCAGCTCTATGAGTTCTAGCCACTTGGGGTTGAATTTAAAGGCCGGGAGAGAGGAGCTTAGGGAGTTGTTCATTTCCTCATGTTTAATGTGTTGTACTGCACCTAGTAACAGAGTTACCGTGTACAGTGGGACTGTCTCTAGGATTAGTGGGTGACCTGATTAGGCAGTAGGGTATCTTGGAATAGGAGAACCTGGTGGCTCACCCAAGGAAACCTATTTGAAAGGGATGGAACCACACATCATTAGGGGCGGCATCTTTGGGAGGGTGGTGGGTGCACAGGGTGTGGAGCAGCCATGATACTGGACTGGGCTTGGAAGTTTGGTGGTTGCCCAGTGTGCTACCAGCTAGCACAGCTTAGGGAGGAGGTTGAGGGGATGAGGAGAAAGCTGGGGGAAGGGGGTGGTGGTTATTGGGGAAGGGGGCTGGAAATCTCCCACAGGGTTGCACCAAGCACTGGGGGCGGGGGTATAGGGAAAGGAGTGCAGGAGAATACTCAGGGGTCACATAGGGACCCTGGCAGAGGGGGCCCAAAAGGACACTACCAAGGAAGCAGGCAGGTAACTGGGGACCCTCACAAAGGGGGGACGGAGGGACAACATTCCTCAGGAAGTAGGCGGATAGCCAGTGCTGGACAGAAGGAAGCAAGGCAGGAGGTGGATCAGACCTTATACTTAGTAACCGCTCAATCTTCTTCTGCTCAAGGATGAGGGGGATGTAGCCACTGACAGAGGTGGTTAGAGACGAAAGGAGTGGGAGTGGGAGGCAGAGGCAGGGGCCAGATAGCAGGAAGAACAGGGGGGACCTGAATGCAGGAGAATGGGGAGCAGGAATCGGAGCAGGAGGGGCAGGGGGAAGAGGAGGAAAGTGCAAGGAGAAGGACCAGTTGGGAGGAAAGGTAAAGAAGGACCAGAAGTACAAGGAGGATTCAGTAAAGAGAGCTGAGGGGTAGGCCGGAAGCACTAATGAGCAAGGAGGGAACTAAAATGGAGACAGGAAGGAAGGGAGGATGAGCCAGCTAGTTTAGCAGATGGGGAGAAGGACTAGATGCAGCAGTGAGGGGGGAATTAGCAAGGAACAGAAGGATACTCCAGGAGGAGGAGTAGGCAGGATTGAGGAGGGGTGGCCATGGTAAATAAGGAGCGGGTGGCATGGCACACAGATAGGGGAGGAACAAGGAGCCAGCTGGGTGGAAGGGCCTGTAGAAAGGATGAGGGACATGGAAGGGGGGAAATGGAGGAAAAGGAGTGGTCAGAGTGCTCCTGCTGAGGGATCTATGATCGGCATCAAATGGGAATAGGGAGGGAGAAGCCGGCCAGTTAGAACAGATGCTCCCTGGACTAACGTGCACAGAGCTAAGCACGAGGCATATCAGCTGGCAAGGACTGTGGGGGTTCCCCAGACATACTGGTCCACCTGGGCACAAATGACATTGAGGGAAAGCAGCGAGCTAGAGATACAGGCAAGATTCAGGGAGCTTGCACAGGGTCTGTCATGACATAGGATGCACAGTTTCCTTCTAGAAATCCTGCCAGTGCCAAGGGCTAGTGGGAAACACAAAAGAAAAATTGGGAGATAAACCAGTGGCTCAAGGAGTGGTGTGAGGCCAGAGGTATGGGTTGATGGGGATTGGGGGAGACCTGGGAGGATAAGCTGTATGCTAGAGATAGACTCCATCTCAATTGGAGGGAGGGGATCCTTAAGTTGAAAATAGAGGAGTTCATTGGTGAAAAGTGGGGTTTAAACTTGAAGGGGGCGGATGGGAGAAAAGGCAGTCAAGGGGATGCCGATAAAGGAGGGACTCTGTCTCCACCCCTGGGGACCAGAAGGATTGCAGGAAAAGACCAACTGGCAAAAGTGCAGACCAGAGAAAAACAGAATCTCCATGGGAACACGAGCAGGGAAATGGAACTATAGGGAAAGGGTGAAGGTAGTCCTGTTGAATGCCAGGAGCTTGGGCAATAAAATGCCTGAGCTCCAGGTGATGTTAACGAGGGAGCAGTGGATGTGGCAGCGTCACCTGAGACTTGGGGCCACTGCAAGACATGACTGGGACCTGAACCTGAGGGATACACTATGTTCAGGAAGGACAGGGAGAGGGAAGGGAGGAGGAGCAATGATAGTCAAAAACTGCACTGGTAGGGGAGTAGAGGAGGCGGAGGGAACCGTGGAGGCGGATTTAGCGTCCTGATAACAAAGGGCAAGAGTAAAAATAGGAGGGTGTATAGACCCCCTGCCCTGGCGGAGGAGCTGGAGGACAGTCTGGTGGCAGATGTTAGGAGACACTGCAGACTGGGCAGAGGAAAGGTGGTGTTAGGGACTTAAAACATGCCAGGAACAGACTGGGAGACTATGACATCCTCTGTGACCAGGGAACAGAGGTTGTTGGATGTCTTTCAAGATGCTTCTAACTCAGCAGGTGAGGGAACCGACCAGGGAGGCATGGTACTGGATGTGGTCCTGGCAGACAGTGACCAGATTGGGGGCCTGGAGGTAAGGGACCCATTGGCGGGAGTGACCATGCCACGGTCTGGTTCTGCTGCTTGGACCTAGGAGGGTAGAAGGCTGCACAAAGACGGAAGCAACTGACTTCAGGGGTGGATTTAAGGAAATGGAAGGATCCTTAAGGAGCATTTGGATGGGATTGGGTCAGACATGGACGCTGATAGTAGGTGGGAAATCAGGAGAGGGGTGCAGGATGCTACCAGCACCTGTGCAAGAGTAAGACGAAATGCGTAGGGCCTAAAAATCACTGGGACCAGGAGGTCCAGGAGGTGGTGCAGGGAAAGAAAGCAGCCTATAAGAAATTCAAGTGCTCAAGGAGTGAAAGGGATCGAGGAGTAAGAGCTGATGGCTAGAAGGGCCACCAGAGTGGTGAGGGTGGCTAAGGCAAGGAAGGAGCAGAACCTGGCCAGGGAAATTAGGAGAGGGAAAAAGGGTTCTTTAGATACATTGGGGAAAACTAAGGGTGAAGGGGCAGATTAGCAGGATTAAATCGGAAGAGATGGGCACAAGACCCAGAGGAGCAGGCTGAGGTACTAAATGAGTACTTCACCTCAGTTTTCACCAGGGAAAATGGGATGCTGCATCACATGGAGGAGACGGAGATAATGAGGAGGGGGGCCCTTACCAATCGGGCAGGTCTGGGGAGGGGGGCATCACTGGCAGGTGGGGGAGGGCTAAGCAGGAGAAGAGGTACTGAAGTGGAAATCACAGCAGAGAGAGTGAGGAAGCCCTCAGCCCCTTTAAGACGGAGAAAGCACTGGGCCGATAAATTACATCCTAGAGTGCTGAAGGAACTTGCAGATGTCCTGAGAAACCCCTGGCAGAGCTTTTCACCATCTCTGAGGACAGGGTGGTGCCCCAAGACTGGAAGGTGGCGATGTAGTGCCCATCCACAAGGGGGGTCAAGGGAGGTGGTAGGGAACTACAGGCCTGTCAGCCTGACATCAGTGGTGGGCAAGGTGATGGAGGGCATTGTCAAGGAGAGGCTAGGGGACCTGGATAAGTCAGGGTTGCCTGGACGATAGACAGCATGGATTCATCCCGGGAAATCATGTCAGACAAACCTGGTGGAGTTCTATGACTGGGTGACAAGTGCCTTGGACCTGGGTAGACCAGTGGATGTCCTGTTTCTAGACTTCAGCAAGGCATTTGACTCTGTTCTCACGTGGGCCTGTTGGATAAACTAGGAGAAATGGGGTGGAACCAGATGATCCGGTGGATAGGCAATTGGCTCCAGGACCGACCCAGAGGTCGAGTTGGTGGGATAGTCTCTTCCCAAGGAGGGTCATTAGTGGGTCCCACAGGATCAGTCCTGGGCCCTTCTGTTCAACGCCACGATCTGACATAAGGACAGGAATCAGGAGTGAGATGAGTCTCTTTGCAGATGACTCAAACTGGGGTGATGGTGGATGGGGAGGGGAGGGTGGCCTGCAGGGGACCTGGAGGCTCTGGAAAGATGGTCTAGAAAGTGGAAGCTGAGGTTTAATGCAGGGAAATGCAAGGTACTCCACCTGGGGCAGAAACCCAGGCCAAGTGTACACCCTGGGGAATACTACAAGTCTCAATGGCTGAGAGGACCTGGGGTGGTGGTGGATGTCAAGATGAACAACCTGAGACTTGTAGGAGGGCAGCAGCCAAGGCCAACAGGATGCTGGGATGCATCGCTAGGGGATCACCTCAGAAGGAGGAAGTGATACTCCTCTGTATAACTGCTTGGTGAGGCCACCTGGAGTACTGCATGCAGTTTTGGAGGCCGCACTTAAAGAGGGACATTAACCTCCTGGAGAGGGTCCAGAGGAGGGCAACCAAAATGATTTGGGGCTTGGGGGACAGGACCTATGAGGAGAGGCTCGAAGAGCTAAATATGTACACTTTGGAAGAGAGAAGGGACTGGGGGGACATGATAGAGGTCTTCAGGTACATGAAGAGGGTAAATAGGGGAGGAACAGTGAGGGTGCTTCGAAGGAAGGAGGAGGGGCCACTAGAGGGCATGGGTGGAAGCTGGAGGGGGGAAGATTCAGGGGAGAAAGGAGGAGGTGCTTATTACTGAGAGGGTGAGAGCCATGGAATGTACTACCAGGGCTGTGAAGAGACAGTGGAGGGGTTCAAGAGGGGTGGGACAGGTACAGGGGAAGGGTTCAGGAAGCAAAATCCAATGCAGCAAGAATATCCGGAACTGGGAAGGGAGAAGCCAGAGAAGGCGAGGGGGACAGCAAGGTCAGCACCCAGGGTGGGGGCTGACCAAACGAGCAGACACGAAAGACCATTAGGCCTATTCTGCTGGCATTTTAGTATGTTAGTATGAAATTTAAGTGCAGGACAATGGTAGATTTGCATGTCTCATGAGGCTAGGGACATTTGCAAATGTCAAGGGAGGCGAGGTAATTGGAGAGGCCTTTCTTGAAAGGGGGGTGGGATTTGAAGTGCCTGAGATCAAGTGGGAGAAAGTTCCAAAATTTGGGGACATAGGAGAATGCAAGTTCACCCATCCTGGTACAGCATTTTGGGACAGATAACAGAGCTAAAGACATGAAACGAAGGGAACGAGGGCAGTCCATGGGGGTGAGCATAGCAGCGAGTGTGGAGGGGACAGAAGAATAAATAATGTTATCAGTCAGACAACCTAATAAATAAGCCCGACACAAGGAAGGAGACAATCAGTGGAGGTCAGAGTAGAGAGTACAGTGTTGCTTAAGACAAGAAGCAGATAGCACAATTCTACAGACATTGTTGTAGGCAACATCCCCACATTTGCAAGATGCTTGCCTGTGCCATAGTGAAGACAGGCAGAGCGTAGCAGAGTCCAGGGAGGAGAAGGCAACAAGAGATCCTGGCGGCAAGGGTCAGACACTGACGGACTCGGTAAGCCAGACCAGTTTTAGCATTGACTGATCTGCAGACAGCTTTGACATGCAGAAAGAAGTTAAGAGAGAGATCCAGTGTGACCCGTAAGTATTTGAAGGACTGAGTTACTTCCACAAGGGAGCAATCAAGACAACAAATCTGGAGACGTGGAGTTGAAGTGACAGATTTTCTTTGTGACCCAAGGAGCATAGCCTGGGTCTTGGCAGCATTTAGCACCAGGCAGTGGAACATAAGTCAATTTGGATACGATGAAGATCAAAGGAGAGGTGGGAGTTAATTTCATGAATAGAGCTGGAGGAGACATAGAGAACCAAGTCATCGGCATAGAGTAAGGAGAGACTGTGGGAGAGCACCAAAGGTATGTTATTGATGAACAAAGAAAAGAGCAGGGGCCCATGTATGGAACCGTGTGGGATGTCCGAACGAAGCAGGGCAGGGGCAGAGAGAGAATTTTATGACAGGAGACAGACTGGGAGTGGCTCCTCAGATAGCTGGCAAACCAGGCAAGTGTGGATTGGGAGGCACCAATAGAGCCTAGTTGATGCAGGATCAGGTTGTGGTTAATTGAGTCAAACGCCTTTGACATGTCAATAAAAACAGCCCCAGTAAGCTGGCCTTGGTCCATAGCAGATTTGATGTCACTGGTGAGTTGCACTAGGGCTGTCGTGGTGCTGTGGTTTGGCCTAAAGCCGTGCTGAGCAGGAGACTGCAGGTTAAAGTTGGCCATGAAGTTAGACACCTGGTGATGGATAAGCTTCTCCAGGAGTTTACTGAGGGTCGGCAGGAGCGCAATAGGACTGTAGTTTGTTAGGTTTTTTGGATCACCCTTTTTGAAGACTGGGATAACCCTGGCATTTTTTCAGGTGAAGGGCACAGTACCCGAGCTAATGGAGAGGTTGAACAATCACATGATAACAGCAAGCGACTGCTACACTGTTGGGCTGGCTGTCATTTGCACGTATTAATAATGTAATTGTTATGCTTAATAAGTTTAGTTAGTTCCTTTTTGTTGACCAGGAAATTAGAACTTGGGACTATTTTCTGTTTGAAAACCAAAAAAGCAAAGGCTGGCACCAACACTGCAGAAAAAACGTCATGCACATATAATTGTGCTCATTATATTATTATCATAAATGATTAAAAGTACTGCACCTTACGTCCATTTCAAAAAGATACAGGTACCCACCAGGCAAAAAAATCACCCTGACAATTTTCACTCTCACTGGGTTTTCTCAAGAGGTTACTTTTGCGCCACCTAGTGTCTGCTTTTATATATCCTTCAATTAAAGGAGTATAGACTTGGACAGAGGCACAGACAATAAGGCAAAGACACAATCAATATATTTAACCCTTAGGCTGCCAACAGAATTAGAAAGCATAGGAATTCTGGACTGATATATCAGTAAGCAACGCAGTAAGGGTTAAGTTGCTTCTATTTAAATTAGAAAATACTACGTTGCTCCTATTAAACCCTTAGTGCAAAAACTAATGTAATTAACATGTAAGAAAGACATAAAATAAAAAACATCATTTTACAGGTGTGGCAGGAGGAAGGAGTGGTGAGGGAGTGTGACTGAGGCCAGGTAAAGGAAGGGGAAGCCACTAGGTATCCCAGAATGCAGTCAGGATTGGAGAGAGAAAGGGGTCTACTAGATACCAAGGACTGTGACTGGGTGGCTTAAAGATGGGGGAAAGGACTAAATTATTGGCTTTGTCATAGGAGCAGGGCAAGCCATGCTCCTGAGGACAGAATTGAAGAAAAGCAATCAGACTGGTTTCTCAGAGCAGGGCAGGCACCACTCCCAAGGAAAGAACACACATAAAAAGGCTAGCAAGGGCATTCTCTGGGAGGGCAGGACAGAGCCTAATGCTGTGTCAGCAGAAATAGCTATTAATTACAGCGATAGGTGCAGATGACCCCTTTCAAATGTGTGCATGCAAATGTAGACCTGTTTAATCAATCAGGTCTCACATCATTGGCTGTAGGCTCATTTCCAGATGTATCATTGGCTTGCAGCCTGATACTCCTCCAGAGTCCCCTTTCTGCCACTAACACAATACAAGTGTTTCCTTGCATTCTGCAAGCAAACATAAAAATTGCATTACAGTCACCTCAGTTGTTCCCAGTGACTACAATGCAAGCTGTAAAACTGTCAGTCTTCTGATATGATGATGTGTTTGGAACTGTTAATATTCCTCCGTGTAAAGGAAAAGAACAGACACATTATCTAAGCAGTGGAAGGGATATTATGAAAAAATAATCTTGGGGGACTTGAACAGAACTGGTGTGGAAGCTACAAAATTTGAGATATGGTTAATAATCTCAATAAAAGTCAAATTATCTGCAGTACTGCACGTATGGACTACAGAACAAACAAGTCCGCCCTTATTGAGTAGGTCTTAGTCTCTAAACCAGATTG
Source organism: Neoceratodus forsteri (assembly GCA_016271365.2). Taxonomy (NCBI): domain Eukaryota; kingdom Metazoa; phylum Chordata; order Ceratodontiformes; family Ceratodontidae; genus Neoceratodus; species Neoceratodus forsteri. The sequence goes on along the minus strand of JADMNL010000029.1, from coordinate 37,836,809 downwards.
AATCAAGGCCTCTGCAGTAGTAGCAGACACACTTAGTGATCATGGCCTATATTCTGTAACTGGAGTGCTAAGATGGTACAACTAGAACCTATTTCACTTATGCACATAATGTTTCAAATGTAAATAACTCAGTGTGGCTTGATGCAATTGCTAGTCAAGACTGATCATACATAGAGCAGTACAGAATTCTCAAATTCCGGTTGCACATAGAGCCCAATTATTTTTAACATTTCACTTTACTAGATACCTGCTCTTCCACGAGTTGCCCCTACTTGCCCGGGGCTGTTTACAGTTCTCCCTTACCTTGCCCTGTCTCTCCTCCCTGTCATCCCATTCCATCTCCATTCTCCCTCACCCTTCTCTCTGCCATCTCCTAGTCTCTTGCGGCTCACCTGCCCCTCCCGAAACATGCCCTGCCCACCTAGCTCCCCCACCTAATGTGTTATCGACAAGGCCTCTGGCCCAAGGCTGCTCCCTACCCCTAGCCTTCCCCCTCCTCTGGGGGAGGGCTCATTCTGAACTTAGCACTTTTTGGCCCCTCCAACACCCATTGGAGATCAACTGTTGAAACTATGTCTATTATTTGTAAACCAACTCCTTTATGTATTACTGCGTATCTGTACTGTATTGTGCCTGTTAACTGTAATTTGACATGGAACCTTTGTAAAAGAGCCTATGCTCAAAGATCGTTTCCAAATTACTAAATAAATAAAATAAATAAAAAATAATTTCCACCTAGGTAATAACCAGAGAGGGGGGTATAAGGGAACATATCACCTGAATGAAAGAAATTCATTGGTTATCAGTGGGTATAAATTAGTTCAACTAAAAATATTTATTCTATCTGTCCAGCCAAGAAAATGAGCAAAGTTACATCCACTATGAAAACAGAAATCAAATTATATATGTAACACTGTCTCTCCCCTCCTCCCCCAAGTGCGAAGTTTTCCTTTGGACTGTGACCCGAACTGCTGCTGCCTTTATTTGTTCCTTCCGGCCCCTGGAACTCTGACTGTGCAGCAGGCGACCAGTGGGACGCTTATAGAAGATCGGCTTTCATCTGTGCCCTCTGTGCCATGTTGGATCATGGCCCCAGCAGCACATGAAAGATAGGCGCCCAGTGATGAGGTGAAGCTCCAACCACTGCTCCGCCTCACTGGATGCTACTGCCCACCCTTGCCACCTGAACCCCAGGGTGTGTGCAATGTTGAAAAACAGAACATTGGGGCCAGTGCACCTGGAATTTGTGGCAGCCACCATCTTGTTAACCACTGACCCAGAAGGCCTCTGAGATGCAAGAGGACTACGGATCTTGGCATTCATTTTAGTGGGCAAATAGACTGTTGAGTAAGGACTCCAAGGAGGGAAACAGCTTAAGTGACAGCCACTTGAGCCAATTAGAGCTGGACCTGTGCTGGTACCATAAGAGGGGACTGTGCTGGAGACTGGAAGATCTGTGAGAGATCTTGGAGAGACTGGATCTGCTGTCGGGGGGTGGGGGGAGCTCAAGCTGCGTATCGCATACCATGCATCTGTAAGGCTAACTATGAGTTTTGACTGCTAATTCCTGCTGAGGAAAGAGTGGCTTTTGCATGCTAGCCAGCACAAAAGACAAATCTAAGAGAACTAGAGCACAACAAGGAGAAAAGAGCACAAACACCAGAGTAGGGCTGCTGTGCAAGTTCCATAGCAGGCACTACCATCAGGTGTTGGGCTATGATTACCTAGAGGGATCAGAAGTCAAGACATGTACGTCAGTACATTATAGCAGCAGCACATGTACAAGAGAACCATCCGAACCACCAGAAGGGATCCAGAAATGCCAGCTCCCGGGGAGGAGGCTGGAAGAAGGGGCCCAGCTGATCCCATGGTACCATGGGAGATCAGTGTTCCAGAGGCCTGCAGTACAAGAAGGAGCTGTCCGACTGGGGAACCATGAGATCAGAGCTTACCCTGTTTAAGTGGAAGTTGACTGTTTGTGGGGGATATGTCCTTTGCAAGTTCGCCATGAGGCCAGATTACAAATACCTCCTGTTTGAGGTGTGTTAATGCCAAAGCAGTTGTATGGCCTTTGGAAGAGGGGGTTTATACTTGAACATGTTGCACTGTTTTCAGTTACCATGGCAACTTCATTGGGCATGCATCAATTCGACCCATGGCATCATCTGGTAACTCTATTTAGGGAACTCCCATAGTCATATTATATCACTGGTACCAGGTAGGAGAGGGTAGCAATGACTCTCAGTGCCAAAAGAGTTACAACTTTTATTTAAAGCAAGACAGCTTGATCAATCCAAAAGATACCAATAAACCGCAGCCTGAGAAAGGCCACCTGCCCCAAGGCTATGTAACTCGTGCAGCACCGGGAGTCATGGCAGTCCTTCAGTTTTAAGTGGGAGACAAGTTTCTGGATATTTGGGCTGGTAGTGTAGCCTACAGGTTAGAGTAACGAGGTGTGAATGAGCTTGGTACATCCAGCAGACCAGACCTGGGTTTGATTCTCACAACCTCCACTTGCATACTGTGTGACTCTGAGCAAGTCACTTAACCGCCCAGTGCTGCCAAGTCGCCCCTGAAAACAGGCACTTGTGCCTAGTGGGCCTTACCCAGTTACTAAAATAAATTAGAAAAATCTGGTTGCACCAAGGCTAGCCCCTACCTTAACTGCACCATTTCTCTGTACCACTGCACATAGTCTCAACTTGTTTAGAAGAGGGTAGTATCTTCTAGTACCCTAGGGCCATTTTTAAGCTGTACTGCTTTGGGGAGTGCGAGCTTTGCCTGATCAGGCTTTTGTTCGTGACAGCTTGGGAATACTGCTGTAGTCACACCTGCTGAGGGCTTGCCTAAATGTGGCCATGTGTCAGTGCATAGTATTGCCCCACCTTATAGGGCGCCTAAAGAGACGAGGATTTAAATAGTCTGCCTTCATCTTTTCCTTTTCCGGTTTGTTCCTGAAGTAAAGTTGTGATTTGTTATTTAGCCATTTTTCATTATTTGCTGCCATACTACTGCGCACGCTAAGGGGGGGGGGCCAGAGTCTGTGGAATCAGTGACCACAGTGGGAGGTGGCCAGGTACAGCATCCCAGGGGGTTGCACCGACCTGTCACGAGGCCCACTTAAATTTTTCTCCTGGTGGAGGCACTGCACATTTCTTTCTAGCTGGATATGCCCCCCCCCAAAAAAAAGTGGTGAGTAAAAAGGACCCAAGATCCACCACAAACATCTGTGGCAACCCAGTTGCCATGTAATGTAGGGATGCTTTGCCCTTGAGCCAATTGGGGGGACAACTGCCCAAAAGGGGCCTTACATAATATTTCAGTGGTACTTGCAAGACTATTCCGGGAGCGTGGTGGCACAGCAGACAACACTGGCCATGCCCCCACCGAGCACTACTTAAACACATGTGCCCCAAGCATCCTTCAGGTGCTCATGTTCTTGTTGGCTGCAGCCGCACAGCTGCTAGCACTCCTGCCCGCACTCCTCACCTATCTTTTCCCGGTTTGCTGTGCGTCTGCTGCTCAGGGCATCCCGCTTCTTGCCTCTTCGCCCCTCTCATCCAGTGCTTTCCTGCTGCTGTCCTGGCATTTAGCTGCAGCAAAGCATATGTGACCTGTAGCAGTTCGGTGTGCATACAGTAGTTATAAGAATTACAATGAGCCTATTAAAGAATTTGTTTAGCCTTGCTTAGAGAAGTTTTTTAGCCATTCAAACAGATTGAGCGTGCCATGATTCACTGTGATTATTAAAACAGCAGTATTTGTTAGTCGACAGAACATTTCATCACGTAGTTTTCTGGTGAAAATGTATTTCTGACATCCTTAGAATCATCCTCAATGAAGTTTTAATTTTTTTGAGATATTTTTAAAATAGCTTTTGTAATTACAGGCACACTGTCAACTTTTTTGCATCATACTATTTCAAGTTGAAAACCCACATTTTCAGATTGCTTACCTCCTCTAACATTCATTGGTGTTACTGGTGGTTTAATCTGCCTCCTTTCTTAATAGAACTGATATGCATGCTACTTGTAGAACTCTACCCAGCCCTGTTTTGTTTCTAGTCCTTTGCCTACTCTTGTTACTCACTTCCTGAACATTAGGAACACCCCCAAGCAGTGCAGCCACTCATGATGCAAGAGTCTCCACTGCTCCCTCTGCATCTTGAGTGGCTAGACAGTGCTGGGGGTGTTCCCAAGTCCAGCAAAGGTGCAGTGGGACTTGATTAAGGAATGTAAACAAACACATTTGGGTGTGGTAACACTAGTATGGTGGGAAGTCTGCAAAACAATCAGAATCAAACTACCAGCCACATCAGCACATTCTACAGAATGAGAGCAATCCAAAAATATCTTGTTTAAACTAGGGACAGTTTGAGGCCTAAAGTGGCCGACAGTGTCCCTTTAGTGACTAGTCACAATTTTTAAAAATCTCTTCTGTTGAAAGAACCTGTTGAATGTAATGACTAAATTCATACTGTGGATGTATTTAAACAGGGCTGCCATGTGTTTCTAAAGGTAAACAGCATAACACTGTGTGCTAAGATAATGTAATTTTTTACACAAAGGGCATGGGGCAGTAGCAGGAACTTTTAACAACGTCAAAGTCCAGTAGCTTTCTGCAGGAATGAAAGAAAATGAAAAGAAAAACGTGTATATTTATGTTTTTGACAGGAAAACATTATTACTGAAATACTACATGGTGATTAACAAATAATGCTGCTTTGGGTCATTACAAAGGCAACAGCCGATAAACACTGCCTCAATACAGGCTTGGGCTATCCACATGGAGCTGGATGTACTTGTCATATCTGAATCCTGGCTTCGTCCATCCACGCCAGACAAAGAGGTCAATATCCCCAACTATCTGTTATTCAGAGCCGATAGACTAACCAGAGGCGGTGGTGTAGCCATCTATGTTAAGGACAAGTTTACGGTTGCAACCCTCGAAACTACCTCAATTGCCAATGCCTTTGAATGCCTGTCCTTAAAAATCAAAATATCTACATCAATGGCCCTCCATGTCATAAGATGTTATAGACCCCCGTCCTCGGGGTCACAGCTCCTGTCCCACCTATCATCTACTATGAGTACCGACACAATGGAAACAATTATACTAGGGGACCTTAACTACGACTGGCTGTCAAGCGCATCTCTTCCACTTAAATCCTTCTGTGACTCTCATGGGCTCACTGTATTTATTAATGAACTTCTGTGACTCTCATGTGCTCACTCTACTTATTAATGAACCTACTCATATCAATAAGAAAAACCCTATGAAAAGTACACTATTAGATGTACTTCGAGTAAGCAAACCCCATTTCTTCTCCCATGCTGGGATCTTTTCTGCCGATGTTAGTGACCATTGCTTTATTGCTGGCATAAGAGCAGTCCCTAAACCAACAGCCTCAGCAAAGTTCTCTACCAAAAGATCAAAACGGAATTTTGACCCCTTGCATATATCAGTGACCTGAAAGCCTCCCTGCTTTGGCAGACCTTTTATTTAGCCAAATCAGTAGAAACAGCATATGCCATTTTCCACAAAATTGTATCCGGCGCTCTTAACACCCACGCACCCTTAGTCAAAACCTGCATAAAGGCTAGTTGGTTTACAGCAGACATCAAGGCAGCACTATTAAAAAGAGACAAGCTCTGGAAGCTAGCACACAAATCCCACAAAGCCCAAGACTGTCATCTTTTCAGAACAGCCAGAAACCACTGTGCAAAGCTAATTCGGGAAACCAAGTCCAACTTCTATCGCTCTGAACTCGACATTGCCTCCAACTGCCCTACCAAGTTCTGGTCCACAGTAAAAGAACTTTCTGGTAATACCACAGGAAACACTCTCCCCTGAAAAATTATTTTTGACAATGTAACTATTAACAACAATAACGAGATACTACAAGCCTTCAACAATTACTTTGCTACTGCAGGGCTAGCTTTTGATATCTCACCTGCACGCAACCTATGCTCCCAGCTTACCACGCAACCTTCAGAATCTAGTCCCTCAGATGCAGTCTTTTCATTCTCTCCTGCCTCACTAAAAGAGGTCAAAGATCTCCTCCTCCAGTTGGACACCAGAAAAAGTGCTGGCGCTGACACCTTCGATCCATATTACCTAAAGATTGCCTATCATGTCTTGGCCTTACCTATTACGCATCTATTTAACTTGTCCCTTTCTCAAAGGACCCTCTCCAAACTGTGGAAGACTGCACATGTTATTCCGTTGTTTAAATCCGGAGACCCCTGTGATCTAAACAACTACAGGCCCATCTCCCTTCTCCCAGTACTACCAAAACTTCTGGAAAAAATCATGAATGCCCAGCTGAAATCTTTCATAGATGATACTAACCTGCTAAACCCAATGCAATCTGGTTTCAGAACTGAACATAGTACAATCACAGCCCTGGCCAAGGTGACAAATGACTAGCAGTGCGAGCTAGAGAACAAAAAATTTGTCTGTGCCATTTTTCTAGACCTAAGTAAGGCCTTCGACACTGTCAACCACAGCCTCCTTCTTTCTTCATTAAAAGCTATTGGTCTAGCTTCTACTTCCTTGCATTGGTTCCACAACTACCTTTCTGATAGGCACCAACAGGTCAATGCCGAAGGTGAACTCTCCCCCTCAAATCTGTTAAAAAGAGGCGTCCCGCAGGGATCCATCCTGGGGCCACTCCTATTTGCCATCTATATCAACAATATAGACTCAGGCATCAATGAGGCGAAAATTCATCTGTTCGCAGATGATAGTGATCTACCTAAGCCGTACAACTCCTGAAACTGCCTGTAGCGACCTGCAAGCTGACTTCAACATACCTCAATACCAGCTCCTTAGTAAACAATTGCTACTTAATGCCAAAAAGACAAAGGCGATGCTGTTTTCGCCTATTAACCATGCAGCCTACCCTGCTCCACCCCCCCATCACCATCCTCCTAGGAGAAACCCTGGAATCTGTGCCAAAATTCAAATACCTGGGGGTCTGGCTAGACTTCAAACTCTCCTTTGCAGACCACCTGGAGGATTTGTTAAAAAAACTGAGGCAGAGACTAGGTCTCTTCTTCAGGTTAAACCACCTACTAACTACAGAGGCCAAGAGACAGCTAGTTCAGTCTACGTTCCTTTCCCTAATTGATTACGCCGATTTTATATACAGCCAATGTGCTACTTCATACCTCTGTAAATTGGATATACTTTACCACAGAGCCCTGCACTTCATCACTGGTCTCCTTCTCCACCCATCACCGCTCTTTATATGCGGCCATAGGTTGGACCACCCTACACTACAGATGAAATAAAAATGCGGCTCTCTGGACATACAAAGCTATCACTGGTAAACTTCCACAGTACATTGTTGATTGCCTGACTCTCAATATGCCTGGAACCTATGCCCTAAGAAGCTGTTCACGGGTTTCTCTGAAAGTGCCCAAAGCCCTAACGCATTTTGGGAGAGCTGCCATAGGATTCGTTCTACCGTCACTCTGGAATGTGCTACAGAAATCACTGAAACTGAGGACTCCTGTTAGTCTCACTGTGTTTAAGACCTTATACTCAAAATACATTACAGAAGCCTGCAACTGCTTCCAATGATCCTAGCTTACTTACACCCCCCTTCCACATCCTCCCTGCTTTTCTCATCCTCCTTCCTTCTTGTATCAGTGCATAACTTGCCCTGAGCCACCTACTTCTCTACCGCCCTAAATCTCACCCTCCCTCACCCACCTATTCCTTGTATACCCACAGCATCTCATTCCTTTGCTCCTAGTATTATCCCAGTTCCAGACCCCCCACTGGCTGCCCACTTCTCCTGATACATGTCTCCTTTTGGTATGCCTGGGTCTTTTAAACTGACTGTATGTCTCTTTGCTTGTAGCATCCACTTCAACTAATCTCTTCGCTGGACTATAATGCCTTTACCTTACAGGAATACTAAACCATGTATATTGTATATGGTATAAATTTAAACTGACTTGCTACCCTATTGTTATGTATACCCTTACCGACTGTTTTTTTACCTGAACCCACATGTATTTTTGCTTACCCTTTCTATTGCAGGCCTACCTGTACTGTTGTACTCCTGCATCTACTGTCTGTTTGTCTGTATATAAATGCATTGTTACTTGACTTGTGTAATGCAGGTCCACCTTGTAAATGAGCTTCTCAATGGTGTTCGCCTGGATAAATAAAGAATTTGATTGATTGATTGATTAACTATATGTCGGACAGAAAGGTTCTTTTGCCATATTACAGAAAAGGGGCCAATACAGTACTCCCATTTATGTGGTGACAGGGAGAAACTTGATGGACACGTGATATTCTTTCCATCCCATAAATGTGTGTCTGTGGGAGTACATTACAATATCTTTCACAAAACATTCACAGAACCCAGATGTTCTGGCTCATTTAAAAGGGTTGGTCAAAACAAATGAGTCAGTTGTGGCAGAGAATATATCAAAACTTTTATTTCCAAGATTCAGACACAAATGGTCCAACTTTCTTTTAAGCAAACCTGTTCAATCCAGCATTTTCATGAGCTGCTGATAATCTTTTTATCATGTCCAAGTACATTTACAGAAGGCAAGCAGTTATTTTTGTTGGATGGGTATAGCGTAGAGCCACAAAGATGATCCAGGGATTGGAGGGCAAGCCACACGAGGAAAGGCTGGGGGAGTTGAATATGTATTCTCTGGAAGAGAGGAGGGACAGGGGAGATATGACTGAGACCTTTAAGTACCTGAAGGGAATAAACAAGAATAATACAGAGAGGATTTCCCAGAGGAGAAAGGGAGGACACGAGAGGACACCAACTGAGATTGGGGGGGGGTAGATTCAGGTGAGAGATGAGGAGACATTTTTTCACGGAAAGAGTGGTGGACAAGTGGAACTCCTTGCCGGGTGAGGTAGTGGCCTTCAAGATGGTAGACAGCTTAAAGAGGGGCTGGGATAGGGTAAGGGTAATAGGGTGGGGGAAGGGAGGGGCAGCAGAATTATAAGGTGCTATCTGTACACTTGAGCAGACTCGATAGACCATGAGGCCTGTTTCTGCTGGCATTTTCATATGTTCGTATTCCGTGAACTTGCAGATAGAGATTTTACTCTCTGTCTCTGTATCTCCATCTGTAAGAATCTGCTGGATACCTCAGCAGGTGCATGATAAACTTAAAAATGTGGTAGGAAACCACTGTGAATGTGTACCTTTAAAAAGGGGACATGACCTACAGAAAACAAGAAAATTCAAGACACCAAACATAAATTAAAGTACTGAGTTTTCTGAAACTACACCACTCTACAGAAAGCAATGGGATGTTACTGTATGGGAATCCTGGATGATATCAGTGGAGTGACATCATCATAATGAGCCACTCTCATAATTATAATATTATTGTATGTGAAAAAAGGAAGATGGCAGCCCCCTGGAAGCACGGTTTAAAGGGGAACGTCCGTGTCCTCCTGCCAGTTTGCACTTAATCACAATTTCCCTGCCTCCAATGTTTTATGATAGTAGCTGCTTGCATGGTATCCCAGAGTCCCCTACAGCTGATGTCATGGCTGGGGATTAGCTGCAGGAGATTCAATTAGGGCAAATGCTAATATGAACTTTTAAAAGGGGAGGCAGTATAGCGCAGTGGTTTAAGGCTCTAAGCTGCAAATCTGGTAACATCCAACAGACCAGACCTGGATTTGAATCCCACAGCTTCCACTTGCATACTGTATGACCCTGAGCAAGTCACTTAACTTCCCTGTGTTCCCAGGTTGCACCTGTAAAAAAGCTTTCAGCTTAGTGTGCTACTCCTGGTTAAACAACTAAAAAAAAAGCTCCATTTTACCAGTCAGGTCCTATGATCCGATGATGATACAAAGGCTCCTGTGACCTATACTTGGCTTCAGAGTTCCAACCAGACTGGCAACTGGTAAATTGGCACTTTTAAATGCTCATATAGCAGTTACCCTAAATACATCTCTCACAGCTGATCTCTGACCATGACGTAAGCTACAAGAGACTCTGGGATTCATCCACCCCCACCCAAGCAGCTACTGTCATAAGACGTCAGAACAGGGAAGCCAGCAGAATAAACCAGATAAAGTCAAATAAAACAGCAAACAAGGCAGACCATTTTTTTATGTGTTCTGAAAATGCAAACCAGGCGGCTGCACAGCACCATAGGTACAGGGCTAGGAAACGTATGTTTGCTTGCAGCTGAACAGAGTATTTTCAGAAAACAGGGTGCAGATGCTGATGTATCTATAAACTGGGTAAGAGAAACCAAGACCTGTAATTAGTCGGATGTAATCACATGACCATGCATTATTCCAGTATAACAGCACAGGTCGGAAATACTTAACTTTCTAAACCACAGATAAAGAATACTGGCTGGGCAACTATGCATAACCAGTGCGTTCTGCCACAGAAGGGTTCTGATTCCCTCTGACCTCGACAGCGAAGCTCGACAGGTCCATGGGACTCTGAACCCTGAGGTGGCAGAACACACTGGTTGTGCATAAAATTGCCCATACTGTGTAGCGTAATGTTTTATTGGAAATGTGCACACAGCAGTTCTTTGGCTTTCAGAAGGAAACTGACTTGTGCAGTCTCTAGAAGTTCCAGAATGCTGTTATACCAAAGAATCACATTCCATGACCTTTAAACTGTGGTACAACAGCCTTTTGAAAGGGAAGGAATTCTATACAGAACAATGTTCTACTGTACACTATAACTCAATAATGTATAGTGGAATGCTGTTATGCATGGAATTCCATGCCTGGAATATGCTTGTTCTGCTGCAGTAGTGACATCAGTATGTTGATCTGCTGCAGTAGTGATGTCACTACTGCAGCAGAACAACTTGGAATGCTGCCACATATTTGCTTTCCTCTATCCAATTCTGTGGTAGCACAGCATTCTAGAACCACTAGAGTCTTCACAAGACAGTTTCATTGTGAAAGAGAAAAAAAACACAATGCACATATTTCACATAATACTATACACTATAAAAAAATACAGGATGAGTAGCTTTATGCATAAGCAGTGTGTTCTGTCACCTCGGGGTTCTGAGTCTCATAGACTTCTCAAGCTTCACTCTCAAGGTCAGAGGGAATCAGAACCCCTCTGTGGCAGAACACACTGGTTGTATATAGTTGCCCATCCAGTATTCTCTCTGTTTTTAAAACAAAAATCAGAGGAACCATTTCACAATCACAATAAGGCACTCCAGGGTGTCCGTAATTATGGGATAAAGGCACTTTGCGGGTGCAGAAGGCATGAGGCAACTAATTCCCAAGGTGAGACATTATCCCACAATAGTGCACACCCTGTCTTGTCTTATGTAAGCAATAAGCCATGACAGGATGTGCATTAAATACAGTTTGTAACATGACAATAATACAGCTGATGTAACAAAGAATAACGACTGGATAAAACACACCAACTGACCAAAGTTGGAGACAGCATTAATCAGTAGCAATGCCCACTCCAAGCTGAAATACCATCTGTGACCACTATAGAAGTGCTATGTGGCTGAAGCGTATAAAAAAACACTTTTTCAGTAAACCATCCACCCACCCACTGGTCAGTGATGATCGTAGCAAAAGTTAGAGAAAAAACGTAGCACAGTAATGTACAAAGTGGCTGAGTTTAAAACTAAAAACATGGAGAAAGCCACACTTACTTTTGAAAAATGTAGAGAGCCTATGTGGGTTGACAGCAAATTCAGTAGCATGGATAACAAACTGCAACATGCAGATCAGGTAACTGAATAAGATGACCCAGACACTTTTAGTTCTACAAAGTTGCCTGTGTAAAATCCCACAATGCAAGTGAACAGAGAGAGATGGCGCCGAAGAGAGGAAGCACGACTGTATTGACGAATTGTTTCTCGAAAAATCTACTGCTTGTAAGTTTGTAAAACTACATTACAATGTTAATGTACCACATAAGCAAGGAAATAATTGCTGTATGTGTTTTCCAGCATAAGTACATAACCGAATATTACTGCAGCAGCTGAAGTCAATAACGTGGTGTTGTGGATGTTGTTTGCAACACAGTAAAGTACTGCATGCATAAAACTAATTTTGTTCATATTTTTTTCACCACATTACCCAATATGTACTGTAATATTGTTTTGTTACAAGCGCATTAAACCACTCTGAAGGAGCTTCTACTGGGGAATTATTGCATGGTTGAGTGGTTGGGCACTGCTTGGCCTTGCACCACAACCCCCCACCCAACCATGCATTAATTCCCCAGTAGAAGCCTCCTTTATCATGGCTTAATGCTTACATGATGGATGTGGTGTTATACATTATGAGTTTTTTTTTACACTCAGGTGTGTGATACTACATAAACCACCAGTGCAAAGCATGAGTGGTTTGTGATGCATTACACACCGAGGGCATGTAACAAAACAAATAATGTAATACCCCATTCTTTATTTTATATAATTACAGGTTGGTTCAGTGCTGTGTGTTAAAAAAAGTCTGTTTTCCTTTCTGTTTTTTTTTTTTCCTGTGAGCACGAGATAGCAGTGGCTTCACTTTCAGTATGACTGGCTGAGACTCGCACTGTAATAACTGGCTGGTTATTATGGGGTTAGAAAGTGGGGTCAGTCCAGTCAATAAATGAGCTCACCAGTCATTATATATAAAATAATATATGGAGCGGGGTTTGTAACAAGAATTTTACACACACCCGAGGTGTTGGATACTACATGAACCCCTGAGAGCAAAGCTCAAGGGTTTATCTAAGCATCTCACTGGCGTGTGTGTAAAATTTGAGTTTTACACACCACCCCATGTCTTATTTTATATAATTGCTGGGTATTGTTTTTTCGCCACAGCAATTTTATAAAATAAGAAGACATCTCTGTGCAGCTGTGCCATGGTCTAACCAGGTTTCAACGGGTTCTATGGTCAGACATGGCTGTTGAAGACAACTTTTTTCCAATTGTTTTTTTTTTTTTAAATACTTCAGTTTTTTTCCTAGCATGTGTGTGTTTTTTTAATTACCTCACCGATGAGTCTGAGTGGCCATGTAACCTCCGGTAGTAAGTCAGGGCATCCAGCAGTGAGGAAGGGAGGGAAGCGCATCTGCTGGCACATGTGCAGGACAAGGGAAACCCAGCACGTGTTTGCCATTATATGAACACTCCTTTATAACGGTAAATTATGTAATGGGTTTCCCTATAGGGAAAAAAACAATACCCAGTTATTATAGAATTTTAACGCATGCTCTAGGAAAGTGAGGCACAAGGGCAAAATCTGAGTGTCCTTTTTCTCTTGGAAGTTCATTTAAATACTTTAATGCACATCCTGGAGTAGCATATTGTGCTTATAAAATGGCTCACTGCTCTTTTGTATTATAGGTAAAGTGAAACATTTTTAATGTTTTCTACATAAATCATTTGTTTTACATTTTAAATAACAAAATATATACAGTGCTCCCTCCCCTATCCACCACCCTTGATTAACACCAGTGTGACTTCCTGCCCCATTTTCCAGAAATATTATCTCCCCCTTTAACCATCATGCCCTGTTATCTGCCACCCTGTCTTATCCACCAAAATTTAAGATGTATGGAGGCTGGAAGATAAAAGAGGGAGTGCTGCACATGAAATAGTCCCTGATTTTAAAGGTAATGATGTTTTGCCTTCATAATAAGACCAGGCACCTGGCTATACAGTGCTAGGAATTTAATGCATAGTCAGGGGACATCTCTTGGTAAATGAAGTTTCTAGATTTTGTTTTCTTGCTATGTTATAATGTTTATGTAAGCTGTTGAATTTTTTTTTTCCGTAGAACCTCATATCCCCTTTGAATATACTACTGTTTCTTCAATTCAGCTGGATCCGTACTTCTAAGGTGCTTTGGGCATTCTATGTGTTGCAAAGACTTTTCCACATTCACCGAGTCTTTCTGCTATTTCCACTCGTCACTATTTACTGCTGTCCATTTCAAAGTTCAGTGGACAGTCTATGATGTCATTTGTTCCACCATTCAGTGCTATTCATGCCACGGTGTGAAGTGGTGGAATGGGTACCACAGAATGCTCTTGAAGCCCAGAAACAGCCCACAGTAAAACAGCTGAGAGGGCAACTACAGTGTATGGTGGAACGTCATTGTGTATGGAGATCCATACACTGTAAAAGGTTGTTCTGCTGCAGTAGTGAGATAGCTACTAACACAGAATGACTTTTCATTCTGCATTAGTAGCTGTGTCACAGTGCAACTGCCCCCATCAGCAAGTTCCTAGGACAGGGGCGGTTGAAGCATCAGGTGCATGGGCTGGCCAGCAGGCGGATGGCCAAGAAGTGTGGGTCACGGATGGCACAGACTGCTTGAACTAGAAAAAGTAAGAGATTGTGGTTTTTTGGGACCATACACTATATAGAATAGCGTACAACAGCCCAAATACACAGCATCGCTATTCTAAAACCTCTTGGTTACCATGATGACAGTGGGACCTTTCAAGCTTCGCTGTCGAGGTCCTCGGCGTCATGGTAACTATTCAGTATGAGAATAGCGTTGTTGTGTATGGGCTCTCATACACTATCCTCTATGCAAGACTGACTCTGTGGAAGCAAAAAAAGCCATAGAAAACTAGTGCCAAGTAGAATTTTAAAATTCTGACAAAACAGAATTCTGCAGAATTTCAGAACATTCTGCCTAATTCCGTAGAATTCCATTGGTAGCAGAATTCCAAAATTTCAAAAGCCTTTTTTTGTCCCTGTATAAACTGCAGATTCCTTTTCTGTAATCCATGGGAATTTATTTCACTGTTTACAAGGAAATGCTTTTGGAATTCCACAGAATTCATACATTTTTCCAAAAGTCAGTTCTGCTGGCAAAATTCCACTTTCCCCACAGCTCTAATAAAAAAACTATTGAACACATACGAAAGCCACAGCAAATCAGAGGAGTGGATCCAGTACATGTGAAAGGAAAGAATAAAGGGGGTCCCTTTACGGTACTTTAAGAGGGTAGGAAATTACTTTGAATTATGAAATGGGTAGAAAGAATGCTGGCTGCTTATTGGCCAAGAGGTACTTTCAGCCAGGCTATTAACCCAGCACAACAGCACAGCTGAAAGTAGCTCAATAAAAATATGTTTAAAAAATACATCCAACTTACCAAAAAGGACCCATTTCATAATCACGATAAGGCACCCAAGGATGCGCGGGGCGCATGGCCCTTCCTGTTAGGAAGCACCTCGCTTTGCCTCATGCTTCAACTCACCTGAGGCGTGCATTATCCCACCATAATGCACCCATCATGCATTGTTCTTTAATTTGTAGGTAGGTATTTGTATGATAGATGCATCATAGAGGATACTGTATGGACAGCCATACACAACAGGCCTGTGTCTGCATTGAGAGGTGTCTATGGCAACCAGGAACACTGACAGTGAAGCTCGAGAGGTTCACTGGTTGCCATAGAAAACTTGAGACGAGAACACAGGCCTGTCTGTTTATGGATGCCATACATTAGCTTTTATAGTGTATGGGCATCCACACTCATTTCAGACACTCTACTACCTTTCAGTGAACTCGAGATTCTAGGGGGAGGCACTTGAGGGTTGGTGGCTGGCTCAAATTACTGCTTCAATGTGCTGCAGCTTTTTCTCTAAGTTTAAGTTAAAAACAGCTGTCTAGCTTGACTGGATAGAGAAAAGCAACGAAGTGGCAGGATTCTAAGTTGTTGTGCTGCAGTAGTAACATCACTACTGCAGCACAACACAATGATGTCACTAGTGCAGCACAACAAGCATATTTCAGGCATGGAATTCCATTCATATCTGGGTTCCTTCCATACACTATAAACAAGTTACACAAAATGTCAGGCCAGTACAATAAACGACAGGTAAAAACGAGCATTAACATATTACAGGAGTTTCATTTGCATAAGTGGGGGGACTCTACAGGAGACAGGGTCTCGGGTGGTGGAGGAGGAGGCAAGATTCTGGAAAATATGGACTAAGCACGCATGCAGTCTAGTTGCTGGAAACGGTGGGCGATGACTTGGGTCTTGAAGGGGAGAGGCTGGGAAGACTGGCACTACCCTTGGGCATGGAGTTCCAGGCTTTGTCTGCTGTAGATTCCTCCTGCTTATGCAAATCTCTCCTGTTTTAAAGAGCAACTGACACGCGTCTCGGCAGGCATGCCAGGTATTCCTATGTTGCCTACAGGTACCTCCCCGCATAGAAAGTACTGCTAAACTGAGGTACTGTAAGGCAGAAATATATACTAAAATAGTGGTGGGGAAGGAATGTGCACCCCCTGCTGCTGCTTCAGGTCCCCATTTCCATCCAAGCCTGAAGATGACGTCAGGTCAGGATGGGGACCTGACAAAATACCCTTTCACAGGCATAAGTGCTACGGAATTGGCATTTCACAGTAATTTCGCTGGCAAACTGTCACTTTCACCGTCGAAATGCCAATTCTGTGGCACTTATGCCCACGAAAGGGTATTTTGCCAGTCCCCATCCCATCCTGACAGGTACGCTGCGTCGGGCACACCTGGCATATCTCTGCTGAGATGCGTAAGTTGCTCTTTAACCCATTGCTAAAACCTCCTGTAATATGTTAATCTTCCTTTTTACCTGTTGTTTATTGTACTGGCCTGACATTTTATGTAACTTGCTTCACTTGGACACCTTTGAAAAAGGGCTCTTGAGCTCAAAGGTCTTCTGAACGCAATAAATAAAAAACGTTTTCCTGACTCCTTGAAATTGGCTTTCAGGGTTCGCTGCTACTTCTTGCAGGCCAGGCCTAGCACCAGGTAGGCAGACAACTGGCGCCATCTAGGGTCTGACTAAAGGAAAGTCACTCAAATCCAAAGTGTTCAGCATCTTAGAAATATGAAGTCTGGCCCCCATTTGCCCAGCCTTAGCTACGGAGGATATACTGGAATTATGGAATTATTTTGGGCTACCAAAGTCATTTCTTTTGGCTCTTACAGATAATTTATTCAAGTTAAAATTGACTCTGAATGTGTTGGGACCTTCTGACATCTACAGCCAAATTGTTTTCTTCCACCAAGAAGAGGTGGGGGGTTATGAGAGGCTGCCTGTCTGGACAGTGCTTGTTGGACCTTAGAGAAGAATGGTTCTCAAGCATAGGACGATATGGGCGGGTAGGGTCCGTACTTTCTTCCAGCACAGGATATGGGAAGGCTGCAAATGTATTCAGTTTTGGAGAAGTTAGGAAGTGCACTCTAAACAGGCTTGATTGGACAGTGCACAATCAGTTTGATCTGGATCCCTATCTGTGGATTCCTCAGGAATCTGAATCCAGGCAGATATATGCAGGCAATGAATCACTTAAATGGGTAGTCTGGATAATGGCCTGGCTAGCGGATTGCCCCGATCTGTGCTGTAGCTGGCCATCATCTTGGGTATCTACCCAAGTTAAGTTACCCAGGACAAACCAAATGAGATGCGCTAGCCCATTTTTGTTCTACCCATAGCTGTGTCACCTGGGGCACTGGCAGGCTAAGTGACCCGCTCTAGGAGGTGATACAGTGCGTGAGGGCCTCCAGTGGAGTCTAAACCCGAGTTTTCAGGTTCTCAAGCCTGTGTCTTACACACTAGACCACGCTATCTGCATCCAATAGATTACCAGCACAGCTTAACATTCTGAAGAGGCTACTGGTTTACCAGGTGTAATGTTATTTAGTGACTGTGAACCTGCTCCCCTCCCCAGCTAACGCAGATGTGAGAAAGACCAGAATCTTCATGTAAGGACAGACAGTTCAGCAGTTTTTTCTTTCTGTTTCTTTTGCAGTGTGTACAGAAGACCAGAGTTTTCATGTAAGGACAGACAGTTCAACAGTTTTTTTTTTGGCAGTGTACAGTCTATAATGTTATGTTAAAATGTCACCCTATACATCTCCATTAACCTTATTATTCTATAGTAAAGGGTGCTCAGGAAATAGTGCATAGCATGAATGTATTATCCAGCTCAAATGAAGTAAATGAGATACAGGCACCTCAGTTCCTGCAGCCCCGCCACTACGGAAACACCTGCAGTACATAAGCACACACAGCTCTCAATGAAGGTTTTTAACCAGAAAGTATTTGTTCAGTTAACTGCCTCTTTAAAAGTAGAAATACTACATGCTTATAACTAAAGAGTGGAGTGGATCTTATTGAAATATAATACACTATGAGCATCTTTTTCCAGTGTTTCTAAAAAGTTGCTGTCAATCTTAGAATGGTAGAGAACACCTTTGACTGTTAATCAGCAGCACCTGCAAATGGGAGCCGCTCACCCTCTCTGCTTTAAAAAGTGAACACGAAAGCAGACACGCTGATATTCAAATACTGGTATTTTGTCTGGGTGAAATACTAGTAGGGAACCAGTAACGCCAAACACTGCTCCCCTTCAAAAAAAAAGGAGAAAAAGATGCTCAGTTTGCATTATATAAAAAAAAAATGGTAAAACCAAAGCCAGAGTGTGAAGAACAAGCTTGGTTCTCACACCCAGTAAGCACAGTGCCATCACGGGGAGCTCAAGCTCCACTCTTGTGCTTTATGATGTCACTACACCTACTTGGTGTGAAAACCTGCTTGTTCTTCACACTCAGGGGTTAGTTATTCTCTACATAACATTCTCTCATGCTGTTTGGATGAGACAGCTGCAAAGCAAAGCTAAGTATATCCTGTCAATTCAAAAAGCGGAAGAGGACATTATTTTTCAGTAAGACACCCAGCACTAGACCTATTAACGTACAAATAACTTAACGTTTCCTAGGGTGATATATTTTTTTAATCAATGTATCATTGCTCCCCCGCTCTGCTGAAGGGGAGTGTTTCACTTGAAGCCACCACATGGAATGCCAACTATATACCGAATAAGAGGTCCTGGGGTTCTCGAAGCTGATTGGCTAAAATCTTGTGAGTTAATTATAATATGTTTAATATAGAAACTATAACATATAATCAGTGCCTGTCACCAATTACACTTTGTAATCTGGATACTGGCAGCCTTATGGCAGGCAGTGTTACAGTAAAGTTGGCAGTCATTTGGCAAGTACTGCCTGTCTTCATGCTACCAGTACCCAGATGATGGAACGAAACTGAGGACAGCTGTGGATTATGGGCAAATGGCCTCACAACACTGAAAAAAATAATTAAATGTGTTTCTAATAGTTGCATGGGGTCAGCATGTCTTACTGCCCCTGAGAGACTAGTGATTCATGTTTGAGCTCTAGAACTGCACTCTGAGGCTGAAAAAAGGCCGAGTGCAGGGACTTGGTAAAATCTAGACTGCTGGACCAGACTGTACCCATAGCAGTAAAAATCACACAGGATGGTCTGGACGGACCAGATGCAACTTGAGCGGCTGGACCATTTAGATCAGTTTTTTCCATTTTAGTCCAACCATTTCAGTTGGTCCGGATTTCATCCAGGGTATGGAGGAAATCCAGACCATTGGACCTGGACAGAACTTTCACCGTTTTGGTCTGATATGAGTCCAGCTGTCCAGATTTCACCCATACCTAGGCCTACTTGAACTCTGTACCAGCTGGAATGGACTAAAATGATAAAAAATGGACTGACTGGAAGTTGTGCCTGGTCCAGCTGGCCGGGCAGGGCCAACCAATACAGTTTTTACTGTTTTGGGTCCAGTCCAGTGATTAAGATTTTACCCATACCCCTGAGTGCATTGTGGTGAAAATGCCTTCAGCTTCTGAGAAGTGAGCGTTCCCGGACCACCCCAACATTTGTGCATCTCCTGCCAACCAGGCGAGGTGTGGCACTGCTGATAGCAGTGTAGGCGACTGCTCACATACTCTTTTGGCCAGAGGAAGGGTGTAGCTGTGGTGACCCTGATGTGAGATCAGGGGAGAATATGGGGTGGAATGGGCTACTGGTACTACAAGAAAATGGTTGTATAGGTACAATTCAACTACCATTTCACAGATTGCCTACATTCATCTTCCACTATCTGTACATATTTTGCACAGTAATGACACTGGCATGGAAACAGGAATTAAGTGTTCCTGGAGGCATCTGTACCTGCTTAACCCACCCCACTGTGTACCATTATTTGAAATGTTAAGAACTCCAGAATTAATCCTGGAAAGGTACAAAATACTGCTGGCAGCCACAAGCTGCAGATAAAATATAATAATGTTAAAGCACGAAAAGTGCACAGGATAGTGGGACTGAACTCTGCCACACTTACACACCCTAGGAGTTCAGTCCCACTATCCTGTGCACTTTTCTTGCTTTGAAATTATTATATTTTATTTTGCAGCTGGTGGCTGCCAGTAGTATTTTGTACTTTACCAAGATTAATCCTCAAGTGCTTGGCTTCGTTGGACCTGTATACATGATGTAGGGTTAGCCGCCCCCATGTTGAGCACTGGCTCCCATTACCACTGTGCACGTGGACTTTTTTTGGATGTCATTTAAAATGTTGTGCACCAGAACAGCCCCATGAGACAACACCTCGTCTTCATGAGGGGCTTGGGAAAACAGCATTAAACAAACAAACAGGGCAGATCCATGCAAACAATGAAACCATGCACGTAGAATACAGTTGGCAGACATGTACCAGTAGACAGTGATGTCTGGGCTTGTCATGCTCTTCATGTTACAGTCAACCTTCAAAAACTGTGAAACAAGAGCTCTGCCTCTTGGACAAAGTAGCTTCTCTTTGTCATGTGTTATGTATCATCATGACAATTGAAAGGAACTGGTTTAGCAATGCTTGAGAAAAGAAATCAAAGTGTTTTGTCTTCCGCCCCACATTTCTGAGCTCACAGCTGACAGTAAGTGAGAGGCAGCTGTTGCCAAGGCAAACCAGCAAAGTTGGACTGGCCCACCAGGACACCTGGAAATTTCCAGGTGGGCCCCCCTGTGTTGGGCACCTGCCCACTTCCTGAACTCTGAAAATATTTGTGTTTATCATCTTTGTCCTAATTAATTAGAGCTTTTGGGGTACTATAGGTAAACGTAAGATGCAAGCAAAAAGTGTGTCACCCTGGGCCCTTCCCAACTGATTTTCCAGGTGGGCCTCCTATATCCCAGTCCAACCCTGCAACCAGGATGGGTTTGTAAATTTTCAACAGGTTTCAGTGTATCAAATCAACAATATTCAATATACTGTAATCGAAATAAAGTGTATACTTAAGCAGTTAAAAGGATGGATGTAGTGGGGTCATTACACCAAAATAATAGGAGTAACGAAGCCCCATTCCAGCAGGATCACAGGAGGGAACACACCAAATTTTATACAAGCAAATCCTGGGGAAATATTATGTCAGGAGTCCTAGGGGGTCACAATGGACATCATAAGGGTTACAAAGAAATCTTCGGGGGCTCTTCAATGTAACCTCACAGACACACCCCTGAATGACACTCCCAGACAGATGGCTGGCAGATGGGAAGAAAAGTAAACCAAATTAAGTGCTAGGAAAAAGAAAGAGATCATGGTTTAATGAACTGGTATAACCACCTCATACCCTCTGTTGAAGACTACAGGGATGGCAACATTTTTGAAGCTCAGGACTTCTTTAAAACCTAAAAATTCTACACCATAAAAAGTGCAACTGTCTACAGTTTTTTGCAAGAGGGGAACCCTGTCTTGCCACTCTCATGAAAAGAACAATCACCATCAGAACACTCGTGATGGGAGAAACACTGGCATGGTACACTTGCCCCTTTCAGGCTCAGGTGTTTTCACTTGCTGTTTTAATTGCGTTTCACCACTGCTGAACAGCTGCAGGACAATTTGGGTGGGGGTAAAAGAAAGTACATTTAACAGCTTTTATAAGAGCAGTAGGGGGCACTGTGGAGAATGAGGTATACCTTTCAGAAATCCCCTCCCCAACGAGGCTTTTTATAATATGGAGTCTGCCTAATTATAGAAATCTTCCCACCCCTGGAAATGCCCAGTTCAAAATGCATTCTTCTGCACAATACTTCCCTTTTACCTATGCCAGCGATCCTGGAATCCAAAACTGGTGCTGAATTCATTTAAAGCAGCAATGCAGCAAAAAATGTTTTTCCAAAAATCTGGTTTCAGCTACAATTAATAAAAATTTTTGCATGCCTGTCAAGTCTACTTTTCTGGGTACCTCCTGTGCTGTGCACCATGTTTTGTTTTTTTTTACTTTCTGAATCCTTTTTTATTTATTTATTGAAATGTTTCACCAGGAAGGGCACACTGAGCAACAAAATGCTTGTCTCATGGTGTGACCTGGGGGGATACAGAGGAGAGTACATGCTACATTACATAGAGTTACACATTGGTGTCCATAATACATAACATTGAGTGTACATGATACATTACATTGAGTGTACATGATACATAACATTGAATTACACATTTGGGTCTTGGAGTAAGGGTGAGTTAGCATACATTGCTTACGTACAGGATTACAGAGTGGCAGATACATACAGGGAAAGAGTGGCATATCATGCATAGTTTACAGACATAAATACATACGTGTGTGCTTACAAAGATTACACTGAAATGAATTCTGAGTTTCAAGTGCAGTAAAGGCAAGTGCAAAGGTTGGTGGAAATTTCATGCCAGCATGAGAGGTAGATTGCTAGAGCCGCTGGTCAGGCCGTATAAGAAGATGGGGGAGATGATAAGTAGGTAGTAGCAGGAGGGGGGAGGGGGCAAGAACAGTTTGTAGCGTAGTAGTTAACGAGGGCAGAGGATATAGAATGCCTAGAGGAGGAATGGCGGATTTGGGCCGGCAGGTCGTTCCACATCTTAGGGAGATAGTAGGAGAAGGCCGATTGGCCTGTAGAGGTCCGCCAGTAAGGGATTACCAATAGGTGGGACTCAGTAGACCTAAGGGCATGAGAGGATGTTGGTGAGGTAGGGAGGAAGGGAACCAAGCCAGAAGTTGTAAGCAAATGTAATACTGTGACGTAGCCGCCGGTTGCTCAGGGATGGGAGGGCCAGTGAGTGGTAAAGCTCACAGCAGTGGGTACGGGGGCCTCTAGAGCAAAATGGCAGAAAGCACTGAAAAGGGGGTCCAGTCTGGATAGGGTGGAATTTGGGGCTGAGCTGTAGACTGTGTCACAGCAGTCAAAAGAAGGTAGTATCATTTTCTGAACAATTTCGCGTCTCACCGGTAGTGGGAGACAACTGCAATTTCTATAGAGAGCACCAAGCTTAGGGCATAGTATTTTCTGGATAGCATCCACATGGGTGGAGAATGACAGGTGATGGTCAAGCCAGACTCCTAGGTACCTAAAGGAGGGCACGTCCTCTAGGATTGTTCCATCAAGAGTGTGGAAAATCGGTTGTGAGGTGAGTCTGGATAGTCTCTGCCTAGAGCCGAAAGTCATGGAGACTGTCTTCTTGACACTGAGGGAGAGTTGGTGGGAGTTAAACCAGAGCTGTACCTTGCTGAAGTCAGCCTGGAGAGTGGAAGTGACTTCTTGGGTCTGTCCGGAGGTAAAGACGACAGTGTCATCTGCATACATATGTATAGAGGTAGTAGAGCAGGTTTTTGGCAGGCCATTTAGCAGGATGGAAAAGAGAAGGGGGCCGAGAACTGAGCCCTGAGGAACGCCAGTGATGATAGGGAGTGGGGGTGAGGTGGAATAGGCTATTTTTACAGACTGAGTTCTATCTTGCAGCTGGGCTCTGAAACAGTTATTGGCCGACATGGAGAACCCAGCAGCGGATAGGCAAGCAGGTAATAGAGGGTGTGATACTGTGTCGAAAGCTTTAGCTAAGTCGACGAAGATGACTGATGTAATTTGGCCTTTGTCCATCCCTGAAAGGATGGAATCGGTGAGTTTAAGTAGGGGAGGTGGCGATGGTGTTTTTTTTCTAAAACCAGACGGAAAGGTGTGAGGAAGTTAGATTCAGAGAGGAAGTGAGAGAGTTGTGAGATTACGAGGTGCTCCTGCAGCTTCGCGAGGGCGGGGAGCAGGGAGATGGGTCAGAAATTTGCTGCAGTGGTGGGGTCACCGTCTTTTGGTAGTGGAATAACTGTGGCATGCTTCCACTCCTTGGGAATTGATTCAGAGGTAAACGAGAGGTTTAGGAGGGCAGCGAGGGGAGATGCAATGGTGTGGGCAGATAAGAAGAGGAGTTTGGTGTCTAACCCATCAAGTGATTTACCCTTTTCAGGGGTTCAGGGTGAGTAGGGCATCATTTCCGTGGGAGCAATGTGTTTGAATGTGAAGAAGTTCTGGCTGGACAGTTTAAGGATTTCAGTTTGTTGAGAGGATGAGATTATTTTTGAAAGAGGGGCAAGGAGGGTTGTAGCACAAATGGTGAAGTAGGTGTTGAATTCAGAGGCGACCGAAAGGGGATCTGTGAGGAGAGTCCCTTGTGTGAGTAGATGAGGGGTGGGATTTGTAGATGGAGGGGAGAAAAGGGAGTTTATAACTTTCCAGAATTTAGATGGCCTACCGAGGTTAGTGTTTAGGGTGTTGTTAAAACATTTGGCCTTGGCTAAACGGGTGGCCTTGGTTCACTTGTTTCAGAGCATGCAGTAGGAGATGTCACATGGGAGGAGCGTAGATTTGTACATTCACCACGCCTAGTCCCGGGCATTTTGGTATGCAATTAGCTCAGGGGAGATCCAGGGGAGATGAGACCCACGGACCCTAACGTGACACGGGGGGCATGTTTGTCCCAGACGCTGAGGAAGGTATTTTGGAAATATGTAAGGGCTTCATCCATGTTATTACTACTAAGGAGAAAGTCCCAGTTAGAGTGAGCTAGGTCTTCCAGGAAGGAGGCAAGGATTAGTGATTTGTATGACCTTTGTAGTAGAATTTTTGGGGGGGATCCTAACCCTTGTCAGGCCTACAATGCTATTTCTCTGCCAATTGTGGTGGCCATCTCTTTCTCTTGAGAAAAACAAATTAAAAGACTTAAAAAGATACTCATATTTTGAAGGAGATACAACATTTTACCACCAAATAACACTGGAAGACACTTGGAATGTTTTATAGTGAAAAAAAAGCAGGGTCCAGTGTTTTGTCCAGTTTCATTGTACTTCTGCTTTAACGCCAGTTTATTTGGCTAATGATTCATTTGTCTTTGAATAAAATAACAAAGCGCACAGCACATACAGGGCTTGGCAGTCGGTCGTCATTTTTGCTCTTCTTGTTCTAGCCCTTTGGCACATTCACAATGCTTTTGTTTGTTGCCTCGTTCTTCTCAACCATTCCTGTCCAGGACAAAAATGTCCCCTCAATTTCCAATCCAGTGCCTCCACGTCCAAACTTCCTGAAACAGCTTTTTGTTGGGTACTTTCTGGCTTGTTTGTTTTGCTAGTGTAAAAAGAGGAGAAGAAAGAAAACACTGCCCCTTGCCCCTTCTGTGTTTGCTGGTTCGATAATCTTGGAATCAAGACCTGAGAAGGACCCACGGTGCAAGAACAGCAAGAATAAAGCACAAGATGGCACCTGCATAACCACTGTCAGCTCCCAAGTCCATAATTGTCTATGCCCTGTTCTAAAGCAGGATCTCATTATGCTGCAGTTTAAATGGACGTTTTGAGAGTTAATGCGGTTATGGCTTGGTATACTGTCAGTATGTGAAGTGTAGTAAAAAACAGAATTTTCAAAATCACTTCTTATTATGAAACTACAAGGTTTAAACATATGGCTTCTTATAGTAGTACTGGTTGCCTGCATTCCTTGACCATGCTGAAAGTGCTCCTTCATTTAATGGCTCGCCTCTAGTTTGTGTGACTCTTGTTCCCAGCTGTCCATTTTGGAAGCAGCAAGTGTCTTTCCTTGCACTGTAAAAGTCTTGCACCCTGCTTCTACGCCATTCGGGAGAAAATCTGGGGAAAGGTCCAAGAATGTACTGAAGCAGCAACGTGCGGACTTCTCGATTTACCAGCTTGAGGGCTGAGCCATTATAAAGGGACGGACTGAGAAATAAAACAGCTCACAAGCAGGATATGTGTTAAAAATAGAATGCATTTCTCTCACAGGAAGCACAAACCCAGTTTACATTTTTAATATAATTGTAAATTTGGGCATGTGTGAAGTCTGTTTTATGTAAGTAACTATTAACTGTCAAGTGCCTATCTGTTAGCCTTCTGTGGGATATTTGTAATGATGTGTATTACAAACATAACAAACGGAATTTAAAATAAAAAAATAATAAATTCCCCAATTTACTGGTCTGTGTGTTTGTTTAGAACTAGTCCTTTTTTTCTTATTTAGAGTCTTTTCTTATTGCAGCCTTTTTCCTGCCCAACATTCACTGGGCTAGATTTTCAAAGCCCCTGTGAGTCCCGTGGCTGTGGGAAAAACCGTGTGCAAATAGGTCTCCACTTGTGGAGCTGCATTTTTTCCCGCAAGCTCCGTATTTTTAAAGGGGCAGCCGGTTTATGACTGACTCCCCAGTTAACGGCAGCTTGCAGCCGATATTTCGGTGCAGCTGTGGGGAAAAGTCACATCTGGTGGGACCTGGTCTTGCATCCCCCACAGCTGCGCTGGCTGAAAACATGGAACTCTGTAGGTGCGGAGATTTCAGTTCGCATCAGCTGTTGCAGAGCGGGACATAGTCTTGGGATGGGCTAAAAATCCAGCCTGCATTCTTTTAATTAGTGAGCAGTTCCAGAATCCCGTGACAGCAGTAGAGCAGAAGTCCTGCAAGGAAAGCGTCAATGTTGGCTTCAGCATGCTGACGTCACTGGATCCTGGAATTGTTCATTAATTAGAAAATAAATATTCAGCAAGGAAAAGACTGCATTAGAAAAGGACCCTGAGGAAGGGATAAGAGATCTATTTCAAAACAAGCACACAAAATAATACACAAGGGTTATTCATCACACGTCATACCTGCCCAAATAAATCATATTAAACATTGTAAACAATAGTATTGTGCTCTATAAGAAGTTAACTTTCTTTTTTTCTTGCATGGGTTAACATTTATAATTTCCTTTTTTTCAGTGCTAACCCCAACTACTTCTGGACAGTCTGGGATTAAAATTGACAGTTTCCTCAGTCAGTGCTACTGCGGTCCTTTGTGGTCAGTCTGTGGGGGTCAGTGCTACTGCAGCCCTTCATGGTCAGTTTGTAGGAGTCCGTGCTGCTGCAGCCCTTTGTGGTCAGGTTGTAGGCAGCATAGAATGTCATATGTTGCCAGCCAGCAGCGGTGTTCTTTCAGTATCCAGAGCACTGCACCGTGGTTCATTGAAGAGGTGGTGATTCAGTAAAATGGCATCCACATGCAATGTGACATTCTGTAATGAGAAAGTATTGTATAAAGAGGATTAAAATGAGGGCTTTTAGGAGGAGGCAGGAAATTAAAAAGCAGCCAGTTATGCAACTAGAAGACGCAAGATTAGAAGTGAGTTTTATAATCAATTGTTACCCCCTTGTAATTCACAGATAACTCACATTGTTTGTTGTCGCTGAGTTGTGACATCTGAAATCTTGTAACTTACCATGCTTTATGACTTTTTTTGTCTGAACGCCTGCATCATTCAAGCTGTCCGAATGTTCCACTTACTCTACAGTACACACTGATTTATGAAAATCAGGAGCTGTATTTTGTTTTGGCAGAACTGCCTTAAACTCTTAACTTTAAAACTATTGCCTGATTCACTAACTTTGCCTAATTTTCTCTCCATAGGAAATTCCTGAAGAAGACCTATAGTCAAAACATCAATTCTATTTTCAGCATGCATGTAATATTACCTTTTTGTTTTGTTTTCAGCCTGCACACCAAAGTAGCACTTTTTTTTTTAAATTTGTGTAGCAACTTCAGCTACATCTTGGAGGAGGGTTTTATTTTCCTCCCCGACGCCATGAGAGGGGGCCAGAGGGGGATTCTCACTCTACTGCCATATTTTCTGTGCTGGGCTCAGCAAAGAAAAGTGGCCAGCAACTGAGGACTGGGGCATACTGGTGGGCTACTGGAAGCCTCCAGTGGTGGTAGCAAGTGGAGGTCTCACCCATGCATTTACAGTACAGTTTGGGGTCAGGCTTTCTGGTGGGGTCCCTCCTCCTCCAACTGCAGTGTACCAACTGAGTGAGACAAGGTAGTTTGTATGTGTGACCGTAAAAGAAAATGCAGGTGTGAGGTGCAGGAAACTCCTGGCGTTCAACTCTTGCCGCTCATCACCAGATCCTCCCCCAATCAACTATTGGTGATCAAGGAGGTGGCTGGGTGAAGATGCTGCAGGGGCTCTTGCCCAAAAGGTACAGGGGCAGGATGGCTGCAGAGAGAGGAGGGTCAAACATTTTTCAGGAGGTAGGGAAGGCTGGCAGGAGACTGGTTATACATCTTAGTTGTTGGGGGGGCACCCAGTAAAGGCAGATTGGGAAACGAGGTTGCCCAGTAGTGGCACATTGGTCTAAAGGTTAAAACGGAGCTCTGGGCAGGCCCAGTGACGTGGTGAGCTGAGGCAGGGGTGCCTTGCTGCCTGCAATGCCAGCAACCGAGGTAAAGAAATGAACCAGGGTTGCTTGATGGCTGACCAGGGGAAGGAAGACAGAGTATCCTGTGATCGCTTCTTCCTTCAGGGAGGGGAGACAGGGCATATCACTGCTTGATGGCCAACTAGTGGAAGCTAGGTGGCACAGCAGTGGTTGCCGACCTGACTGGTCGGGTGTGGGCTCTGAGGCAAACTGTGTCTTCATGCAGTGTATGCATGCCATGGCATGCATGCCGGTCCAGGGGGGGGCTGGCTCCATACCACCCACCAAGGCACCC
This sequence comes from Neoceratodus forsteri, assembly GCA_016271365.2. Lineage (NCBI taxonomy): Eukaryota > Metazoa > Chordata > Ceratodontiformes > Ceratodontidae > Neoceratodus > Neoceratodus forsteri. The sequence continues at coordinate 37,808,151 of JADMNL010000029.1, read as the reverse complement.
ACCCACCCATGTTGTTTCAAGAGGTAGAAGGTAAATCCTAGGCAGGGTAGGTGATGGGGCTGAGGGTTGTTGCTGAAAGGGGACTGCCACCATGTAAGGTGGATAAAGAAATGATGAAAAAAAAAACAGTTCTGAATCCAGAGACCCAGATTTGAATCCCACCGCAGACACTTACTGTATGACCCTGAGCAACTCACTTATCTGCCCTTTGCTTAATCTCTCTGTCTACTGTTTGAATCTTGCACACTTAATGGCAGTGACTTTATCTGTCCTCCTTTTCCAGAACTGTAAAGTATTTTGGAGCAGAGTTTGTGTGAAATGCCATGTATAAAACTGAACTATATTCTGTTCAACAGTCTCTGCACTACCAGTATCCTACTCACTGCTTGGCAAAACACTTTGGGATATAGCCTATATGAAAGGTGATGTAAAACTGATACTTTTTCCTTTAGGTGTGGGGTTAAGGAGGGGGACTGTTAGTAAATGTCTTTGGGGGGGGACTGGCAGGAAGTCAGATATGCTATGGGAGAATGAGAAGAGACCTCTGACATGCCCCATCTTGTCTTATTGCATATGTAATAAAATGTCTTTTGTACAGAAAAAGCATTTAAGAGGTGACAGACACTGGCTATTTACGTAATCAAGTTGTCAAGACAATCAGATAAGTCCAGGCCAATACAGGATCACATTCGTTAGAGCGTAGGAAAAACAAGCAACATTCTGGGAAAAGGTAGTTATGTGACCAAATACAATGCCATTTGCTGCAAAGGGAAAACATTACAGCACCTAGCAACATTTTTCCACAAATAGTTCAATTTCCAGCAGTATAGTGCTATAGATCCCTACACTTTCTATAGCTTTGCATAACAGGCTGCACACAGGTCACCTCCAGCTGAGCTGCTACCCATTAGAGGGAGCAAAGGAGAGTAATTTGCCTTTTCCTGTTTTGGCCACGCTTACCAGTCTACTACCAAGAAGCCTGCTTAACTTCACTAACCAGCCTTAAAAATGCCTCCTTTTTGACACCAGAAGGAAGATGAACAAGAGCAAAATCTGCAATATAGGGTGGACACTCCGGGGTGAGCAGAGATCTGAGAAGACTAGAGGAATGATCAAGGGTTTGGCAGCTGGGTTTCAATGTGAAAAAGTGCAAAACAATGCACTTAGGGCACAGAAACACAGGGGAAGAGTACAAAATGGGTGGAGTGACACTGACGACCATCAAGCAGGAAAGAGACCCGGCGGTAATCATATTGGACTTTGCACTAATTGCACTAATTGTACGTACTCCATACTTTAAAGTCTCTATTCTATTTAAGTTACTTGTATCTGTGTAAAGCCTATGTTTTCAAATGTTTCTACTTGCCTATGTATAGACTTTTACCTATGTAAAATAATGTTTATGTGTTTGTGTAAACTAAGACTGCATTAATACCACTGTACCCCCTTCCCCCAGGATGCATCTGGAAAGGAGCATTTTGCTCAGCATGCCTTCCTGGTGAAACTCTTAAATAAATAAAGATGATCTAAAGATGTGCAGGCAGTGCAATAAGGCAGTAGGAAGGGCTAATGGGATGCTGGAGAGCAGAGGAAGGGGTATCACCAGCAGAAAGAGGGAGGTGGTGTTGCCTCTATCTATATAAATCACTAGTAAGACCCCACCTAGAGTGTTGTGTCCAGTTCTGGAGACCACATCTCTAGAAGGAGATAGAATGGAGGTGGTCTAGAGGAGAGCAACTACAATGGTGCAGGGTCTGCATCAAAAGCCCTATGAGGAAAGACTAAAGGACCTCAACATATACATCCTGGAACAGAGGAAGGGAGAGGGGGAAGATGATAGAGACCTTTAAATACCTCCCAGGGGGTAAATAAGGTACAGGAGGGAGCATTTTTCAGAAGAAAAGGTGCTTAGGAACAAGGGGACATGCTATGAAGTTGGAGGGGTTAATTCAGGAGGGATGTGAGGAAGTACTTCTTCACAGAAAGGGTGGTAGATTCCCGGAACAGCCTTCCAGCCGAGGTGGTGAGAGCGAAGAGTAGACAGTGGTGGGGTTCAAGAATGCATGGGATAAGCACAAGGGATTCATAGTGGAAAGGAATGGGGGGAGAGAGAAAGCTGTAGATTGGGCACGGTCTGCGGTAATAGTGTAGGTAGGGAGAAATGGGCAGACTGGATGGGCCAAATCGGTCCTCATCTGCCGTCAAATTCAATGTTTCTTCGTCAGATTTTTCTGATGCTTGGTGTAGGAAGTAAAAACAGAAATGCACTTTCTGTTCAACAATTCATAATGCTACATGCGTAGGTTGCAGACACCAGCAGAATTTCAGTTCACGGTGAAAGGTGTGCTTAGTATGCAAAATGTACCTTACACAGAAGTCACTATTTTTATAAATGAGAGTGCAGTGAGGTCGCTTGTGGGTTTATAAGAGTCTGGCTATTGTAGTGCCCCAGGGAAATTGGGAGCACCACAGAAAATGGGGGATCCTCAGAGATATGAGGGGTCAGACAGTTATGGGGACCCTGGCAGCTTAATGGGGAACCCTTGAAAAGCTTTGGTGACCCTCTGAAACACAGAACAGGCCCAACTCCAGCAGACAGTCCTAGTAGTCTAAATTCGGGGTTTTAAAAGAAAACCATTTTTTTTTCTTTCCTCCCCCTTCCCCCTGCTCAAGCCCGACACCCAGCCAGCCAAACCAGTGGGCAACATTCCTGTCCCCAGTGGAGAAGGAAGCCAGGCTGAGCCCTCTCAGCCAATCCCTGTGGCCAGGGTAGATTCAAATCAGGAGATTTTTTTTTTTAAGCCACTGACCCAGCTTCAGGAGGCTGACCTCTGGATGCAGGAGCCAATCCCCTGGCAGGTAGCCAGGACTGCCCCAGCCTAGGGTAGGCTCTGCCAGGCTGGAGGGAGGGGAGAGAGAGTTTGACCGGGGGGGGTGAAGGACAGCAAGGCAATGGATGTTGGCTTCCCTGTTAGGAGGTTGAAGCGAATCCCCTGGGCCCCTTCGGTGTAACTCCCTCCAGAAGACCCCCAGTAGCAGCCTCGGTTGGTTTTTGCAGAAATCTGCCATCTAGTCGGGTCCCCCAGAGTGTCGAGTCAGTTCATTTGGCCGGGAAACAGACCCAGTGCATCTTTCATGCAGCAGTCTCCAGGAGAAGAAGCCTTATCACTCCTTCTTGGTTGTGCACTCCCCAAAGGACAGAAATCTTGGTTGAACTCCAGGGGAAAGTAGGCTGTTGGCCAGCATTTCCTTTAATAATTAGTCCTAGCTAGACCTGCCCCAGCCAGGGGAAGGATTGTTTGTTTACAATTGTATTGTTGCACTGTGTAATTATTGTTTAGAATTGTTAAATTGCTTCCACTGTAGCCCCCCCTTCCCCCAGTGGAGGAAAGCTGCTACCTTGTCCAATTGTATAGAGACAGAGAGAGAAATAAGAACCAAAAAAGCAGACGCTAGAGGGGTTCAAACCAAATAATTGTTGGACCAAGATTAAAGGTGTTTGTGAACTCCTACCTTGAAAGAATCTCTGCTAGTTTAACTTATTCTAAGCAGTCTGTGGTCCATATAGAGAGACTTGGGCACTCCCTCTTAGCCAAGAATCAAAGAAGTGCTAGGTAAAGCCAGGTCAAAGTATTATTGGTGAGAATGTGCATTTTCTGCTGAATTTCTAATTGTTTAGCTGTAAGAAGCTAAATACTAAAAGCCTGGCAGAGCCTTATTGCATGCTTTGCTCAGAGTTCTAGGGTAATCTAAGCCCAAGTAATGAAAAAACATAGTCCTTTGTCCATGTAGTAGAAGGGCGTGGCAGCCCATAGCTGGGACAGAGACACTAGGTACCCTGGCCTCCATATTCAGAAGGGGGTGGGTCATCAAACTGTCTCAATGGCCATGAAGCAAACTGTATTTTCTTTATCTGCCTGCAATTTCCTGTTGCTTGCCTACCCCTCAGCTGTTCCTGATTTTCAGGGGTGTCCCTGATTTTGCCTCAGAAATTTCTTCTGTCCCTCCTAAGTCTGGCATTTCTGGCACTAAAGAGTAGGGATTGGGATTACAGAATAATGCCAGCCATTGATGTTGCAGTCTCATTCTCATTAAGAAAATGCTATTCACACTAAGAAACATGTGGTATACAGCTTCTGGAACTAATATTACTATTTTATCTGATGTGTTCCTGATTTTGGTCATTTGTCCCTGCCCTGTGATGAGGGAGGTGAAGAGGTATGGTTGCCTGGACCCACTGCTTGCTGTGTCTAAACTGCTGTATTTAATAAAACTGTTTTAAATTGTTGAACTGCTTGCTATGACTGAACTGCTATATTCAATTGAGGAGTTTAAATGACTGCACTGCCTTATTTTCTCAATTGTCCTGTGTGACTGCACTGCCCTGAGGAATTGATGACTGCACTTGCCTACTGCTACTTCCTCTGAAGACATCTGGGGCCACCCCATCCCAAATGGCAGGGCTCTCTGTCATACAAGGGGGAGGGGGGACTGCCTTTTAGGTTTTTAATTTTTGTTATTTTCCAGGCTCCTGCACACACCTCACACCTCATCCAGAAGTCCTCCGGTGTCTCTTCTTCGACCCAAGGTCACCGGGAAGCCCAGTATCACCTGCACTCTCTTCCAATGAACTCCAACAACTCCAAGTGTTCACCACAACGCCCCAGGTTTGAGTTGCGGGTTGTAAGTGGTAGCCAGCTGGTAGCTAGGGCCCAGCAAAGTGAGTCAGATTAGGGGCCACCCCGGCTCTAGCTTGAGGGACTTAAGTCGTCTGCCAAACTCGGAGTCACATTGCCCATTCTGCTGAATAGACATTGTCCTAAGATGGCAACAGTACCGGTGGCCTATACCAAGGCCTTATCGAGGACTGCCAGGCTCTGTGCCCCATTCCTTGAGGTGGCATAAGTACCGGTGGCCCACGCAAGAGGCCACACCAAGGGTTGCCACACTCTTCATTGTACTGCACATAGGTGGTTCATGTTCCAGTGATGCATTAAGAGGACACACCGAAGATTGTCAGATTCTGAAGCTGCAGGGATGAGGTGGTAAGGGTTCTGGGGACCTGCCCAGAGGTCGTCCAGTGGATCATCACACCCAGTATCCTTTCCTCGACTGGAGATCACCTGCCTGAGGTCACCGCAGCCAACATCCCAAGAAGGTTCTCTTCCCCTACAACCTAGCATCAACACCCATCCTCGACCAGGTGCTGCCCTGTCAACATTGCCTCAGCGATGCCAGGAGTCACCTTCTTCCCAGGGCCAGGAGGCCTACAGTGTTTTACTTGGTTTTTGGTTCACTGGGGGACGTCCCATTTTATGGCCTGTGTAGGAAGTGCTTCCTTAGGTTCACCCTCAGCAGTCAGCCGACCAAAATACTAGAAACCCAATCTTAGTGCATCGGATTGCTACACCTTTAAGACTTGAATAACCTGGACTTTTGTAGGACATTAGTGGGGCCAGTTTGTGGTCCGGGTAACCTTATTCACTCTTTCTCATGTGTATAGTGTTAGTGAATGCTAAGACTTTTCTGTGTGCTCCAACTGTGGCTAGTAAACCTTGCATCTTGGCTCTAGAGTACGTACGTCTCCAGCCTCTCCTTCCAGATTTAGCTGGCATCACCCTAAACTATAGGGATATGAACCACCACAGCTCGTCCACCACACTATCATGTCAACCGTGTCAACCTCACTAATCCAAATGGGGAGTTATAGTTAAGAAAACTGAGTTTGGATTGATACGGTCCCTCTTCTATGCACATCGCAGTATCAGAAAGTACTTTATACTTACAAAGTAACAAACTGGATACAAAATAAACGTAGAGACTGTGTGCAAAAACAACAGTCAGACATCTCATGAACAGTCAAGGATGGCTGCTTTAACATCTTTGGTTCACTCCAACTCCAGTGAAGAACATTGGAAGAAAAGTCAATACTGCACCCCGTTTCTCATACTAGTCCCTGCCCCTACTACTGTACAGGGGGCTGCTGCAACTGCAGTCATCGTCTTCTGACTAGACAGGTAGACAGAGGGCTGTCTTCACAGCCAATGCCAAGGTGACTCCTAGGTCAGACAGCAAGGGATGTGTCAGTGCCATACCTCTCAACTGTCCCTAATTCTACCCCCTCAAAATTGCTTTGCCCCGCACTGAAAAGTTGCTGCCCTCCTACATCACTGTAAACTTGAGAATTCATAACATTCTCTCCTGTGAGTTTTTTCACTGGGCTGCCTCTCCCTCCTCCCCTAAACTGCTCCTGTGTAAACTCCCATTTCTCTCCTCTCTCCCTATCTGTGTCAGAGTAATCTAATTACCACCACCCCCTCCACCGGACTAAACTAGACATCATCCTTGACTTCCTCTCTTCTTTCCTTACCTACTTTGCTCAAGATAATCTCCTTCTCTTAGTTGACATGCAACATTCAATTGTAACAAGATGTAAAACAGAACAAGCTATGTTTTTGTTTGTCATTTTTCTGTGTCTGTAGCTAAAAATGTAATCGTCATTTAAAGGTCACCATGGGTGCAGGCAGCCATTGAAATGGTTGAAGTAACTCGGCTTTGTCTCATGCCTCACAAATCACCCTAGGTACAATGATATCCCATGATGTACTACACCCTGTTGAGTATTATTGCTTAACTATTTAATGGGTAAGATAAACCATGAAATGTGATTGGTCAAATGTGATTATATGACTGTGCACTATTCCAGTACAACAGCCCGGAGAGAAACACTCAACTTTCTAAACATTAAAAACTAGAGGAAACTCTTTGTAATCACAATAGGGAACTCTTTTGAGTGTGTATAATTGTGGGATAGTGGCACTTCTCAAGTATGCTAGGCACTTAGGTCAGAATAGCTCACAACTTATCATACCTTATTGCTTACATGTATATAACAATGCGTGTAACTCAACATATGTTTGTACCTGTACAATTGCTGCCTGTAATCTCCACGTGTGTATTTATGTATCTCACCCGTACGTCATCCCTGTCCTAACCTCACTTAATTGTTGTATCCCCCCCCCCCAAATGATGAGGTACCTTTGTAAACGAGTCCCTGACTCAAAGGTTGTAAAACTGATCTCTTCAATAAATAAAAAATAAAAAAATACATATTTCTTCTAAAGACCCCTCAACGCCTGGCCTGGTGATGATGATGGTAGTGCATTTTGTGGATCTAGGAAACCAAGGTTCATTTTACAATTCCAGCTCTCATCAACAGGCAGCAGCAGAAGCCTCGTGAGAATCCAGGGGGAGGGGGGGGTCACTTTCCCTACCACAATGGCACCTCGTTGGGCAGGAATCCGAGACAGGCCCAATGTTGTGGGTGACCACATAGCGTCGGCTCTCCCCTTGCAAGGACAGGCATGGCTGGAGTGGGGCCAGTGAAAGAACATGGGTGGGACTAATATGTGGGGGGGGGACTGGACAGGCCCAGGGAAGGATGAAAGAAGAGCCCCCCTCCCCCCACTGGCCCATGCCAGTCCCAGATGTACCTGCTACATGTTGGATCTGGGGTAGTTTAGATGTTTAGGTTTAACCCTGCTGTGGCAGTGAAGCTTGCTGGCAGTTTGCAGAAGTGTCCTTGGTTTAGGGATAAGAGAAAGCAATGATGACTGAAGATACCCCAGGGGTCTCCTGGGGAAAAAACATTTTGATTTAAAAAAAAAGGCACTCCCAAGTATCTTACAAAATTGTCAATATTACATCATCCTTACCTTGAAATCCTGAATATAAGTCAGAAAGAAACTTACAAAGGAGAAGGCAAGCGACCACTCAGCTACAGTACTTATCATGTGAGAGGTGTAACCCTAAACATGGGAAAAGCAACATTTCATTTTAGAGGAAGTACAATCGTTTGATTTCAAGATACAAGATGGTTGGTCTCAAGATCCTCTAAAACCCTCATGTCAGGACGCTTGTGAAAACACACACACACAACACACACACACACACACACACACACACACACATCAAGCACAACAAAATAAGTGCAAACTAATGTACAGGGATTGCCTTGTTTTTCATGTCTTTGTATGAGTCTGTTGTTTGCTCCTTCCCTAAGGATCCCAGCTCTGTCAGTTCTTTGCTAACCCACCTGCCTCTCCCCTGTCAAGGTCGGCATGCAGTCTGTCCGCCTATACATTGCTCTGACCTCCACTGCTCTGTCCCCCCCACAGGTTACCATCTCTGCGGGGGTATTCCCTCAATGCTGCCTATGGGAAGGAAGTGATATTTGGTGGCCGGAGGGAGTGGGAGGAGTAGAAGCAGGTGTTGTCCAGTCTTGGGGGGGGGGGTCATCAGGTAGTAGGGGTGCATCCACTGAGCCCCAGATCCTTTTTACTGTTTTCTTCCAGCACCCCCCATTACTAGGGGCAGAGTCAGAAGGGGTTTTACTACGCTGTTGGGCAAGCTCCGATCATCCTGGCTCCCTAAGTGTAATCTGGAACAGCATCTACAAACCACCTTCCTGTCCACTAGGGGACAGCAAAGCAGCATGGAACCCTTCCTTTCTCTTCCTGGGGAAGGAACGTGTCCTTCAGGATAGCTGAGTTCCATTCTTCTCTCCTCCTGCACATTTACAGTTATGCAGGGCTTAACTCCATTCCAGAAGTATTTGGGTTCCAAAGGTAAAAACCTCCAAAATACGGGGCGAAGTAATTGATTCCCAGGTTAAAAAGGAAAAGAAAATTTGGTGACATCCAATGTTGTAGATATATAAGTAAAAAAGTGGCTGATTTTCCTGAAAGGTCAGGTATTTTACCTGTAATATTTGTATAACTTTCATTCAATTAGTTTCTGTCCGAATACTGCTTTCAAAAATGTGAAACCTGGGAAGTAGTCTGAATTGCACAAGATGGGAATGACTTCCAAATTTGGATTCATGGAAGTTTTTTGAATTCCACAAACAAAAAAAAAATAATCAGTTAAATGAACCCCTCCAGCTACAGCACGTGCCAAACACAGGATGTGAACCCAGGTCTTCAGCCCAGGCAGCGGAGTCCCTTCCCACTGCACTAGCAAGCTAGCCTAAGGTTTCTAACTGGTACGCTTGAATTCACTACCGATTAGGGTTGGGAGGACAGACTGTATGTCGAATCAGAACCCCCCCCCACACACACACACTGAATGCCTTACTTTGACCCAACTCTGGAAAGCAGAGTCATTTGTGACTCGACTCTGATTTTGACTGGGTTCAGATTTTTAAGTGACATGGTTCTGACCTGTCCTGATAATGTAAGTGATTCTGGAGCTTCACTCCTATTAACAGTGAGAAATCAGTTGAAAAAATAAAATAAAATAACTATTTTAACTATTAAATTACATGAAGACAGGACTTATGAAGACTGTGAAGGGGTAACCCAATTCTGCCATTTGACTCAGTCCATATCTACCTTCGACTCACAGAACCAGTCTGAAAAATGTACCTGTTTTGGAAAACCGGAGTATATCAGAACATTTTGGAAAAAGATTAGAGTCAGAGTCAGAACCGCATCACAGCGGAGCCATCCCTCCCATCCCTACTGCTGATATAAGTCTCATCAAAATCATTTATTCCCACCCCCACCCTGACCCGTAGCTTTGCACAGGAACGACACTTTGCCTCAAAACTCTATTTGAATATGAAATAAAACCCACAGCAAAAGTAGTGCCAAAAAAGGCTGAATAAAAACAAAATTAAGAACATGTACTGGAGAATAAAGACCAACAACTGCAGGATATATCGATGCAGCAGGGAAAAACAACAGGAAAAAGGCAGACAGAAAGGAAATGAATGACAAAGTGATTTGTTTATATTTCTGGGTACAGGCCAGATGGAGGAAGGCAATGCAGACCACTCCCAATGGTTCTGCTTTCTAATGTAACTATTCATTTACTGAGGCCAGTCCAAATGAGATGCAGCATCTCATTTTCAGTGGGGTTCTGACTATTATTTCTTTATCTCTTTATTTATAAATTAATTTAATTTGTAATTTTTCACCAGGATAAGCTGTAGCAACCCATTTCCAGGTATGTCCTTAGAGTGGGTGACATGGTCCTGTTTTATTGGCAGGGGAATGTTGGACAGAGTTCCCAGGAAAATCCCCTAAGCTTATGATACCCCTCCCCACCTCAGCTACAGTTTTACATCAGTCAAACCTTCCAGTTTTTGGAAGACTTGCACAGTAGGTAACTTTCCTTCTTTGAATATCTACGCCTTTTTCTGTAGAAATGGCAACATGGGTTGAATCACTGCCAGTAAGGCAATTCTGCTGTAGTCCCATGATGTGGGAGAAATATTTTCCCTTCCAGCTAGACCCAGCGGCACACAGTGAGCATCTGTCCCAGATATATATCAAGGCAACTGGGCCCCGAGTCTCCATCATGAAGCGGTAACCTGAAAAAGTCAACCTTTTTGCTCTTGCAATGGCCATGATATAAGTGGTCAAAAATTGGGAGGGGGGGGTGCGGTCATGCTGGCCCAGTGGTGTGGTTGGCTGAGGCACAGCAACAGACCAGAGTCATTCAGAAGCCAGCCAGAGTAAGAAGGACTGAGCTTCCACAGGCCGCTCTCCTGCTTCAGGGAGGGGGGACAGTGCCAGCCTGTGTTTTGCTGCCACCCAGTGGAGGCTAGGCGGCACAGCATGCAGCCACCTCTCAGAGGGCTGGATGCAGACGTACAAGTACGAGCTGTGTCTTCAAGCCACACGCCCACCACAGTGCACATGCACCAACCTCACGGACAGGGGAGAAACATGAGAAGGAATCCCCCCTCCCCGCCCCCCAATTGGCAAACTGCCTTCAAGCCCCACACCCAACGAATGAGGCACCACCACTGACCAAATCAGTGCCTCAGCGGAGAAATCCAATGACCCCACCAGGAGGGTAAGCCCCGGGGGAACAGTGCGGTGAAGGTAAGTCCTTAGAGAAGTTGGGGTGATGGGCAGGGCAGCCAGCACAAAGGAAGTGGCTGGGACATGGACAGGAAACAGCTCTACTAAAAAAGAAATAAATAAATTGGGGGCATCATCACATTTGCAATTTTTTGAGTATGTTAACTGTTGACGCCTTATTGGATGAGTCACAAACTTCAACTATATCTTGCAATCTAAAAAATTCTGTTTTTGAAATGTAAACATGTTTTCACATAGGGTTTTAGGATTCTAAATCCAATTTAGAGGTCCTGTTCAGAATCAATTAGGAATCTGATTCAGAATAAAAAAATTCTAAATTCCTAAATAGTCCATTCGGATCAGATTTGGCCACTTCCGAGCATCCTTGTTTTGGTCTATGACTAGGTGCAGTGCAGTGTCATTTACTGATGGGTCAAAAATGCAAACACTCTCACACACACACACACACTTAAAAACATAAAACTATACATTCTTTTTTCACTCCATTTATGCACCTTTTACCTCTGACATCAGACCCTCCATTGCCTCTTACCAGTAGAAGTCCCCAGGCCACTACGTAACCACGGTCACCTCCAGTCATGGTTGGGGTGGCAGGAACCCCTCCGACAGGATCTGCATTTTAGGCCCTTATGGGGATGTTCTGGTCGAGGCTGGAGGGCTGGATGTACCAGGGCTGCTAGCCCCTGATGCCAGGGCCCTGTATCCCATAACCTGGTGTCCAGAGATGGTGCAAGTGACACTGTCATGATGTGTGCGGATGAAGCACGCAACAGCCTCCTGCTCCCTACAGGTCCCTCCAGCTGCACTACTGCCTGCAGCCACCCAGGTGGCAGTGCTGCAGCAAAGTAACATTTCTATCTCCCTGGCAGAGAACCCCTCTTTGATGCTCCACCCTCTTCCACCCTGGCTGATTCCCGACACCCTAGGCCTGTTTCTGAATCTGGCTCTTGAGTAATAACACTACTGGTGCACAGATGGGCCAGCACTATACACTCCAAATAGTGGTGATACTTAGGACAAGGTGAAATTCTTCAATCCCCCCCCCACCTCCCGATATACAGCTGTAAATATTGGACAACATTCTCCCAGAGAGAATACTACTCTTGGATGTGGCTCCACTGACAACATTGGAGCTAACAGAAAAAGAAAGTATGGTAAGTCTGATAGAATTTCATCTTTTTGTGTTGTTTCACGTTGTCAATTTGTAATTTTTACACATTGGTTATAAAAGTAGCACCCAGCCACAAACTGGGCATGGGAAAATATTGATCTATATTGGAACCAGTCAGGACAATATTGTTTTTAAGCCATTTATGAGAACTGAAAGCAGCACCCCTTACTCCAATGCAACATCAGCTGAATGATAAATGTTAATCCTGCAGTGCTTGATGAAGACATGCAGGGATAACCAAGGCAGCCGCCCTGCAACCTCAGATGTAAATGATTCTGTCCTTTCCAGCCCATGTGGATGCCATGGATAAGAGGAAAATGTTCCTGTAAAATGGGAACTTCCAAAGAAGCCCACATACAGTATGTCTTTGCTGTACAAGATCAGATCCACAGTGCCACTGCGGCTCTAGGGCACAAGTACAGGAATAATCAGAACCCACGAGCAACTAGTAGCACTTCTTTACAGGGTCAAAGGTCATTCTGGCAGTCTTATTGGTATAGCTTTCTGGATGACAACGGCACCAGCATTTGTAATTTCTACACTAATACCAGCAAACAAATGACAAATTTAGGACACGGGGTCCAAAACACCTTTACCAGCATTAGTCCCAAAAATGTATCTGATAGACTCGTAAAAAGGGGCAGAAGACCAGCAGCAAACATTTATCCCTTTCAATACTGGAACTGTTACAAGAGCAAACACAAGGCTGCAGGTCTGTTTAATTATAACAACCTTTTTTGGCAGCCGATGGAAGCAGGTAACCTTTAAGCTTCATGAAAGCTGAACAGACTTTTGGTGATTTTAAGCATTTGGTAAATATCACATAAAGACTAGTTTTAACAAGGGGGAAGTCTGGGTTTTTTAACAGCAGACAGGTCTTCCTATATGGAAATGTCCAATAGTTTGTGTTTTATATTGATATCATTGGCTCACTTGCCCATCAGGAGTTCCCACATTAGGCGTAATGCTTAATTTATATGTGGGTCCTGGGTGAGTGGGAAGAAAACGGTACAACAGAAATATGTCTGTGTTCCACATATGCTACAGATGGGCTAAAATATCAAATGAAAAGTTAAAATTAATGTCTGAAGGAATCACCCAGTGGCTTAGCTGAAGTGTGTCACACTTCCTTGCCAGTGACCAAAGTTTAAGAACAGACTTGGGAGCCGAGTTCACAGAAGCCAGGGCTGGAACGTTCTGATGAGTGTTACCTGAGCCAGCTGGGAGAAGGTGATGCCCAGGTCCTGGAGTCGTAGCAGACCCTAGTGGCAAGATGAAGCTCCGAGATTGAAGCAGCCAGGGCTGGAAAGTGCTGCCAACTGCTGCGCAAGTCAGCCAGGAGAGGGTGATGTCTGGGTTCCAGAGTTGCAGCAGCCCCTTGTGCTAGGCCAGGGAGCCAGCTCCCTTGCAAGAGTTGGCTCATGTCCACAGCACACAGCAGCGTTCAAAGCTGCCTGAGGCAATGCCTGACATCAGCAGAGCTGGGTGGAACTTGCAGAAGGATGGGAAAAAACAGAAAACCAAAATATATACTCTGTGCCACCTACATGACAGTCGCCAGAACCTTTAGGCCTGCTCCACGTGGATTCCCAACAGCTTTGATGGTGGAGGAAGCTTCTAACAGAACTGGAAGTGACCTGACTGGAGGCATAGTTGGTGGTTTGGAAGGCCAAACAGCTATATGAAGAAAAGAATTCATGTCTAGAGTCAGTGTCTTAATGCCGGCACACTGAGACCTGGGAGACTCTGGCTCATGACCACTAGATTTACTGTTATGACACCAGCACAACACGACCTGTGAGACTCAGGTTCACAACTAGACATTGTTGCGACACCAGCGCACTGAGACATGGGAGACTGGTTCATGACTGGACTTACTGTTGTGACACTGGCGAATCAAGACCTGGGAGACTCTGATTCATAACTGAACTTACTGTTTCAACACCAGTGCACTGAGACATGGAAGACTGCTTCATGACTGGACTTACTGTTGTGACACCAATGCATCAAGACCTGGGGACCTAGATTCATAACTTGACTAGCTGTCATGGCACCAGTGTCATGAGACCTGAGAGGCCCTGACTCATGCCGGGCAGAAGATAGGGCACATCGTGAAGTTGATATGCTTAGCACCTTTGGGTAGTGGACACCCGATTACTGTACCTTATTCTGCAGCATCCACGGGTAGTCAACCCCAGGAGCAGGGTACTTGCTCTGTTTTCCAAGCTACTGGAGGAGTGCTGGTGACAGTCACACAGTGCAATGGGAAGGCAGACTGAGCTAGAATGAAAGGCAATTTGGGAGATTAAGAATAACAGAAAGCAAGAAAAAGAAAGAAGAGGAACTTACATGTTCATCAGGGTTCCAATGTAACTTTTTTGCCAGATCAGCTCCATTGAATCCACTGTACAGAATTACTGAGGAGACAAACACTGAGGAAAGAAGTTAAGGAAGCTCTAGAGACACAATTCAGATACATCGAGTTCTTGGTGCATTAGAAATACCACAGTAAAGAGTAGGGGATACCCTTGTTATCATTTATTTATTTGTAATTTGTGATCAGGGATGGACCACTGAGCTGTGACAGCCCATTTCTCGGGCATCATGGAGGGAAGGGTAACATGGATCTGTTACAGTGACAGTGGTAACAGTGGGCAGGACACCACAGAAACTCCCCATCTCTTACAATGAGTGTCAAGAGACTTTTAACTTTTACAAGGACAGCCACCAGAGGTGGGTAGAGGGGAACCTCGGTTTAATGTCCCATCCAAAGGACAGCACCTCGGCAATGCAGCAGCCCCCCTAGTGCTGCACTACAGTGTCAATATTTGGTATTTGCCCATCTTCCTGGTGTGGAACTGAAACCAGTGACTGTTTGAGCTTCCAGCCCCCGAGTTCAGCATGAAGTCTACTGAGCCAGTGACACTGATTGTGGCGACAGGTATTTTCTCCAGGGCATCAGGGTCACCACCTACTGTTTTTAACTACTGAGGAGAAGCCTTTACATTTTTATTTTTATTTTATTTATTTCATTTTATCAGGAAGGTGGTCTGCATCAATCAGCCATTTTCAATTGTGCCAAGGGATTTGGGAGATTACGATAGGAAAAACAGTACTTCCTTACAATACACATCACAGATGGATAAAAAAAACAGTCATGCTATAAAAAGAGCTGGGTACAATATATTTACATATGTAGATAAATATTTTCATGCAATACAAGATAGCAGTAACTGTAACCCCCCCCCAAAAAAAAATCAAACTTTCAGGTATTCTCAAAACAACTGCACACCGAGAGTACCTTCAATTGTCCCCTTAATTTTATTTTAAATATTTGCACTTTAGAGTTTAAACTAAGTCTGTTCCGACTGCCTTATTTAACAGTCTAGGACCATAATGTGATGCAAAAATTTTATTTTCTATGTAAGGTTTTACTGATGTTTTGTGAAGAGATTTAACATTCTGAACCTTTACCAATCTGTCACTTAACACATTTGGCGTATCAGTTTTCAGGGTCTTTGGCCAACATTTCAGGATAAAAACCAGTGAGCAGAGTTTGTTTACAATCATGTCCAGTCCACTCCATTAAGGCAAAACAAGTGACCATGTAACAGACAAAATAGTGCTAGATCTTCACTCCTAATATTCATCTTTTTAAATTAATTAGTGGTTTTGGAATCCTAGGATATCAGTTGAGTGGAAGCCCTGCATGAAAAGTTTCATTGTAAGCTTCAGCTCAAGTGATGTCACCAGGTTCCGGAACTGTCAAGTAATTCAAAAAGGGCTGCATTACTATGGGGCTCTAAATAAGGAAATAATAGGACTATTTTGAAACAAAATTCACAAAACAATAAATGGAAGTGATGAAGCAGACTTTACACCCAAATGTATGATTATATTAAAAAATGTAAACAACAGGGTTTATGTTCCCTTTAAGGGCAAACTGCATGGCTTTCAGGTCTTTTCTACCAATACAGTCTATGTATCTATGTATGCAGTATCCCCAATTCATAGCTACTTACCCTCTGGTCTCATACCCCTCTCTCTATTTGATTTCTGCCTCCCTGATCTTTAGAACAAGCTCTTAAAGTATGAGGGCAGGATTTTCGATGGGATGGACGTAGCACTTGCTTCTGTATTTCAGATACATGCTGCATTCAAGCAAATATGTCCAGATGTCTGCATCCTGTTCACAGACATCTGAATACATCTGTGACAATTCTCGCAGTTTACGGTAATTTCTGCTGCAACTGTGGGACAAATGTCCATTTTTCAGACCCAACTAAGGATCTAAGGTTCGAGCACACTCGATAGACCATAAGGCCTAATCTGCTGGCAAATAGTATGTTAGTATGTTAACTGCTGAATCCTGTCTGGGAAGTTGGACCAACTTTTTATGGTCTAACTTCTCGGGTGGAATTCTGCACTCACATCCGAAAAATGGACACAGGTCTTTTAAGAAATATCATTCCATATGTGTAGCTAGAAACATAGAATTTGACGACAGATAAGGACCGCTTGGCCCACCTAGTCTGCCCATTTTCCTACCTAACAGATAAGCTGCAGATCCTAGTTAACCAACAGCCTACTTCCTCCTACCACCCACTAGGACTGCCTTATGCCTGTCCCATGCATTCTTCAATTCCCCCACAGTTTTTGACTCCACTACCTCCTCAGGGAGGCTGTTCCATGTATCCACAACACTCTCTGTGAAAAATACTTCTCACATTACCTCTGAGCCATCTTCCTCTATCTTCAAATTGTGCCCCTTGTTCTTGCTAATCTCTTTTCTGAAAGATGCCACCTCTTGGACTTTGTCGATTCCCTTGAGGTACTTGAAAGTTTCTATCATGTCCCCTCTCCTCCTTTCTTCAAGGGTATACATATTAAGCTCCTTTAGTCTTCTTCAGATGTCTTCTGGTGCAGACCCTGCACCATTTTGGTTGCCTCCTCTGACAGCCCCACTCTGTCTATGTCTTTATGGAGACTGGGTCTCCAGAATTGCACACAGTACTCCAGATGGGGTCTCACCAACTGTCTGTACAGAGGGCCAGCAACTTCCTGTTTTCTACTATTGATGCCTCTCCCTATGCATCCCAGTATCCCCCCAGCCTTCCTTACTGCCTTCTCACATTGCTTGCCCACCTTTAGGTCATCTGATATAATTACCCCCAGGTCCCTTTCCATTTTTACTGTTGTCAGTATCTCACCCCCCATTATGTACTCTTGCCCTGGGCTCAACTACTACTGTGTCGCTGATGCTCCAACTAGTGACCTCATTGGTTGCTGAAGTATCAGTAAGTGCTGCTCCTGATGCCGATCACATTTTTCTATAGGCTGACGCTCCAAAGAAAGGTGAGCACTTTGAAAGTGATGTCACAGTTTGTTAAGCTGTTGGTCACTAAAGAGATTGCGTACTGCCTTTATTTAATAGTAACTTTCAGAAGTAGTCAGCTACTACTTCTTATTTTTGAAGTTTTTTTTTTCTTTACTGTTTTGCGAATTAGAAGATTTTTCTACCTCACAGTACTAGGTGTGATGTGTGGAACAGCACTCTACCTGGAGGATGACATACCACATATACTCACGTATAAATTGTGTTTTTAGTGCCAAAATAGGCACTAAAGATAGAGGGCTTGACTTACAGTTGAGGTTGACTTATCCCTGGAGTTTTCACTGCTGTCATATAGGACTTGACCTAAACATGAGGTCGGACTTGTATGTGAGTCTGATCTGGAAAGAACCACTTTGTTTTATCTTTTATGTCTCAGTATTAATCCACTGCTCCATAGCTTTTTCTCTGTATGCGGCAACCTCAATCACAGCTCAGGAAATAAACATTTTCAGAAGGTACTCTGATGAGTGCCATTAATAGCTTGACAGTATGGTACGCATGGTAAGGGGGATCAACCTATATGGGAGGAATATCTATAAATTTGCTAAAATCTCATAAAAATCGGAGGTCGACTTATACACGCATATATACGGTAGTCAGTTCTATTCCTCCCTATATGTCATCAGCATTGTGACCTCACTGACTGTGACATCACCAGTAATCCCATGGAACTTGGAGGCCAACTTACATGCAAGTATATACGGTAGTCAGTTCTATTCCTCCCTACACATCACTAGCATTGTGACCTGACTGTCTGTTACATCACTAGTAACCAACAAAGGACAATCTCCTGTTGCTTGATTGGTAACTTGTGACACATACTACCAATCAAGCAACAAGGCTTGTGATGCAACAGTGAGTAAGGTCACATGATGATGATGCAGTAGTAGCAACAGAGCTAGAAATGTCTGCTGCCAGCTAAAGCACTGCTTATTACATCACACCCAATACTATTGGGTAGAAACCATCCAATGAGCACACAGAAAAAGGAAAACAATTCAGAAATAAAACGAGCTAAGGGACTAATTTTAAAAATGTCTCGAATTTCCTGTCTGCTGTTTTGTGCTGCTATTAGCTCTTTAAGGGAGAACTGCATTGAATTTGCAAATCATTTTTCCCAGTGCAAGGTTAGTTTTCTTTTTACTACTGGTTTCAGTTCTGTTACTATTCCATCCCTACTGGCCTTTTAGCAAACTCAGTCGGTGTTTCTGACTTGTACGCTGGTGGTGAGTACCATTTTAGAACTGTGGGATGTAGTGTCACTTATAACCAGAGTTCTATAGTAGAACACTGATGCATTGTGCCAGAAGGGTGGCGCAAAGACATAAACTACATCACGCGGTTCTAACACGGTACTTATCAACACTGTGTAAATCATCTGTTGAAGTAGCCAACGAAATATAAACCTTCCCCAAGCTTACTGAACCAGTCCCTGTTAACGCCTTTAAATCCTTGTTCAACAAGCTGCACAAGGAAACCTACTGCTGCCACAGTGGGTAGGCCTGCCTGCTCCAGCTAACCAGTTTTCAGCACTTACCACCCTGCCTTTCTCCTCCCACCTTCTCACCCTCCCCCTTTTGTTTTAGCCAGTAGTAGCACTTACCACCCTGGCTTCTCCACCTCCCCCTTTCAATTCAATCAGCAGTAGTACCCACCACCCTGGCTGCTCTGGCCCTTCTCAGCTTCCAGTCCTATGACCTCTTTTTGCTTGATTGTTCTGTAATGAACACATTGATGCGTTAAACCCAAGGGCTGATCAATCAGCACCTGGTCCACCCTCTCCCCCATATACCCGACCCATACTGTTGTCTTTTTATACCACAACTCTTTCAATATTCCTCTCTTATTGCATCCTCCCAAAATAGTATTCCTATGTCAATATACTGAACTGAAATTCCTGTCTCTTATCATGCTTGTATGTTTTCTTTTTACTCATTGTATTGTACTGGTTACACGCATTGTAAGATACTCATTGTATAGACTATGTATTGTATAGACTATGAAGTGCACTGTCCTATCAGGACCTCCTTGTAAATGAGCATGCTCAGTGGAGCTTTCCTGTAAATAAAATTGAACCTGACATTACTGAAAAGTCAGTAATGACACAACTGTAACAAAATGGGAATCAGCTTGTACAGGAAAAATGATTGTCCAGTTCAACACAATTTTCCTGTAAGCAAAGCTTGCATAACTGTGACATCATTGATTTAAGACTGAAAAGAGTTATAGAAAGATATCCCACAACTGCTGACACATACGGGCTGGCCAGCTACCTCATTTGACAACTCATTCCCTCAGGGAATGTAAATACGTGTCGAAACATAGGCTAAACCTGATTCAAAATGGCAGCTGTGAACTGAATGAGTAAAAAGATGAGTTTTCATGGGCTGTCAGACTAAGATTGACTCTGCACACCTCCATTCCCTTTTACTGAAAATGTACGGGTTTATTATTTCCTTTATTTTATTAGTTTTTGTTAATCAGGATGGGAAGGCTAGACAATACTGCATATTTCTAGTCTCATCCCCAGAGAAGGGTGGGATATGCAGATGCAAACTAACTGATATTGAACCAGATTAAGCTGTTGGTGGTACTTTTACTGAATGGGGAAAACATGACCAGGGCACCTGGATAATTGCCCTACTCTTCTCAAGACCTTCATGGGACCTTTAACATCCACGTAAACAAACATCAGGTAATGCAGACAAGACCACAGTTTAATGTTTCATCCAAAAGACAACATACCCTGCGACAGTACAGCATCCCCCTAGGACTGCAGTCAGGTGCCAGCATTTATGGTATAAACCCATGTCCGGTGTGGGGCTAGAACACATGACCCTCTAGCCCAGAGATAGCTGTGCTGCCAGCAAAGCCAAGCTGACATTCTGCTTCCTGGCAAATTACCGTCCCATCTCCAACCTGCCATTTCTGAGCAAGGTTGTTGAGAAACTTGTGCCACAACAGCTCGAGGATCACCTTGTGTCTTTTGACATCTATGAGCCATTCCAGTCAGGTTTTAGGGCCAACACAGCACTGAAACAGCATTAGTTACGGTGCATGATGATCTGCTCAGGGCTAGAGATAGAGGAGACAAGTCAGTTCTGGTTCTCCTCGATCCCTCTTCAGCTTTCGACACTGTGGACCACTTCATGCTTCTCAATTCACTCTGTGAGTACTGTGGACTCGCTGGTGTTGTCATCAAATGGTTTGAGTCCTATCTTTCTGACAGGGTGCAACGGGTAGTGATGGGAAAGTTCTCCTTCTCCCCACTGCCCCAGTCATGTGGAGTACCCCAGGGCTCGATCTTGTCGCAGATGTTGTTTGCAGTGTATACGCTGCCCTTAGGTGAGATCATTCGGCAGTTCAGTGTGGAGTTTCACTGCTAAGCAGATGACACTCAGCTGTATTTGTCATTTGCTCCTGGAACATCCAACGCTGTAGACATGCTTAACACCTGCCTGGCAAAAATCAATGACTAGATGTCCTCCAGCTGGTTGTGACTCAACCCAGATAAAACAGAAGTGCTGGTGATCGAGCCGGTGGTGCAGGCATGATGGGAGGGCACCTGGAGCCAGCCCAGGACTTTTTCTGGGGTCTGCTCCGCAGGTAGCCTCCCTGAGGATGCATGATCTTGGTGTGATCCTGGACAGCATATTGACATTTGAAGATCAGGTGTCTTCTGTTGTCAAAAGTGTTTTTTACCACTTGAGGAACATCACCAGGCTCAAGACCCTCATTCCACCCGAAGACCTGCCAACACTAGTGCATGCCTTTGTAACCTCTAGGCTTGACTTCTGTAACTCTCTTTACTTCAGGGTCATGGGAGGGACCATCCGCAGGTTACAGCCAGTGCAGAATGCAGCAGCTCAGTTACTGACAGGCCTGTGTAGGTCCAGTCATGTGACCCCAGTCCTGCACACTCTGCACTGGCTGCCTATCAGGTGGAGGGTCCTTTTCAAGGTTGGTTTGCTCACCTTTAAGGCCTATATGCACTGGGCTCTGGCTGCCTGAGTAAGCTCCTGTCACCTGCAACCTCTGTCCACTCCCTCCGCTCCTCATCTAGGGGCCTCCTGGATGTTCCCAGGGTCCAGCTCAAGACATTTGGTGAACGTGCTTTCAGTGTCACTGGATTGAACCTGTGGAACTCGCTACCACCGGCAGTCCAGGAGGCCACCTCGATTGAGGTGTTCAAACAGAGGCTAAAAGCTCACCTCTTCCGCCTGACTTATCTGGAATAAATATTCTTTGCCCAACCATTTGAGTAATCATTAACACCCTACGGTCAACTGTGATTGTGAATGTTTAGTATTTTATATATATTTATGAATGTTTCGTGCTTTGCATTACTTATATTGTTTTTATTGTTAGGTGCCCAGAGCCTGCGGTAATGGGCCCCATAGAAATAAAATTTGCCTTGCCTCCCATAACAGTGGGTGAAAGCTTTGTATTCATGTTCCTTCACAATATAAAAGATACTGGTTAATATGCTGGCGAAACACCAGATCACCACCAAAAGTCTTATCCAGAAGATTTTCTTCCCATGAATATGTGGCTGCATCAAGTATGAGATGATAGTTTGGACCAGAATGTACAGTCCACCAACTCCAAAGGTCAGTATGGCTCCTAGTACGTGCATCTGGATCAGAATACTTTTCTAAAACAGAAAGAAAAAAACATAGTAGCTTTAGGTTTCTCATGGGCGGGCATTTGTGTGCTATAAAGATGACATGAGTTAGCACAGTTAAAGAGATAGCAGAATCAAAAACAGCATACAAGTACATTTTACAAATGTTAAGAAGTAGTCAGCAGTAACTTTTGACTTCTGAAGTATTTCTTCTTTCTCCTTTTGCTCATTAGAAAGTTTTCTGTGTGATAGTATTATGCTGGACATGTGGACCTGCCCTCTGCCTGGCAGCTGACTTGTCACGTTATATTCCTCACGCTAAGTCATCAGCACTGTGACCTCACTGACAGTGAAATCACAGGTGACTGACCTGGCAGCTACTGAGGGACTCTTCTGAGCAGCTGTGATGTCACAGTCAGTGAAGTCACAATCCTAATGATGTAATAAGAGGAACATAGCTACATATGTCAGTTGTCAGGCAGAGTGCTGATCAACACATCACATCTATTATCGTTATGTAAAAAATCTTCCAATTAATCAAAAGTACCTCAAATATAAAAGGTAACTTAGCCGCTTTTGAAAACTACTATTAGTTGTAGGTAGTACACTCGCTCTTTAAAGAGTAGCTGACATGCTGGAGGCAGGCAACTGGCTACATAACAACCTGTTATGGGCTACAAATATCCAGGAGTATGGCTCGACCCCTAGTTAAACTTCTCAGATCACATCAATGCCATCACATCGGAGCTCTGCCCTAAGCTAGGCCTACTGTACAGAAATCGTGATGCCCTCGCACTACCTGTTAGATGCATATTATTAACAAAAATGATCACTTCCATCTTTGACTGTGCTGACATAGTGTATGCACTGCCCCCTCCTCCTCGTTATCCAGGCTCGACTCCCTCCTCCATGCTTTCTGCTGCTTTGCCACAAACTCCCCTCTCAGAACCCACCACTGCACTCTCCCTTCTTCCCTTGGGATACCACCCCTATCTCATCATCGTTCCAGCCACTCCATCTCCTTCATATCCAAATTCTGGTTCAACCCGCTTCCCCCTTACCTGGCAGAGAGGCTAACACCAGCTGCCATTTCCCCCATACTCACTGCACTCAAGGGACTCCCGTTCTTTCTCCCTTCCTCATCCACTGGCAAATCCACCTTCACCTACAGACTCCCCTCTTTGCAGAACCAACTTCCACCTCTCCTAAGAAACTCACCCTCTCACAACTGCTTCAAATACCAAATCCAACAACTTCCACTCCCCACTGGCACTTGGCACTTGCTCCTAGCTACTCACAGGCCCAGCCTCATGCCAAATGTTTTTAGTGGATAGTACTCTAATCCTCAGAATTGTATGATACTGTTTGTATATAGTCCATCTGAATGTACAATACTTTGCTGTATAACTTATGCAACCGTATATTTATCTTATGTATCGATTCTGTGTTTTCTGCTTTGTATCCAAGTTATAGTAAAAGAGCTCTTAGCTCAAAGGTATATGTAATCCGAGACTTAAATAAATAAATATCTCTTTCCCTCTTCCCCGGGTCACATCTGGAAATGAGCCTCGGCTCAGTGTGCCTTCCCGGTTATCAAATGTTTAAATAAAATAAATAAATTCGACCCGCGACAGTTTGCTCCCTCCAGGTCTTGTGAACTGTCACAGGAAATTGAACATTTCCCAGTGTAAGGTAAGGTTATTAATTTAGGGGATCAAAAATTATAAATAAAGTCATGCTGTGGCATTTCGTTTTGACGAGAAAGAGCAAACTCTCCCAGTACAGTTGCCCTGCATGAAGCGTGGCGTGCTCCCCAGGCAGCTCATACTGAGGAGCTGCCCACAAGGAACTAATCTAGACCAAAATATAACTTTTAGTGCAGTAATTAAAAGGAGTTATGACATGGCCAACTCATAACTTCCAAGTACAGACCAAGCCGGTGCCATCACGCTGCAGCCCTGCCCCTAAAACAGCACCTTAACGATGTACAGTAGGGAAACAGGCTGCAAGCGCTATATATGGAACATTGAGATTGGGGGAGGGGGGACGTGTAAATATACATACCTTTGATTGAAATTTTTAATGTATAGGACTGTATACATGTAAAACTGCAATCAAAGGTACTGTATGTATATTTAGACATCCCCCCTGCCACAGTCTCAATGTGTTTTATATATGTATAGCATGCCTACATCCCTGTTCCTTGCTGCACGTCATCAAAGTGCTATTTTTTTGGGGTGGTGCTGCAGCACTCGACGGCGACTCAGCTTGTACTCAGAAGTTACGAGCCAGGCTTTTAAACAAAAGTCCTCTTTTAATTACTGCACAAAAAAAATTATTTTGGTCTAGATTAGCTCCTCGAGCAGGCAGCTCCTTAGTCTGATTTGCCTGCCCGAGACTGAATATGGTGTCAGCTGCTCTTTAAATAGAGAGGCTTAAGGTAAAAGGAAACCCAAAGATCCATCATCTGCCCTCCAACCTAACTGGCCATTCTTCTCCACTTCCCTATATTTGCTGACTTATACGGAATAATAGCAAACATGGTATGTACAAACAGGAAAGCCTCATCAACTATAACAATCATCTGCTGAGCTACTGTATGTATAACTGTCCTCCGCTGTTCTCATGATCTTGTACTGTGTAAGTAATTTGCATTTGTTTAGCATTTTGGAACTAGCCCATCAGTATCCTACTGCACTGCAAACTACCTTGCATACTCACAAATGTCAAGTTTTTTCATCCCCACAATTTTCTGCCAAAAAGGGGACTCATTTTATACGTGCAACTTATGTGCAGGTGGTGGTGTTGGTTTGTTTGTGTTTTGAGCAGCCCAGTATCCCTCTCCGCTTCCCATCCCCTATATACCTCCCTTGTTACTTCCCCGTGTCACGAATCAGGCCACTCCCATCTCCACTCCCCACTCAACAGATTAGTCTGCTCTTCCTTCGAGCCCTACTGCATTGATCTGGGTGCTCCCTGCCCCCTTCTGCTGCTCTTCCAGTGAAGTACCAGGATGCTAATGCCTCCTTCAACTCTGGACTCACACAGACCTTTAAAAAAATCAAAAGCATGGCTGAACTGAAGATGAAGAGCTCCGTGAATTGACTGGCTAAACTGTGTCCCGCTGGTGCTATTACTAGACTTTGGCATACCAGTAACTTTCAGCCTTTTGACACTGAAATGGGGTGCATGGACTAAAAATGTAGGGACATACACACTTGCCCTCTTAATATGGGGTATATCATCAAAAACAAAGATAGAAACTCATAGCATTGTGGAACCACTTGCCTTTCTTCATGCAAAGTGTAATTGAACTGATATAACACATTATACATTTCTGCTTATAAGTTTACATTTACAGCACCAGCTCCGTGTCAGCCACACCTTTTCCATTATCTGGGACGGACGTGGGGCACAGCAATTAAGAAGGATGTACAGAGATTTATGCATGAGGGTGTCGAGTTATTATAAGTGACGTACTTCTATTTTTTACTTAAATTTACTTAGAAAAGGGGGGTCAACTTATATGTAAGGTCAACTTACAGGCAAGTATATACATGGGTGCATATGTTTTGTACCTTGCTGTGCCAACGAACACCCACAGAAATTAATATTTTGTATCTTATGGGCCATCCAGTGATCTTTTGATGCAAATTATAAATAAATAAAACTATGAACTATGTTATCATCATCCTTCTCCTCAGCAGCACACAGCAGTATTTGTTAGTTGGCAAAAAATTTAATTATATATTTTTTGGGGGCCAAAATTTATTTTTGACATCCTTAGCTTCAAGCTCCATATAGTTTCAGTTTTCTCAGATATCGCTGAAGCAGCTTTAATAGCTAATTTCGTAATTAATGACTCGTTTCATTTAAGATGTCGATCACTCGCAATTTTTAAAAATCTATTCCATTCAGTTACCTGTTGAAATTACATGGTAGATTCATAGTCGGTAAGTATAAGGATGGTGTTACCATATGTCTCTGATGGTAAACAGCACAGCACTGCACCAAGATATTACATTTTTTATGGCAGGCTTGCAACGGGAGTGGGAACTTTTAAAAACTTCCAAATCCCGTATCTTGGTTCAGGAATAAAAGAAAACAAAAAGAAAAAAATGGGTATATTGATATTTTTGCCAGCCAAATATTATTGCTGAAAAAAAAAACTATATGGTGACGAACAAATATTGCTGTTTTAACAGCACCATAATCATCATCATCAGATTCATCCTTATTATCAACATCATAATTATCACTTTCATTATCATCATCATGACAGTTCATTGTCATATTTATCACTGATGCTGTCAGTAACCTGGGGTTTCTCTTCAAGGCCATCACCTCCATTTGCCACCCCAACAGACTGCTGGCCCCACTCCTTTCTTAGCCACAAACGGTAAAGAGTTTTAAATGACTTCCACTGCAGAATTCATGATACTAGTCATGGAAGTTGTCACGTCAGAGGTCAGCATGGCTGTGAGCTCTCTACTAGACTGTTTGACCTGCAGTCATTTATTTATTTATTTATTTTATTTAGCTTTTGTTGACCGGGTAAGTGCACTAGACAAATCCTGCCTATTTTCAGGCACGACCCGGGGGAGGGGGATACAGATGAATGCCAACTGACCTTGAACCAGATTAAGCTGTTGGTGGTATTTTTTTTAGTGAATGAGGGAAATTTGGCCAGGACACCGGGAAATTCCCTACTCTTTTCGAGAAGTGCCATGGGATCTTTAACATCCACCTGAACTACCACCAATCCAGGCAGATGGGACCGGTTTAACGTCTCATCCGGAAGATGGCACCTCAGAAATGCAGCACCCCTCTCATGCTGCATTACAGTGTCAATACAGGATAATGGCTTAAGTGCCAGATGTGGGAACTGAACCCGCAGCCCTCTGATCTCGGCCTCAGAGGCGAGTGTGCTACCTACTGAGCCACTGACACTGACATGATCCCCTCTCCCCCAGTGGAACACATTCTCCCTAGTCTCAGCAAACATTGTATCTAACACAGTGACTGCCGTGAAGAAACTCCGTTGACCCATTCCCCACATATCTCCTCTTGGACTGATTCTCAACCAGCCCTGCCCAACAGAAGTGATGTTCTTAAAGCACTAGAGTACTGATTCCATGGTTATAGACACAGAAAGGCACATTACTGTAGCTTTAAGTATAAATAAAACAATTAAAAAGGAATTCAGCTGGCTCTGTGGCTTGGAGTGGTGAGGCATTCACACGGCACACGGGCGACCAAGGTTCATGCTTCAGACCCTGAATAACAGAAGCAAAGGCCAGCAGGAGGGCATTAGTGAGGGGAACAAGTAGCTGTGCATGGTATAGAGGGTGATTCCTGGAGGGTGGTGCTTTGGACGGCATGGATGAGCAATAGTTGGCCGGTGCCTCCCCTGGGTGACAACGTGGGTTTGCTTCTGTGGGGCAGGGAGAGGAAGGGACCAAAACATGGAAAACAGAACCCCAGCCTCATGTGCCAAATGATAGAGTTCTTGCATCCCCTATGCCACCCAACCTATACCCTGCACATTGCCATGGTTGCCCCAGCCAATGTCCTGATAACAAGGCACTTCCTCCCCTGAATGCAAGTGGCCCCAGGAAGGTTTACTCTGTAACCCAGGGATAGTGGAAGACCAGGGTAACCTGGAGACCACAAGCAAAAGCATGATGAGAGTCGAGTAGGCAGCAGTGCTTGAGGGCTCTGAAGGAGTAGGCTGCCAAGGAGCAAGGGAGGCAGTATAGCGCAGTGGTTTAACATAGAAACATAGAAACATAGATTTTGACGGCAGATAAGGACTGCCTGGCCCACCAAGTCTGCCCATTTCCCTACCTATTGGACAAGCTGCAGATCCTAGTTAACCAGCAGCCTACTTCTTCCTACCCCACCCCCTAGAATTGCTCTTATGACTGTCCCATGCATGCTTGAATTCCACCACTGTTTTTGACTCCACAACTCCTCTGGAAGGCTGCCCATGCATCCACAACCCTCTCTGTGAAAAATACTTCTAAATTACCTCTGAGCCGCCTCTTCTATCTTCAAATTGTGCCCCTTGTTCTTGCACACCTCTTTTTTTGAAAGATGCTACCCTCTTGGACTTTGTTGATTCCCTTGAGATACTTGAAAGTTTCTATCATGTCCCCCCTCTCCCTCCTTTCCTCGAGGCTATACATATTCAGCTCCTTAAGTCTCTCTTCATATGTCTTCCGGTGCAGACCCTGCACCATTTTAGTTGCCCTCCTCTGGACAGCCTCTATCCTGTCTATGTCCTTGCAGAGATTGGGTCCCCAGAACTGCATGCAGTACTCCAGATGGGGTCTCACCAACTGTCTGTACAGAGGGATAATAACTTCCTGTTTTCACTGGTGATGCCTCTCCTATGCATCCCAGTATCCTCCCAGCCCTCCTTGCTGCCCTCTCACATTGTTTGCCCACCTTTAGGTCATCTGATATGACCACCCCAGGTCCCTTTCCATTTTTGTTGTTGTTAGTATCTCACCCCCATTGTGTACTCTTCCCTGGGTTTTGTTTCCCAGGTGTATTACCTTGCACTTCTTAGCATTGAATCTAAGCTGCCATACATTTGACCATTCCTCTAACCTTGCCAAGTCCCTTCTCATCCTTTCCACCCCACCTTGTGCATCAACTCTATTGCAGATCTTTGTGTCATCTGCAAAGAGATATACTTTCCTTCCAGTCCCTCTGCAATGTCACTTATAAAGACATTGAAGAGAACCGGTCCAATACTGAACCCCTGCGACATTCACTAGTAACCCCCTTCTTCAGAGTGGACTCCATTTACTATTACCTCTGTGTCCTATTCTCCAGCCAATTCTTTACCCAGGCTGTCATCTTGGGACCCACTCCCAGGCTGGCTAACTTATATTCTTTTGTGTGGACTGTGTCAAATGCCTTGCTAAAGTCTAGGTAGTCCATGTCCACAGCCCCTCCCTGATCTACTACTTTGGTCACCCAGTCAAAGAAATCTATCAGATTTGTCTGGCATGACCTTCCGCTGTGAATCCATGCTGCCTTGGGTCCTGAGCCCTCTGGCCTCTAGATACTCAACAATTCTTTCCTTCAGAAGTGATTCCATCATTTCCTACCACTGAGGTTAAACTAACAGGTCTGTAGTTTTCGCTTCTGCCTTGCTCCCACTTTTGTGAAGGGGAATCACATCTGCCCTTCTCCAGTTCTTGGGTACCACCCCATTCTCCCATGATTTGTTAAAGAGGGTAGTCAGTGGTGTCACTAGTTCTACCCTTAGTTCTTTTAGAATTCTGAGATGAATCCCATCAGGCCCCATTGCTTTGTCCACCTTCAGTTTTAAGAGTTCTTTCAGAATCCTTTCTTCTGTAAATGGGCTGGTATCAACTTCTGTATCCAGAGTGTTTCTACTGTTTGTTTTAAGTACCTCCCCACTTCCTTTGTAAATACTGAGCAAAATATTTGTTTAGTATCTCTGCCTTTTCACAGTCACCCTCTGCCCACCCTCCCTCCTCTTTATTAAGCCTCACTAGCCTCCCTTGGTCTTCCTTCGGCTCCTGATGTACCTATAAAGGTGTTATCCCCTTCTTAACTGAGTTGGCTATCTTTTTCTCGGTTTGGGCCTTTGCTGTTCTGACTGCCTTCCCAGCTTCCTTTGCTTTAACTGATACAGTTCCCTGTCCGCTCCTTCTGTGATTCCTTGTACTTCCTGAATGCTTTTTTCTCTTGAACCTTCACTGCCACTTCCTTTGAGAACCATAGTGGTTTCTTACATCGCTTCGTTTGTTAATTTGCTTCACACAAAGGCTTGTTACCTCTGTGATGGCAGTTTTATTATTCCCCATTGTTCTTCCACCTCCTTCCTGCCCATTTGCTAATGCATTCCTTAGGCACTCACCCATTTTGGTAAAGTCAGCCTCCTAAAGTCCAGTACTTTTGCCTTTGTATGACTTGACTCTATTGTTGTGTTTATTGTGAACCATACTGTTCGATGGTCGCTAGTTCCCAGATGGCTACCCACTTCTACATCTGTGATTCTCTTCATCTCCATTTGAGAGAACCAGGTCTAAGATTGCTCCCTCTCGAGTGGGCTCCAATACTAGTTGTCTAGGCAGCATGCCCTTAAGGGCATCTAGAATAACCCCACTCTTTGAAGTGGCTGCTGCAACTGCACTCCAGTTAACATCTGGCATATTCAGATCACCCATCAGCAATATCTCCCTTTTCTGCCATTCTAATATTCTTTCTATCACTTCCTTGTCCATTTCCTCCCTGAGGAAATCTGTGCTCAACCCCTGTGCGGATTGTGGTGCCATTGCCAGTCTCCAAATTTACCCACAGTGCTTCTTCTCCTCCCTGTTTTCCGTTTTGTTCTGTTGCTTTGATTCCTTCCCTTATGTAAAGAGCTCT
Organism: Neoceratodus forsteri; assembly: GCA_016271365.2. NCBI lineage: Eukaryota > Metazoa > Chordata > Ceratodontiformes > Ceratodontidae > Neoceratodus > Neoceratodus forsteri. The sequence continues at coordinate 37,777,657 of JADMNL010000029.1, read as the reverse complement.
CCTCTCTTTACCCTCCCTGTCCCTCCTGTAGATAGTGTATCCTGGTATGTTTATGTCCCAGTCATGGTTTTTGTGTACCATGTTTCTGTGACTGCCACGATATCCAGGTGTTCCTCCTCCATCAATGCCACTAATTCAGGAAGCTTGTTACTCAGACTACGGGCATTGGTACTCATTGCTCTCCATTTTTTAATGGCTTTACCTTCTTTTGCAGCATCCTCCACTGACCTGTCTACCTCAGTCTTTTTCTCATTTAGTACCCTGTTTTGTAGGGAGAGGCTGGGATTTTTCTGCTGCTTATCAGTGCCTCCCCCCTTGACTAGTTTAAAAGCTTGCCAATGAAGCATTTAAACCGATTGCTCAAAAGACTTGTTCCCTTCCTGGACAGATGCAGACCATCCTGCCAGTATAGGGTGGTGTCCCTCCAGGTGGAACCCCAGTCCCCAATGAAGCCAAACCCCTGTGATCCACACCATTTTTTCAACCATTCATTAAACTGCATGGCGCAAAGTACCCTCGCCTCAGTCATGCCACTGACAGGCAGCACCTCAGAGAAGGATATTGTGTGTGCTACTTATCTTAGGCCCCTCCCCAATTCTACAAAGTCCTTCTACACTGCTCTAATCTCATGATTAGCCAAGTCATTTGTCCCTAGGTGGACAATGGCGTCCAGCTCGAACTCCAGTAGGCTGTTCTCGTGATCCTGAGGATGTAGCTTCCTGTCTCTCCAGCCATGACCAGGCAGGCACCTTACTTCAGTTTCCTGCTCCCCCAGTTCTCATCCCCAATAATTGGAGTCCCCCACCAGGAGCTGCTTCCTTTCCTTGTGGTGTCCTCTGCCTCCTTCCTGTGGGCCTCCCTTGTGACAGTTGTCCTCAGCCTCCTTAGTCTCCTCTGTGGGTGCATCCATAGGGGAGCTATGCTCCCCCAGAATGGTTTATGGATTGTGGTGTGGAACAACTGACTGGGCCAAGACTCTGGTCTGCAAACCTGGAGACCTGGGTTTGAATCCCACAGACCCCACTTGTATACTGTGTGACCCTGAGCAAATCACTTAATTTCCTCGTGCTCCCAGGTCACACCTGTAAACAAGCTTCAGCTTAGTGTCTCTCTCCTGGTTAAAAAAAAAAAAGGGGGGGGGAGGAGTAAAAATACAATGAAACAAAAAATAAAATATTCAAACACTATATGATATGATACATAATAATTACACAAAAAACTTATACGATGCAACATTGTTATCATATTGCTCTGTATCATGCACTTGCTTTTCATATCACTAATGTCTTAAAATGTTTCTTTTTCTGCCCCCCACCATGCTCAAAGAGCACACTGCAGTAACCAACCTCAGCTGCTGCGGTGGTTCAGGCAGTAGTTCCACCAACACTTTCTCATGTTCTGCTAACAAGTCATCCACAGGAGGCGCTAGAGAGTGAACTACTCTCTAGCCTCCCAACCCAATGCCCACCCCCCTACCCAGACTATGAGCGCATATCACCACCTAGATGTGCCTGCCTTCCGCTGGCCTAGTGATCAAGTGTCCTACAGTGTTCTGATGTGCACGGATTCAGGAAAAGAGTCACTGCCCTAGTAACTTGCAGATAACTCCAAGAAAGTGCAAACCTGGAAATTGGCCACAATTAAAAGTCCAAAGCAGCTGATGCAACCAAGTCCTAACCCAGCCTTGTTCCACTTGACGATTCGGGGCTCTTGAAAGGTAAGTGCTTCCGCTTGCTTATATCGTACATACATGGTGGCAATTCCTGCATAAGACAGAAGGATACAAAGAAATATTTTGTCTGGTGTTGTAACAGTATGCTGACAGTAATAAAGAAAAGAAAACAGCAAGATTCCAAGGTGCGTATGATGATTAAATACAAGTGCAGAAAGGATCGATTTATATATTCATTCATTCATTTGTTTATTTATTTCAAAAGATTAACCAGGAAAGACATACTGAGTTGAAATAGCTAGTTTCCAAATGCATCCTGGGGGCAGGGGACAGAGGAGACTACAGCAATAAGTCACAACAGACAGTTGCACAAATCAAAAATATAAGTTATACAGTTAAGAAGCAACAGAATGAAAAAGATGAGCGAGGCAGAGCTTCTGAAGAGCAACAAGTAATATACGTGGAAATTGGAACACAACGGGCGTATGGAAAAGGCAGTGCAGAGGAGTGCAGCTCGAAGGGAGAATGAAGCTGCTGGTGCTTCTTTCTGCAGGGATGGATGGAGGAAACTGGGGGCAGGGGAAACTGGGGGCAGGGGGGAAACTGGGGGCAGGAAATTGGCAGGGGAAACTGGGGTGCAGGGGGGAACTGGGGAGCAGGGGAAACTGGGGGCAGGGGAACTGGGGGCAGGAGGAAATTGGGGCAGGGGAAACTGGGGGGGCAGGGGAAACTGGGGCAGGAGGAAACTGGGGGCAGGGGAAAACTGGGGCAGGGGAACTGGGCAGGGGAATTGGGGCAGGGGAAACTGGGGGCAGAGGGAAACTGGGGGGGCAGGGGGAATTGGGGCAGGGGAACTGGGGCAGGGGGAAACTGGGGGCAAGAGGAAACTGGGGCAGGGGGAACTGGGGCAGGAGGAACTTGGGGCAGGGGAAACTGGGGCAGGAGGAAACTGAGGGACGGGAACTGGGGGCAGGGGGAAACTGAGGGGACAGGAGGAAACTGGGGGCAGGGGAAACTGGGGGCAGGAGCAGTGGGGAAGGAATTGTAGGGCAGTAACATACAGCACTGGATCAGAGACAACAGCAGGAGTGAGTAGTGAATTCACGGAGGAGAGATTAGCGTGAGTGGGAGGAAGGAGCAGGTAATGGAAAGAGAGCCCCATAGTTTAGGGAACCGGTCGGAAAAGGCAGCTTGGCCAGCAGAAGATTTTATGGAGAGGAGCACAAGAGAGTGAGGGCCAGAACTGCAAAGGGTGTAGGAGCCTAAGGTAGAAGGTGGGGATTGAGAAGAGAGGAAAGATAAGAAGCGAGAAACCTAGGCTAGACTCTGGAGATGAAAGTAGTGTAATAAAAGAGGTGCCTGGCATTAAAGGAGGGAAAGGAGAGGGAGGATTAAAGGAGCAGTGGTGGATTCGGGGGGAAGGGGGTTGAGGGCACAGCAGCAGAAGAAATGGAGCAGGGTGATCAGTCTGGCTAGGGTGGATTTGGGAGCAGCACTACGAACAATGTCGCTGTAGTTGAAGAGGTAGGGTAAATCATCTTTGAGACAATCTCTCTGTGGGCAGGGAGCAGGATACTCATTGTATTCCTGTAAAGTGCTCCAAGTTTGGGGATGAAGCTTTTGGTAGGTGGCATCCACATAAATAGACAAATTGAGGTGATGATCCACCAGACCCTGAGGTATTTAATGGAGAAAACATCTTCAAATGCAACACCATCAAGGGTATGGAAGGAGGGGGTGGGGCTTAGCCTAGCTAGTCTCTGCCTTGTGCCAAAAGTCATGGAGATGTTTTTTTTGCCATTGATGGATAGCTGATTATCCCAGAACCAGTGCTGGATGTTAGTAAAATCCAGTTGTAGCTGGGCCATGAGGTCAGAGGCATAGAGGTCGTGGCATCTGCATACATGTGAATGGACAGAGAGAAACAGGAAGAGGTAAGGTCATTCAGGAATATAAAAAATAGAATAGGGCTAAGCTGGATCCTTGGGGTACAGTTGAGCAGATAAGGAGATGTATTGTGGGTAAACTGATGGAGACATTATTCAGAGGACCTCATGGACTACCTGGAGAGCAGTGGACTCCAGGATAGTAAACAGCACAGGTTTCATGGCAGGAAGGTATTTTCAGACCAACCTGATAGTATTCTTTGACTGGGTAACATGGGAAGAATAAAGCCCATGCTGTGGATTTACTCTACTTCAATTTCAGCAAGGCTTTCGGCTTGATGCCTCATGTAAGGTTGCTGAAGAAACTAGAGGATCTGGGTGTAGCTGATGATACAGTCATATGGGTGAGACACTGGTTGGAAGTGAGACAGCAGAGGGCTGTGGTTAACAAAGTCAAATCAGAAGGGAAGGAAGTCACCAGTGGGGTGCCATAAATCGGTCCTGGGTCCAGTCCTTTTCAATATGTTCAATATGTCCATCGGTGACACAGAAGAAGAAATCCAGGGCCAGATGTGTCTCTTCGCAGATGACACTAAGCTATGTGGCAGGCTAGATGGCGAGGAGGGGGTTAGGGGTATGAAAAGAGACTCGCAAAGACCAGAGAACTGGCTAAAGGTTTGGCAGTTGAAGTTCAGTGCCAAAAAGTGCAAGGTGATGCACCCTAGGACAGAGTACTGGATAGGGGAAGGGGGTAAAGCTAGGCACGACTTCTGAAGAAAAAGACCTAGGGGTCATCATCAGTGACTCCCTAAAACAATGATACCAGTGTAACAAGGTCTACAGTAAGGTAAACACAATGCTGGGGTGCACAGGAAGATCCAGTGACAACAGAAGGAAGGAGGTATTACTATCTCTCTGCAGATCACTGGTGAGGCCCCACCTGGCATACTGTACCCAGTTCTGGAGTCCTCACATAAGGAAACTTAAGTAGTGGTAGTAAATATTTTTATTTAACAAGTGTTAATTTGACAAGCAAATATCACAATTAGGGCCGTGTCAGCCCTGTTTACGAGGTGATCCTGTGGATATTATTTCAATAAAGACAAGCTGAAGACAGTGCAATGTAGGGCGATCAAAATGATTCAGGGCCAGCAGGGCAAATCTTATGAGGATTGTCTTAAGGTACTGAACGTGCACTTGCTGGAGGCCAGACGAGAGAGAAGAGGAGAGATATGACAGAGACCCTTAAGTTCCTTAAGGGAATGAACAAGGTAAATTGTGAGGAATTATTTAACATAAATGGTGGATCAGAAGCACGGGGGCATGAGTGGAAACTGATGGGGGAGGTTCAAGAGGGAAGTGAGGAAGTTTTATTTTACAGAAAGAGCAGTGGAGACGTGGAATAATCTGGCAGCTGATGTGGTGGATGCCAAAACTATCAGTGGTTTCAGTCATGGCTGGGACAGAGTGAAGGGCTTAGTGATTGCGCAGGGTGGTAGCAGCAGGGCAGGGAGCATGGGGTTGGATAGTTAAGCAATATGGCATGACAAGGGGTGCATTACGGTGGGTTAACAGCCCACCTTGGGTGGAAGGAAGCACAAGGCAAACCCGAGTGCTTCCTCCACCCAAGAGGGTTGTTAGCCCATCATAACACACCCTGTGGAGTGCCTTATCGTGATTATGAAATGGGTCATTTTTAGTAAACTGAATGTATTTTTAAACATATTTCTGTTGAGTTACTTTCAGCCGAGCTGTTATGCTAGGATAATAGCCCGGTTGAAAGTACCACCTAGCCAATCAGGAGCCAGCATTCTTTCTACCCATTTCATAATTAAGCAATAAGGCATGACAGGGGGTGCATATGGTAGGATAACGGCCAGCCTTGGGTGAGTCGAGGCATGAGGTGAAGCCAAGTGCTTCCACCACCCGGAAAGGGCTGTTAGCCCACCTTAACACACCTCTGGAATGCCTTATTGTGATTATGAAACGGGTCCTTTTTAGTATAAATTGATTGTATTTTCAAACATATTTTTGTTGAGCTACTTTTGGTAGGGCTGTTCTGCTGTGATAATGGCCCAGCTGAAAGTACCTCTCAGCCAATCAGGAGTCAACATGCTTTCTACCTATTTCACAATGTGGGTTAGAACCCTGTATGGAAAACAGGTCCTGGGTTTGTTTGGGTTTTATGGGCAGACTGAATAGATCAATGGTCTTTTTCTGCCATCATTTTCTGTGTTTTTTGTTTCTACTGTACGAGAGCACTGTGGCCAGTAGCACTTCCCCATCCTGGTCCCTGACATGAGGAGCACAGGGTTAGCTCTCATCCACATGGTTGTGTGATGCACTACTTCTGGACAGTCTGACAGATCCAGTAAGGCACTCCAGGGGGAGTACCTTTTGCTAATCACTCCTCCCGCAATAGTTAGCGATACTCAATGGCGGTAACCCCCCTCCCACCTACTGTGCCCTTATTGCTTCCATAATTACCAAAACAGTTTTGAAAAAAGAAGTGTACAACCCACCCCATCAATGTTTTGTCCCCCAGTTGTTTTTTCTCTGGTCCCCTTGTCCCCGGCACTGACAGTCAGAGCCACCAGAATGTCTGCACCCTTCCTCTGTCTGGGATGGCGGACGAGCAAGTGATGGCCTTCACAAACAATGCTGTTGCTGCCCCATGATTGGCCAGTAAGGGGTGAATGACTGCAGGGCCACCTGCCCCCTCCTTGCCCAGGAGCTAAGCATCTAATTTCCACATCCCACCCGGCCCCAAGCTGGCATCAGCATGGGATTCAACTGTCATCTGTGTTGATAAGAAAACACAGTGCACTTACCTAATAAACTCGATATGTTTAACATGATTCCAAACAAACATCTTTCTGGAGGAACTGTTCCTGTGTCACTAGGAAAGAAAAGAATGGAGTCAGGTAATAAAGAATACATTTTTTTTTTTATAATACACTTATGCTTATAGTGCCCTTACCCCTCCACTCACACTTCCCCACTCTCTCTCCTCTGTTTCTCACCTTGTTCTCCCCTCTACTACCCCCGTGGGTCTTTCCTGCTCAAGTTTCATTGTGGAATCTCCCTCCTTGCTCTTTTTTCGCTCCTTTCACCCCCCAGTTCACCCTCTGTACTTTCTCTCCTTGTAAGCCCTTTCACCCCTCTTCAGACAAGGCCACTGGCTGTATTTGACACAATATTTATCTTGTCATATTGTTCTTTTGTTTATGTAATTACTTTCCTCATGTTGTACTACTTACTGAAACCATTGTAATTTGCTATTTTTGTGATTTGACTTGGAACCTCTGTAAAAGAGCCTTTGGCTCAAAGGTCTTTCCAATTTGTTAAATAAATAACTAAATAAAATACACCTTTCATACACAAAGTAATATGGGCAAGATATTTGAAAAACTGGATGCAACACTTGTGTCCATATTTCAGACATACTGGGGTCATGTAGATGCATCCAGAGGTAATGTCTGTGTCCTACTTACAGACATCTGGATGCATCCGTGACAGTTCCCATACTTTGTGGTAACATATGCCACAACTGCAGGAATTGTATATGTTTTTTTGGACACAAGTGTAGAATTCCATCTGGGAAGTTAGACCAACTTTTCTTGGTCTAACTCTCTGGGCTGATTTTGACACCCGTGTCCTGAAAAATGGACGTGGATGCTTGAAAATGCCGCCCAGTATCACTAAACCTTTCACAGACGAAGTTATATACTGACAGTGAGCAGATCCAGTAGTATAACAGTAGCGCTATTCCTTGCTACACCAGCGACCCGGTTTCGTAAATGGACTTGGATCACTCAGGACCAGCTGGGGTAAGCAGGATTCAGCATTCCACAGATAGCTCTCCAATCCTTCAAGAAAGGGCAGACAGCATATACCACCACATGCTGACCACGTGGTGGAGGCTGGGTAGTACAGCAGTCGACACCCCACTCAGAGGGCCCTGATGCAGTCACCAACAGAGTGTCGCATGCGAGCATGAGCACGTGCGGCCTAGCACGTGATGCAGACCTGAAGCATGGGGTGCAAACAGATGAAAGCCTCCCAGCTGGCAGGATGGTGATGGTGACCCCACAGGCTCTGAAATACTGACCAAGACACCCACCCACCACACAATGGTTTTGGTAAAGAAGCGGGTCAAGTCCTGGAGAACATAAATGACGGGACACCATACGAAGAGGGCTGGTTGGGGCAGAAATAGATGATAAAAAAACGATACTACTTGTTCAGGAAATGTATACAGACAGACATGGCAGCCGTCAATTGCGCAACATCATATCATCACAACCTGCGAGAACTGCACAACTTACCTTAGTATAAGGGAACACGGACTCAGACATCAGGGAAATCTACCTTAAAAACTGTGATGGGATTTTTATTTTTTAATTATTTGTTTCATGTTTTTTATTAGCTGATTTAAGTATTCTTTATTCTCTTTCCTTCTTGAGCCCTCCCCATCAAACTTAAACTATCTCCCAGCCTGGTCAGTTATCCTTGCCCCATGGAGTTGACCTCCAATGGCTTACCCTGCCACGAGGTCACTGGGGCTCCCCAAGCCTCTCTGGTGTCCAGTTCCAGGGCTTGTTTAGGGTTGGTGATCATGTGGGGTCCTAGAATACCGATAGTGTCATCCATGGGCCCAGGCACTTCCCGTTTCTTCCTCACACCCTGGGGCATCGACACCAAGGGCCCCAAGGCTCATGCATGCACACAGGTGTTCTTCCGCAGTGCTAGCCAACATCACCCATCCCCAGATGTTCTGTCTGCAGACCTGCAGACACCCAGGTGGAGATCACAAGGCCCAGCATACCTCTCAATTATCCCTGCTTTTTAGGGATGTTCTTGATTTTGCCTCAAAAATTTCTTAGTAAATTTGGCATTTCACTCACTGAAAAGAGAGATCTGAAGCATAACATATTGCCAGGAATTAATGTGAAAGTGCTTTTCTCCTTCAGAAAATGCTTTTCACTCTAAGCTCCATAATACAGAGAGCTTTCTTGAGCTGATGTTTCCATTGGTCACTTGTCCCTGATTTTTGCAAGCCCTGTCCCTGATTTGGATGGCAGGAGGTTTAGGTGTGAGGCAGATTTAAGTGCTCTCCCTCCCCGGATGGGACAAGCATCATCTCTGACACATGAGCCTCTCCCCTCCACCTGCCCTCCGGCCTTTCACACTCACTGCTGAACCCAGGTTACCAGTGTCTCGAATGGCAACACTGCTGCGGCAATGCCGTGGGCCAGCCTACGTGATAGGATCTTTCATTTTCATCTATACGTCCACTAGAGATGGACAACTAATGTTTCATCTGAAGAATCGCACTCCCAAAACACCAGCAAAACACCCTGGTATTGCACTGTAGTGTCGGCTTTGAATATGAGCTTGAATCTCTCATGCGAGACTTAACCTTCTACCTGAGAGGCAGCGGTGCTACCACAGAGTCCTGATGACAGTACAGAGTAATAAAGGAAGGGATATAGTTGTAATAAGGGTACGTGCAAAGTGAGATGAGAGGTTTGAGTTCTAACTCACCCTGTAGATGGCATACACAGTACATTCAGTGTTCGATTGACAAGGAAAAGCGACAAAAAACAACGCATTCATAGGATGAATTTTCATAACAACGATACCCTGCCCCCCGCCCACACACACACACCACCACCACATGATTCACTTCAACATGATCCTTGAATATGTGAGTTAACAGATCCACTCACTGGTCCAGTCAAACACAAAGAGGTTTCGGGCCATGATTCTTAGCTGAACATTTTGAGTACAGTGTGGACGGAAACGAGAAATCCTACATGCAGAGGCTCAAAGACCTCAACATGTATGCATTGGAGACCAGGAAGGGAAATGCAACTTTCAAGTTTCTTCACAAGATAAACAAGGTGGACACCAGGGAATTATTTACAAGTGACCCTCTGCACCAAAGGTGCCAGCATGTGGTAGCCTGCACCAGGATGCTGCAGGGCATGCATGGAACCCAGCCATGCCCACACACCAGCGAAGAGTTCTGCACTATGGGCTGTTGCAGACATGGAGATGGCTGAGCACAGGGCGTCCAAATGGATGCCCTGCCCTGCTGCTAAACTCCCGCAGGACATCCTTGGATTCAGCTGCTGGGCGGTGACTGCATTATCCCCTTCATGTCATGGGATAAGCAGCCATTATTTATTTATTTGCTTTTGTTAACCGGGTGAGCACGCTAGACAGCCAAGTGCCTATTTTCAGGTGCGACCCGGGAGATTACAAGGTACATTCATGAACATCAGACAGAACAAGTAAATGCCACATTTAAGTGCATCAAGCAACAAGGTCAATACAAGAAACAACAGGGGTTTACATAGCCGGCAGCAGGTAGAAATAACAGAATGGTACTCTCATGATGAACACTGATTGTCATGCCGAGCAGTAATGTTGTTAAGCTTGCAGGTAGACAGAGGAGAAACACATTGGGTTAGAGGATCTCAGAGCAAAATACAGAGACAGAGCAGTAACTGTCTACACACTGCTTTAGCAGTTTGGTCAGTGGACTACTCCTACTAGTAAAACTGCATTACACACACACACGCGCACGTGAAGATCAATATTCTATGATAAAACATGTTATTTTAGTTAAGAACATATGCAGCCCCTAAAAAGAACGTGTGTGTGTGTGTGTGTGTGTGTGTGTGTGCATGTATGTACTTTATTGACTGACTAAAAAAAGAGCTTCCATCACTATTTTACTTTCAGTTTTGTGAAACTAGTCTTTCCTGTAAGCAATAATGCATGGGGTTTCCTATTTTTCTGCCTGCTTTGTCCCTGTACAGGGAATACATGGGAAGGCAGTTTGAATGCCCCCACTGAAGGCTCCCCTTCTACTCTCTTCTGGCAGATCCAACGCTGTCTCACTTCACCCCCCACCCCCCAATGAATGACACTCAGAGCTAATTCCTCCCTGTCACAATTAGGTTTTGGCATACTGTCAGGACAAATCTTTCTTCTTTCCACATTAACACTTTGGTACCCACCAGTGACGTAGCACTCTATCCCTCCCATACAGGGTGGATGTGCAGGAGTTCAAAGGGGGGTAGATGCAAGAAACAGCAATATTCTTAAATATGAGTAATCTGGCAGCAGATTCCCCCTTGTGTGGGTGGGGGGTCCTCACATCGCTTTTCTGAAAAAGGCAACAGCTGTCTCAGAATGTGTTTGCTTGTTTTATTTAGGTTCCACAGTGTCCCAACATTTTGCCTCCTAAGGCTTCTTCAGGGAGTGTTCTAGATATGGGAAAAAATGTACTGTAGGCTTATGGGCCTCTAGCTTTAGGTCCTGTAGTTGCTGTTTTTGCTTTAAAACATTTGTAATGCACATGCCCTACCTTGCAGGTTCTGTTTGTCATTCTGCACTGTTTCCTTACTTTATTATTCACTGTCTAATGTTTCTAAACAATTAAGAAAACAGTATTATAGGTTTAAAATGTGTACTTTTTGTTCATCCATCACCGCAGCGTCACACAATACTCACTATTGCGCCAAGTGCCCAGTCAACCCTGCCACTAACCCCAGACTATATCTTTCCACTTTTAACTTTCATTTTTTTTTTTCTTGGTTTGCAGATTTGTTTCTATCGATTCTGGAAATTAGACATTTAAATAGGATGTGGACACTGTGGTATTGCTGCTCTTAGTCCCTCCCCGTGATCGGTGCACTCATTTTGCTGTTGAGGAGCAGCTGCTAGTCACAAGGCCTGTGACCTCAGTTCAGCTGCACCCTCTTGGCTTGCATTTTCTTCCTGTTTCCATTTTGCTTGGCTTCTCGTGACCACACCTGCTAGTTCACTGCAGGAGTTCAGGTTATTCTCTAGCTATTTATTCACAATTTGTTGACCAAGAGGGACATGCTGAGCTGGGGCTAGGTATGACCCCGGGGGGGGGGGTACAAAGCGATAAGAAATACAATAAAGAAAAAGTGACAAAAGGAATGCATGGTACCAAATAAATATATATTTATATAACAACTGGGAGCAATTTTCTTTGGGCTAAGTGAGTTGTTATACGCCTGCTTAATGTTTTTTCCAGAATTGGCCTGGATTGCCAGATGAGGATTGAATGTCTTGTAATACAGGTTGTTGCTTCTCCGGATGGCCCTTTTACACTCTTTTTCTGACTTCCCTGTATTTTGCCCAACCAATGGTAAACTTAGAGACTGTAACGGCAGACCAATGGACATTCCTTTGTTTTATTTGTGCCAGAAAGGAGACAATCCAGCTAGGTAGGAAAATGGGCAGACTAGGTGGGCCAAGCGGTCCTTATCTGCTGTCAAAGTCTATGTTTCTATGTTTCTAAGTGCGCCCTTAATTATCCGCCCCCTCTTTTATCCGCTACCCTCCCTTACCGCCAGCTTTACCTTTTGTACCAATCGGCTGCCCTGTTATTTCCCTCATTTATCCACCACCCTCCATGCCTACCATTCACCTGGTCCTTGCAGTGTACATGCTGTATTTTCCCTGGGTAATCCACCCTCTGTTGTCTGCCATCCAGTTCCATGACATCGGCTGTGTCTGCAACATCGCACGCACATGGCGTTATGGCTGCCGAAATCCCCGAAAATTTCAAGTTAGTGTATTAAATAAATATTCTCATAAAACCTCACAAGTTTTATCTTGATGAATAAAGTGCACACGGCATATAATTTGAGTTTTTTGTTCATTTTTGTTCATTTTTTGTGTCCACTCACTTCACGTTACTTCTGAGATACTTTGGCCTCTCTGAGTCCTCCCTGTGATCACGAGAGTTCGTGGTTGGTCATAATCAAAAATAAAAAACTGGTAGGACTGTTTTTTGAAAATGTTTCTAGGCAGTGGTCAACGGTACTGTACTTTACTTTGTGGCATAACCACACAGTACTAATTTCTTGTGCTGCTATGTTTATTTTGCTCTCGACCCCAAATCACTCCCGCGTGAATGGGCCACATATTTGCCTTGTGGTCTTAGGTGTATATTTTTCTTGTACACCAAGTATGACCTCCCTGACAACAGAAAAGGCCTGGTTTACATCACTAGTGACCCACAGCTGTGACCAGTCTGTGCTTGCAACCTCCTGTATAAGTTGAGCAGAGTCAAGCTTTGAGATATCACAGAAGTGTATGAGCCTTGGGGGACCTTGGGGGTCTTTGCCCTCCAGACACAATAGAGGGAAGAGTGATCACTAATCACATCTGGAAGGACACCAGAGCAGGAAATTCTGTCAGATCTGGGGATGATAATCCAGTCGATTAGGGTAAAGCTCCAGCTGTTGTTTGTAGCACTTCTAGTGGACTCCGAGATTAGCTGGTGAAGCTGAAGCTTGTTTAGGGTCAATTCTGCATTTTTTGCTTTGCTGCCAAGCCAATCAACGTTAAAATCGCCACTAAAGAAACTCATTGTTCTGGAGCAGTGGGTCAAGAGAGCTCAGAAATACGGGAAGAGCCTGTTGACTGACAGCTGGTGGACTGTATACACAGAGAACATACAACTTTTTGGAACTCCCCAGTAGGAGGATTGCATAACAAAGTTCAAACAGAGGACTGGAGATGAGAAGACAACTAGACGCAGAGATTTGTGGATGATCCTTATAGTATATCACAGTCCCCCCCCACCACTCTTAATTGCAGCATGGTCAGATCTAATAAAGTTGCAACCCAGCAGAGCACAAAAGTTATCAGGTATGTTTAATCGTTCAACTTCATCCAGGTTTTGGTTATGCTAAGTATGTCAGGGTTGTAATATTTAATCCATGCTGTGAGCTTGTTAAGATTTTTGGTTAGCCTCCTTATAGTAATGTGAGCAATTTTTAGTCCCTTAACAAAGTATGGGGGGGGGGCTGCATAAGACTTGGAGGTGCTGCAGATTGGGCAGTGGATTTGGCTTAATATCACCAGCCAGCAGAAGGAGAGATAGTATTCGCTGGTTGAGGGAGCGAACCTTAGTTACAGAGGTATTAAGCAGCCTCTCCAGTGTAGCCTAAGGAGGTGCACTATAGCTTGATAAAAATCCCTGGACACAAGGTGGTGATAATTGCCGTACTTCTCATGTTATGGGTTATCAGTGCAATAAATGTAAAAACAAAGACAAGCTGCTGTGTCAGCATGTGGTCTGAAAGCAAAACAAAATGGTTATATTAAATGCACGCTGAAAATAGAAAATGGAGTTAAAAATCTATGTTTCAACCTTAGGTCTTCAGGAAATATCTAAAAGAGGAAAAAACAAAAGTAGTGAAGACGGGAGGTAAAATAAGGAATATATACAGGGCCCCTGGTGTTCTGCGGCAGAATTTTCTGATTTCTGCAGCAGAGCTCCTTGACTTCTGCAGCAGCATTTTCTGATTTCTGTGGCATGATTTATTTATTTCTCTGGCAGAATGCAGTCCTGTCATTGGCTAAATATGATGTGATGTCATCGATGACATCATATGCTGAGCATAGAGGAAGGGCTTCAGGATAAACAAGGTGGGAAAGAAAGCCTGACACTATGAAAAAACAGAATATTTATATGAAAATTCACCAAAAACAATGAATTCTGTGGCACTATATATATTCTGAGGCATGATACAAATTCTGCAGCAAATTCCGCAACCGCAGAACTGCAGAATTCCAGGGGCCTTGAATATATATATATTCCAGCTCCAGTTTCTCCAGCTCATTTTCTCCTATTATGCCTTGTCTTTCTCATCACCACCCTTTTGTTTCACAGATTCTTTCTTAATCTTGCCTTTTATCACTTCTCCCTCAGCCTTTCCCTTTCTTCTTCCCCACACATATATATATATATATGTACATGTATTCCTTATTTTATCTCCCCTCTTCACTAACTTTGTTTTTTCTCTTTTACATAGTTCCTGAAGAAGACCTAAGGTCGAAACATAAATTTTTAACTCCATTTTCTATTATCAGTACATTAGACATTGTGAAATCAGAGAAAGTTGAGGGGCCAGTATAGAAGATCTGATTGGGAGGCAGGGTGTCAGCCATCATCAGTAGGCAGGAAAGCAGGCTGGCAAGAGCCAGTATGTACTTTAGGGATCCCATACTAAAACAGAGGTTATGTAACAAAAATACTAGCTATTCGGCCCTTGCTTGGGGCTGGGGTAAAAATGCACCAACCTGCAAGGCAGAGACTAATAAAGCTATAATGATGACTGATCCTGTGGGCAGTCGTACCTACTGGAGGTTACAGCAAAGTAAGGTACAAAGCAACAGTAACCAGTTTACCCTGCTCATGGTAGCCATATGGTAGACAGTCCCAGTAATTCGGAAAAACCCAGATGCAGCATAGGCAGGAAACACCAGCAGGTGTACAACCCTAAATTAACACCCAGAATGCGAATAATTGGGAAATACTAGCAGCAAACGTAAATCAAGTAGCAGCAAACAGCGATTTAACATTCACTCAGGCAGGGTGTCCACAGGGAACAGTGTCTGAAAAGTTACATTCAGTGCTCACCCAGACAGGATGTCAGCAGGGAACAGTGTCTGAAAAGTTACATTCAGCACTCACCCAGACAGGATGTCAGCAGGGAATGGTGTCTGAAAAGTTACATTCAACACTCATCCAGACAGGGTGTCAGCAGGGAACAGTATCTGAAAAGTTACAGTTAGTGCTCATCCAGGTATGGTATCAGCAGGGAATGTTAGCACATGTACATAGGGTATAAGAAAAACATAGCTGGTAGTTTAAAGTATGGCTAACCCATTAGCTAGTACAAGATGCAGAGTGCAAGACTGCTTACAGTACTCACATGTCCAGTACTCACATGTCCTAGAAAGGTAGCTCTACATGGGGAGCAGCATGACTGGCCTCCGGCTGCCTTCTGAGGTGGCCTACCTCTGGCAGACTCCCTCTATGACGTCCTTTGTGCTGTAGTCCTTTGTGCTCCAGACCGCAGCATGGAGAACCACTAGTACAAATATCCCTTTGTAGGTGGAAGAGGAGTCAAACGCTACCCTCCCACCAGTCACCTGGCAGGGAGTAGGCATGGCTTGCTGGGGCTCCCGATGGCATAGAAATGCGAGGCAATCATGGGGGGGAGAGCTGCTGGTAGTCTCGGCTCCCCATAATGACCCCTTGGAGACCCAGTGCAGGTGCTGGAATGGTGCAGGAGAAAACAACACTAGACCTTTGTTTGGCTCCATTTCTGCAGGCTTTCTTAGCCCTGCCTCTTGGATTCGAATGTCACCCTTGGGCTCCTGACAACACAGTAATGCAGGAAAGGTGATTGCTGGAGGGGAAGGAGAGCTACTGGTGGTCTTGGCTCCCCTTCAGGACGCCTTGGAGACCCCATGCAGGTGCTGGAATAGTACGGGAGGAAATAGCACTAGTCCTTTGTTTCACTCCATTTCGGCAGGCTTTTTTAACCCTGCCACTTGGATTCGAATGTCACCCTCTTATTGGACATCTGGTGGTGAGAAAGCATGGGATGATGAAGCTCCCAATGGCACAGGAATGCTGGGGATGTGTGTTTTGGGGGTTGGGGAGGAGAACTGCTGTTGTTCTTGGCAAGGGATTGAGGGATCCCTCTACTCCTGGCGAGGGATCGAG
Organism: Neoceratodus forsteri; assembly: GCA_016271365.2. NCBI lineage: Eukaryota > Metazoa > Chordata > Ceratodontiformes > Ceratodontidae > Neoceratodus > Neoceratodus forsteri. The sequence continues at coordinate 37,761,522 of JADMNL010000029.1, read as the reverse complement.
GACTTTGTTCCATCATGGTCCTCCATGACCGCTCATCAGCATTTGACACAGCTGACCATGGGGTGCTACTGGATCGCCTGAGGAACTATGTGGGTCTCATCAGCACTGCACTACGTTGGATTGAGTCCTATGTAACCAGAAAAATGCAGCAACCTGCCCAAGGTAGTTTCACCCCGGGCCTTCTGCGCCCTCCTGTGGGATTCCCCAAGGCTCAGTCCTTGCTCCTGTGTTGTTCTCTATGCACATGTTGCCCTTGAAGGAGATCATTAGATGGTACGGCATTGGGTTTCACTGCTGTGCAGATGATACTCAGCTGTACCTGTTGTTCTCTGGTGGGAATCATGTGATTTCAGTGCTAGGGCAATATCTCGATGGCCTTAAACTGGCTATGACTCAACCCAGGGATGACAGAGATCATGACGATCGAGCCGGGTCGATGGGGTGAAGCAGTGATGGGAGGTGTGGCAGCCCTTCCATTATTAGGTGGCCAATCTCTTGTTGCTGTTGATGCAGACAGGAGTATGCCTTGGAAAAATGGATTATTACTTGCTACTTTATGTTTCTCCTTGTTTAGCTATTTAACCCACTTTTTATCAGTTTTTTCAATGCACTTGCATCACTGCATCAGTTTTTTGGGCATTTAGAAGTTTTCCAGGCTTGTAAAGCCAGACAGAACTTGTCAGCTGGTAGCACCATCCTATACATCTACAGTATTAATCTAGTACGTACATTCAACAAGTAACTTCAAAGGAAGAGATTTTTAAAAATTGTGCATGGTGGCCATCTTTAATGACTTGGTCATTAATTATAAAACTAGCTTTAAAAATGTTTTAAAAATATCCATAAAAAATTTAAATATACTGACGATGAACCTAAGGATGCTAGAAATACATGCTTTTGCTAACAAACTGTATGATGAAATGTTTTATCGACTAACAAACACTGCTGCTTTAAAATCTAATTATATTTTTTCAGACATTAACTGGTCACACTGGGCCTCCTCAGGTGATATGCTCACAGGTAGGTTCTAGGAAGGTAATGAAGAAACACACACACACACAACATATACACACACACACAAGCCTCCAGCCTTGTCAGGCAATGTTCGCAGGGGGAGATCCTCTTGCAGCCGGCGGACGGAAAGGGTTATTCCATTTTTTTCTCTGCCCTCCTATCTCCTGCTTTTGCCATGGACATGCCTTATGTCCACAGTGTTCCCTGTGGAGGAAGCTGACCTCCTTTGACTAACCAAAGGGGGCACTGTGGGAAGAGACCACAGTGCCTCCCTACCCCGAACAGAAAGTGCTTCAGTTGGCATTATAAACTACGTATGTTCAGTTAAATTAATGGCATATTAATTAACTTACACCCAGGCCCAGGCCAGTTGGCCTTAAGGGAGACATGAACTGCCTCAGAGTACAGGACTGTTGTTGCATGTATCACTTGGTTCATGTGTTTGACATTCACAAGCAAGAAGCACTTCATCTATACATTACAGGTGGACACCCACTGACTGCTTTAATGAGAGCCCCTGCTACTAATAAAAATAGGCCCATATTAACCCCTTTGACTATCCTAGGGTTGTTGGATGTACAACCATATCTATCTTACAGTCAGAAGCCCCCCTAGCTCAACACCCTGAATAGGGATATCACCCCTGAATCAAAACTGGGCCCGTTCAAACACGAGCTCCGGCATCACCTACTAGCAAACAGCACATGTGACTGTCGCTCATGCAGAGATATCTATTTTCGATCATTTTCCTCACAGCACTTAATCTCAATCCAATATACTAGCCTTTCTCCCTCCTCCCTTGTTTCACTCCTTTCTGCGCTCCTCCCCTACTCCTCATCTCCCCCCCTTCCCTTCTCTTTACCCCTTGTCACCTCTCCCACAACTCTTTCTTCTCCTCCTCCTCCCATCTACCCTTCTCCCAATTACCTACTCTCTCAGGTTTCGACAAGGCCTTCTAGGCTGCCCTCTCCATCAGATTATTATCACCCCTTCTTTCTTCTCCCACTTTACTCTTATATTTGAATAACACGCAGTGATCAAGCAGATTACTCAGATTGTTTTTAGTTTCAATGTATTTTTCTTTATGTTTTGCACTAGCTACTTTACGTGTTGTTACGATAGAAACACAGAATTTGATAGCAGATAAGGACCACTTGGCCCACCTAGTCTGCCCATTTCACTACCTGATGGATAAGCTGCAGATTCTAGTTAATCAACAGCTTACTTCCTCCTACCCCCCCCACTATAATTGCCTTATGTCTGTCCCATGCATTCTTGAATTCTCCCACTGTTCCCGACTCCACAACCTCGTCAGGAAGGCTGTTCCATGCATCCACAACCCTCTCTGTGAAAAAATACTTTCTAACATTACCTCTGAGCCGTCCACCCTCTATCTTCAAATTGTGCCCGCCTGTTCTTGCACATCTCTTCCTCTGAAAGATGCTACCCTCTTGTACTTTGTTAATTCCCTTGAGATACTTGAACGTTTCTATTATGTCCCCCCTCTCCCTCCTTTCCTCAAGAATATACATATTAAGCTGCTTTAGTCTCTCCTCGTATTTCTTCTGGTGCAGACCCTGCACCATTTTGGTTGCCCTCCTCTGAACAGCCTCCACTCTGTCTATGTCTTTGTGGAGATGGGGTATCCAGAATTGCACATAGTACTCCAGATGGGGTCTTACCAACTGTCTGTACAGAGGGATAACAACTTCCTGCATGTTTGTTTATGTACTACACTTATGATGTGGAACCACTGTAAAAGAGTTTGACAGCTCAAAGGTATTGTAATCCAAGATTTTAATAAATAAATAAATAAATAAAAGAAAGCAACACCGACGGGGTCCAGAAATACATAAACTGCACTCATTGTACCCTCCAGGATGTCCTACAATTCTAACTGTGAGAACCATGTATGCTCTAACCAAAATGTGCATCATAAGCAGCGCTAGCGAGAAGCCCATTCTTAGGGTACAGCACCTGAAACACTCGTATGGAAATGAAAGTATCTCACACCCCACTGAAAGAAGTGTTGTGATTGGTCAGGAGCATCACATGATGCTCCAGCAATCTATAACCAAATACTAACACAGAGAATGTAAATGTGTGTTGGTTAAATGTTGTATGATGCTAAAAACAATAAACTTTAAATTAAAAAAAACTGCTTACATGATTTCAGCCAATCTGGGCACAGAGCCACTGTACCTCGTATTCTGTGTACAGTGGTCTCTCATGCAAGATCATTAGGACAACGAAAGGCCAAAATCTCACAGCCAGGGGAGGGCAGCATCATTTTAACTTTGAAATAAAAAAAAACAATTTTAAAACTTCAAATCACTCCAGCTAACTCAAGTGATTTATAAGTTAATTGGGCCTCAGCAGAGTGTCTCATGTGCTATTATTGATCGTTGGAACATCATGTGATGCTCCTAACCAATCACTGCGCTTCTTTCAGTGGGGTGTGAGATACTTTCATTTCCATATGAGTGTTTCAGTTGCTGTGCCATAAGAATGGGCTTCTCGCTAGCACTGCTTACGATGCACAGAAAGGGACTAATGTATAGATAGAAAAGGTAATTAGATAAAGAAATATTGTACACAATCTATAATTATATAGGGCCTCTTATGAATATAATAAGAGTGTTGCTTTTTGTGTCCTTAGGGTGCTATTAATGCTCACCTTTGGTTCACAGTTATCTTGCCCTAAGGACACGTGAGATGACACTCATATCCATAAGAACCTCCCTTACCATCCATATGAAGTTCTATAAGATACTCCTCTCATGAGGTAAGGGCAGCCAGAATCTCTCAGCTTTGGTTCACGGTCCTCCTGACCAAAACACACGCTCAGAGTCTCAGACATCATGACAGACACCCTGAGGAGGCCCTATTATGTCACAGTGTCCCAGCGGAGATCCCAGGCTTACTCTCGGGTCCAGGTCACCTACACAAGAGCGTAATACACTACTGCTTTCTAGTTAAGGCAGCCCTCCGCGTTCGCTTTGTGCACTTTCGCACCTTAGAGGTTTTCTGGCACTCCATGACCCACACACACAGCAGTAAAAGCCAGATCTTATTATCAGCCCCAGGTTGGCAAACAGCCAATAAGGAAATGGGATTCATCAAGTATTCTTCTGCCAAGGCCAGCTGAGTCACAAAGTCAGAAACTTTCATTTTACAGAATCACTGCCCTCGTTCTCTCTTGTTTCCGTTAATCACACAGTAAGTTTATTTCACTTCTCAAGAAAGTTTCCATCTTATTCAAAGAAACATAGTAAACAGCCCCCCAGCTGCACTTTTACCTTTTTGCTTCTCCTGCACTTGTCTTGTCAGTCATTGTTGACCTCTTCCCATCATTGCTTCTTCCCTCAGCCTGCAAACAACCCTTCACCTTTGCCAACTCCATATTACCCGTCCACCTGTTGAGAGGAGTGAGACTTTGGCATAGAGCCACCAACAGACGTCCCCCTCTGAATCATGATGCCTACAAAGGTGGCGGTTGAAGCTGGGTTGGAGAAGGGAGGAGACAGACCAGTGAAGGTATCTGGGGCAAGGAGCCAGTGTGGGATGTGGGCAGAGTGGGGGTATGGTGGTTGACGTCCTGCCCCCGTGGAATGAGAGGTTAGAAGGTTACTACTGGCCCAGACTAAGCCTCTTTACACTAGACAGCCACCTATATATATATATATATGCACACACAGACAGAGGCGAGAAAGAATAAGTGCCTCAGCTGGGGCTTGAACCCAGGCTGCCAGGAATACCATTCTGATTGCACTAACCAGCTGCACCACTGAGACAACTGGAGCCTGGGCCATCCCCGAGCACATTATCCTTTCTCAAATACACAACCCAATGGTAACACCGATATTTACCTGTAACAATCACACAGGAGTGTGGTGTGCATATTTTATGGAACACATATGTGTGTGTGTGTGTGTATGTGTAGCTGGGGAGCTGCAGGGGCACTGGAGAAGTGGATCCTGTGTCAGGCTCCTGGAGAGGCTGCAGTTGTTTAAGACTGGGAGACAAAGCAGAAGCTGAGAGTGGCAGCAGTCCATGAAAGTTAATACAGTTGATAAAAAAAAATAAAATAAAATTGCAGGGCAGGGGAGCATAAATCATAAAAACTGCTGCTGGATAGGGCCTAGTATATGTTTAAGAAAAGTGTGCTTAGTTAAACCGGCCCAAGGGTGCAAACAAGGTCAAACAGCTTTCTGAGAAATATGAGATGACTGGATCTTAATGTTACCGTTGTATTTCTTCAACTTCAATGCTTACTTTTAAACAGCAAACAGAGAGGAAACAGTTAATTCCTCCCCATCGTTAACGTAGTTGGAGGCAGTGCTGATCTCCTCATGATAGTGAGTGACTCATATATTACATGTGGAAATGGTAATGGAAATTTGGAAATTCATGCAAATACAGACATATGTTTGCATATCTTCAGCACTCTGTGCACTGGGTTAATCAAATAACTGCAGCATCCCAGCTACATTGATACGCAGAATCTACTGTGCAGCCTGACATCTATGTGTTTTTAAATTTTTAACACTTTTTTCACATCATCCAGAATGTACCTAATTTCCAAACAAGCCTGATCAAAAGACAACTCCGTATCAAGGCTGCAGGAATGTGCCGTAACAAATCGCAGTGGAAAAAGGCAAACAACTAGTATTGCGTAAAGTGGGTTTGTTCCTTTTAATGAAACTTTGAAAAACATGTTCCTTAGACACGATTAAGCTAATCTTTTATATGTGTTCTACATTTTTGCTCCTTTATCCTCCTTACAAATTTCATTTATATGTATAATATATATATATTTATATGTTTAATATGTATACCCTTGAGGAAAGAAGGAGAGGGACATGATAGAAACTTTCAAGTACCTCAAGGGAATCAACAAAGTCCAAGAAGGTAGCATCTTTCAGAAAAAGAGATGTGCAAGAACAAGGGGGAACAATTTGAAGATAGAGGGGGGACTGCTCAGAGGTAATGTGAGGAAGTATTTTTTTCACAAAGAGGGTTGTGGATGCATGAAACAGTCTCCCTGAGGAGGTCGTGGAGTCAAGAACAGTGGGGGAATTCAAGAATGCATAGGACAGACATAAGGCAGTCCTAATGGGGGGTAGGAGGAAGTCGGCTGTTGGTTAACTAGGATCTGCAGCTTGTCTGTTAGGTAGGAAAATGGGAAGACTAGGTGGGCCAAGCGGTCCTTATCTGCCGTCACATTCTATGTTTCAATGTTTCATTTACATGGAAACAGAATCCTTGTCCTCTACTGTTGATCAGCTTTCGCTGTTTAAAGCAGCAGTGCAACGAAAACTGTTTCTCCAAAAAGCTAGTTTCAGCTGCAGTTGTTAGTATGCCTGTCAAATTTACTTTTCTGTGTACCTCCTATGCTGGTTTTTTTTCTTGGTCCTAACCCTTGCCCCTTGCCAGGTCTACAATGCTATTTCTAAGTCAAATGTGGCGGCTGTAGTGTTTTCTTGAGGAAAAAAAAAAAACAAACAAAATTAAAAGATTTACAAAATACTCAGATTTTGGTGGAATTGGAACATTTAGCCACCAAATAAAACTAGAAGATGCCTAGAATCTTTTATAGTGAAAAAAGATGGGGTCAAATTTTTTTGCCCAGTTTTGTAGCACTGCTGGTTAATCCGTTGCTGAAGTCACAGTCCTCTGTTTGTAACACCATAATCCTTTCCCTAGCAATAAACTTGTGATGTCACAAAGAGAGGATTGTAACTTCAGCAATGGATTAAACAGCAGAAACAGATGAACTCTAGGGGGACAAGGATCACGTTTCCATGCAAATCTCAGTGAGCAAGGAACAAAGGGTAGAGAAACGCAGCTGAGCAGTGGCCTTGATTTGTTGAAATCGGCACCCTCAAGTGTTAAAAAAAAGAACTTATAAAAGGGTCCCTACACAACCCTATGGAATGTGCCCCAATGCTCTCCATACTTTTACGTTACAAAATGGGAGATGTCTCCAAAGTGGGAAGTGGAAGGGGTCGGGCTCTTGGCTCCACGGAGCCAAATTACGATCCCTTCCCTCTCAAACTCTGGCAATAATAAAATTATAATTTCTGTACCACTGAAATTTGGGGCAGGTAAGGCTCCTAGTGTGCTTCTGGAGGGGACTTTCAAAAAGAGCAGAAAAGGTGCTCTTTAAGTGTCATTTAAACACCGCATGTTTAACAGGCAAATCAAGATCCTGCAGTAATAGTTGATTTAGTACTTTAGGTCCATAATAAGAAAAGGATCTTTCCCCCAACTTTGATTTTATCAGCTTCACCTTAATCGTTTTTGTTGATGTATTTTGTAAAGACACAGGGCTGGATTTTCAAAACATGGCGCAACAACACTTAGGTTCTGGCAGTGCGCCAAACACCCTCACTACAACTGCGCCCAATTTTACAATCCCAGGCGCAGTTGTGAAAGTTTCTTCGATTTACAGCATGCCGCGCCAAATATCTGGCGCAAGCTCTGTAAAAAAAGGCCCATGGGAATGCCACATGCTAGACAACAAAAAGTTGTCAGGCGATGTCGAACTAAACCCGGGACCCCGTAAGAGGCAAAAACCGAACCACACAATGAGGGCCACTCCTGACTCCCTAACCTCCTGCCCTAACTGGCTTAACTCCAAAGGTCTCAATATAGCTCATATGAATATACAGAGCATTAGGGGGAAAATGGCAGAACTGGAATCCTGGATACTGTATTACAAACCAGACATCCTCTGCATTACCAGATTGTGGTTAAAACCATCCATACTACCTCACGAGGTCGCCCTTCCTAGCTATACCTACTACAGACAGGAATGGGTCCCCAGAAAGGGATGGGGGGTAATTTATGCTAGAGATGGAGTGGTAGTCAATGAATTAACTGACTTAAAGATCAACTCGGCTGCAGAGTACGTCTTTATCATAGTCACCCTTGGCCAAGTCAAGAATGTAACAGTAGGGTGCATCTATCTACCTACCCCCGAAACAAGCGTCCTCCTATGCCGAATTCCTCGCTAGTCTGGACTCATTCACTAAGAAAGACACTATAATATGCAGTGACTTTAACCTGAATTAGTTTCGGCCTCTTAAAACACAGTACCAAGCTGCCCTACTGGATGCTAAACTGGAGCAACTCCTCGACAATCCCACAAGACTGAATACGAAGTCAGGCAAGCATGCTCTCCTAGACTGGATACTAACTAATAATCCAAATTCTGTTAAGGCCACTGGAACCCTCCCTGATGCACTCAGTGACCATTCTCTGAATTTTTGCATCTGGGAGAATAATTCTCCGCACCCCTCCCCCCAAAAAATCCATAAAAATAGGGACCTAACCAACTTTGTTGTGGAAGCCTTCTGCTCAAGTATCGCCACAGCTGATTGGTCACCAGTAGCCTCTCTTCCTGATATAAACCTAGCATTAGAATATCTGGTCAATACCTTCACCTCCATCCTTGACCACTATGCTCCCCACAGATGAAGAAGATCAAAAGACACCCCCCTCTCCCTGGCTCACACAGGAACTGAGGCACCTCATGCGCTCTAATGACAAAGCACGGCATGCCTTCAAAATCTCTAGACTCCACTCTGACTGGAACACCTACCACCAGCTACGTAATTTTTGTAAATTTAAGATAGGCAAAGCCAAAAGGGAGCATCTCCTATCACTACAGGAACAACACCTCTCCGACCTCAAATGTTTCTGGAAGGAAATCAATGCGCTCCTAAAGGGTAATGGAAGGCTCTTCCCCAATCAATGACAGCAAAAGGCTCCACACTGTCCTCACCCATGGAGATAGCGGCAGGGACAAACCACTTCTTTACGGACCTTGATGCCTACAAAACCAACCTTCCTGTGAATTGTTCTGTACCACCAGCTGGCTGCCTGAAATTTCAACACCTACTCTTCCTCTTAAAAACTACCTCCCAGAAGAGGTCTTTAAATTGCTAAGGGGACTTAACCCTGACAGCTCACCAGTGTTTGACCCCCTACCACCCAAATTTCTTAAAATAGGTGCACCTGCTCTTGCCTACCCGATCTACTGCCTAATCAATAGATCCTTCCTCCCGCAAATCATCCCGGACAAACAGAAAACCGTAGTTGTTGTCCCAGTACATAAAAGTAGTCCAACCAATCTTATCGAAACCTATAGACCCATATCTATCTTGTGTCCAATTGCTAAAATCCAAGAAAGAATACTTTATAATCAGCTATTATCCTAACTTGAACAGACCAATGCCCTCACTAGTAACCAGCATGGCTTTCGGAAATCGCATGGGACAGAAACTGCTCTCCTGAGGGTCACCACTGATATATTCCAGGCTATGGACCAGGGCAAAGCCACTGGTGCAGTCTTTGTCAACCTAACAAAGGCATTTGACCTAGTCAACTACTCACTTCTCATCTGTAAGCTTAACCACCTTGGTCTTGACAAAAACTCTCTTTCTTGGGTCTCTAACTACTTAGAGAATAGGTTTCAATGTGTCAAACGGGCTGGTACCATCTCAACCTTATCTCCTATCACTGACGGAGTTCCCCAGGGACCAATCCCAGGGCCTCTCCTATTTTCAATATTCATTAATGACCTTCCTCTGAATTGTGGAGGGGGGCAACGGTTCAGCTATATGCGAATGATGCCATCTTATATAGATCCTCCTGTGACATCTCAAGTATTAACTCTGACCTAACAAATGACTTTCAGACTCTAGAAACATGGTTTAAAAATAACCTACTAGTTCTGAACACAAAAAAGACTAAATCCATGTTGTTCCACCATACCTGCTTTGACATAACCTCACAGTCCCCCCGGTTATCAAAACATCCACTAACATTCAACTCGAAAATGTTCCCTCCTTTATTTAGTTTTTGTTAACCAGGTGAGTACACTAGCCAAACAATCACTATTTTCAGGCACGACCCAGGAGAGTACAAAAAAGAGTGGTAAGACAAGTGCATTACATCAGTGCCGGAACATCATGTACAGTATAGTAGTTACAGGTATTACTGAATCAGTAAAAGTAAATACAAAACGGTAAACATAACATACAATCAGATAGGACATTGTGCACTCACACTGGAGTAAGCAGCAGTTAACAAGGTGACAGATATAATGGGAAACATAACACAGTGCAATAATAAATATAGGTAAGGCAGCAGACAATAGAAAGTGATGCAGATTGCAGTTATAGTTAAAATAGAGGGAAAAAAGAGGGAGAAGAGAAACATAATTAGGAAGGAACTATCCAACAGGGTGTTATAGGTGAAGATAGGAGGGTTATAAATGAAAAATGCCCTTGGGCGCAGATACCTGGGTGTAGTACTTGACAAGTATCTACCCTTTGATGAGCACATAACCTGTGTCACTAAGGCTACTAATCAGAAACTAGGCCTTCTATATCGCACTGCTCCCTACCTCTCAAGTAGTGAAGAAGCACTATTGCCTCTGCCACCCTTCTCCCAGGCCTCTTCTATGGCACATCTATAACCCACTCCTCTAAGACTACACTTCTGAAGAAACTCAAAATGGCCTATCACAGAATTGCCCGATCTGCTATTAAGGCCCCAGCTCGCGCCCATCACTGTGAGGTGCTGAACAACTGGGTCGGCCATCTTTCAAGGCCAGACTTAACCTCCCAGTATACTGCGCCACCTTCAAGCTAATACACCTCTCACCTCCAATCTCAGAGCAAAGCTTGAGAGGTCTCTGATTTCATTTCAACCCTGAGATGGAAGCACATGCAGGGTGGTCTTTTGGCTGCCCATATATTATTCTTCATAGTATAAAAGTTTTATAGTATATGAGTAAATAAAATGGAGTGGCTTGTAGTACTTCTGTTCTTAGTAAAAACAAGGAAAAATGTACTTTGAAAATCTAAAATATGAATGGCAGATTTGTGTTTCAGGTAAGGGTGCTGGTCAGGGAACATCATGAGGAGAGACTGTTGGGACAAACTTAAAGTGAAAAGTAAATAGTAATAGCAGTGACGTCACTCCATACTGGGTAATAATGTTGCGGCAATAGCATACGACATTATGGCTTACCAGTACAACTGCACACCAATGGCCGAATAATTTTACAATGGCATATACTGCCATCGTGGTATTGCACCATTCACACTCTCCCAGGCAGAGGATAAGACCTCTGCTGGGAGTGGATTTCCTACCGACCAGCTGCTGTGGCTCAGCGGACTGAGCCACAGCGGCGAGAGCTCAGGCAGTGCTTCTGGGACGGGTTTGATTCGGTCCAGGTTTTCTAATGTTTTCAAGTTGTGCACTCCCGACCACCCCGGGTTTAGAATCTATAGTGGGGGGTGAATGCAGCCTCTATAACAGGGGATGTGGGCAGAGCCCCCTTGAGAAAGAGGTATGCCACATAGCAACAATAGCACTGTATTGGCAGCGCGATCTTGCCATGCAGCATAATGTTGTGCGACATTATGACCCCGTGCCACGTCATTCCTATATTGAAACTTCTTGTGACCTTTGAACTGTCCTACAACAAGAAAACTGTTAGTCGAGCGGTGCCCATCCTTAATCACTAAAAAGCCATTCATTAGCTGAAAAACGGAAGGCAAATCAAGCCCCATTCATTTCAATGGGGCACGACCCCGGGCTCTCCCTGGTCACACGTCATTATGTGCTTGAGCACGGGGGCATGTCAGCGGGACCGGTGACTCAGAATTGATTGGGCAGCCAATACATAAATACAAGTTACAAAGGATATAACTAAGGTATGGGCTGCTATTTTTACTTCAATCCTGGCTAGAATAACTAACGCTGAGGGTATGTGAGTGGTAGCTGCCCTCATCCAAGTTGAAAAATCACTTTAATGCTAATGCTAGTCTGACGGTGCAAGATGAATCCTGAGGGCCCAATTCTAGAAGGGTTACGCCAGGCGTAACAGCAGTTGTGCCAAGCAGAATTGTGCACATAGCAACTTACACCAGCAGTTGCGACATGCGCAATTCTACAAAGTGACCTGCGACATGTCACATGCCACTTGCACCAAACAGCTGTTATGCCGCATAAACCCCTTGTGACATGGCGCTAGGGGGTTTACGGCAGCAGTTGTGCCCCATTCTAGAAGGGAAGCCACAAAGGGTCCACATCAGGATTCTACAAGAACCCCCGGAAGAGATCCGGCAATGTAAGTTATACCAGCAATTAGCTGGTATAACTTGTGGATGCCCCCGGGGGTCCTGCAGACTCATCGGCTGTCCAGTGGATAGTGCACAGTTTCCCTCCCCCCATGCCCAGCACACCCCAGCAGGGCCCCACAGGGCTACCCATAACCACAGCCCCCTGAAACAGTCATTGGCAGAAGCCCCACAGGGTGGCGCTGCCATCCCCCCACCCGTGCCCCGTGCCCTGAACCGCGAGTCGCCTGTTGCATATGCAACAATAGGAAACTGTACATTACTATAATTAAAATGATCCAGTGTCCCTGGTAGTCTAGTGCCCCCCAGAACTGTACATTATTATAATACAAAGGTCCCATTACCCTGGTAGTCTATTGCCCCCCAAACTATACATTATTATAATAAAACAGATCCCATTTCCTGGTAGTCTAGTGGCCCCCACCCTGAACTGTACATTAATTTCTGAGCGTGTCTGTGCAGTAGCGCTAATACTGCACTCAGTCGGCGACTGGCCGTGGAGTTGATAGGTGGGCTGTGCCAGTCGCCGCTGGGGATGGGTGGGGGTGCTAGTGGGTTGGCACGGCTGTGTTGGGGGCCACTGGACTACCAGGGAAATAGGATCATTTGAATTAATATAATGTACAGTCCGGGGGGGGGGCCATTAGACTACCAGGGAAACGGGATATGTTATATTATAATATTGTAGAGTTTGGGGGGGTGCTAGACTACCTTCTCAAGGATATTTCCCCACACACTGAGCCTGGGAAGAGCCCACCATCCAGAATCTCAGGGTCTCTGAATGCATTCTGCAGACCCCTCCCCACACACACACACATATGACAGAACAAATGGAATTGGTGTAGTCCCAGAGGAGACCACGCCCCGCCACACACACACACCATATGCATTGACCTAATGTTGCTGGGATGCTGAAGCCCCCAAAAGTTGACTTGGAGTTGATCCCCCACCACAACAGTTGTGAGCAGTCTGCCTAAAAAGTATTACTGGGAGGCCTGGGAATAGTAAAATACTTTCAACTAACAATAAACACCCCCAGAAGAAGACAAGAGTCCAAAAAGTCAGCATTACTAACCTGATGTATGGCACAAAGGGGTCGACATCGCCCAGCTCCACTGCGGTGATGTAGGAGAAGATAAAGGCAGCAGAGGACCAGACAACCAGTGCAGCTGGCAGGGCACAGAGACCCTGCTGAAACCACCACATTGCAGGCTGGCGTACAAGGACAAACAGTTCACTGCCCAAACTGGATTCAGCCTCTCCAAACTGCAACAGAAACAGAAGTAAGTCAGACCGTTGCTCTGCAGACAGAAAGAGAGTCCAGCAGCAGTTTCTTCTTGTCTCCTTGGTAACTTGAATTAGGAATCCGTGATTCTGTTACGCAGAATTTTGTTGATTAGTTCTGCGACATGCACTAAAGTTCTGATAAAGGATTTTTTAATCTAGCCTGCATTCACATTTCCAGCTGGCTGAACGGGAGGTTCACTCTACTTGTGTTGAAAGTAGTCAGTTTCGATTCCTCTTTGACATATCCAATACCCACACAGGGAAACTTTTTTTATTTTATTTTGGCTTCTAAGCAACCTTTGCATTAACCCTTTCTGGTGCATCTGCATACAGTGAGATTCCACACATTTAGCAATGCTATTAACATTTCTGAAATGCTGTACCAGTTAAAATTAAACTGTCTTAGCACTGGGTAAGTTTTTCTCCCAGCTGTGCAGCTGGCATGCCTACACGCGGGTAGCTTCACCTTCTGCTGCTGGCAGCAGGAAACCAGCTGACACCCCATATGATGTCCCTAGGTGGCTTCCGTAACTTCCCTGTTCAAGGACTTCCATTGCAAATTAGACTCAAACTACAAATTGACCACAAACATAATCAACCTCAACCATCACATAATAACAGTAGAACTGTGTACAGCCAAAAGAGAATTAGACAAAGGAAGGTTCTGTTTCTCCAATGCAAGGGATGCAGCTGTCACTCCTATGAGTGTACAGAAACATAGATAATGAGGGCAGAAAAAGACCACAAGTCCATCCAGTCTGCCCATGAAACCCTAAAAAAACATGACCTACTGTCCATACAGGGTTCTAACCCACACTGTCCACTCTCATGCTCCCCACCCTGCCACTACTATCCAGAGCAGCCACTAAGCCCTTTACACCGTCCCAGTTGTCTTTGAAACTATTTATAGTTTTGGCACCCACTACATCAACTGGCAGATTATTCCATGGCTTCACCACCCTTTGTAAAACATTCTCACTTCTCTCCTGAACCTCTCCCCCATCAGTTTCCACTCATGCCCCCATGTTCTTGATCCAATACTTATGCTAAATAGTTCCTCACAATTTACCTTGTTCATTCCTTTCATTTTTACGTGACAGTAATTCCAGTTAGGGAGGGAAAGATTAGTAATCAGGTAAGAAACAGATGCATAAGTAGTGTAACTCAACACACTAGCCAATGAGACCATGATAGCTTGAAGCACCTCGCAGACCATAGCCGTATCGACAGAAGCAACTATATCCAGTTTATAGCGTCTAGTAAAAGTGTGCAGTGAGGACCAGGGGGCAGCCTTACAAATGCCCATGTACAGTAGAATGAGTCTTTCCATTTAACGCAGGAAGCTGCCATCACTCTAGTAGAATGGGATTTCACTCCCAGTTGAAGAGGTTTGTAGGGATGTCACAATAGAGCAACTTAGCACAATAATTACCGTGGATAATGTATTGTTGCAAAAAAAACAATATTACCATTATCGTGTAGCATGATACACCACGATATACTGTGATAACGTGTCTTAGCTTGCTGCTCTGGCAGCGTGTCCCTCTCCGGGTGCAACCACGATTCCCACTTCCCCCAGTTTCCTCCAATCACATTTTTGCAAACTGTCATCAAATTACAAATGCTGCAGATTATCGTGATAATCAGTACATTGTGATATTTTTTACACAAATATTGTGATATAATAAAAATTTGATGTCATGACATCCTTAGCAGGTTGACAAAGGCACTCCTTTGTCAGCAGAGCCACTGAAAGTGATACTTTGTATTTTTATTTATTTTGTTATTTATGACTTTGGTAACCGGGTAAGTGCACTGATCCCAGGGACCACCATACAGTGGCACAGATTTACAACAGCAAAGCATGAGAATGTAGACAGTTTGACAAATAACACATGATTACAAATAATGTACAGTTTACAATAAATGGGTAACAATGGTATACAAGAATACAGGGTAGCTTGAGGGCAGAGTTCCACAATGATACAAGGTTTGTAATACATAGATCCACTAGGCTTATATCTGTACTAGTAGGAAAACAAAATGCAAAACAAATATTTACATGCTATATACAGCAGTAGTGGACTGCATGGAATTACAAACGCCAGCTGAGAATCAATGCTGGAAAAGGCAGCCAAACATTGGGTTGGTAGAGGTGGAATTCTATGGGATATCTCTTAGAAAACACCAGTGCATCATCACTGGCCAAACAATTAGACCCTTTTTATTTATTTTTATTTATTTAATAACATTTAGAATTACAACCCTTTGAGTCATAGACTCCTTTACAAAGGCTCCATGTCAAACAAAATAGCATTAAGCAGTACAGTGTTCGGGTAAGAGAAACAAGGATTGGAAATTACGCATACAAAAATTATACAATATCATAAATACAGTGATCACGAAAGAAAAACAGTACACAAAACCACACAGACGGGGATACAGAACAATAGTCTTTGGGAGAGAAGGACCCAGCGTTATCCATAATATGCATAATATTTAGGTAGTGCATGAATACACATTTTGTTTTCCATATATATATCATGACATTTATGAGGTAGATTTATACTACAGAGCCCCACCTAGAGGGGGAGCAGGAGGAAGAGAAGGTTAGAGACAGTCACAGGCTGAAGATTCTAGCAGATGAGCTTTGAGACTGGTCTTGAAGGGACAGATCCTGGGCTCCAGGGAGATGGGGGGGGGGTTGTCGTTGAGCCAACGGGGGGCTCTGTATAAAAAGGCTTTTTGACCAAGGGAAGTTCAGCAGTGGGGGACTACTAGGGAGGTCCCAGTAGAACTTAGAACTATGGGAGGTTCTGACCAATGAGGTGGGTTGGATGAGGCTATGCAGACCAGGTGGGGCTTGACCAAGGTGGATTTTCTTGGCCAGGAGGCAAGTATGGTACCTAGGACGGGCGTCAAATGGCAACCATTCAGCAGACTTGTAGAGATCACAGGAGTGTGTCAATCTGTCACAACCTGTGACCAGTCTGCACGCTTTGTTGAGGGCAACTTTGATGTATCGTAGTGCAGTGGGGTCAGCAGTGCCATAGATCACGATGCTGTAAGCTACCAGGAAGAGGGCAAAAGAGGTAACAGCCAGGTGGATAGCCACTGGGAGAAGGCAGTATTTGTGATGGTACAGAAACCCCAGTCTGGAGCTGATAGCGGAGGACAGTTGTTGGATATGTGCATGGTAGGTGAAGGGACGTGTCTAGGGTGACACCTAGATATCTGAACGAATCAACTAGCTCAAGCGGGGATCCTAGTGAGTTAATGATGGTCAGTGGGAAATCACGATGAGGACTCTGACGGTGGGCAAAGGCCCTGCCTTTCTTACTGTAAAATATTCCAGGCATCTTCCAGTTTTATTGGAAGGGAAACCTGTCTAGTTTGTTCCACCAGAATTTGAGTATTTTATAAATGTTTAATTTATTTTTTCTCAAGAGAAAAGATGTCTGCCACATTTGACTTAGAAATAGTGTTGTAGACCTGGCAAGAGTTAGGATCGAGAACAATTAAAAAACTCATGGCAGGCAGCATGGGCGGTACCTAGAAAAGTAGATTAGACAGACATGCTAATATTTTAATTGCAGCTGAAATTAACTTTTTTGGGGAAATACTGTTGATTGTACTACAGCTTTGAACATATTGGGGCATAGGTCAGAAACTGGGTTTCAAATTGGGCTATGTCTCTCATCCAGTGACAAAGAACAGCAAAGTGTTTTTTGCAGAACTGTACGTTTGAACGTTGGAATGTTTACCAATGTCTTTTATTTATTTCTGTTTGAATTTTTTGGGTCTAAGATCATGATTACTAAAGACACAAAATGAATCAGTTTTAATCTGATGGGCATTGCACAATCTGGTGAGAAAGACAACAGACTGTGCCTTAATAGATTTGTAGTCTCCTGAACTCACAGCAGTCACAAGACAATCGAGCAAAGCTTGTCAGCTGCCAATGTTACAATAGAATGGCAAACAGCCAGTCACCTTCTTGCTGACATTATTTTACTGCTGCTGGCACGTAACTTGTAGATTATGATAGGAAGACCATATTTTTTCAATTATAAATCACTAATGTGAATTCAGCCAATCAGCACGCAAAGCCACTTTACCTCTTATTCTGATCATAAATCGTTCTTGGCCAATCAGAATTGTTCATTTCTAAACATTCCAGGTACTCTTATAACCATTATAGATCCAGAGAGCGCTCCCGGCCAATCACAGCGCTTCTTTCCTCTGCACATGAAACACTCTTATTCTGTGAAGAGCGTCTCATGCACAGCTACACTGGAAACGTTGTAGGCAGCTTTTTTTTTTTAAATAAATATATTATCGCTCAAGCTTGATTGATAATATATTAATACTACTGCTGAGACAACTATTACGGCTGTAAGAGTGGTCTCACTTACGTTCTTAGGGTATCAGAACCGCTCACCTTCAGGTTGTGGTTCTAAAACCCTACGAATGCATGTGAGACCACTTCTTCAACTGTAAGAATTGTCTCGACGGTGCTATTAACATACATAAAAAGGTGTCTCATGCACATAGTTCTAAAATTCTGATGTTCTAAGTTCAGTTAGCAATAGTCCATATCCGCTCACAGGGGTTTATATTATTTCCCATATAGCAAAACATCTGATTTCGAGTTTACTTTTTTTTTAAATGCAATCTTCAACATAATTTATGTTTATATGTACACTTTCTGTGTCTCTTACGGTTATAAAAGTTTCTTCTCTAGTCCTTTATGTGCCAGAACTGTTCAGCTTCTCTTCACAGTTCTCTCCTCAAAGAACTTGAGAAGGCACTCTTATAACCATAAGAGACACAGTAACTGTACTTATGCACACACAGTACAGCACAGTGTGTTCCTTTCCAGAAGCACTATGACGGAGTGCTCCACTTTGGACCCAAGGGGATGGACGGCACACTAAAATAAAAAATAAAATGCTCTAAACTTAATATAAATCACCTGAGCTATGTCTCATATGGTATAAGAGAATCCTCTTGTGAGGTTTAGGCAGACAGAACCACTCACCTTTGCTTCACGGTTCTCTCCCCCAAACCTCAAGCTTGGAGTTTCTCATGCCATAACAGACATCCAACAGAGGTTCTATTAATTTATATTGTAACATGGCATAAAACTTCATACTAAAATATACTATTTCTATTGGTTGAAATGTAACAGCTGGTACTGTACTAACCATGGTCTAATTCCTAAGTAGACCACAGTTGCTGATGTAGTACCTTCACGATCCACTCCAGTAAAAGCAGTATACAAAGTTTTGGTCTTTCCCACCCACCCGCCAGACTTCAAAGAAAATGGAGCAGCTCGAAGTTGCATTATCTATCGCACCTTCTTACAGCACTCCCAGTCTCCACACATGGGTAATCTCTGGCACTCCTCTCAGGCAGATGCACAAAAGAACTTCAGGATCGAAATCTGATCCCTCTCCTCCCCTTCCCTGCTTCTGTCTCCTCCCCTGTAGTTCCCAGACTCTCCAGTTTCTTTTGTGCATCTCTCCAGGCTGGTCATAGATTGTTGGCTTTGTGCCAAGAAAGGTAAGATTTTTTCACAAACCCCTACATTATACTTCCAAAATTCAGCCAGCATATTTACTGTTGTTGCAGAATTAGTTAGCAAATCGAAGAGCGTTAGGGACCATCAGGGACTAGTGTATTTTATAAAAATTGTGCACAGGCAGAATTGTATGAGACTCTCTGTCTCACTCCTTCCTCAGTATACCTTGTTCTGCTGAGGAAAGGATACAGGTGCACATCGAGAGCAGGATAACATCTATGCGCCCAGCTTCCCACCAGCTCACCTTGTTCAGCCGGTGGGCAGAAGCTACACTAACTATGTTTTATTTGGTGCCTCAGCAACAGGACACTGGATGCGCTCCTTGCAGTTCACCTTGTTCAACCGCGAGGGCGACGTTGTACTCAATGGATGTCTGTTCCCCCCCTTAATCGGCCTACCTTCCTCACGGCATTGGTGCGACCACGCTCGCTCAGCTCCTCCATCCCAAGCACCTTTAGGCGGCTTCCCTTGCTCGGTGTTCTCCGCACTGCGAGACAAGCCATGCCTTCTCTCTTCCTCCATTTTCTCGAGAGCCCTTCCTCTCATGAGAACTTAGCCAACCTATCACAGCTTCATTATATCCCCACCTAAGATGGCGGCACCCTGTGGTACTCTCCCCTTACCTAAAATGGCGGCGCAAGGCAGGCAGTTCTTAAAGGGGCCATGTCCTTTCCAATTAAAAGGGAAACGCTTAACTTTTCCAAACCAGCGATTTTCTACTGGTTATAAGGGGACACAAGGATGCATACTGAGGCTCTTCAGTGGAAGCAGAGAAACTGTTTAAGGCTTATTTTGCATGTAACAAGGCTCCATTGTTTTTAATGCCATGGGCATCTGTTCTACAGGGTACAGTCATATTGCTTGGCCCTTACTACAGAAGCTGAACCAGGTGTCAGCTCCACGCTTCTGGCTAGTATGTGTACAGTTTTTTAATAGTTATGTTAAGGTGCTGAACAACAGTTACATCTCCTCCCCTACTCTATTATGCTTTTCAGAGGAGACAAAGTGACTTCCAGATGGATTTGCAGAAAATGTCCCCATATTCTTTTAACCTCCAACTTGGGAGACCTCTGCTCCCTATACATGGGTTGATGCAGAACCAAATATTTTCAATTCAAATTCGGTGTCCCCAGAAGAGGACATCCTACAAGATAGCACTTCCACCTCATCTTAGAGCGTGGTAGTTCAGCTTTTCCAAAAACTGTTGGACAGAATGGACGCATTGGGAGCAGATAAACGGCCCTGGTCCCCAGAGAACCCCCCTTCCCCAAAACGTCAGAGGTGTGCCCTGATTCCTATCCCAGATGACAGGTCGGAATCTCCATACTTGGGGGACGAAGACCCTGAGGAGCAGGAGGCCAAGGAAGACATGGCCGCCAGGCTATGCCCCTTCGACTCCATCCCAGAGATCATCAGGGCAGTGTGTGAAACACTCAGAATTAATGGGCACACACAAGAACCAGAGAACAGACTGGACCCCTTAGTGCGTGATAGAAAACATTCCACCACCTATTTCCCCTTTTGCCCAGCCTTGGAAAACATCCTGGCAAGGGAGTGGGAGGCTCCAGACCCAATAAAGACCAGGGAGAAGGGCACCTTCGAGAAGAGATACCCCCTAGCACAGGAGAAACAGAAGGCTTGGTCTACAGCCCCAAAAGTTGATTCTGAAGTCTCGGCCCTGAGCAGTAAGATGGTTTTACCTTCTGAGCCAGCATCCACATTAACAGACCCCATGGACAGGAAAGTAGACAATATAGTTCGGAAGGTTGACGACATGTTAACCATGAACATGAGAGCTTCCATGGTAGCCACATACTCCTCCAGAGCTGTTCTCAGATGGCTGGAAGCAGCTCGACTAGATATACCAGAAACCAGCACCCATGGGGCCACTATGGATTACGCTATTCAAGCAATAAAGTACTTGGCAGATGCCACTATTGACACTTTTAAAATGGCATCCAGATCAGCAGCATCAGTAAGCAGAGCCAGAAGACTAATTTGGCTAAAACTCTGGACGCTGACCAAGAATCAAGTCCAGGGTCATGAAGCCTACTGGGGACAAGGTGCTCGCCCAAGCATAGAGGAATTTACCGTCAAGAAGGGGGACGACAAGGACAACCAAGGGGGTCAGAGCACCCTACCTTCCTTTTGGAGCAATAGATTTTGTCCCTATTCAAACAGAGGAAAGAAGGGTCCTAGGTACCCTGGCCAAGACAGGCGCGCCTTCAGGCTCAAACCGAATTTCTTCAGTCAAACGCTCCAATATCATTCAAACCAGGACCGCGGTAGCCACTTCAACCCCAAGCAAGGCTACAAACCCAACAGGCAAAACAGAGGCTTTCGGCAATGAGAATCCCCAGGCCCAGGACAATGCGGATGCAGAGGGGGGAAGACTACAGCTCTTCTCCGGAACCTGGGCTGAAACAGTCAAGGACCAATGGGTCAAAGAAATAATCAAACACAGATACGCCATCGAGTTCAACTCCTTGCCAAGACAAGACAGATACATGGACTCTCACGTTACGAAAGACAGATGACACCTACACAAGTCAGAGCAATACTACACCAGCTGCTCAACAGCAAAGCCATAAAACCGGTTCCAAACCACAAGTGATACTCAGGCATCTACTCAGTGTTCTTTCTGGTCCCAAAAGAGACAGGAGATTTACGTCCAATACTGGATCTCAAATTTGTGAACAAATTTGTGAAGTACCAAAGGTTCAAAATGGAGACCCTACGATCTACCATTGCGGCAGTCCGCAAGGGAGACCTACTAACGTCCATAGACCTGAGGGATGCCTACCTCCACATTCCAATCAGACCATCCCACCAGGATTTCTCAGGTTCAGCATCCTGGGGTATCATCTCCAGTATCAATGCCTACCCTTCAGTTTGGCATCAGCGCCCCGAGTTTTCACCAAGGTCATGGCACCACTAGCAGCCACACTCCGCATGGAGGGAGTCCATGTAATCCCTTACCTGGACGACTGGCTAATTTGGGCAAGATCAGGAGGAGTCCCAAGCAGCAACACGGAGAGTGCTACAGTTGCTCAACCAACACGGATGGATTATCAACACCTCCAAAAGCCACCTGACACCGACCCCAACTATAGAGCACCTAGGGGCGGTGTTCAACATAGCCACTGGGACAGTCAAACCTTCAGAAACATGCATCAACGTGTTAGTGAACCAATGCAGGCACATACTGCACTGCAAAATGACGACACTGTGGCACCTTGTGCAGTTGTTAGGTCTAATGGCGGCTTTCACAGACCTACCCAACTGGGCCAGAGCACACATGAGGCAACTCAAATGTCTGCTCCTCGACAATTGGAATTATAATCTACAAAATTACAACCAAAGGGTGACCATTCCTATGCAAGTACAAAGGTCACTGAGATGGTGGGCAAACCCACACAATCTAAAACAGGGAGCAAGATTGGAAAAAAGGAGCAACAAGAATCCTAGAAACAGACGCAAGCCTACAAGGCTGGGGTGCTGTAATGGACAGGTGATCAGTCCAAGGAAAGTGGACAGGATCAGAAACTAAACTGCCGATCAACATCCTGGAGACCAGAGCAATATGACTAGCTCTACAATACTTCAAATCACAAGTAACAAGACACCACATAAAGGTGCGCACAGACAGCAAGGTAGCAATGTCTTACATAAACAAGCAAGGAGGAACAAAAAGCAGAGCCATTGCTCGGGAGACAGAATCCCTAATGCTGTGGTCAGAAAGACACCTTCTCAACCTCACAGTGGTACATCTAGCAGGCGTGCAAAACACCAGGGCAGACTGGCTGAGCAGGCAAGCCCTACAGCAGGTAGAGTGGCAACTCAACCCAGCCATATTCAACAAACTACAAAGGAGATGGGGCCCTTTTCAAGTAGACCTCATGGCATCTGCAATGAATGCTCAGCTACCAATATATATATATCCAGGTACAAGGACAAGAACGCGGGGAATGGATGTTCTCTCGACCCCATGGCAATTCCAGAAAGCTTATGCATTTCTCCCAATATCCATGATACCTGCAATTCTACAAAAAATCAGGGACACGGGCACCACAGTGATTCTAATCGCCCCGGACTGGCCAAGACGGACATGGTATGTGCTCATCAAAAAGATGTTGATGGACAGGCCTATGAAACTCACCCCGTAACAGACATTACTCAAACATGGGCCAATCTGGCATAAGGACGCACGACCACTGAGGCTGATGGCATGGTCACTCAGAGAGTCAGACTGCTGAACCTAGGGGTGTCGGGTAAGGTAGCAGATACTCTGCTACAGGCCAGAAGACACTCCACTAACAAGACATATAACAGACACTGGGGGACATTTGTTTATTGGTGTAACTGTAAACAACTTCAGGCTTCAAATTGCAGTATTTTACATGTGTTAGAGTTTCTGCAGGATGGTTTAGATCAAGGGTTGACAGCGTTATCCTTAAAGGTACAAACAACCGCCATAGGAGCAATACGGGGGGAAACAGATGGACAGTTACCTGGTGCACACCCATTAGTACAATCCTTCCTAAAAGCAGCCACCAACATCACTCATCCCCCTAGGCCAGTTACTGCCCCCTGGTAGCTTAACTTAGTGTTGGATGCCTTAACTGAGGAACCTTTCGAACCTCTGGATTCAGCCCCCCTACCCTTCTTAACCATGAAAACAGTCCTTCTGGTAGCAATATCTTTAGCTAGGAGAACCAGTGAGATACAGGCCCTATCATGTAGAGAATCTTTTCTCACTTTCCTCACGGATTGGGTGGTCCTAAGAACCATACCATCCTTCATCCCAAAGGTGGTGACGGCTTTTCACACGGGTCAGGAAATTATAGTCCCAACCATTTGTCCAACTGAACAGGACCCTAACAGGGACACCCTCATCTTTCTAGACCCAGCTAGAGCCCTTCTCACCTACCTAGACAAGACAGAATCTTTCCGACAGTCAGATAGACTCTTTGTCCTCCATCAAGGACAAAAGAGGGGCTTACTGGCCTCTAGGGCTACTGTTGCCAGATGGTTGCGAGACACCATCTCCCAGGCTTATAAGGCAAGGGAGACCAAACCACCGACCATCATCAAGGCCCACTCTACTAGGGCAATAGCCACCTCCTGGGTGGAAAGAAGCTTTGTGTCAGTAAGGGAGATCTACCAGGCGGCTACTTGGTCATTCTCCCCCCACCACACGTTTACCAGGTACTACCGATTGGATACAGGGTTGACAGGTAATTCCAAATTTGGGCGAAAGTAATTCAAACAGTCTTGAGTCAGGTTCCTCCTTCCTCCCACGTCAACTCCAATACTGCTGTATAATCACTGATATGTGGAGACTGGGAGTGTTGCAAGAAGGTGCGATAGATGATGGAGGTTTACTCACCTGGTAAAGGTGATTATAGGAGCACCTTGTTACAGCACTCCGTAGCCCACCCACTGAGGAGGAACACACATTAGCAAATCCATGAATAAGGATTCTGAAGAATGCAATGATGCGTTCATTAATGCTGATTTTAAACAATGTTGTGATTACAAGATTGTACACTACGCAGAGAAGCGTAGGCAGTAACAGCTTCATTTATGTACACTGTGTGCCACCAAAAAAACAGAGTAAATGATAAACTGTTTACATAAATCACAATGTGTGGTATGTCTTTTCTACAGGTGGCACTCCTCAGGGAGACCACCGGGCCTCTTTACTGTCAATTCATACATTCAGAAGGTTCCAAAATCTCGGGAAGATCTCGTACTGAGGAGTCTGGGAACTACAGGGGAAGAGACAGAAGCAGGGGAGGAGAGGGATCGGATTTCGATCCTGAAGTTCTTTTGTGCATGAGCCTGAGAGGAGTGCCCGAGATTACCCATGTGTGGAGACTGGGAGTGCTGTAAGAAGGTGCTCCTATAATCACCTTTACCAGGTGAGTAAACTTCCATTTTGTATCTGCTGAGTAGCAGGAATAACCCATTGGGTGGACACCCAATGTGGGAAGAAAACAAACACAGCTACACAAAGTACATCAACAGCAGCTAAGACCATGTCTCTTCATGTAGTGCAAATGTTATATAATCCACAGTTAGAAACCTCCTCACAATGTGAAAAATGTTTAAAAGTTAGTTAAAAACTGTTTTGAGTATAAATTAGTAGCCAAGTATAATGTGCCATGTTTCTTTATATAGTGCAAATGTTGCCAAATCCACAGTTAAAACCCATTTTAAAATGTTAGAAATGTTTAAAAGTCATTTAAAAAGTGTTTTATTAAAAATTTAGAAACTGCCGAGTGTTTTCTTGGCTAACTCTTCCTTACTACTGTGGCTGTATGCAGAATTTTTATATCATGAGTACCCTTCCCACAATGCAGCATATTAGCAATCGAGAAGCAGCAGTTACAAGCAGCGTAGAAAGATAGCTGTACATTTTTGCACAGTTTTAAAAGATATTTTGTGATTTACAAAGGTGAAAAGCTGTGACGCCAGATATTTCTACGGAACATGTGTAATCCCCGCGATATGTCCAATAGATGTGTTCTAATATTTGTGCAATATTTCTTTGAAGATAGAGGGGGGACGGCTCAGAGGTAATGTGAGGAAGCATTTTTTCATGGAGAGGGTTGTGGATGCATGGAACAGCCTCCCTGAGGAGGTCGTGGAGTCAAGAACAGTGGGGGAATTCAAGAATGATGGGACAGACATAAGGCAGTCCTAGTGGGGGGTAGGAGGAAGTAAGCTGTTGGTTAACTAGGATCTGCAGCTTATCTGTTAGGTAGGAAAATGGGCAGACTAGGTGGGGCAAGCGGTCCCTATCTGACGTCAAATTCTATGTTTCTATGTTTCAGCATGTTCTACTGCTGAACATAAAGTATTTGAAAGCAAAATCATGTCTCACTTTTCATTTCTTGAAACACCACTACTCATACATTCAATGCCACGTTACAAGAGGATTAAGTCACTCGAAAGGATGGGTGTACTGTGGAATTAATCCATGGTTGGGTCATTGGAGGCACTCGGATGAACCCCACAACCATGGATTAATTCCACAGTAAACCTATCCTTTTGAGTGGCTTAATCCTTAAGTAGAAATGCTGAAGCATGCACAAAAAATGTTTACATCCGAAGCTCTGGTGTTTTGAGAGGGTTTCTGGTACATTTTGGGGGAAAATAAACTTTTTTTTATGTATCTGCCCACATGACTCCCTGACTCACATATGGTATTTTTAGTTAAGAACATAAGAAGATGACGGCAGATGGGGACCTTGTGATCCACCTAGTCTGCCCGTGAATCCTACCCCCGCCCCTATAGGTTGCTTGTTTTGCTTTTACCATAGTGTCGGTCCCATGCATGTTTAAATTCATTCAGTTCAATTCTTTATTTTACCAGGAGAAAACACCATTGAGAGGATTCATTTACAAGGTGGTTCTGGGAGTACATAGATACACAGAGGAACATCAAGGCAATATTAAGAGAAACAAAAGATCAGTACTACAGTACACAGGAATCGGTAATACAGTATATGCAAAATGCACAATGAACATTGTATGGACAGCTTAACATTGGTTCAAAAGATGCAGGTACACAGACATGAAGAACAATATACATCAACTATTATCTATGACCAACTGGTCAACTAATTAAGCACTGAAAGTAAACATGACTCGACAGTACTTGGCTTGCAGTCATTCAGAGCAGCGCTAGCCTAAAAAGGGTAGAGGGATTGGGTGGAAGTCTGAGGGAAAGCTGGGGGGGGGGCAAGGGTAGGGGGCACATGTATAAGGGTGTGTGAGGGACACTGTAGGGGAGTGGAAGGGTGGCAGGGACCTGGTAGACAGGTGGGAGGGGGGAGAAGGGAGAAGGAGGCGGGGATGGGACTATGCAGGAATAAATAACAAGTGCTTACCATTAAGATTTTGGGTCTATGGATGGGTGCACCTGCCGAGAAAGGGTGGGGAGGCAGGTTATGAAAGACAAGAGCAAGTACCTTTGAGAGAGCGATTCAGAAGAGTTTTAAAGGTGGACAACGCGAGTAATTTAGGAAGTCTTAGAGTGCTTTGGAAGTTAGTCCAAAGGGTGGGAAGGACATGACTAATGGAGGATTCACCGTGGCGTGTTCTGATTCCTGGGACCTCGAGCAGAAGATAGGAGAGTCTTCAGAGAGAATAAGGTCCCTCAGTGAGCGTAAGGAGGTCAGTCATGTATTTTGGAAGCTTGCCGATAAGGGTTCTGAACATCCAAAGGACAGCATTTTGTATTCTCCTAGTGTTCAATGATTGCCACCCGATTTGGGTGTAGCGGGAACAGTGATGTGTATTGTGGGGGGCATTCGTTATGAATCGGATAGCCCTGTGGTATAGCGTAACCAGCTTATTTAAGGAAGCCAGTGGGCAGTGGCCATATATAATGTCTGCGTAATCTAGCAGGGGGAGGAAGGTAGTTTGTACCAATCTCATTTTGGCATAATGTGTTAGCAGGTGTTTGATACGATAGAAAAGTCCCAGCCTTTACGTGAGTTTCTTTGAAAGCTCTTCTAGGTGGACAGCAAAGGAAAGTTTGTGGTCAAGCCAGAAACCTAGATATTTGAACTTGTCCATTAGTTCTAGCGGCTCCCCAATAGGGTCTGGAGCTGCAGCTTTTGGAGTTCAGGAAGAACATTTACCAAGTGGGTGCGAGGGGAGAGGAACATGGCTTTGCTTTTTTGGCATTAAGAAGCGGTTTCAGATGGAGGCGGTTAAGTTGAAGAGTATTGAAATCATACAAAAGGTCCAAGCACGCTTGCTTCGTGGAGTGTCTGGTGACATAGAGCACGGTATCGTCTATGAAAAGGTGAACACTAGTTTTGTTAAGCTCAGCATTAATATTATTTATGCAGATAGCAAATAATAGGGGCTCCAATGTCGACCCTTATGGTACTCCTCTTAGTAGAGTTTTACAGGGGAAGCAATGTCCTTGGATCTTACGTACTGCTGCCTGCCAACCAGGTAGCCATTGAACCATTTAGTGGACGTGTCATCAAGTCTGAGGTTAGGTAGCATGGCTAGGAGTAAGTCGTGATCCACAGCATCAAAGGCCTTACTTAGGTCCAGGAATAAGGTACAGACATATTGCTTGGTATCCAGGGCAAGTTGCCAATCATTCATGACTTTGGCCAGCACTGAGGTAGTACTATGATTCAGCCTGAAGCCAGATTGCAGTGGACTAGGATATTGTTGGATTCAAGGAATTCTCTAAGTTGGGAAATGATGACTTTCTTGAGAAGTTTTGATAGGATTGGCAACAGGGAACTGGTCACTTGGGTCCCCGGATTTAAAAAGGGGAATGACATGTGCTATTTTCCATTGCTGTGGAAGGGTGCCTTGGGAGAGGGACCACTTAAATAGGTGGGTGATAGGAGCAACCAGGGCATGGTGGCCCAACTTTAGGAAGAAAGGCTCAATTAGGTCTGCTCCAGTGCTTTTTTTGGTGTCCAGAGCCAGTAGGAGGTCTTCTACCTGTTTGTATGTGACTGGGCTAAAGGAAAAATTATTAGCACATATGGTGGCTGAGGACAGGGAAGTGGGGGCTGAACCATCCAATCGGACGAGAGGATTGCTGGTGGGTGAGGTATCAAATGCTAATCCCGCAGCAGCAAAGTGGTTATTTAACTGAGCTAGAATGTCCTGCTCATCAGTGAAGGTATGGCTGTATTTAACAATTTTCGAGGGTAGAGATGAAGCAAGGCTACGGGCTTCTATATCTTTCAAAATCTGCCAGAACAGTCCAGGGCGGATTGGAAATAGTTGACTTTAACTTATCGGATGAGTTTGGTACAGTGGTTCCTGGATGCTCTGATGGACACCTAGTCTACTGGTAGTTTGTTTTTTGCATCTGATGTGGAATGCTGATTTAAGGAGTGGAGTAAACCACAGGCATGCTCTGTTACCAACTCTACGCTTTATTCGGGGGGGCATGTTTGTCAATGACCGTTAGGACAAGGTCTTGGAATAGTGTCAGGCCTCATTTATGGAATTGGCGAGGTAGAAGTCTTGCCATCTAATCAGGGCTAGGTCAGATAAGAAGGCAGCGGGATTGAATTTCAGAAGCTCCTTTTGAAAGTAAATTTGGGTGAAGAGGTAGTCTTTGGGATGGTCCTTACACAAGCTACCACCCTGTGGTCACTTACATCATTGTGAAAGACGCCTGATTAGGTGAATTTGTGTGGCTTGTTGACTAAAATTATGTCTAGAAGAGAACTATTTGACAGGAATTTTTGCATTGGGTCTAATGGGTTCCTGAATAAGTTGTGAAAGGCCATATTTCTCAGAAAGGTCCCTGTGAAGTTTGGAACACGGGGACAGCAATGTCTAGACTTAGATCCCCCAGGATAATCATCTCAGAGTTGGACGCCTCCAGTAATTTGCACAGATGAGAAACTACATCGAGGCCCCCTGAGGGAGGTCTGTAGCAGCCTGTGATAAGAATAGACTCATTAGAGGGCAGGGATAGCCTCAAGGTCAGATTTTCAAAACCTTTTGGCACTGAAGTGGAGTCGGTAATGGAGACTGAGTAGTTGTCCAGCACATAGATAGCAACCACCCTCCCCCCACCTCTACTACTGTACCGCTATCAGTCCTAAAGATGATATATGACAGAATACTAATAGCATGATCTGGTGTATAACTTTTTAACCAGGACTCTGAAATTACTAGAATGTCAGGTTTGGTGTGACAGGCCCAGGCCTGGATAAGATCTTTTTTTTTTCAGGATGTTACAGGCGTTTATATGTAAGAAGCTAAGTCCTTTTAGGGAGGTCAGAGGGTGCGGTAATCGGTGACAGAGGGCCAGGGTTAAGCTCTATATTTCCTGAGCAAAGCAGCAATAAGAGCAGAATGGTCTTTGCTGCAACCGCCTCTGGTGGAAGGCTATTCCATGGGTCTATCACCCTCTCCATGAAAAAGTACTTATGCTAGGTGCCAGACCACCAACAGACCACATCCAAACCATGTAATCCATCAACTCAGCTGCAGCAGGGCTTGCTTCAGGTGACAGGCAGGCTTCCCTCACCCCAGGGCCTTGGTCAGGGCTGTTTTGTTTTGGGGGGGTTAGTTATTTCATTTTTTGGTTTTTTGAGAAACAATCAGTCAGGTCCAGCCCATGAAAAAAAAAAAAAGACCTTTTTAAAAGTATTCTCACCTATCTTTCTCCTCAACTAGATTCAGGTCAGGCATTCACCCTTGGGCACCTTCTAGCTCCCTCCCGGCGGTGCTGCCTCCCAGACTCTCCTCTTTAGACTCCATCGCTGACCCTCCTCAGACCCAGTAGACAGAAAAAAGTCAGTCCTGATCCAGACCCCGACAAACAAGAGAGTCGGACGCATCAACAGCCATAAAAAGCTGAATGCTGTGAACAACGGCAACATGCACACAGTGCCTGCATACAACATTACACACACCATGCACCAAGTCTGCGCTAACACAGTCTGGCCTGTCTCGTCACTGGCATCTGTGTTAGCGGTGGAGTGTATGTGTGTGCATGTACCATTACTGTGGTGTGCCGCCAGGAGGGTCGGGCTGCTGAAACATAGCCAACAGAAAAAAAACATTTTTTAAGGGGCCAGGAGGTCCTCGGAAACACCTCACTGCCATAAGGGCAGATGTCAGCTGGGAGTTGGGACAGAAACACCCAGTCTGCCATAAAAACTGGACAAAACAATTTTTTTTAAAAGTCAGGATACTGGGACAGGGCAGCAAAAATCGGGGCTATCCTGGTCTAACGGAGACATCTGGTCACCCTATTGTAAACTACTGTTAAACCCCCCTTATGTTTACTTTTGTCATTCCTGAAGCACCCCTCAGTTTATTTTATATATGGCTGAACACTTCTGAACACAGGAAGCACTGATCCAACATTCTTCATGGGTAATAATAATAAATAATAATCTTTATTTAAATTAAGCGCCTTTCAAAATATCAAGGCACTGTACAGTAAGGTTAAAACAGCAACAATAAAATCAACAACAGAACAATAAAATAATCTAGCGGGGTCCCTTCAATCCATTACACTGAAGGCCATAAAAATGTTTTCAATGCCTGTTTAAATCTCCCCCAGTCGCACACTTCCGCAGCTGATGGGGTAAATAATTCCAGATGGTAGGGGCCACGTACATAAATGCATGGGTCCCAGAAGATTTTAAAGACACCCTTGGAATCTCCAGCAACCCCTTGTCAGTCGAACGGAGCTGTTGCTCGGGGCAGTAAAGTACAAGGAGCACTTTCAAGTAGTCAGGACCAAGTCCGTGTAGGGCTTTGTAAGTCAGTAATCCAACTTTAAAGATGATCCGCCACTGAATCGGCAGCCAGTGCAGATTGCGCAGCACAGGGTAGCTATAAGAAAGCACAAGGTGATGACACCATAGACTTGTGTCTGTACCACCTCTGGAGATTGAAGTGCAGCCTCAAGAGAAAGCCACTACTGAAGCAGAGCTGAGGGGGATGATGTTCTGACACACATTACAAAGAAGTGAAACTTTGTTACTGTAATCTGCACACGAGATTTTACTTTCTGTTCCCAACCTCCACCCCACCCGCTCGAGTGTGTGGGTGTCAGCCAAAATCTAAAGAACACTTCAATTACCAGAGTCTGAGTTCAAGTTCAAGTTTATAAATGTAGACATCAGATTCTCTGAAAATGTAGTAACTCACCATGTCATCTACGGTTTGGAGCCTGCTCTCACATCTTCAGATTTAACTTCCTTTCTCGTTTTGGGAACTGCTTTTGTTGGTCAGATTAGGAAGTTAAGTTCAGGGCTGAGTGAACATGCCCAAACAGTTCAGATACGAATGCACGTCTCTGCAGTGCTGGTACAGAATGTGTCTGCACTGAGAGATAAAGAAAGAAACCCACCCAGGATTGGTACTCTAGCCCTAAAGGGAATTTTTAAGTATTTTCTTAACAGTTAGTTCACAGCTTTTTACAGTGATTCAGTATCAAGACTGGTAGGTGAGTTTTTATTTTAAATATTCGGGTTAAAGGGGAATAGGCAGTACCACAGTCCCCATACTTAAGTGTGGGGTTGGTGCCAACATGCATTTTGTGTGCAAAAATATTTTGGTTTGCTTACTGTAGCATAGCAGATTGTAACAGACTAATTTTGCTTAGTTCCCGGGTCGCCCCTGAAAAAAGGATCTCTGGTCTCAGGGGGCTTACCCGGTTACCAAAATCTAAAAAATTAAATAAATAGTTCTAGGCTGACATCTTCTGTTACTACAAGGCCCAGAATCCCCTGCAGCTGACATCAGAGCAGTAGGCAGCAGTGGGAGATTCAACAGCCTGCAGTGCATGTTAGAGTTTATGTAAGTTTTGATCTCTTGTTTGCTGGTCCCACTGTCCTTACTGGGCTACAGAGGACTGTGCTTAGCCCCTGGAGAAAAGCAGACCTGGAAAACATCTGATTGGAGATTATAAAAGCTCTAACATGTACTGCGGGACTGCTGCCTGCTGCTCTGATGTCAACTGCAGGGGATTCTAGGATTTTTAGTAACTGAAGATGTCAGCCTAGAACTAAGCAAAATTGTCTGATACAATCTAGTTTACTGCAGTAAACAGTTAAGTAAAGCAAAATGTTTTTGCCCACACAGTGCACATTGTGCCCTTTGTGCTAACTGTTGCCCTTTTAAGGTGACGTCTGAGCTCCAGGGAAGGCTTGTGCCTCAGTCTCTAGCCTAGTCCTCATTGTATGGGGCATGAATTGGGGGGGGACCATGAGGCAGGATCTAAGGACCATGCTTGGGGGCAGTATTCCTTTTCCCTTCATTTTGCTCACCTCTTTTCCCTGTTACATCCACCCATTGTCCTTCTATCTACTCGAGACATTGTGCTGCCCTGTGACATCAGCCTTCACGCTTCTGTATCAGGACCGCTGTGTATCAACAGATCAGTGTCACCCCTCCCCAGTGCTGCAAGCACCGGGCCCCTGCTACGCTATTCAAGTCACATTAGTAAAAGTCAGGCGGCGTGCAAGTCACTCAAATGTTGTTCCTCTGGCTTTTATCAGTCCAGTCCCATTGACCTATTTTCACCAAATTCAAGGTCGGGGGGAAAACTGGACTGCCAGGACCAGACCTAACCAGATTGGTAAAAGCTGGACTGACAAAATATGCACAGCTTGAAACTTGCATTCAGTCTGGCCACACTGGCTGGCCTGGCTTTTACTGATTTGATCCAGCCTGGTCCGATGGCCCACTTTACAGTGACATCATGACAGCGAAACTCAAAAACACACCATTACAGCGGCAGTCGCTGTAATGGTCTGTTTTCACCGACTCTGCTTCTCCCAGTGTTCTTCCCCCTCCCCAAAACAACTCTGACTTGGAGTTGATTATATGTAAATGCAGGGAGCAGAGTCCCCCAACACGGGTAAAACACTTTATTTTGTGACAGCACGATGCCGGTGTTGGTATTGTGCTGTCACTGTGTGGACGCTATAAACTTACTGTCGACCACAAGTGGCGCTCCAGCCTGGTTCTGTTGGTCCAGATTTCAGCAAGTCCCTTACTTTTAGAATATTTGAGATCTCAGTTTCAGTCACACAGGGTGGTGGCGCAAACCAGGGTCTAATTGTTTTTCCACTGTGTTGCCACTCTTTGGTGTTGGGTTGCTCGAATTCCGAGTCACAGAATTAGATTCATTCTGACACGAATTTAGGAAGAAGGATTTTTGAAACTGCAGTCTGAAAATCCTGCTTCCAAAATGAAAGACTAAAACACGTTTTCACATAGGAAATTAGAATTTAGGAATCAGGATTCCAAATCAGTTCCACTTCTGAGGTTCTTTTCGGAATCAAACAGGAAATGGGATTCGGAATTGGAAGATCCTAAAGTCCTAAACAGTAAAACTGGATAGAAACTGGACAGTTCCAATCATCTCCACCTCAGCACCTTACACCACTCTTGCTCTAAAGTTTCACAGGGAAGAGAGCCCCCACAACTCGGTTCCAACGCAAATGGGTCTGCCCACCTACTAGATGTTAGTGGATGCAAACAGGGGTTGTACGCACTAAAATGCTGGTTAGCGACTCCAAATGGAGTTGCAGGATGGTACAGTGAAAGTCACATGGCGTTATACCAAGATGGAAAGAAATAAGGTCCAGGAGCCATGTGACCCTAAGAAGAACAAGAGTTGGCTGCAGCCAAGAATGGCAGCTCTAACATTTTCTTGTAAAATATACTCTGTGACCTGGAACATTTGTTGCAGTGGTGGTAGTGGAGGTGGGGTTCGGATTAGGTGCCATCGGCAAGAGTAACAGAACGGAACGGGGGTATGGAGGGGGGACTCAATGGTTGACAGGGACATGGACAATCAATTCGTAATATTCCAGGGCTACTGGACCACCAAGGAAGACTGGCGATTCTAATTCTAATTTCCTATGTGAAAACGTGTTTTAGTCTTTCATTTTGGAAGCAGGATTTTCAGACTGCAGTTTCAAAAATCCTTCTTCCTAGTAATTATACCTGGGGTTCTGACATCATTTCCTCAAGAGGGCAAGGTACACATCACTGTCATATCCTGTCTAGCACACTGCACTGACAATATAAGCATACGCATTATATAAATACGTATATTTCTATATAACGCACCAATCACACACACACAAAAAAAAAAAAAAACTAAACAAGGTAGACAGTTATGTGGGGAGTAGTACAATGTAATGGCTGTGGGGCAGCAGTCTTCCAGGAGTCTTTCTGGAGGCTGAGATGCTGCCCTGTTTGCAGACAACTATCTGCCCTGAGGGAGGAAATTGCCCATCTTCAGGCCGCACTGGACAGTGGCAAGGGAACCTCCCCCATCCAGGGAGCACCACAGCCACCACCACTACCTCAGAGGTTGCGAAGAAAGCACAGCAGTTGGACCACAGTGGGTTCAGGGAGGGTAAGGGTGGTGGAACAGAGGCACACCCAGTCAGTTGTTACACTCCACAATCCATACACCATTCTGGGGGAGCATAGTTCCCCTATGGATGCACCCGCAGAGGAGACTAAGGAGGGTGCAGACAACTGTCACAAGGGAGGCCCTCAGGAAGGAGGCAGAGGGCACCACAGGGAAAGAAAGCAGCCCTGGTGGGGGACTCAATTATTAGGGGATAGAACTGGGGAGCAGGAAAACTGAAGTAGCAGCCTGCCTGGTACCATGGCTTGAGGGACAGGAAGCGATCCTTAGGATCACGAGAACAGTTGCACGGAGTCTGAGCTGGACATCATTGTCCACCTAGGGACAAATGACTTGGCTCATCATGAGATTAGAGCAGTGCAAAAGGACTTTGTAGAGTTGGGAGGGGCTTAAGACAAGTAGCACACACAGTATCCTTCTCAGAGGTGCTGCCTGTCAGTGGCATGAGTGAGGCGAGGTACTTTGCACCATGCAGTTTAACAAATGGTTAAAAAATGGTGTGGAGCACAGGG
The DNA here is from genome assembly GCA_016271365.2 of Neoceratodus forsteri. Lineage (NCBI taxonomy): Eukaryota > Metazoa > Chordata > Ceratodontiformes > Ceratodontidae > Neoceratodus > Neoceratodus forsteri. The sequence continues at coordinate 37,726,047 of JADMNL010000029.1, read as the reverse complement.
GTTTGGCTTCATTGGGGACCGGGTTCCACCTGGAGGGACACCAGCCTATACTGGCAGGATGGTCTGCATCTGTACAGGAAGGAACAAGTCTTTTGGGCAATCGGTTTAATGCTTCATTGGCAAGCCTTTAAACTAGTCAAGGGGGGAGGCACTGATAAGCAGAAGGAAAATCCCAGCCTCCCCCTACAAAACAGGGTACTAAATGAGAAAAAGACCAAGGTAGAAAGGTCAGTGGGGGTTGCCGCTACAGAAGGTAAAGCCATCAAAAAATGGAGAGCAATGAGTACCAATGCACGTAGTTTGGGTAACAAGCTTCCTGAATTAGTGGCCTTGATGGAGAAGGAAGATCTGGATATTGTGGCAGTCACAGAAACATGGTACACACAGAACCATGACTGGGACGTAAACATACCAGGATACACTATCTACAGGAGGGACAGGGAGGGTAAAGAGGAGGAGGAGTAGCTCTCACATAAGAGAAGAAATCAAAGCAACAGAACAAAAGGGTAAACAGGGAGGAGAAGAAGCACTGTGGGTCAATTTGGAGGCAGGCAATGGCACCACAATCCGCATGGGGTTAGATAGACATAGACCTCTCTCAGGGGAGGAAATGGACAAGGAAATGATAGAAAGTATACTTAGAATGGCAGATAAGGGGAGATATTGCTGATGGGTGATCTGAATATGCCAGATGTTAACTGGAGTGCAGTTGCAGCAGCCACTTCTAAGAGTGGGGTTATTCTGGATGCCCTACAGGGGCATGCCTTAGACAACTAGTATTGGAGCCCACTGAGAGGGAGCAACTTAGACCTGCTTCTCTCAAACGGAGATGAAGAGAGGATCACAGATGTAGAAGTGGGTAGCCATCTGGAACTAGTGACCATCGAACAGTATAGTTCACAATAAACACAGCAATAGAGTCAAGTCATACAAAGACAAAGGTACTGGATTTTAGGAGGCTGATTTTGCTAAAATGGGTGAGTGCCTAAGAATGCACTAGCAAATGGGCAGGAGGAGGGTGGAAGAACAATGGGGAATAATAAAAACTGCCATCACAGAGGTAACAAGCCTTTGTGTAAAGCAAATAAACAAAATGAAACGAGGTAAGAAACCACTGTGGTTCTCAAAGGAAGTGGCAGTGAAGGTTCAAGAGAAAAAGAAAGCATTCAGGAAGTACAAGGAATCACAGAAGGAACAGGACAGAGAACTGTATCAGTTAAAGCAAAAGGAAGCTGGAAAGGCAGTCAGAACAGCAAAGGCCCAAACTGAGGAAAAGATAGCCAACTCAGTTAAGAAGGGGGACAAAACCTTTTATAGGTACATCAGGGAGCAAAGGAAGACCAAGGGAGGGATAGTGAGGCTTAATAAAGGGGAGGGAGGTGGGCAGAGGGTGACTGTGAAAAGGGAGAGATACTAAACAAATATTTTTGCTCAGTATTTACAAAGGAAGAGGGGGAGGTACCTAAAACAAACAGTAGAAACACTCTGGATACAGAAGTTGATACCAGCCATTTACAGAAGAAAGAGTTCTGAAAGAGCTCTTAAAACTGAAGGTGGACAAAGCAATGGGGCCTGATGGGATTCATCCCAGAATTCTAAAAGAACTAAGGATAGAACTAGTGACACCACTGACTACCCTCTTTAACAAATCATGGGAGGATGGGGTGGTACCTGAGGACTGGAGGAGGGCAGATGTGATTCCCTCACAAAAGTGGGAGCAAGGCAGAAGCAGGAAACTACAGACCTGTTAGTTTAACCTCAGTGGTAGGAAAAATGTTGGAATCACTTGAAGGAAAGAATTGTTATGATCTAGAGGCCAGAGGGCACAGGACCCAAGGCAGCATGGATTCACAGCGGAAGGTCATGCCAGACAAATCTGATAGATTTCTTTGACTGGGTGACCAAAGTAGTAGATCAGGAGGGGCTGTGGACATGGCCTACCTAGACTTTAGCAAGGCATTTGACACAGTCCCACACAAAAGATTAATATACAGTTAGCCAGCCTGGGAGTGGGTCCCAAGATGACAGCCTGGTAAAGAATTGGCTGGAGAATAGGACACAGAGAGTAATAGTAAATGGAGTCCACTCTGAAAAAAGGTTAGCAGTGGGGTACCACAGGGTTCAGTATTAGATCTGTCCTCTTCAATGTCTTTATAAGCAACATTGCAGAGGGACTGGAAGGAAAGTATGTCTCTTTGCAGATGACACAAAGATCTGCAACAGAGTTGATGCACAAGGTGGGGTGGAAAGGATGAGAAGGGACTTGGCAAGGTTAGAGGAATGGTCAAATGTATGGCAGCTTAGATTCAATGCTAAGAAGTGCAAGGTAATGCACCTGGGAAACAAAAACCCAGGGGAAGAGTACACAATGGGGGGTGAGATACTAACAACAACAAAAATGGAAAGGGACCTGGGGGTAGTCATATCAGATGATCTAAAGGTGGGCAAGCAATGTGAGAGGGCAGCAAGGAGGGCTGGGGGGATACTGGGATGCATAGGGAGAGGCATAACCAGCAGAAAACAAGAAGTTATTATCCCTCTGTACAGACAGCTGGTGAGACCACATCTGGAGTACTGCGTGCAGTTCTGAGACCCAATTCCAAAGACATAGACAGGATGGAAGCTGTCCAGTGGAGGGTAATCAAAATGGCAGGGTCTGCACCGGAAGACATATAAAGTGAGACTTAAGGAGCTTACTATGTATAGCTTCGAGGAAAGGAGGACGAGGGGTCATGATAGAACTTTCATACCTCAAGGAATCAACAAAGTCCAAGAGGGTAGCATCTTTCAAAAAAGAGTGTGCAAGAACAAGGGGGACAATTTGAAGATAGAAGGGGGCGGCTCAGAGGTAATTTAAGGAAGTATTTTTCACAGAGAGGGTTGTGGATGCATGGAACAGCTCTCCAGAGGAGGTTGTGAGTCAAAACAGTGGTGGAATTCCAAGCATGCATGGGACAGTCATAAGGCAATTTAGGTGGGGTAGGAAGAAGTAGGCTGCTGGTTAACTAGGATCTGCAGCTTATCCATCAGGTAGGGAAATGGGCAGACTGGGTGGGCCAAGCGGTCCTTATCTGCCGTCAAATTCTATGTTTCTATGTTTCTATGTTTCTATATGCAACCACTAACATCTGGACAGATGATCTGCGTAAGTGCAGCACTGCTTTCACAAGGGAGTGTATGCCCCCGGCAACCAACACCAGTTTGTGTATGGCAGTTTTGTGAGTGGTAGTTCAGGGGGCTCTGTGTGCCCCTGAACCACAGCCCACACCATTGTAAGGGAATATACAGCCCCTATTATGTCACTTCATGGACAACAGACCTGCTTTGTGATTTTATTTATTTGGGTCATGGCGAGTCCCAGCTGGAAGGGCAAGTTAAAGAACAACTGACATGATCTGCAGTCTTGGGCAGAAAACTCATACACCTGTCTGAGGAGCTAATCTAGCCAACATTAGAATTGCTTGGCACAGTAATAAAAGTAAAACTTACATTCGTAAGCCTGGCTCTTAACTTCCAAGTACAAGACGAGCGGCCGCAGAGTGCTGCAGCCCCACCCCTAAAAATAGCACTCTTTCGCTCTCTTTCAATAGTCACCCTACACACGAGTGGTATTACTGACTTGTCCATATTGAGTGGCTCTATAATACTCGCCCATATAGGGTGATACCCTCTGTGCCAACTATCGGGCCGTGCCCCACTTCTTTGTAGGACCAGCAGTACAACATGTCACGACACAGCAAAAGATTTTCCAGGCTCAGGGCAGGCAGTGGGCCAGGAACAGCGAGGCCAGGAAATGTAAAAGTAGCACTTGGGGGGGGTGGGGGACTGAAATGAAATGTCAGCAAGCTGTCAAGCAGGACACAGAAAGTAAAACAAATATGGTGGCCCCACTACTCCACAGCCTGTAAAACCTCATGGAAAGAGGTCCTAGGTCAGAACAAACTTTGCCTGCATATTTTGGCCAATCAGGAGCAAGATTTGTGCTGTTGTTTGCCTGGAACAAGCCTGACCAATCAGGTGTCAAGTTTTGCACCAGATAGAAGGGGCTGCTCCCAGAGATCAGGAAAATTCAGTCAGACTGCCAAGTGAGCGACTGTGTGTTAAGGTGTGGGCCGGTGTACCAATGTCTGTTCAAGCACTGCAGACCTGGCAGACCCAAAGAGTCTGGGATCCCAGTGGAAGTGTTTGTGTGAGGAGAAATTTTTAAACAAAGTTACAGTTGGAATGCATGTTTTGAGCTGGGGTTTTCCTGCCCCACCACCCAGTTTTCTATCATGGGGACAAGCTCCTGCAGTATGTATAATCTGAGAAAGCCACTGCCTGATTCCAGGTCCCGAGCCTCAGAGAGGTAGCCAGAAAGAGAAGTGAAGCTGCAAGAAGTCACCAGCAAGCCTGGGGAAGCCTGTGTCCCAGCTGGAAGCAACTGCCTCCATCCAGCCTGTCCTAGCAACCTGCACCAGAGGTAGCGAATGTGGCATCAAACCGTCAGTAAATGCCAGGGTTTTTGCCCTGCAACTGGGGAGAAAGTTCACTGTGCCAGGGACTGAGGGAGAAGTTCTGGGCAGGACTGTGCCAGTGTGAGAAGCTCAAGCAAGAGACCTGTGAAGACCACCCAGCCACCCATCCTCTGGACTATAAACGGGGGCTCCTTTGCAACTTGTTTCTATCAACTTAACTGGTTACTGTTTGTGTTCTGCAACAGATGTGTTTAAAGAGTATTTTATCTGCAGCCTTTTAAAGTGCACCACTGAGCTCCACCAAGCTATCAGCTTCAGAGTCCCCAGTGTGGTACCCACTGCAACATAAAAAGACAGCTGTCACTCATGGCCTTCTGGGAAATTGTTGGGTGTACCTGCACTGGGGTTGAGGACTGCTAGGGGTAGGTACATTCTGTGGGGCAAATAGTTGACCTGTTTTCTTGGCTGCATAAAGCATTAATATTTTGCTACATAAAGTGATTGATTTTACTGCTACCTCCATCATTTCCACCTCGCCTGGTTTCCCACTTGTTCTTTCCATACCATCCCTTCTAAATAAATTATTTGTCTGAACTGCATTTCATGGTTTGGGGCTGCCATTACTTACTGTGTCACATGCTTGGGGGACAGGACTGTGTGGGCTGTTTATGCACTGTTTCCTAGGGGGGCATAGCCTTGTGTATTGGCATCCAGATATGCCGATGTCATGATTTAGAAGTCTGAATATTTCAAATCCACCTTTATCAGTAACATAAATTCCCCTTCAAAGTTCTGGAAGGTGGTCCACACCCTATTTACGCCCTATTTACCCCCCCATCTTGCCCCCCCGTGCTTAAAGTAAATGGCTCACTAGTGGCCGACCCATCTGCCGTAGCTGTGGAATTTAACTCCTATTATACTTCCTGTTCCACTGAGCTACTGAAGTCCCTTCCCTCCTACCCTCTAATGGAGTGTCCCTCCCACCACCCTCCCACCTCCCGCCTCCTTCGCTACTGTAACCCCAAATGATGCCCTAAGCACCTCCTCACCATCAACCCCAAAAGTGCCTCCCGCTGGCCTTGACCCAAAACCTCTCCTCTCCTCCTGCCATTGCCTATCCCCTCTCAATAATCCTAAATCTCTCATTCTCTACTGCCTCTGTCCCCTCTCCATGGAAACATGCTGTGGCCCTCCCTCTACCCAAAGGGGGTAATCCCTCATCCCCTGGCAAGTATTGCCCCATTTTTCTCCTCCCTACCCTTTCCAAGTTACAAGAACATATTGTCCTCTCCCAGCTCCCCACTTTTCTATCAGGCACCTCCTTTTTCAACCCTTTCCAATCTGGATTCAGGAAAAAACACTCAACCACCACCTCTCTCCTATGGCTCACTGACTCCATCCAAACTGGGATGGACAATGGCCAAATCACCTCTGCTGTTTTTGTCGACCTGACCAAGGCCTTTGACACCGTCTCCCACTCCCTTCTCTTTGATTCCCTTCCAACAGCTGGTCTCCCTCCCTCCACCACTAACTGGTTCAAGGCCTACCTTACTGGCTGAACCCAATCAGTAAAGATCTCAGACGTCATTTCCCCTCCCTGGCATCCCCTAGGGCTCTATACTAGTGCCACTCCTATTCTCCATCTTCTTAAATGACCTTCCCTCTGTTTGCCCCCCTCCTCCGTTATACACATGCATGCCGATGATATGGTCCTGTATGCATCTGGCCCCTGTCCTGCTGAGGTTACAACCAGCTTGCAGCAAGACTTCGACAAGGTTCAGCTCTGGTTTGTTAACCATTAACTCTTCCTCAATGGCAAGAATACTGTCTCCATGACCTTTGGCACAAGGCAGAGACTCTTTAGGCTTCCCTCCCTGTCCACTTTCCACATTCTTGATAGGACTTTACTTGAGGACACATCCTCCTTCAGGTACCTAGGTGTTTGGTTGGACCAAACTGTACATATTAACACCATCCAGAAAAAACTGCGCCCCAAACTTGGTGCCCTGTTCAGGAAACGTACTTGCATTCCTCCTACGGCTAGGCATGAACTTGTCCAGATGATACTGCCCATTTTTGACTACTGTGACATAGTCTACGGTGCTGCTCCCAAGTCCTCCCTGGCCAGATTGGACACCCTCTTCAATTCCTTCTGTCACTTTGCCCTGGATGCTCCCTCTCGCACCCACCACTGTGATCTTTATCGTGCCCTATCCTTCCCCTCTCTTACAGACAGGCGACTCTCCCACTGCACTAAATTCCCTCCAAGCACTGGTTGGGTGAGCTCCCTTCCTACCTCACTTCCTCCTTTATAACACCTCCCCACCCTCCCATTCCCTTAAATCAGATGACTACCACACCCTGGTAGTCCACCGCAGATCCATCCTTATCGGCCAATCTGGTTACTCTCACCACCTCCCAAAAATTTGGAATTCCCCCCTTCAAATCCATCACTCATCCTCTTCCTCCTCCTCCATCAGCTCTGCCCTCAATAACTACCTTGCACCAAGCTGTTCCTGCCATGACCCTCCCTAATTCCCCCCTCTAAGCCCAGGACAAACCCCCTACTCCCTGTCAGTACCCTCACTCTGACCTTGATGCACCCCCACCCCCAAATTCCAGCTCTCCTCCCCTTCCTCCAACTCCCTCCCCTACTGGCCTCCCTTGCTCTTTCACTGTGTTTCTCTGCACCCAAAGTTCTATCAACAGCTTGTCCCCACTCTACCCTACACACATCCCAAAAAGAATCTCCTGCCATCCCTGTTCCCTTCCAGGGTTTCTCTGCATGCTGTAAAGGCTAAAAATGGACCTGGCCTCTCTTCTCTCTCACCATAACCTCTCTTCTGACCTTCCTCAAACCTTATCGGGCTCCCAGCATCCTGAAGCATACTCAGCCTCACTGTCTAACAGTCTGCTTCCTCCTATCATACTCCACCAATGCCTTGTGCAGGCAGGGTTCTCAGCATACTGGAGTGGTCAGGCCCCAGCAGACCTCTCTCCTTCTCCCTCTTCCTTCCCCTCCTCCTTCACTGCCTGTCCCCTGAAGGGGTCCTCTGCTCCCCAAGGGTCTTAGCTCTTGTTAAGCCCTTACCTCTCTCCCCCCTTTCTCTATTTACCTCCTTCCCCATCCTCCTTCTTCCTCCACCACTTTGCCCTAACGCTCGCCTTGCACCATCCCCTGGCAGGGTTCTCAACATCTGGAACTGGTCAGAATCGGGTCAAGCCCTCTGTCTCATCCTCACTGCAGGGTTCTCAGCATCCTGGAGTGGTCAGGCCCCCACAGACCTCTCTCCTCCTCCTCCCTCTTTTGCCTGTCCCCAGAGGGGGTTTCTCAGCTCCACTAGGGTCTTAGCTCCCCTACCCTTGCTCTAAATTGTCCTCTGGCTGGGTTCTTATTTTCCTTTAAGACATGAATCTTAAATTGCCTCTCACCTCCCTTTCCCCACTCCACTTCACCCCCCCCCACTTAGCCTTAGCTCTGGCTAACCCTAATCTTTTGCACTCCTAAACAAATTTGCACTTATGTCCTACCTTAGCTAACTTGTATGGTTGTCTTGCCTTAGCTAACCTGTATTGTCTGTGTTACTCCCTACTAGATATGCCCTAGATCAACTACTAGAACTCAATTCAGCCATAATCATCCCACTCATTTGTGTCACTTAGAGTTTACCATTAAATGTCATTTTGTGCTAATGTATTTACCAAGTTCTAAACTGTTATCATTGTACCTGTCTAGTTCAAAACTGTTAGCACCCTGCGATTTCATCGTGTCATTACAGTTATATGTAAATCTTTGTTAGTGCTCCAAATCTCTGTATGCTATCCTCATGTTCCCCTTCCCCCCAGGTTGCGCCGGGAGACGAGCAACCTGTTGCTCAGTATGCCTTCCTGGTGAAACATTTCAATAAATATATAAATAAGATCCAGTAGCCTCTTCACACTAAAATCAATACTTCTGCACATCTCTGTTTGCCATCATAACATGGAAGTCACCTTTACTCAGTAAAAACCTTCAACTAGGCCCTAAAAATAAAAATTGCCTTACATTTAAAACATAATAATTAAATGGTATTTGCTCTCATAATCCTCTTTCCTCTTCTCACGCACACATACACAACTTAAAAAATGAAGTACTACAGTATTTACAATCTTTAATTTCTGGTGTTTCTTTGCTGCCCATGACCTCATCCTCACCTCCATACTGGGGAAATCTGTGCTGTTTAGTTTAGTTTATTGTTCTAGGAATTAATACCTTTGAGCCAAGGCTCTTTTACAAAGGTTCCACGTCAATTGAGTACAAACAAGTGTAGTTACATAGAAAGGCAAAATAAGTTAAGTTATGACAAATTGCCAGAAATGACACATAACCTTAAATTGACAAACTTAGTATAAGACAAGGGAAACAAAATACTTTTCATATAACAAAAACAAAATAGATTATGGGGAAAAGACTCTAGAGAAAATGTACTAGTGGAAGAGTAAGAGGAGGTAAGAGGAGAAGACAATAGTAAGAAAAGAGTTTCTCATATGCCTTTGTCAAGTAATTTAGTAAGGAAGAGAAAAAATTAAAAATGATTTAATCAAGGCAGTCACAGGAGATGGAGGCAGCGAGGTGAGAGTGAAGCTGAGATTTGAAGACTCCTAGTGGGGTGGAGGGGGAGATGAGAGTATTGATGGCATTTCGCCAGCTGGGGGCACGATAAACAAATGATCATTGACCCTGAGTAGTCCAGCATCGGGGAACCTGGAGAGGTTGATGATTCGATCCTCTGGTGAGACGGATGCAGGGATTCGGGCGTAGCAGGTCTTGGATACACGGAGGGGTAAGACCTATGCTGGATTTTTTCACCATCAAGCAGGTGAGGTACTTTAAGCGGTTAGATAGTTGCAACCAACCAGTTTCAGTGTAGAGCTCACATGTGCAAATGCATCTATGAGCACCGGTGAGCAGTCGACAGGCCTTGTTAAGGGAGGTTGTAATGCGCTTAAGAGAGGTGGTTGAGGCAGACCCATATATAATTAAGCCATAGTCAATGATTAAGATGACAGAGCTTTGAATAGCAATCCTTAATGCAGATTGGGTGAGGAACTGCTGGTTCCGGAACAGGATACCAATACGCTGATTTGCCACTTTCGCTGTCTTATCGATGTGGGTTGCAAAGGTTGGGCCTTGATCAAAGGTGATTCCAAGATATTTAAAGGTAGTCACTTGTACGAGAGTACTTCCCAGGTACGTATTGATAGTGAGTGGTAGTTGCCTTTTCTTGTTTTGCGGGCTGGAGAAGAGCATGGATTTTGTTTTTTTGTGGTTTAGGACCAATTTGAGATCAAGGAACCACTTCTCAACTTTGGTAAAAGCAAGTTGAAGGCTGTGGAGTAAGGGTTTCGGGTCTTTATGAGAGGATAGAATTATGGCATCATCAGCATATAGGATTATTTGTTCTGGGCATGATTTGGGAAGTGAGTTTAGAAAAATGCTGAAAAGAAGAGGGCCCAAAATGGATCCCTGGGGAACACCTGAGAGAACCGGTTTTGAGTCAGAGACAGCTCCTGTGATTTTTACAGCTTGAGTAGCTTGTGAGAGATAACTTTTGACCCAGGCACCAGAGCTTTGAGAGAGGCCAAGGGATTGTAGTTGTTTGACGAGTAAGCCATGGTGAACAGTATCAAAGGCCTTAGTTAAGTCAATGAAAACAGCTCCGGTTTGGTAACCTTTGTCCAAAGCATTGTGGATTGCTCCTGAGAACTCCAGTAGGGCAGTCGATGTGCTGTGCCCTTTCCTGAATCCATGTTGCTGAATGCAGAAGATGTTATACTTTTGAAGGTAGTCAGTGAGTTGGTCCGCCACTATACATTCAAGGGCCTTGGAGAGGGGTGGGAGTATAGATATGGGTCGATAGTTACCAGGTAGGGACTTGTCACCATTTTTGAACACAGGGGTGACAAGTGCAGCTTTCCATTTGCTGGGAAATTGACTGAGGCAGAGGGAGAGATTGAAAATTTTTGTAAGTGGGAGCAGCACCTCATCCTGAGTAAGTGACAGAAGTTTGAGGTCAATAGTATCGCTACTTACTCGGGACTTGGAGATAGCCTTCTTAATATATTTGTAGACTTCATGAGCCTTGACTAATTTGAAGTGGAAAGGGGGTTTGTTTGGAGAGGTAGTAGGAGACGTTTGTTTTGATGAGACAGAGTCAGAGAAGAAATCCGTCGGGAGAACCCCGCTGAGGTCTGTGAAGGTTTCATTAAGGGTCTTTGCCATGACCATTGGGTCTAGGGTAGTGACTCCATCAACAGTCATTATAGTGGGAGAGGACTTAGTCTGTTTACCCGTGACATTTCTAATGTTGTCCCAGAAGGATTTCCCGTCACCCCAGGAGCTGGAGAGGGCATTCGTGTAGTAGGAGCTCTTCATCAATCGGATTTGCTTAGTGCAGTGATTGCGAGACTGTTTATAATTTTGAAAGTTCGTTGGAGAGCCTGTGGCTCTTGCAATAGCCCAGAGGTGGTCCCGACCTTTGAGTTGCACCAAGAGCTTGCCCATGACCGAGGGGTTTGAGAGCGCTTTGATTTTGCGCTTTTTTACGGGAGCATAGATGTCACAGGCGGCATTGAAAGTAGTGATAAAGTAGTCAAGGGCTGAGTCAACATCTTGAGTATTGTATATTAGAGACCAGTCTTGCTGCCTGAGACATGCCTTGAGATGAGTAAGGTTGCCATAAGGTAGTGCTCTGCTAAATATGGTTTTTGGAGGCGGCTTTCGGAACTTATTTGACCATGTACAGATGACAGGGAGTGGTCACTGAGAGAGTCCGGAGAACAGCTGCATTGCTTATGCGGGCTGGGTGGCTTATGAGATCCAGTCTGAGGTGCTGGTCCCGATTTGTAGTTTTTCCTGGTGGGGGAGCTTACCATCTGCGTTAGGTTTGTAGCTAGGATAGCATCCTTGTGGGACCCTACGTCAGAGGCGAGCCAGTTGATATTAAAGTCACCAAGGAGAAGGAGCTCGGTGTCAGGAGATTGCGATCTTACGAATTCGAGGACAGTCTGAAGGCCAGGTCCAGGGTCTTTAGGTGGGATATAGACAGCAACAACAGTGAGAACTTTGTTTTGGGCACCAAGGAGTAATTTAATAGGAAGGAGTTGCACTGAGGTGTCTGTGGAGGGATAACTGACAAGGTGACTGGTGAGGTAGTCCTTTATGTAGATTGCACAACCACCACCCCTTTTAGAAGTCCTATCCAATCTGAGAATATTGTAGCCTTGCAGAGAGAGATTGCATGATCGGGAGTGTTTGGTGTCAGCCAGGTTTCAGTAATGGCTAGAATGTCAGGGTTGTGTTGGCTGGCAAAGATTTGACGGGAGGCCAGTTTTGGAAGAAGACTGCAGATATTTAGTGTGGCGATGGTGAGACCCCCGTCTGATTTGGCAATATTAGTAGAACTGGATGAGACAGGGCCAGGATTTGGTTTAACCTGCTACAGATAAAACAAAGCCCTGGTTCCATCTGAGGCCTTCTGCTGCGTGATAGCGTGGGGGGTGAACATTCTGCCAGTAGAACTGAGCACAGATCTGAATTCTTGAGCTCCGTACGTAGTGAACATTCCATCTCTTGAATGTAGGCAAGACAGAAAATAACCAAGATAGGGAAAAGGGAGGGAATAATATAAAGAAAATGAAAGAAAGGTGAGGGAATGGGTAAATGGGGATGGGTTGGTGAAAATAAAGGGTTTAAGAGCTAATTAAAAATACATGTATTGTGCTGTGCATAATATTTGAACCCGAGATGGCATGTCAGTGCTGGGATGTGCTGGGACTATTTTGTTGAGGTGGATGAACTTTTTGTTAAAAAAAAAGTCATATAAATGTTTCTTTTTTGATTGTAGTACATTTCTTCACTCCCCCAAAAAACTCTTGGCCTCATTTTATAATCGCAGTAATACACTCCAGGATGTGCACTGTGGTGGGATAAAGGCACTTCTCGGGTGGCTTAAGGCACTCAGCGAAGCATTGTGCCTCACAACACACCCGAGGTGTCCCATTATCCCACCACAATGCACCCTGTCATGTCTTATTAATTATTGTACTGCTGATGGAATGTTAACTGCCAATCAGAATGGAGCATTTCCGAGACCCTTTTTATAATACGTACTGTAACACATTTTACACTGATTACGATGTGCATGTACTTTGCACCGTAAATCATATGTTTTGTTTAAAAAATCAGCACATGGAAAACTACATCCTGTTCTCCCATATACAAACATGAGGGACACACTGGCACAATGTTTAGGCAGATCAAATGTGTGAGGACCATCTCGCCATACCCCCTCCACATGTCCCACCTTTGAATTCCTATTTCATTGGTGTATACTCGGGCTTCTTTTCAGTAAAAGATAACAAGCGTAAGGAATGTGCATCAATTCAACTGAAAATGGATTGTAAAAGCCGTTAACTAGTCTGAAAAATATCAGTTACTCTAAACATCAGGGTGTTTTGATGTTGTGGTATCAGAGTGGTAAGCAAGAGAACAGCTTCTGAAAAAAAACTGAAGTTGTGCTACTTCTTTTTCTGGCAACTTCTTGAATTTTTCCCCTCTTTGCTGTGATCGGAAGCATTATTTCTATGTTAATACCACTGCGGAGACCACTTTTCCGGTTGCAAGGACTGAAGGTGAGGATTCTGATACCCTAAGAATGTAAGTGAGAGTGAGACCACTCTTACAACGACAAGAGTGCTATCCACAGCAGTATCACCATAAAAATGATGCCACAGATCATAGCAAAGAGGAAAAAGTCGAGCCCAATCAATAATATATATATATATTTTTTTAAAACTGTCCCAGAGGCCTGGTGGCACTGAGGGTTGAGGTGCTGGATGCCACGCCAGCAACCCGGGTTCGGTAATGGACTCGGGCTGCCAGGGCCTGGCAGAGGAGAGGGAGGATTGAGCGTCCGATGACTGTTCTGTTCTCTCTGGGGTGGGTAGTGGGGCTTGCATCGCCCTGTAGCAGCGACTGGCGGAGGCCAGCCACACTACAGTGGCATGCAAAAAAGCAGGGGGAGAGTGTGGCAGGCGTCAGCACTACATGCTTGGACGCCATTGCACGTCTGGCTACCCATAAGGTAGAAAATGTGGAAAAAATGTGGAGGGCGATCTTCATTGCTGATTGCTGCGCCTTGCACCCCTGGAGAGACCTGAGAGGGGTGTGTACCCAGTGGGTGCAAGAGCGATGAAAGGCCGGCCTACTGGGGGAGCGTGTTCGTGTGGCCCGCACGCACGACTGGGTCCGGGGTGCAGAGCCGGCAGCCGGAGATCGTGGGGGCTGCTCGCCGAGGAGGTAGAAACAACAGTACGATAAAAAAAAAAAAAAAAACTGTCCCAGAACGTGCCATTTCCAGGGCATCTGTGCATGAGACATGCTTCACAGAATAAGACTGTCTCATGTGAGAGGAAAGGAGCACTCCGATTAGTCGGGAGCACTCCTTCAATCTATAGTAAGGATAAATATTGCCTATTTTTTTTTTTAATGGCTTGGAGGAAAAGTGGGGGAAAGGGTGATCAGTCACAAAATTACAGAGTATCTAGTTCCGTAATGAGTAGCAGCAATCAGATAGAAATGAGCATTTTGAGATTCAGGACAGAATTCAGAATCTAGATAATTGTGCATGGTTAGTGCCTGTTCTACATTGATTTCCATATCAGCTGAACTGCTGTTGTACCATAGTGCAAAGGTCATCGAATGCAATCATACCCTTCTATGGTACAACAGCATTCCAGATGATTTGGACAGCACATGAGATACAGTGATCTGAACCCAGCTAAGAGAACCATTGCGCAAACATCAAAGCCTAACAGAGACCTCACTTCAGAGATGGCCGCAGTGGTTCTCTCCAAGCCCAGGGACAAGCCTGAGCAATAATGACCGGGCACCATACACTATAAAACATACTGGATGTGCTACTCCATGCTCAGTCAATGTGTTCTGCCACCTCAGGGTTCTGATTCCCACATATCTCTTGAGGTTCGCTGTCAAAGTCAGAGGGAAACGGAACCCTTCTGTGGCAGAATATACTAGTTGTGCATAGCTGCCAATCCAGTATGCTCTATGCTGTGAACAGTGAAGTTGCTGCAGGTGAATATCTCATTGCAATATATAAAGCGTCTCCACGTGCTGCAGCACCTCTCATTCACTCCAATGGAAAGAGGAACAAAGAAAAGCTTTATAATAAAAATTAATACCAGTTTCTGTCCGCTACTTTTTGGTACCACTAGCTCTTTAAAGATGAAGCAATTTAGAAGTGATTTAAGGCCACATACTGTAATACCCTCTCACCTATAAGAATTTACAAGAAACAGAAACCTTACGGCACAAGTTCAAGCTTTTTTCTTACAATTTATTTACCGAGGGTAGTCCAGCTGAGATGCAATGTGTATCATATTTAGTGGGGCCATGCTTCTGCCCATTTATACGGGTGGCAGACTGAAATACTGTGAAGTTCTCTTATTTATTATTTAATAATTTAATTATAAAAACTGGTTAGCAAGTTCTACCACAGGGAAACCCAGTAATTATTCACCCATTATAACCCACGGGGTATAACAGCGAACACATGCTGGGTTTCCCCTTGATCTGCTCAAGCGCCAGTTGGCGCTCTTCCCTTTGTTTGTGCTGGCTACCTTTCTTTACTGCTTGATACTTCACCGCCATTCGGAAGTCAGTGGTTAGTAGATTAAAAAAAAACTGGGCTACAAAAATGCTTTTCTAACTTTTAAACTGGGCTGCTTTTTTTTTTTTTAAAGAAATGTTTCTTCCTTCCAGTCCCTTCTGACTGCAGATTGCATTGAAACCAGACGAGTCCATGACTCTACAGTGGATTTTTGTTTATTTATGTAATTGCTGTGACGAAAAAATGATCCCCAGCAATTATATAAAATAAAGGCTGGGTAGGTGTGTAAAACTCAAATTTTACACACACCCTCGGTGTGGGATGCCTTAATAAATTCTCGTTATAACCACCTACCAAGCCATTATTCTATATATAATAAATGTAGCAAACTTTAATTTCTTATAAACTACAGTACATCATAGTTTTATTATCATTCGGTGTTTTTAATCAAATCAAGAAGTGACAGCTCTAAATCGTTAATTGCCATTTTGATTTCCTCTCCTGTCCTCCCCTCACACATAGAAACATAGAATTTGACGGCAGATAAGAACTGCTTGGCCCACCTAGTCTGCCCATTTCCCTGCCTAATGGATAAGCTGCAGATCCCAGTTAACCAACAGCCTACTTCCTCCTACCCCCACTAGAACTGACTTATGTCTGTCCCATGCATTCTTGAATTCCCCCACTGTTTTTGACTCCATGACCTCCTCAGGAAGGCTGTTCCATGTATCCACAACCCTCTCTGGGAAGAAATACTTCCTCACATTACCTCTGAGCCGTCTCCCTTCTATCTTCAAATTGTGCCCCCTTGTTTTTGCACATCTCTTTTTCTGAAAGATGCTACCCTCTTGGACTTTGTTGATTCCCTTGAGGTATTTGAAAGTTTCTATCATGTCCACCCCCCTTTCCTCGAGGCTATACATCTTTAGTTCCTTTAGCATTTCTTCATATGTCTTCTGATGCAGACCCTGCATCATTTTGGTCGCCCTCCTCTGGACAGCCTCCACCCTGTCTACATCTTTGCAGAGATGGGGTCTCCAGAACTGTACACAGTACTCCAGATGTGGTCTTACCAACTGTCTGTACAGAGGGCCAACAAATTCCTGTTTTCTTCTTGTGATGCCTCTCCCTATACATCCCAGTATCCCCCCAGCCCTCCTTACTGCCTTCTCACATTGCTGGCCCACCTTTAGGTCGTCTGATATGACTAACCCCCGGTCCCTTTCCATTTTTGTTGTTGTCAGTATCTCACCCCCCATTGTGTACTCTTTCCCTAGGTGTTTGTTTCCCATGTGCATTACTTTGCACTTCTTTGCATTGAATCTAAGCTGCCATACATTTGACCATTCCTCCAACCTTGCCAAGTCCCTTTTCATCCTTTCCACCCCACCTTGTGTATCAACCCTGTTGCAGATCCTTGTGTCATCTGCAAAGAAACATACTTTTCCTTCCAGTTCCTCTGCAATGTCACTTATAAAGACATTAAAAAGGACTGCCCCAGTACTGAACCCTGCAGTACCCACTAGTAACCCTCCTTTCTTCACTGTGGATTCCATTTAGTATTACCTGTTGTGTCCTGTTGTCCGACCAGTGTTTTACCCAGGCTACCACCCTAGGACCCACTCCCAGGCTGGCTAATTTGTTTATTAATCTTTGTGGGACTGTGTCAATGCCTTGCTAAAGTCTAGGTAGGCCATGTCCACAGCCCTCCCTGGTCTACTGCTTTGGTCACCCAGTCAAAGAAATCAATTAGATTTGGTCTGACATGACCTTCCCACTGTGAATCCATGCTGCCTTGGGTCCCAGCCCACTGGCTCTAGGTACTCAACAATTCTTTCCTTCAGAAGTGATTCCATCATTTTCCTACCACTGAGGTCAAACTGACAGGTCTGTTGTTTCCTGCCTCTGTCTTGCTCCCACTTTTGTGAATGGGAATCACATCTGCCCTCCTCCAGTCCTCAGGTACCACTCCATCCTCCCATGATTTATTAAAAAGGGTAGTCAGTGGTGTTACTAGTTCTTACCTTAGTTCCTTTAGAATTCTGGGGTGAATCCCATCAGGCCCCATTGCTTTATCCACCTTCAGTTTTAAGAGTTCATTAAGAACCCTTTCTTCTGTAAAAGGACTAATATCAACCCCCCTATCCAGAATGCTTCTATTGACTGGATTAGGTATCTCCCTTGCTTTTCTATTGTGAATATTGAGCAGAAGTATTCATTCAGTATCCCTGCTTTTTCACTGTCGCTCTCTGCCCAACCACCTTCCTCTTTGTTCAGCCTGAGTATCCCTGCCTTAGTCTTTCTTTGCTCCCTAATGTACCTATAAAAGGTTTTATCCCCCTTCTTAGCCGAGTTGGCTATCTTTTCCTCGGTTTGGGCCTTTGCTGTTCTCACTGCCTTACCTGCTTCCTTCTGCTTTAACTGGTACAGTTCTCTGTCCTGCTCCTTCTGTGTTTCCTTATACTTCCTGAATGCTATCTTTTTTTCCCTTACCGCCCCCGCCACTTCTTTTGAGAACCATAGTGGTTTTTTCTTTCATTTTGATTTGTTTATTTGCTTCACACAAAGACTTGTTGCCTCTGTGATGGCGGTTTTGATGTTTCCCCATTGTTGCTCCACCCCACCTTCTTGCCTGTTTGCTAGTGCTTTTCTGAGGCACTCTCCCATTTTGTCTAAATCAGCCCTCCTGAAGTCCAGTACCTTCACTTTTGTGTGGCTTGACTCTACAGCTAAGTTTAGCATGAACCACACTGTTTGGTGGTCTCTTGTTCCCAGATGGCTACCCACTTCAAGATCAGAGATTCTCTCTCCATCCCCATTTGAGAGCACCAGGTCTAAGATTGCTCTCTCCCGAGTGGGTTCCAAAACTAGCTGTCTGAGGCATGCCCCCTGTAGGGCATCGAGCATGGCCCTGCTCTTGGATGTGGCTGCAGCAAAGGTGCTCCAGTCAACATCTGGCATATTCAGGTCCCCATCAGCAATATCTCCCCTTTCTCTGCCATCCCAAGGATGCCTTCTATCATTTGAACCATTTGACCATCCATAGCATCTACAAACCTCTCCAATCAGGTTTTCAAAAGAGGCGCAGTACCGAGACTGCGCTGGTTCGGGTACTCAATGATCTACTGATGGTGAGAGACCAGAGAAAACGGTCCATTTTGGTACTATTAGATCTGTCATCAGCATTTGACACCACTGACCATGGGGTCCTACTTGAGCACCTGAGATGTATTTGTAGGCTCTCTGGGATTGTTCTCAGATGGTTCACTTCATACCTCACCGGAAGAACTCAGAGGGTGGTGTCAGTTTTTTTTTTCCTCTGATCCCATCTCTCTACTTTGTGGGGTTCCTCAGGGCTCTGTATTGTCCCCCACGTTGTTTGCAGTGTACATGTTTCCCCTCGGAGACATTGTGAGATGGTATTGGCTAGGGTTTCACTGTTATGCAGATGATACCCAGCTGTACCTGTCCTTTGTACCCGACCAGGAAGGAGCTATCTCGGTATTTAACAGCTGCCTAAATGAAATCCAGGATTGGATGAGGTCCAGCTGGCTGAAGTTGAACTCTGGAAAGACGAAAGTGTTGGTATTGGATCCGGATCGCTGGATAGGGGGACCTGCAGCCGGCACCCCATCTGGATTGTTTTTTGAGGATGTCGAGCTACAGGTCTCTGAACGGGTGTGAGATCTGGGGGTGATATTAGATGCTGGGCTAACTCTTCAGTACCAGGTGTCAGTGGTGGTAAAGTCATCTTTTTACCATCTAAGAAACATTGCCAGGATCAAGCACCTTGTTCCGTCCAGTGATCTGCCAACTTTGATCCATGCCTTTGTGACCTCACGCCTGGACTACTGCAACTCGCTTTACCTTGGGCTTCCGGGGGTTGATATCCGCCGCTTGCAGCTGGTGCAGAATTCCATAGCCTGGGTGTTGATGGGTACCCCTAGATCTTCCCATATTACACTGGTGCTGCGGGAACTGCACTGGCTGCCAGCTCAGTGGCGGATCACCTTCAAAGTCGGATTACTGATTTTTAAAACCCTGCATGATCTGGGCCCTGATTACCTGAAAGAACTCCTGATTCCTTATTGGCCTATGAGATCGCTCCGCTCAGCTGATGAGGGGTTGCTAGAGATTCCAAGGGTGATGTTAAAATCTGCTGGGGCCCGAGCTTTTATGTTTGCGGCCCCTTCCCTTTGGAACTCTCTACCCCATCGGACTAGGGAGTGTACGACCGTGGGGAGTTTTAAACAGGCTCTTAAAACCTTTCTGTGGGAAAAGGCATATGGTTTTACTGTTTATTGATTTGCCTTTGTGTGTTTTTTATAATATTGCTTTTTGTATTTCTGTTTTTGTATTCTAGTATTTTTATCTTATTTTATTGGAATGCGCCTTGACATTTGAAAGGCACAATATAAATAAAAAATATTATTATATTATTATATTATGTCCTTGTCCATTTCCTCCCCCTGAGACGGGGGTCTGTATACAACCCCTGTGCGGATTGTGGAGCCATTTCCAGTCTCCAGGGTGACCCACAGTACCTTCTCTCCTCCCTGTTTACCCTTTAGTTCTGTCGCTTTGATCCCTTCCCTTACATAGAGAGCTACTCCTCCTCCTCTTCTTCCCTCCCTGTCCCTCCTGTAGGTTGTGTACCTTGGTATGTTGACATCCCAGTCGTGGTTCTCTGTGTACCATGTTTCTGTGACTGTCACAATATCCAGGCATCCCTCTTCCATCAAGACCACCACTTCAGGGAGCTTTTTACCTAGACTACGGGCATTGGTACTCATTACCCTCCATTTTTTTTATGGCTTTATTTCTTTTTGGCCCATCTCTGTCCTTACTGCCTTTGTCTTTTTCTCCATTTACCCCTGGCCTTCTCCTATCGACTGCTCTATTTTGGTGTTTACCTCACTAATTACCCTGATTTTGGGGGTTAGGATTTCACCCTCCTCTTTAGTGCCTCTCCTGGCTAGTTTAAATGCTTGCCACTGAAATATTTAAACCTATCACTTAGGATCCTGGTTCCCCTCCAGGATAGATGCAGACCATCGCGCCTGTATAGGCCTGCATCCCTCCAGGTGGAGCCCGTTTTACTGCCCCCTTGCCTTTTACTTTGCTACCCTCTGTACCCATCGAGCTGCACAAACCCCTCCCTGAGCCTGTTCCCTCATACTTTCATATTTGTAAAAAATAACTACTGCTGATTCTGATTTCTTTCTGAATCTGTCAGCAACAGCTCTACTAGCTCAGACAGAAGTGAGCGTGGCTGTTAATATAGACGATTGGTGGCTTCTGCTCACGTCTTTCTCAGTTAGCGGAGCCACTGTTGACTAATATGAAATAAAAGAATGAAACAGATCAACTACACCTGCCTGTACATAAATAAGGGCGTAAAAAGGATCTCGGCGTCTAGTGACAAATATAAGCCACGCAAACACACACCTCTCAAGGGTCCTGGATTTTTAGGTATGCCTCTGGTTTTGCTTCAAAGATTTCATTAGATCCTCCTAATTTTGGTATGTCTGTTGCTGGAGAGTAGGGGTTTGCAGTATAAAATACTGTCAGGCATCACTATTTCAGTCTAGTTCTTCGTAAAATGTTTTTCCTACTTTCGTCCCATAATGTAACAGCTTTATGAGCTGGTAGTCAGGTTTTTTAAGAAGTGCCCCTTATTTTAGTCATTTGCCAGTTATTTTTTTTTGTCTTGTCCACGATTTGTGAGACAAAGGGTTAGAGGTATGCTCAAACAACAGAACCTCTTAACAGCTTTACAGCCTTCCAATGTAACATTGGGTGTGGGCTATACCTTATGCAATTTTTGACCAGTAAAGGCACACTGAGCTATGACAGTTCTTTTCCAGTTATAGCCTATGGGAGGGGTTGGGGGATGAGTTAGAGGGACCTGTTTTAATTATGAAATATGCTGACCAGGACACTGTGGAAAATTTGCCTACTCATACAGTTAAGTGCCACGGGATGATCTTTTACCAGGTCAGACACCAGAGATGTGCAGATGAGACCTTGGTTCAACATCTCATTCGAAGGATGGAAATCCAAAGTGCAGCCCCCCCGCACTACAATGTCAGAGACTTGATCAAGGATGCCAAGTATGTAAGAGGATTGAGTGAGATTTGAACCCGCGTCTTCCAAAGGAAAAGTTTAATTTTTGAATATTCCGGTCTCTATTACAGAAGACATTTGCAAGAAAACAGGTTTTTTGGTCCTTGGATTTGATCAGTTCCTGCTTTTCCTGCCCTAAAAGGAGAACTGTGTTGAACCTGTAAATGTATTTTTCCTTCCAGTTCTGCTACTACTCTATTCATACAGCAAGCACGCACCCTTAAGAACGAGGAAGATCAAAGGAGTCCACAATCCGTGGATCACACCCAACCTAACCAAGTTACTCAAATTGAGAGACCAACTCTGGTACAAGTCACGGGCCAATGGGACCCAAGCCAACATTCAGAGCTATAGGAAGCAAGAAATGACTGTACTAGAGCAATACGTACTGCTAAAAGTAACTACTACAAGGACGCTCTCGCCAGATCCTGGAGTAACAATAAATTGTTCTGGTCCAACCTCAAAGATATCACAGGAAAAGCCATAAAAAACTGTCGCAACAATGCTCAATATCGAAGGCACCCCAACACTGGATTCACAGCTCATAGCAAATGCCTTTAACAATGCATTTACAGACCTGAGCAGCGTCCTCCCAGCTGACTTTTTCAATCTCACCACTCCAGCGGACCACTTAGGAACCCATGAAAATACCCATGGGCATCCATCATTCTTTTTTAAGTCTATATCTAAAGGAGAAGCCAGAATATACCTTGAAAAAGTCCAAGGGAAGTCAAGATATAGTGGGGACTCCCTGGACCTAAAATTCTTATACCTGTCTTTGGATAAAATCCTAGAACCCCTGTCCAAGATAATCAACTTGTCTCTCTGCCACTCACAATTTACCCAAAGATGGAAATGTGCAACTGCAACCCCTGTGCACAAAAATGGTGACCGGACTCTGCACAGTAACTACAGACCAATATCCATCCTCCCTCCACTCTCCAAGGAGCTTGAAAGAATAGTGACAGACCAACTGGTTGAGTACCTGGACAACTATAATCTCCTAAATTCCCAGCAACATGGGTTTAGGAGTGCACACAGTACTGTTACAGCCTTACTGGAGTTCACTGGCTACATTCACTGTGCACTTGATCAAAGGAACCTGGTAGGGGCTACATTTATAGACGTATCCAAGGCCTTTGATACAGTGAATCATACCTTCTTCTCGATCAGCTCACTATCTTGAGGCTCTCTATAGAGGCCAATCAGCCGCTACCTAAGCAACAGATCACAAGTCGAGATAAGAGATGTCCTTTCAGAATCCAGACATGTCAGTTCAGGTGTTTCACAAGGGTCTGTCATCTTGAGTCTACTCCTTTTCAGTATATTCATTAACAAACTCCCTGACACTTACCATGGTCACATACTCCTCTACGCAGACGACACAGTCATTTTTACTAGTGATCCTCACCCTGAACATCTGGTGGAGGCTCTACAACTAGGTTTTACTTCTGCTGAGAAATGGTTTGAGGATCATAAACGCATGATGAACTACAAAAAAAACAAGTCCATGTTGGTCACCAGCTCCCTAAGCAGACATTAAGCCTTCCCGCTATCTATTAAGAACAACAAGGGCTCCTCCCTCAATCTTGTACAGCACTTCAGATAGCTGGGCATTACAACTGACTCCACTCTTTCATATGCTTTACACACTGACAATGTTGCTAAAGCGACTGATGTGGGAATAGGCATGCTCTATCAGCAAAAACACTGCCTTACACCTGATGCCCTGAGCATGGCAGTACACAGCTCAGTATTTGCACTCATTGACTACGGTCTGGTCATTTATAGGTCAGCCACAGACACAGCCCTCCTACACCTCTCGACGGCCTTGAACAAGACATGTCGACTTCTCACCGGTGCTGTATGACTAACACACACTTGTGATCTTTACTTTCAAGTGAACTGTCTTCAATTAAAGGAAATAAGCTACTACCAAACCTGTCTGCTAGCTAAGAAGATCCGTCTTGAAATGTTGTCCATCAGGGTCCGGAGCCTACTAAGTCTTCATCAGCCCTCTTGAAACACCAGAAGTTCTAACAAGTTTCCAATGTCCCTAGGTGCCACACAGCCGTAGCATAACATGCCTCTGCTTACCGAGCTCTGCTTTGGATGAACTCACTTCAGCCTGAAATAACTACTACCACTACAATAAGCCCCTTCAAGTGCAAACTACGACGATGACTTCTTACTAGCGCCACTTGTGAATGCTACTGCTAAGCCCTCTGTAGTTCTCAGTTCAACCTGCACTTAGCTTGCTCCCCCTGCTATCATCTGACCCTGCAGGTCACTCCTAGCACTTACCTCTTCCTTCTCTTCTACCTCCTACCCCTCCTTCCCACTACTCAGACCCTACAACACCCCCCCCCCTCCTCCTCCCTCTCTCCCTGTCACCCTCTACTCCCATCCTGGCAAGTTCTGTCCAGCCTGTCCCCTACACTCTCTGCCTCCTCTGGCCTAATTGTTACCCAGTTCTACCTGACAGTGGTATACACTGTACCTGATTGACGAATGTTATGTAACCTATTTGTAACTCCCAGTATTTTTACTCCTGTAATTGACTTGATATAATTTACCTATAGCAATGACTTGTCTGTATGCACTGTATTTGTCCTCTGACGTGGAACCTATGTAAAGAGCTGCTGCTCAAAGGTTTGAATCCTAGATTTCAATAAATAAATAAATAAATACAAGCATTTCGGTTATCCCTGTGGGTGTTTCTGATCTACATTCTGGTGGTGAGTACCGTTTCAGAAATGTATGATGTAGTTTATGTCACAGCAATACATTACTGTTCTAATACAACACTCTGTTGTTACATAAACTACATTATACAGTTCTAAAATGGTACTTACCACCAGAGTATAAATCAGAAACAACCACTTAGGTTACCAAAAAGCCATACAAAAGGAACAATACTTAACTGGAACCAGTATGTAAAAAAAAAAAAAAACAGCTTTTACTGGGAAAAATGTCTTAATGGTCCAGTGCGGTTCTCCTTTAAGTCATAATCCTCTGCTTGTGACATCATAATAATTTCTGTGACAACAGGCTGTGATGTCATAAGGAAAGGAATTATGACTTCATGGTGTGTATAAGCAACGTGTGCGTCTGACATTTAAAGGGAAAACAGATCTTCTTTTGATTAAAATGTCTCGGTTCTTCTGATACCATTTGAGTATCCATTACTCAAAAACAGAAAGTCTTTTTGTTTGATGACACACCCGTTGTCATGTACACCCTTAAAACATTTCGCTGTCTACAGCAATGCATTTCTGGAAGGGGTTAGCATTGTTACCACATGTGTTGTGCTTTACTGTTATACCAGCTAATTCCACCCTGCTTTGTAAGGTCAGAGCAGGATAACTCCAGCAGTATAAATACTGACTGGTGCAGTCTTTTTGGACCTTAGCAAAGCTTTTGATACTGTTGATCACAAACTATTAGTCAATTGCCTTGCAAAGTTGGGTGCCACATACCATACCACCCAGTGGTTCTCTAGCTACCTAACTGGAAGATTCCAAAAAGTAAAGGCGGAAGGCTTTTTTTCTGCTGCCTTGCCAGTTGCAAGAGGAGTCCCCAAGGATCCATCTTAGGCCCTATCTTGTTTTCTTTGTACATTAATGACTTAGATGCTAACATATTCAGTCCAATCTGCACTTTTTGCAGATGATACTGTGTTGTATACTTTGGCTCATCGTTATCTGAAGTCAAGGGAGTGCTTCAGACTTCGCATAACTTGAGCATAATCTAATAAAGGCAAAGCTTCTGCTCAATGCTAAGAAGACTAAGCGATGATATTCTCCCAGTGCTGTCACAGGCCCCCAATACCCATGCCCAAGACTTCATTGTCACCAAGCTAAACGGGCCTCTGGAAGTTGTAACCAAATTTAAATATCTGGGTATCTGATCGACAATAAATTATCTTTCAATGACCACGTCGAAGATGTCTCTAGAAGGTTAAAAGCAAGGTTAGGTTTCTTCACAGAAATAGGCCCTTTTCCCTTGAAACTCTCAAACAAGCTTGTACAGGCCACTTTTCTCCCCCTACTCGACTATGGCGATGTAATCTATTCCTCCACCACTCTTGCAAATCTAGTAAACTGGACATCCTTTATCACCGTGCTACGGTTCCATTACCAACTCCTTACCTGCTCGCACTACTGTGACTTATATGCAGCTGTTGGTTGACATCCTTACTACTAGACGCTTGCTCCATGCTGGGCTATGGACTCTTAAACTGCTCCTGCAGAAATTGCCACGCTATCTCTCTTCCTTATTAGTATCTCACATAGTGCATACTGTTAAGAAAATCTGACTTTATTATGCTTGACATACCAAGGACGTGGACTTCCTTTGGTAAACGTATATTGCATATGCCCTTCTCCATTTGGAACCAATTACAAACTTGCATTGAAACTAACTAGCACAGTTTCAACAAACTTCTACAAATCGCTAAGTTCAGCCAAAATAAAAGACACCTGTAACTGTCATTAAGTCTCTTCCTTCCCCATGTGTGCCATATTTATCCACTGGTAGGGTATAATTGATTTGTCATATTAACTGCTTTCCTTCCCTTCTACTCCTGGCTTTATCTATGCTTACGCTCCACTGCTACTCTATCAAATCACCCTTCCCCATATCAGTTGTAGTCTGTTGTTTGTTCTAGCTGCCAAAATATATGTATTGACACCAGTCATCATGTTTCATTTATCAGTATGCAACCTGTAAGTCGCCTCCTGTCTCATATCAATGTTTACCACCCGCGGTCACCCCATGTGGTACCCTTGTATGTATATCCAGCCTGTATCATGCAACGTGCATTTCATGTATATACTGTTATTACCTATCTGTGTTTATACTTTAAGTGTTTATGTCACAGGACCTCCTTGTGAATGAGCTTGCTCAATGGAGTTTTCCTGCGATAAACTTGAACTTGAACTTGTTGATCTATTTTGAGTACAAAAGCAGTTAGCAACAGCTAGGAAATGACACTGGCTAACTGCACTCGCTAGATAATTGGCTTATCGAGTAGCCTGTAACCAAATGGCTAATAATCAGCCTGTTAGCTACCATCTAGTTATCCAGTTGTCTGACAGCTAACAAACAGCTTACCAAGCACTCGCTTACCAGTCAACAGCCAGCAAACAAACCTGCCAGTAGACAGCTGACAAACCAGACTGCAGAACACCAGGCAGCAAACAAGATGGCAAACCACCACCCAGCAAACCAGACTGTCAGTCACCTGCCAACACAGACTACCAGTCACCAGCAGGTGAACCAAACTGCCAGTCACCAGCTGGCACCAACAGGCTGAAAGTTACTAGTTGACAAATTAGATTACCAACCACCCAGGATGCAAACCAGACTGCCAGTCACCAGCCAAAAAACCAATCAGCCAATCAATCAACAACTGGCAAACCAGTCTGCTGGTCAAAGGCTGACAAACCATTCAGCGAGTCACCAGCTTGCAAAACAGTCAGCCAGTCATGAGCTGGCACACCAGATTTCCATTCATTACACAGCGCTCTCAGCTGCCGGTCACCAACCAGCAAACCAGCCTGACATGGCACCAGCCAGCAAGCCAGTCTTCTAGTCATCAGCCAGCAAACCTAGCTGTCTGTCAGTCACTAGCTAGCAAGGCATTTTTTTTTTACCAATCAATAACCAGCTTGCCAGCCTCCCTGTCAGTCACCATCTAATTAGCCTGGAATGACAGCCAACAACCAGCCAGAACAAATTCAAAGCTAGAAAACGAAGATTCTATGTATGTAATAGAGACACATTACTACTGACAACTAACATACGTTAACTTCAGATAATTACTGACACGCACTTTTTCCCATAGAGAAACCCGGTTATAATTTGCTGTTATAACCAGCTGGCTCATAATATAACGGCAAACACATGCTGGGTTTCCTCGAGCACTTATTACGCAGCAGTCGCTGAATTTC
Organism: Neoceratodus forsteri; assembly: GCA_016271365.2. NCBI lineage: Eukaryota > Metazoa > Chordata > Ceratodontiformes > Ceratodontidae > Neoceratodus > Neoceratodus forsteri. Next base: position 37,698,840 of record JADMNL010000029.1, on the reverse strand, counting down.
TCTCAGGGTACCTTACTCTGGCCACAGACTTCACCGCCCCTCGATCTTGGTGGTAAGTTGCTTTTTATGAAAAAAAATCTCTACCTCTGACCCTGCAATAAAAAATAAAAAAAAAATGGAAACTTCGCCCGCGCTGGAGAGCCCTCTCAGCAATGATGCGCCACCTCACCACAACTGCCGCTGGGCAGCCAGTTTCAAAATAAAAATAAATACATCTAATCAATGTTTTAAATTAAAAGCCCATTTCTTTATCCCTGGAATAAATGGGGTACTGTAACTTAGGGACTGCACAGAAACCGGACTGCTCCATGGCTGTCTGAATTTGCTTTCCACGTCCTTTATTTTATTTTCTATAATTGCTGAGGCAAAAGTGCGTAAGCAATTATAAAAAAATAAAATAAGGGGTGACTTTTAATGTCCAAACTCGATTTGTTTACCCTCATTGTGGGATGCTTTTCACAAACCCCTCAGTTTATGTAGCATCCCACAACTCGGGTGTGTGTAAAATCTCATTACACAGGCTACCCCATATATTATTCTCTATTTATTCATCTCCAGATAGTCACAGTACATGCAGGTGAATGGCAGTGCTCACCAGAATGCTTTGTGGCACAAGCCAGCATTACAACAGTAAATACTGGACTCACCTCTGGCACCAAAGTGCCCTATAACGTGCTATGTATATTCCTTTATCAATGACACTTTCTCAAACAGTGTTAAAGTAAGGCAATGTTACTGCTGTTAGTGCAGTGGCAGAGGAAACGTTTCTGTGAATATTTAACCAGCTTCAAAGTAGCAGGTGGTAACAAGCCAAAGTCTGAAGCTATGGCCTGAGCTGTGATGCACTTCTTGCTACGAAGTGATGATAACAGCCAGTGACTCTGTTGGTAGCACTCCCCACTCTGGTCCAGAAAAATCTGATGGCTATGGGTTAAAGAACCAGACATAGGGTTCATACCCAGCACTGATACTACAGTACAGTACCTAACAGTGCTCTCTTTTGGGATAATACCCAACTCTGATACTGCAGTACTGCACTTAGCAGTGCTCTGTTTGGAGCTAATACCCAACACTGACATGCCGTACTGCATCTAGGGTGCTCTACTCTAGACTAATACCCAACACTGATTCTGCAGTACTGCACCTGGGGTGCTCTACTCTAAGCTAATACCCAACACTGATACTGCAGTTGAGGTGCTCTATTCTGGGCTAATACCCAAAACTGATAGTGCAGTACTGCAGTTGAGGTGCTTTACTCTGGGCTAATACCCAACACTGATACTGCAGTAAAGAACTTGGGGTCACTCTCCTTTGGGCTAATACCCAACACTGATACTGCATTACTGCACTTGGGGGCACTCTCCTTTGGGCTAATACCCAACACTGATACTGCAGCACTGCACCTGGGGTGCTCTGCTCTACTTTAGGCTAAAACCCAACACTGATACTGCAGTAATGAACTTGGGGTCACTCTCCTTTGGGCTAATACCCAACACTGATACTGCATTACTGCACTTGGGGCACCTCCTTGGGCTAATACCCAACACTGATATTGCAGCACTGCACCTGGGGTGCTCTGCTCTCACTTTAGGCTAATCAACACTGATACTGCAGTAATGAACTTGGGGTCACTCTCCTTTGGGCTAATACCCAACACTGATACTGCATTACTGCACTTGGGGCACTCTCCTTTGGGCTAATACCCAACACTGATACTGCAGCACTGCACCTGGGGTGCTCTGCTCTACTTTAGGCTAATACCCAACACTGATACTGCAGTAATGAACTTGGGGTCACTCTCCTTTGGGCTAATACCCAACACTGATACTGCATTACTGCACTTGGGGACACTCTCCTTTGGGCTAATACCCAACACTGATACTGCAGCACTGCACCTGGGGTGCTCTGCTCTACTTTAGGCTAATACCCAACACTGATACTGCAGTAATGAACTTGGGGTCACTCTCCTTTGGGCTAATACCCAACACTGATACTGCATTACTGCACTTGGGGGCACTCTCCTTTGGGCTAATACCCAACACTGATACTGCAGCACTGCACCTGGGGTGCTCTGCTCTACTTTAGGCTAATACCCAACACTGATACTGCAGTACTGCATTTGGGGTGCTCTTCTCTGGGCGAATACCCAGCATTGATACTGTAGTACTGCACTTGAGAATGCTCTCCTCGGGGCAAACATGCAGTACTGCATGTGGAGGCGCTCTGCTTTGGGATAATACCCAGTACTGATACTGCAGTACTGCACCTGGGGACACATTCCTCTTGGCTAATACCCAATACTGATACTGTAGTGCTGTTCTTGGGGTGCTCCCCTCTTGGCTAATACTCAGAACTTATACTTCACTGCTGCAATTGGGGGGTGCTTGCCTTTGGGGCAATACCCAACATTGACACTGCAGTACTGCACTTGGAGGTGTCTCCTCAGGGATAATACCCGACACTAATACTGCAGTACCGAACTTGGGGGTGCTCTCCTCGGGGCTAATACTGACCACTGATACTGCAGTGCTGCATGCTGGGGCGATCTCCTTTTGGTTAATACACGACACTGATACTGCAGTTCTGCAGCTGGGGGTGCTCTGTACTGTGTATATACCTAACACTAATATTGTAGTACGGCAGTTGGGGGCACGCTCCTCTAGGCTAATAATACTGATCCTGTAGTACTGCATTGGGAGATGCTTTCCTTTGGTGCAATACACAACACTGATACTGCACCTCAGGGTGTTCTCCTCAGTGCTAATACCTAACACTGATACTGCACCTCAGGGTGTTCTCCTCAGTGCTAATACCCAACACTGATACTGCACCTCAGGGTGTTCTCCTCAGTGCTAATACCTAACACGGATTCTGCAGTACTGCACTTAGGGGTGCGCTTCTCTGGGCTAGTACCGACCACTGATACTGCAGTGCTGCATGTTGGGGCACTCTCCTTTGGGTTAATGCGCAACACTAATACTGCACCCCTAGGGGTGCTCTCCTTTGGATTCAATGGTAAACCGTGATACCTTCTGAAAGTGATTACAGACTCTGCCTCACAGAAAAATGGCAGACAAGATTGTTTAGTAAATCTTGTCTACAAAATCTCATATCCACAACCATTATATCAGTCCATGGTGTGAGGATGCCAGCATTTGTTTATTGGTGAGACAAAGTCCTTGAAGCCTCCCTCACCTTGTCCCGCTCATCAGTCTTCTAGTTTCAGTAGTCCACATCTGTAGTCTGACTGCACAAGAGCTGCACCATACTAGCCTAGGAACACCGATGTTGTAGTGTCATTATGACACATGCTGCAATCCAAGTTTTTATGAGTCAGTTTCTAGACTCTACCCCCCATTCTGCCCATGTCTGGAGGAAGGTTAAGAGTCTGTTCATTTTTTAAGAAGTAGGGGTGTTGTCCCTGGTGTCTTGGCCACCCACCCCCTTAATAACAGCTTCTAATGCAATATGGCCACGTCTGGTTTTAGTTGATTTAATAGTTGCTGCATGTATACCGCGTACAGTCCTCACATAAGTATCTCGAAAAGGTCACTGCTACCCCAAATAGCATTATAATACTATTTACAGCCCTCAGCCCCTTTTCTACTTCACATAATTATAACACAGTTTTGTTGGCACGATTGTGGTGGGTGCTTGACGCCAGCTGAACAATGAGGAAGTGAGATCACAATGACGGTATGTTAAATTCCTACAAAAACCCTTTGCTAAAAAAAAAATTAATGTATGGATTATTTAGATCCTGTGGCAGGCATCTCTTAGTCATAAACTGCCTACCCCAAGGGGTTAGTTGCTGTTTAAAACAGTTTAAAAATCCTCGTGTGTGACCAGTTCGACAGTGCAGTGGTTTGGCTACCACTTGAGTCTCCGGCAACCTGAGTTCAGGAACAAGCTTGGGTTGCAGGGGGCAGTTGGGGTTGGAGGATTCAAAATCCCAGGGACAGCTACCCCTTCTCTCGGGATGTGGGGGACTCTGCTTCTCGCTGTGAGACTGCCACTAGGCGGAGGCTATGTGGTAGTGCATGTGAGGGTGCTAAAAAGGGAATAGCTACTGACAGACACTGGCACTCAAGGGAGAAAATTGGAGCAAATGCCTGAGCCCTATCTGGCTCCCCCTGCAGGCACTGCATGACTGAAATGGCAAGCCACCCATCACCATGTGTGGTCCGAGGTAAGTGGTGTTTTACTAGTGAGTCTATGAGAAGGTTGGTGATGGGCTGGGGGTGGAGTGCTGCAGGGATGAGGGGACAGAGGAGCAGAAACAAAAAAAAAAAGGAAGTACTAGTCTTTAAGACCACAAAAAGCTCTTTCAAATTAAGTACTAGACCAATCTGTAGGTGACAGCAGCTACATCTGCCCTACACTGATTGAAGGAAGCCAACAACACAATGGAAGCACGCCTGGAAGACGAGTGGGTGCTAGCCTAAAACACACAGAGAAAAGCACATATAGACAGCACTCAAAACTAAAAGAAATCACAGTCAAGCCATCCAGTGTAACTAGGTCAGGACCAGACCCACAGCATTAGCCTCCATGAAACCTTCAGATAGAAAGTGATGTCATGGATGGGGAAGCTGTGTTCAATAGCATGCAGCTTCTACCTCAGTGGCATCACTTTTATCTCAAGGTTCCAAGAAATGGCTGCTGGCCTGATTTCCTATCAGGATGGCTATGACATGGATATCTCTGGACTGCTGACACCAACAAGGAAACCCATGTTGGCACAATGGTACTGTTACTGTTCACGACATCGGTGACCAGGGTTTATGAGCAGACATTAGTCATCGGGGGCTGGCCGGTGCAGCAGAAGGATTGAGCATCTCAGGAGATGCCCCCCCTTCACAGGGAGGGTGGCTGCATGAAGGTGCTGCTATACTGCCATTTGGGTGACCACAGCTGGTACTACAGACAGGGGCACCCAACGGGGGGGGGGGAATGCTGGCCAACAGCACAGCTTCACACTCTGTGTGCATGCACTTGACATCATGGAATCAGCAGCACAGTGGGAGGGGAGCAAAGAAGGAGGAAACTGTTCAATGATGCCTGCAATGACAGACCCCATTAAAGAGCAGCTGACGCCTTCAGGAGAGCTTTAACAAAACATAATGTTTAGACACAGTTCAGCTTGTATTTCACATTAGTTCTGTATTCCTCCTCCCCATTATTTATTACTGCTGTAATTTGCATGAAAACAGGATCTGTGCTCCTAAAGATTTCATATATTCCCGTTGCTTTTGCTCTACTGGGGGTCATAATACACTCCTTGTGACATCACAGTTACTCCCATGGCAACAGATTGTGATGTCATAACACAGGATTATGACTTGATGTAGGGAGAAAGCTAAAGAGGCAGATGAACTCCAGGGTATTCATGCAGATTTCCACGGTACATATAATGGGAGGAAAATGTATAGAATATATATGGAATGCAAGCTGAATTGTACTAAACATCATGTTTTTCCAAGTTTGCTTTGAGGCGTCAGCAGCTCTATAAATCTGGGCTCCACGTCTCCTCTACCCACCACCTGACACCAGCCACTGGCAGGAGTAAATCCCTTACCCAAAACCTGCTTGGGGGGTATCTAGATGCAGCATGGAGTCAGGTGACTGTGGTCAAAGGTCACAGGGGATATTGCTCTATGCCTTGGGGCTCCTGTAGGAGATGGGGATGGGGGCTGAAGATGAAGGGGGGAAAACTACAAATTAGAAACAACAAAAAAAAAGGGAAACCAATACCTCATTTGAAAGAGGCTTTCACGGGTTGACTTTCACAATGTAGGAGACTCTGGACCCCTTTCCCCTTTAAAGATGACAGGTAGCAATGCCCACTCCTTTAATGTATTCCTTCTTGTGTTCATCCTGCATTCTGATCAGCTAGGACCTTTTTCCACACTATGTATCTATTTTTTAAAGAAATAGAATCACACATGCCCCACAATGCAAAGTATCATGGGCTGCATATGCAGATCACTACAGAATGTTATGCTGGTTCTGCATTGTGGGGCATGAATTTTGTATTTCTTGAAACTTGGCTTCCGACAAATGCCCTTTGGGTAACCATTACCTCAGTGCTTGTGCACAGAGGTTCTTTTGTCTTTCATTTTTTAGCCCACTCTGTATACCCTCTCTGATCAGAGGTTACTGCACCCCTTCAACACTGCTTTGGATTCCACGACATCAGTTCTACTCATTCCATGCCATGTTAGTTTGGTTTTGCCATTCACACTCTATTCCAGAGGAATTACAACCCTGTAGGGGCACGGAAGGCAAGGAACCCTCAGAGAGGGTTTCCACCCTTAGAGGTGCCATGAGATGATTCCCAAACTAAAGGTACCTTAGGAATTCCCCCAAGGAGAGAAGTACTGCAGCTGGAGGAGGAGGAGGAGGAAGGGAGGATGGTGGGGCAAAGAAAAAGTGCTTCACAATGAGGCTGAGAGGAACTGCTTATATAGCTCAGGAAGTGGGAGTGGCTGGCTGCTTGTTCATTGAGCTTCAGGACTAGCCTTCCAATTCAGTGCCCTGCACAGCCAGTGTAGTGTTATGCTTGTGCAGCTGTGTTAGTTAGGTTCTGGCCGTTCACACTCTGTATTCCAGAGGAATTACCACCCTGTAGGGTACAAAGGCAAGGAACCTCGGAGAGGGTACCACCCCTAGAGGTGCCAAAGGGCAATTTCCATGGCTAAAGGTACCTTAGGAACTCCAAAAAAAGTGTAGTACAAAATATACCCAAAAAAAAATGAGGCAACACGAAGCATATGAGCAAGCAGTAACTGTGATGTAGTAGCAGTAACTGTGACGTAGTAGTAGAGAAGCATAGACAGTTTGATAACGTAATGAGATGCTCAGTTTGATTACGTAATGAAATGCCCAAGTTTGCACAGCATGATATTAATGGTTTTCATTGAGAATTAGGGGATCCTCTAAGGAGAGTGGGAATGGCAGGACATCCTCCACCTCCATCCAACAGCGGAACCTACCTAAGAAACTAGAGGACACTACTATGCTAACAGTTCTGACCTGAGGGAGCGGAGGAGAGAAAAAAAAAACAGGGGTCCAAGGCCTAGGTCGCCTTCCCTCCAGGCTTGGGATAGTTAATTTAATCATGGCTCTGCAGCTGCAATTTGGAAAACCCAATTAAAGGGAGGTGGAAAATATTCCAATTTGGAGGAAGGCTCTCACTCAAACCCTCTAGCGGGAAGGGTGTGGAAGGTTGCAAGAAAACTCTGCAACAATACGTGCATCCAAGGCGCAGGAGGAGAGCAACAACTGCTGAGGCACTCACCTGGCCTACCCACCCTATACTCAAACCAGGTGAACCAGAGGCAGTCATAGGGAGAATGCGGTGAAAGTGCCTTGCTAGGGAAACCACTAAAGTCAATGGATAACCATTACAGTGAAACACTAGAGCCAAAGGAGGTAACTTTTCCACCCTTCACCACTAGTCTTAAATTTACACCAGGAGCTGCTGTCGCACAGCAGGCAGCTAAAGCAGCCAGGATAAGGATATTCCCAGCTATGGGCCAGGTGAGAAGGATCCCCCCAAGTTGGACACACTCAAGATGCAGACTAAATGCAGAGTGAGACTGCCAGCTGCAGGAAACCTGCACCAGAATAGAATGGCTGGCATGCCCCAAAATTGACTGAAAGCATAAAAGCTGGTGAGCTGAATGAGCATGGCATGCTGAGATCGAATGAACATTGAGTGCTGAGACCTTGCAAGGTCAAATGCAGAATTGAGTGCAGCAGAATCCCAGAGGCTGAAGCAGAGGGGATGGCAGTAGGCATGAAGCAATGATCTGCTTAAGCAATGAGCAATGATAGCGTAAGTAAACGTGGACCTGTACGTAGGTTAATAAGCACTAGTAGTGCTAGGTGGACCTGCACGGAGGTCTGCATAACATACTGTAGAGCAATGAAAGAGCACTGAATTGGGTGCAAGCCAGCCAGACATGAACAGCCAAATCAAGGTGACAAATACTCTGAGGATTTTTCGGTGGCAAGACAGGATTTAATAATAAAGCTATATTAACAGCCTCAGCAGGAGCTTAGTTGGCTGACCTCCGAGTTGTAGCTGCAATAAAACATGGAGACAATGCTCTGAAAGTAGGTGTAGCCAAGCAGTGCAACGAAGCTGCAAGTAGAATGACAGCAGGAATAAGCAGCACAGCTAGGGTCAGAGTTAGCCTGAGTCAGGTGAAAACAATTGAGTATGCAACATGGAGCAGCTATGGTTAAGCTGAAACACACAGATAATGATTGCAGTTGCATTTGCAGTAGTTTGAGCGTGGTGAGCAGCAGTGTAAAACACAAGCACTGGGTACAATAGTAATTGAGTAAACAGTAGCAGTGGCTGCAATTGTAGGTAAATGAAAACAGTAGCATGAGCTCTGAGTAGTAGTATGCTAGAGCAGCTTAGAAATAAAGCCCCAAAAAGACAAAACCAAAACACAGCAAAACAAAAACAGGGAACAAGGCCCAAAACAAAAGACACAAAACACAGGGAAGCACATAGCCGGAGGAAAGATACAAACCAGAAGCAGGAAAACAAACGCTGGAGTTCAGCAGAGACACACAGAAACATGGGGAGTCCCAGCGAGCTTAGAAAATAAACCAACACAGCCTCTGACTGCATAGAAAAGTGCTTCACAATGAGGCTGAGGGAACTGCTTATACAGCTCAGGAAGTGGGAGTGGCTGGCTGCTTGTTCGTTGAACTACAGACCTAGCCTTCCAATTACACAAATGATGTGTTTTCAAGGGGCTTGTCTGAATGATCGAGAGCACCCTCTACATCTATCACATAAACTTTGTGGATGGAGAGCTCTGTTCTTTCTTTGCTCTGTTTTTCTCCCCATTACAAGTAATCTATTTCTATTTCGGAGCCTGTGAGATTTGATGAATTAAGGCCATAGTTATTCTTATAAGCTTAGTCGATTGTGTGTTCAGTGTTGTGTTTTGTGCTTCATTACATCAGTAATTTAGTTAGCTGAACATGTGGTTTGCTGTACAAAATGGCCCGGATATTCAAACTGCGCCATTCTGAGGCGCAAGCCCTTGCGCTGCTCAACATAGTTGCGTAGGGGTGTGGCCGGGGTGATATCAAAGAGAGTTGCTTATTGAGCAACTCCTTTGAATATCACCCCCCAGCCACAGCCACTGTGCATGGCGCAGTGGAACTTGCGCCACTGCAAGTTGTCAGAGTTGAGCATTAAACTTGCGGTGGCACAAGTACCATTGCGCCATGTGCAAATTTCCGATATTCAAAAGGTGACATGCAAATGGGGCCATAATTCATGCAAGGTGCAGGGGGGGCCATTTGCATGTGACTATGGCCCCATTTGCATGCCATTAGCATGTAGGTGCGCCGATCCCCGAGGACTTGTGCCTGGCCGCCCTGCCAGGCAGCAGCCGTCGGGGACCGATGCACCCTGCAGCCCGATCGCGGGCAGTATGTATGCAGACAACATCCCCCCAAACATCTTCCGATGCCCGATCGTGGGCAGTATGTATGCAGACAACACCCGCCCCAAACATCTCCCAATGCCCGATCGCTGGCAGCGGTATGGCGTGACAACACCCCCCAAAATCTCCCCGATGCCCGATCAAGGGCAGTATGTATCAAGACACCTCCCCAAACAGCTCCTAATGCCCGATCGCGGGCAGTATGTATCAAGACAACCCCCAGTGCCCGCTCATGGGCAGAACGTGAAACAATCCCCCAGTGCCCGCATCGCTGGCAGAATGTAAAAGCCCCCAACCCGAATATTCTCCTGGTGGTCCAGTGACGATAATGCCCGATCGGGGCAGAATGTCCAGTGACAACCCCCAAACATCTCCTGGTGTCTAGTGTCCCCCACCCCACCCACCCACGAAGCCCTCCACCCCGCCCCCGGCAGCTGGCGGGCGGCAGCATCCCACTCGCTTGCCGCCTCGCTGGTCACGACTGACTGTTCAGGTAGGGCTGCACGCCCATTGGTGCAGAGCTAGAGCCAATGGGCATGCAGCCCATACCGCATATGACAGTCCAGATTTAGTGGAGGGGCTTCGTGGGTGGGTGGGGTGGGGACACCAGACACCAGGGAGATGTTTGGGGTTGTCACTGACATTCTGCCCGCGATCTGGCATTACGGTCCACTGGACCACCAGGAGATATTCGGGTTGGGGTTTTTTACATTCTGCCCGCGATCGGGCACTGGGGTTGTTTCATCGCTCTGTCCGCGATCGGGCACTGGTTGTCTTGAACATACTGCCCGCGATCAGGCATCGGGAGCCGTTTGGGGGGTGTCTGGATACATACTGCCCGCGATCGGGCTGGTGGGGGGCACAGGACTGTTGGGGCCAGCCACAGGTGGCAGCTGCTGTGTTGCGCCCCTGCAATACAGCAGCTCACCTGTGGGTGGCCTCAACTTGATCCTCTTTTTTTTGCTCAAGTTGTGCAGGCGCAGGTTGGGGTTGCGTTTGCACAACTCTGCACAGCCCGACTGAATATCGGGTTGTGCAGTTTATGCATGATTCTTCCCCCTCATGTTGAGCATGCATTCATTTGCATTGCACTGTTGCTCAGCCTGTTTTCAGTGGCGCAACTGCCTCCTGCTGAATATCAGAATGGCGCAATGTAGGACTTGCGAGGCGCAACCCTGTTGCTCATGGAGCAACCCTTTTGAATATCTGGGCCAATGTGCACATTTGATAACATAAAAAGTTTGTATTATCTAATATGATGTGATGTTAAGTAGTCTTTGAAAGTGTGTTCTGTTTTTATTTTCTAGACACAATCCCTTTATTTCTGCATTCTTTTTCCCTTTCTGTGACAAGCGAGCTTCATGGAGCAAGCAAAGACATCCATAATGAATAAATAATAATTAAATACACAGAAAGTGAAGCTGGACCTTTTGAAGCTGAATTTGCTTTAGCATTTTAATAAACTATGGACATAAACTGAGATTAATTTTGTATTATGTTAAATAAACATCTATATATTTGGTAATGTTCATCTCAGAAGCTTTTCAATGTATTGTTATATGGATAGTTTTGTAATCACAGTTAGGGCAGTAGTCTTGTTGGTAAAAGTGAATGTGGTTGTTTTTCGTTATTAAATATTTAGAAATAATTGACAATGGTTATCTGAGGCTTAGATTTGTTAGCCTTTTTAAAGTTGTTTTAGATTTAGGCAACAGTATTGAGTGTTTTATTTAAATATTTATTGAGTGCATGCCATGATTAATTGTTATGCATGTCAGTATTTATTGTGTTCCATAAAAGGGTAGGTTTGACACATGGGTTTCACCTCTGAAGAAGCTCCCCCAGTTGGAATGAAACGTCCAATCATCTTCAGGGAAATGCTGTAGCTTAGTTCTTCCCTAATTGAACCTTTTCTCTCCCGGTATTGTTTTGTCTAGCCTGTTTTGATAGTTGATATTTTATGGAAATGCTTTTTGCACTGGGAAAGAAAATGATGCCTTGGAGAAGTTTATAAATAAATACAAGTTTGTGAGTATAATTTCCTCATTTTTTTATTTTTTTTTTATTTTCCCCAAAGAGCTGTATTTCAAATATCTACCCCCTGAGCAGCTGTTAGCGGGTGCTCCTTACCCTTTTGGTTAGGTTTTGTACTTTGAGTGCAGCGCCACTAATTATGGAATGCTTAGTGGAGCACCAGGCTCTTCTGGTGTCTATTTAATTAAGCTGCAGGTTCTGATCTCTATGACTTGGCAGGAGGCTGTATGAAAATAAATGAGAGACACACACACACACACACACACACACACACACACACACACACACACACACTTTTCTGTCAAGCTTGAAATCGTTATTTCTGCTAGTTTTTTTCTGTGCATTTGTTGCCATTGAGAAATCTAGAAATTGAGGTGGAAGAATTTATATTAACATACTCTAGGAAATCTTACCTGGGCATAATGCTCTTCACTCATACCTGCTCGGCAGTGAATGTCAGTGACGATCACTCCAGGGCTGAAAAAAAAAAAGTTTGCAATGAAAACAAACAAAATTTAGTACACCATCATGTTTCTTTACATAATGGCAATGTGTTCTGGGAAGGTCACATGAGTTAATGGTTTCAGCACTGATCTACATAGGTGCAAACTATTTAAGGAGGGGGCCGAGGGGTTGAAGCCCCTTCTGGGAAAACTGATAAAGGGGAGAGAGACCCCCAATTAATTAGAGACATTTTGTTATGAGTTTTGCTGGCCCAGTCTGCATATGTCTAACAAAATGTCTCCCTGTTCCCTTCTGCTCCAGGATAAGGCTGGCATCTGCATGCTGAGACAGGGAAAGCACTGAGAATGCTTTGATCCATGCTGCTGCTGCTAATATGTCATGCAACCTCCCTTGTGCTGTATAACATGATTGTGCCATTACTGCTACAAAAGCACAAGAGGGCAGTGGCATGCTGGTGTTTGAAAAGACATGTAGAACAGGAGAATGCTTTGGCCAAGAGAAACATGAATCTTTAAGTCAAAAATGTCCTGTGATCCTGCACAGAACAGCAGCACACTGGCACGGGATGAAGAAGAAGGTAAACATAATTTTGCACTCTGGCCTGGGCTGTGGTCAGCTGGAGTGAGCGGGCAGGTCAGGGTGAGTGGGCAGGTCATTGTGGCTTGGTGGTGTATGGCTGAAGAGCAGACCTTAAACCAGACAGTCTTTTGACTTGACCCAGGCTGATGGCTGTTATTTTTCTTGGAGCCAGGATGTGGAAGGGGTTAAGGAGAGCTTGGGAATTAATATCTGTGTAGCACCTTTCCATTAGAATGCTTAGGTATGCATTATCCCAAAATGCAGGCAGAGACTGTCCCCACCCCTCCTCAGGAGAAAAGTGCTATCCTTTGGATGTTCGATCCTCTCCTTCCCAGCTGACCCCTGCGCCACTCACACCACGAATACAGGTCACCAGCATGGCAGAAGGTAAGGCATGATGCCTCAGCCTCCACACCACTGGGCTGGCTCACAGTGGGCAGTTTTAAAAGGGAATGGGATAGGGTAACAGGGGTAACTGTGGGGGAAGGGGCAGCTGCAATGTAAGGATGCTAGCTGTGCATTTGAGCAGACTTCATAGACCACGAGGCCCGCTTCTGCTGGCAGATTCATTTCTTCATATAATTTAGATCAATACAATCAGACACTTCAGTTCTTGTATCACTTACTTCACCGTTACTCTCACTTGCTTTGAGGCCAGTTCTGTGAAAAAGTATTGAAATGTTTTAAACTCTTCTGCTGTCCCAAATGCAATATGCAGTAAGACATAGAATACAGTAGCACAGCAATTCAAGGTCAGAAGGAACTCCAGATCCATCACCTTCACCCCACCCCTGCCTCACAAAGAGGGACAAAACAAGTACGCTCTCCCCACAGCTGTAAAACTGATAGGAGCAGGACCCCAGTGAAAATAAGATGCCACATTTCAGCTTGGCCATCCTGTTCTATAAACAGGTGATTTGCCAGATATTTTTAAATGTCTAAACTTATTACCCTGCTAATTAAAATTGTAGGTCTCTGAATTAATTTACACTAAAAATCACTTCAGTGACCATAACCTGTGAAATTTATGCATAGTCCTGTTGGTTTAACCTGGACTTTCGGATACAGCGCCATGTGTGCCTACATGTAAAGAAATCCACCCTAGGCTTAAAGCAGCAATGCAAGAAAAAAGTTATTCCAAAAAGCACATTGTCTGCTATGGTTATGAAAGATATTGGCAGAACTGTTGATTTGGGTTTTCTGGATGCTTCCTGTGCTGTAATGTACATCTGAATTTTTATCTAGAGTCTTGCCCTCCTCTGGTCTTCAATATTATTTCTATGCAAAAAAAAGGTGGCTAGCTTTTTTGCTTGGAAATAATTATTTAAAACTTCCATAAAATTCTTAAATGATAATGAAAACTGAAAATGTAACCACCAAAATAAACTAGAAGACATCTTGCTTCAATTAAGAAGATAAAAAGGTGGGGTAAAATTTTAACCCATTTTCATTGCACTGCTGCACCTCAAGGAGTGTGGAATTTCCTCAGCATGCCCATCAAAACTACTGTAGGTGTACCAGGGAAACAAACAGCCAGCCTCTAAAAGTCCCCTTCTGGCCGACCACTCAAGGCCAATGGTCCTATGAGTACTGTGTGCCCTACTGGCTAAATGCACTCAGTGATGACATAATGTCAGAAACAAAACTAGGCCCGTTTAAATCGAAGCTTCATGCCCACCGAGCATCACACAGTAGCTGATACTGTAGCACCTAACTTAACCAACCTGTCTTGAAATCCCCAGTCTACCATTAGCACTAACTAATTTACCCAGTCACCTACCCTCTCCTCCCCACTGCCTGGAAATTGCCTTCCTCCTTTCTCCCCAGCTTTCCTGGACCTTACAGCCCAAGGTCCCATCTCCACCATTTAACTCCATAGTAAAGCCAAGAGTGACTGCAACCGTCCTCTCCTCTTTATCATTTCAGGTGTTCTCTGCCCAATCTCTGAGATCCTTTTTTGGTCTTTACTGGGCACACCACTCAGGTCTCATCCTCATTCTGTAATTGTTCATTCCCTTTAGTAGTTTGACATAAACTCAACTGAGTCATATGCTATGCACTTTTAGACAAGAACTGTTAATTAACATGTTTTCTTAATTTCTTTTCAATAATGTCTTCATTTATTTACCTTTGTTTTTACCAGGAGAGACATGCTAAGCTAATAGCTTGTTTACAGGTGCAGCCTGGGAGCACATGGAAGTTAAGCGACTTGCTCAGGGTCTCACAGTATGCAAGTGGGAGCTGTGGGATTCAAACCCAGGTCTCCAGGTTTGCAGCTCAGAGCCATAAAACACTGCAATAGGCTGCCTCTATAAGTCTTATTGTAACTGAATTTGCCTTGTATCACTTGACTGTTTTATCTAACTGATGTGGAACCTGGCACTTCAGGTAGAAGGAAGATTCCACTTCAGCAATGCGGGAAAGGTGTTACATCATTTTTGTTTGTTTTTTTCATGAAGGAAGTTTGAAACATATTCCAGAGATTTATAATATGTTCATAAGTGTAGTGTGGGGACTTTAAAAATAACATCCTATCATGCTGATTGGGCTGAGTTCAGCTTTGCTTTCCAGTCTTTTCATAGAAACAGCAAGAGAGGATGTTATTTTTCTGTAAAATATACCCCCCACTAAATATACTGCATGCAGTATAGCCTAGAGGTTAGAGGAACAAGGTGTGAACAAGCTTGGTACATCCAGTGGACCAGACCTGAGTCTGACTCTCCCAGCCTCCACTTGCATACTGTGTGACTCTGAGCAAGACACTTAACCGCCCAGTGCTCCCAGGTCACCCCTGAAAATAGGCACTTGTGCCTAGTGGGCCTTACCCGGTTACCAAAGACTAAAATAAAATGAAAAAATTAAAATAAATCATACAAAACTGTTCAGATACTGATGCTGTTTGGGAGGCAGTATAGTGTTGTGGTTAATGGTACTATGCTGCAAACCTGGAGATCTGGGTTTGAATCCCATTAGCCCCCAGTTACGTACTGTGTGCCCTGTGCCCCTGAGTAAATTATTTCCTTTTGCTCCCAGGTCACACCTGGAAACAAACTCTGACTTCATGTGCCTTTCATGGGTAAACAATGTCCCCGACCCCATCCTGGTTGAATGACATTAACTTGTATTAAAAAGCATGCACAAAATATCCTTCAGACTCTCTACAAGCTCAGAATTCAAATTCCTGCTCTTATGATCCCTCCCTACTTTATACTTGAATGACAAACTAGAAGAAACTCAACCGATTTTCCATAGTCTAGGACAAAAGAGAACTGTTTCCGTGACTAGGACTAGTGAAACTGCCTTTCTCCCCAGGGATACTGAATGTGCCAAGATGTCCCTCCCCCCCACCACACACACACACACGTTTGCAAGGGCGTGTACACATGTATCAACATCAGACGGTAGCCCTCCCAGATTTGGCATGCCCGCTGTGCTGACACCCCACTCCACCAGGTTGCAAATAAGTAGCAGCGTGACCTGGCTCCCCTCCCCAAGAGAGCAGAGCCCTCCACTGAGGCTCCATCCTCTCCACCCCCGGCTGGCCTAATGTGACACGTGTCCACTCCTGAACTGGAGTCACCCGCTCAGTACACTGTAGAGCCATTGCCATGCTATTGGCCAAATAGATGCCTCGTTTCTTACCTAAAGCCACACATCTTGTAAACTGATCCAGTGCCGATTTCGACATGCAGTAGCCAGAACACCAGGGAACTACAAAACATAACAAGAGATCATTTTAAAATCACAAGAATTAACACAAGGCAAATGCTATGAAACACATGGCCTGGTTGTTAAAGATGGACTGTGCAAATCGAATACTTATACATAATATCTGGCTACTTTTCAGAAATCCTGTCCAACATATCTAAATCCCTGCCCACCATGCCAATATGCAGAGTGCCCCAGTTGCCATCTTCCCAGCCCCAAATAACTTCATCCAGTTGAAATCCTCATAGCTGAATGCATTGCTGACATTAGCCACAAGTGGTCAGGGACATTTTGCACATCTGGATGCTGGGTTTGTGTGTGTGTGTGTGTGTGTGTGTGTGTATGTGTGGGTGGAAGGGGGTATGGCAAAATCAACCAAATTATACAGTAAAACTTCACAAAAGTAAATCACAGAAAAATGATCTGCAGTCATGATTTTGCTAACAGAGGCCAACCAATTTTAAAATGAGGTAAAATTCCCTTACACTTTAAGTTTTATCAGTTTTCAGTTTATTTTTTTCTATCTTTGAAATATTTAGCCAAATCTTTTATATCAGACTAACTGTAAATTCCCTCGTGCACCCTCGTAAGCATATAATTAGTTGTTTTACTGTTCTCTGGGGCCCTCACAGTCAAAGGGACTAGTGGAAGTCTAGGTGATTTACTCCTGAACAAGCCTTCCCAACATAGTTGCCATGGTTCCATGTTGCTGTGGTGACAGGAATGTCGGTGACCTCTACAGTGACATGTTTGCCCCACCCCCCACCCCCAGACTTATGGATTCCAACTCCAGGGAGGAGGTTTGGGGGCATGACTGAACTCCAGAGTTTATGACTTCAGCATCACTCCAGCAACCCAGTCGCACACTGCGGGTGTCGGCGGGTTACTGTTGTAACAGCATCACCGTAAGAGCTTCACTGTTACAATGGTATACTGGTTGGAGAGCCCATTGAGACTGCATGGGGAATGGAGCCAGGATCACTATGTGAATGACCTACAGTGGCACCATTCACAAAGCAAGGCAACCATTGCTTACCCCAGTGCACAGTTTCACAGCAGCAGAACTGTTACAGGCAGGTGGGTGGGGTTATCATAAACCTGCGATGGGATGAGTGAGGGCAGGTGGGGACAGAGAGCACACTGAAGCAAAGAGGGGGATTCCAGTAGATGCTATGGAGTAATACAGGTCTAGGGTGTTGGGGGCACCGGACCACCAGGAATTTCATATGAGCATGACAGAATCAGACCTGGCATCAGCTCAGAAGCAGGCCAAAAGTACAGGTCAGCAGGTAGGGGCGGGGATACAGGTGGCAGTGCTGCTGCCCACTGGCTCTCCATGTGGCTGGTGCTACTGTATGCTATGCACAGAACTTTCTTGGTACTGCAATTCAGCATGTTAACATAGAAATATACTCTAGATGTTGACAGCAAAAACAGACCCATTGCCCCAGTGAGCCTGCCTAGTACCTGCCTGCATCCACACCCAGCCTAATACTGGATCAGAGCCAGTCTACTGATGGCCCTGACTGTATTCTGACACCCTCCCTCCCTCCCTTCTCCACTCATCCCTCTCCCTTGATTGCCCACTCTTCTGGCCTCTCCTGGGTGGGACTATTACCTGCACTCATCTCACTCCTTTGTGCTAGCTCTCCACTAACCAACATTCGGCAACGCACTGAAAACAGGACAAATCCAGATGCACTGCCCACAATGTGCAAACAGATTGTCCTCGAGGTACAACAAATCTTCTCTAGTTCTATCTCCCAACGCCACCATCACCCATCTTCACAAAGCCCTGTACTCCAGCAAAAGCTATCGATCCAAGATGCTACACTCTTCTTGTTGCCAACTTTTACAAGCCACCACTGCACTAATGAGCAGCTATGTTGGTGCATCAGAGAATCATCCTAATGATGCATCCACAAACACAGTGCCTGTGAGCAGGGAATCCAACTAGAGTCCCCGCACACACAGGCTAGTTTACGTGTTACCATCAAATCTAATTTTCAGTATGCAACTCCTCCCTACCCAACTACCTCAGTCATGCTATGAGGGTTGCCAGGTCAGATCTGTTTGCCACTTGGGAGACTGGAGTATACATGCGCACCAGAATCTCCCACTAAAGATGGGTGGGGGCAAAGTACATTGTGGAGATAGGGGTGCTTGGCTCTTGGGAAGAAAAGGCACAACTCGGCAGGTGTTTGCACCCCCTATACCTACTGATACAGGTGCAGTATTGGAATTAGCTTTGAAGGCCATCACCCACCTGTTCCCCTTACTGAGAATGGGCAAAGGGTACAGCTGCATCAGTCTCAATTTTGGGGGTGGGAGACAAGGAGCAAGGATATGAGGTGACCCCATCTGTCTAGGCCAGCATAACGTGAATATATAGAGTCCCGGGCAGGGATATTCTGACCCTCTCACATAGTCTTACATCAAACTGGATCCAACTCACTGTGGAAGCCTTCCCAGTGCTAGATATAGTATTATGTTCAGCAGCTGTCTGTCTTTTCCATAGAAATAAGAGGACGAGGGTGAGTTTTTCCACAATCTACTGTGCCTTGTTCTTTAAACTTCCAGAAGCTTTTCATAGGACATCCCATATCATGTGACAGTTCCACACTGCAAGGCAGACTGATCTAACTGTGTAGTGTTATCCAAGGAAACAGGAAGCTGAAGTAAGGGATTCCCTTTCTAACAAGCTCACGGTTTTATATCTATAATGGCTACAGTTCATGTATGACACTCATGACATTTCTTGAGTACAGTGGTCCTCCTCGCAGAAAGAAAATGACACATTCCCTTTGGTGTGAAAAATGTGTCAAACAATAGCTATGCTATCCAACATTTCACACGGTAGTTCTCTCAACATTAGCAATTCTGCAGACAGAGTCAACTAAAATCCGATGTTACAGTTCTTCAACTTTATGTAAACCACCTGCTTCTTCCTTGCAGAAAGGCTGAGACAGTTGACCCAGTGGATGGTGGCAGTGCACTGCCCCCTGGAGGCCACTCTAGACTGCACTGTGGCTAAATGGGTATATCACAGAAACCTAGAAAATATCAACAGAAAAAGACCATTGGTCCATCCTGTCTGCACTTTTTTTACTCTGTTCTACCACAGGATTTAAAGTCTAGTTGGGGTTACTGCCCCCCCCCCTTTCCCCCTGTCCCACTGCTTTCTCTCTATGTATCTATTAAACATTTTACTCAATCCCACCCACCACTTCTACTGGGAGGCTGCTCCAAAGCTAAACCATTCACTCCCTGCAAAATAAAACTTTCTTACATCTCTCCTGAATCTCCTCCCTGCCTGCTTTGACTCTTGTCTTCGTGTTCTTGATTTGCCAGTCCTGCTAAACACCTCCTCATAGTCTACTTTGTTCATTCCTATCAGGAACTTGAAAGTCGATATCATATGCCCCTTTATCCCTCCTGGTCACCAGTGAGTACAAGTTTAGGGCCTTAAATTGATTCTTGGAGGATCCGCACTGCTCACCATGAATCATTTTGGTTACCTTATGCTGTATCATGTCTATCTTCTCTTTGTCTTTTCTTAAGTAGGGGCTCCAGAACTGGGCACAGTATTCGTGATGTGGCCTTACCAGTGATCTATAGAAAGGCAGTATCACCTCCTTCCTCTTGCTGTCAAACCCCCCTCCCAATACACCTTAACATCCTGGTTCCCTTGTTGTTGATCTTGTTATATTGCCTAGATTGTTTGAGGGGCTCACTTATGGTGACCCCCCCCAGTCCCGACTGTATCCAACTTAAACCTTCCATCTAATATTCCATCCTGGGGTTCTTGTACCTATGTGTATCACCCTGCACTGTTTGACACTGAATTCCAACTGCCAGACTTTGGACCAACTCTCTAATCTTTGCAGGCCCTTCTGCTGCTCCCTAACCCAATCTTTGCTGTCTACCTTGCCAGAGATTAGTGTCATCTGTGAAGAGACACAGTTTACCTTGTATCTCTTCTTCTATGTCACCGATGGTTGATCAACATATTGAAGAGGACTGACCATAGGAATGTACCCTGTGGTACCTCACTCATGACCTCTTCCCTGACTTGACCCCATTAACTACGGTTTACCTATAGTGCAGCAACACCAAAGTCGCTGACATCATTCACATCAACAGACACAATGCTGAGTCTCGACATTGTGCTATCAGCTCTCCCATGTGTTTTCTTTGGGGGGGCTGTGCCGCTGAGCCCTCCATGTGGGGTGCTCCACTCCACCCCACTGTTTAAATAACCAACTGCAAGTTGGAGATGTCTCAGGGAGGGGGCAAAACACTGGGAGATGCGTGCCAGTGTCAGTGGGGACCATTACAGTGACCTGTCAATTTCTGTAGATTTCTGTCACTGTAATGGTCTATGCTGTGGATGTTTTCATGTTCGGTTGGCATATCCTTACCAACACCCTCTGCTTTCTCCCCCTCCCAGCCAGCTTGTCACCCATTTGACTAGATCCTTCGCTGTTCCCAGATCCTCTAACTTCTTCAGCAACCTTCTGTGCAGCACAGAGTCAAATGCCTTGCTGAAGTCGAAGTAGCAAATTTACTGTTTGACCACTGTCCACTGCATAGTACCCAAACAAAAAACACCATCATGTTGGTGTGACAAGACCTCTTTGCCACAGACCTGTGCTGCTTGCTACCTTGGAGCTCACTTCTCTCTAGGCAGTCCACAGGGTCCTCTTTGACTAATGTCTCCACTAGTTTACCTGCTGTCATGGAAGTGCAGGTCTTACCCTCATGGAGGGAGGGAGGATATGGAGCCTGTAACATTCATGTGGCCACTGCTGGCAAAAAACAGTCAGATATATGGTGCTGTAATGGCAATACAGATTGCTGGGGTGGAGGACAAGCAGAAAAACCAGAGGGAAGAAAAGAACAACAAAAAAGTGTGAGTAAATGATGGAGTCATGTCCACAGCATCAAGGATGCCACAGTGACAACCAGGCAGGGGGTTCTTTTCTAGTTGATAAGAACACACAAGTTGTGTGATTTAAGGCAAAAAAGAAGGAAAAAAGCTTATCTCAAAGGAAAACAAGCATTAGAGTCAATGTTACAGAAACTAGTGTCACCTTCTGCAGTAATTATAGAGGACAGATACAGTCAGAACCATACCATTGTGTGGAATGTTACACCCCCACTCAAGTCTTAAGGATGGTGTGCACATAAAATGGAAACCTCTTCCTTTTATCTTTTCATACTCACTGCTCTTAGTCCAGCAATGCTAGAGATGTTTACGATGCAACCTTTACTTTTGACCAGGTGTGGCACTGCCAGATGAGTGAGATGGTATACAGCTCTGAAAGACAAGGCAAAATGTACAGCATTCTTAGTATAGGAACTAGTAAAAAGAATCTTATATATTGCAAAGTGTTGTGTTAATGAACATTGTGCAAGAGTTCTAACCGAAATTCCAAGGATGGACTTACCAGTGAGGTGGCAGATGAGGTAAGGAGAGGAAACATGATAAAGGAAGATGAAACAGATGGAGGAACATGACAATTTAATAGAAGGTAAGAAGGGTAGTGGGATGAGAGAAGGTAAGAGGTAAGTTAAGATGTGGAAGTCTTGGATGCAAGATGGTGAGGAAAGGGAGAAGTGGTTGCTGGGAACAGTAACTTGAGGCATGGCACAGGGAAGAGGTTTTAAGTGAAAACCACTGGCTAAGTGGCTATAAGAGGGTGATGACATCATTTATAAGAGCATCAACCCTTGGGGTCTCAAAGAAATACAGTAAGGTAAGAAACTATAGATACATGAACACCAAGAGTGTAACTAGCTGTGAGAAAGGCAGACAGAAAGGAAGGGAAAAAAACTATATGACAAGAAGGTAACCTTAAAACAGACAAAGAAAAATGCCAAAAACTGAAAGGTATAAGAGGAAACAGGAGACGGAGAAGTGTTAGGTAAGGAAGATGATTATAGATTAATATTTTTCCTGATCAGCTGGCCCAGTGGTGTAGAGAAACTGAGGCATCTGTGCCTTACCTCCTGCCATGCTGGCAACCTATGTTCATGGTGCGATCAGGCCACCAGGGATCAGCCGGGAAGGGAATGGATCAAGCATCCAGAGGACTGCTCTCCTCTCCCAGGCAGGGTTGGGGATGGAGTCCGCTGCTTTACTGGCCCTGGTGGTGGCTGGGGGCTGGTGCAATGGAACCACAACATAGGGGTTGGATGTGGGGCAGATGCCCAGCATGCCACATGCGGATGCGTGCATGGCTCGCCAATTGGCATAATTGTACACCTCTCTGTGCTTGGGGCTGTGAAGCAGAAAAGAGAGAAAAGTAGATCCCAACTGGTGAGATGATGCCAACCTCCTGCAGGTGCCAAACTCGGCCAGCCAGCACTTCGTGGAGCAGAAGGAATCTGATAGTCGGGTGATGGGGCTGGGGCCAGTGGAAAAGGGTGCCAGTTGGGACAGTGGTGAAAAGAAATTAACAAAATATTTTTCCTGATGAAATGGGGTGCTTTTTGCTTATGTGTGAGACATTCTTATTCTGCAAAGAGTATCTCAGCTGCTGGTGCCATGGAAATGTCCACCTTCGGGAAATTGTTTAATATTGAGTGACCTTGATCAATAATATTAGCTGCAGACACCTTACTGTTGTAATAGTGGTCTCCATTCTTAGAGTAACAGAGCTGGCTACCTTTGGATCACAGTCCTGCTATGCTAAGACTACATTTGAGATCGCTCTTACAACCTCAAGACTGACCTTGGCAGACATGTTTAACATAAAAAGTATGGTAGACATCTATAGCAGTCTCTGTAATGGAGAGAGGCTTTCTAGATTAGTGGACATGCTGTAGTGGCAAGCCGAGAATGCAGGTATGTGTAATGTGGAGAAAGCTGGAAGACTATTATCTCTTTTCAAGGGAAAAAGAGGATCATAGGGTAAATGGGTTAACCTGTAGAGCAAAGAAGGGGTTGAGGCAAACAAAGAGAGGGTGTAAGAAAGAATGGGAGCTCTACAGAAACTGTGTGGCTGGAAATAGAAAAAGGGCAGAAAGAGGATTTGGGGAGTATGTTATAGACCACAAATTAGTCCAGTGAATGTAACCTGGAATGGGTGAATAAAATAAAGAGGGCAACTATTATGGGGCACTTCGTTGCCACACAATTTTTTAACCTGTTTGTCATTGGCTGGGAGGTAGAATATGTCTGTCTGAAAGCAGGAAGGGATTTCTTGTCAGTCATGAAGACTGTTTCCTCCTGCAGCGTGTCAGGAATGGGTCAAGAGGAGATGCAGTTCTCAATCTACTGCCGAGTAACGGAAATGACACTGTCATGGCAGTCAGGATGCGGATGTCAGTGAGTAATCATGACCACAATAGGATGGAGTTCAAGGTAATAGTAGTAAGGTGCTTTAGGCATAGAAATGTAACCCAGCAAGTCCAGGTCCGCATTCCCAACACAGCCATGGACACTGCTGAAAACAGATCCTTGACCTAGCTTAATGTTTCTGGAAAACCAAGTACTTAAAGCAGCACTGTTTGTTAGTCGTCATGTAGTTTTGTTCATCAGTAATTTTTCTCCTGGCAAAAACATCAATATATCGATTTTTCTTTCTGTTTTCTGATACCTGAACTGAGATAATGGTAAGTTTTTTTTAATATCCTTCTCCAAGGCCATGTCTGAAGTAAACAAATTAAACATCCAGGTACAGTGTAGTTCTGTTTGCCATCAGAAACATGTGCTAACCCCACTCTAATACACCCACAATATGAATCTAGTATATACATTCACCATGTAGTTTCAATGAAGCTGAAGAGATTTCTAAAATCTGTGAGTGGCGGCCATTCTAAATGACTTGTGTCTTTAATGACAAAGGCGGTTTTAAAAATAGATGAGAAGATAAAAAATACACTTAAGATGAATCTAAGGATGTTAGAAATACATTTTTACAAAAAAAAACCTATATGATGAATTTTTTGCCTGTTAACAAGCATTGCTGCTTTAAAGGGGAACAGTCAGCACTAACAGATCCACACCCAACTGTGGGGTTGGACCCAATTTGCACTTATGTGGAAAAACATTTGTCTGACTTACTATTTACTACAATATAGTAGACTGTTTTTGTCGACTGGCAAGCTAACATTTTCTGTAACAAATCCCAGAATCCCCTGCAGCTGACATCAGAGCAGGGCTGCAGCAATAGGTGATTCAACAGCCTGCTGTGCATGTTAGAACTTTTATAAGATCTGATCAGATGCTCGCTGGTCTTACGTTTCTCCAGGTGCTAGTACAGTCCTCTGCGACTAGCCCAGCGAGGACAGCAGGACCAGTGAACAAAAGATCAGAGCATATAAAAACTCTGACATGCACTACACAGACTACTGAATCTCCTACTCATGCAACCCACCTCAGATGTCAGCTGCAGGAGATTCTGGGATTTGTAGTTACAGAAACTGTCAGCTTACACGCCAATAAAAACAGTTTGATACAGTCTACTATACTGCAGTAAACTGTAACAGTAAATAAAAGAAACCGGTTATACACACAAAATACAAGCTAAGTCGAACTCCAGACTTGGGTATGGTGCTGAGTGCTGACTGTTCCCCTTTAATCTAACACACATCCAGAGTGACCCTCACTGCATGACATGTGCGATGGAAAGGGAGAATCCTGTTCCAGAAGGAGTGCAAATAAACTCAAAACACAAGATGTATTTTGAGCGGAACCAAATAAAAAATCAATAATTCAATAGGTGAATAAATATGTTCTCATGACACTGTAGAAAATGCACTGGACTAAATCACTGTCTGTCAAAGATGAGCCTCTCCTTCTCGTACCTGACATTAGTGTTCATGATTTTGTCATATTGCTCCAGATTGGTGTCTTCAATTGATCCAAATTCAAGTATTCCAGCGTTGTTGACCAACACATCCAGCTGTCCATAATGTGCAATCGTATCCTGTATCATCTTCCTGGATGCAGCTTCATCTGTTACATCACCGGGCACTAGGAAGGCCTGATGATGGAGATAAAATGATGTGAACGATTAAAAAACAAACAAACAAATCACTGCATTGTTTTCAATCTGAAAAATGGGGATTTGTTTTATCATTTGGTAAAATGGTTGCGAGAGAACCTTGCCAAACTCCAGCCACTTCATTCTGCAGTTGTGTCACATGGCCTTTTCCTTAAAGCAGTAGTGCAATTATTTTTTTCCAAAAGGCTAATTTCAGCTACACCAAATAAAAATATTTACACACTTGTTAAATCTATTTTTCTAGGTATCTCCTATGCTGCATACCATGGGTGGGATATTCAGACTGTGCCAGACTGTGGCGCAAGCCTGGGCACAGCGCAACTGGGATGTGCCAGAGCGCTGACAGGGTGATATTCAATGGTGCTGCGCCATGGCTCAGCACCACTGAATATCACTCCATAGCCACCCGTATAGTGCATGGTGCAGTGGCACTGCATCAGTGCAAGTGGCCAGAGAGGGGCAGGGGGATGCGCTAGCGCAAGTGCCGTTGTGCTAGGTGCATCAACCATGATATTCAGCGGTGGACATGCAAATGGGGCCATAATGCATGCAAGGTGCAAATGGGGCCATTTGCATGTCATTATGGCCCCATTTGCATGCAGGTGCGCTGATCCCCGTCGACTTGTGTCTGGCACCCTGCCAGGCTGCAGCCATCGGGGACCGACGCCCCCTGCACAAGCGCCAAAGTGCCCCAATGCCCGATCACAGGCATAGGTTGCAAAACATAATATTCCATTATCCCTAGTGGTCCAGTGGACTGCTTCCAGCCCGATCACGGGCACAAGTATTGAAACATAAATGTCCTATATCCCTGGTGGTCCAGTGGACCACTCGCAGCCCGATCGCTGGCAGAAGTATAAATAAAGGGATTAAATCCCATCCCTGGTGGTCCAGTGGACCGCTCACAGCCCGATCGCGGGCAGAAGTGTAAATAAAGGGATTAAATCCCATCCCTGGTGGTCCAGTGGACCGCTCGCAGCCCGATCGCAGGCAGAAGTATAAATAAAGGGATTAAATCCCATCCCTGGTGGTCCAGCGGTACCCACCCTCCCGCTGAGGCCCGCCACCCCGCTCCCCCCCCAGTCAGCGGCGAGTGACAGCTCCCCACCCGCAAGCTGCCCGGCCACCCGCCGACTGATTGCGTACAGTACAGCTGTACGCCCATTGGTCCACAGTGTGGGCCAATGGGCATGCAGACCGTACCGTACTACACAGTCCAGATACCCACAGCTGGTAGCTGCCGTGTTGCGCCCTGCAATAGGGCAGCTCACTTGTGGGTGGCCAGCTGTTGCTCCTGTTTTTTTTGCTCAACTGTGTGCGGCAGAGGTAGGGGTTGTGCCTGCATCTGCTCAGCACATCCCAGGCTGAATATCGGGATGTGCAGAGTATGCATGGGCACACACCCCCACTTGCGCTGCATACATTACTGATGCACCCCAGTGCATCGGGATTTGTGCCATGCATTTCCTTTTGAATATCACACCGGGTGCATCAGCGGGTTGAGACATGATCTATGTTAGCGCCATGCGAACCCTTCTGAATATCCCACCCAATGAATTTTTTTTATTTCCTCGATCCCAACCTTTGCTAAGTCCATAATGCTGTTTCTAAGCCAAATAAGGTGGGCATCTTTTTTCCACAGAAAAAAATAATTAAAACATTTATAACACACTCCAGATTTTGCTGGAATGGAAAAATGCTACCACCAAATAAAACTGGAAGATACCAAGCGCCTTTGATAGTGAAATAAAAGAAAAGTAGGGTTAAAGTTTTTGCCCAATTCTGTTGTACTGCCAATTTAAATAGTCTGATTCCCAGCAGAAAACATTTAAAAAGCATAATGCAGTATTCTGACAGAAATCAACTCACAATTCAGATATTAACTTTTTTTTTTTTAATTATACTTTATTCTTCCCTCATCCTGCCGACTCAGACACTTCAGGGCCCTACAAGGAATCATCCTCCTCCTGCCTCCCGCTCTACTTGTACTCACCTCCAGACCCCATGAAGCTGCGACTTAGCTCCCGAGCTGGACGGTGGGACCAGACACCCTGTAATCCTTCATTTCATCGGTCTTGGCTGTGGTCAAGCAAGCAGGGGCACATTGGAGGCACACTCCTGAAAGCCCATCTTCCCAGAGCCGGCAGGCAGTTTCCTCTATTCTCCCTCCCCTACAGCATGCAACCGCCTGATGTCATTGCACAAGGTGCTGACATCCATGCTGTGCAGTGGCAGCCCCTCCCCTGTGATTGGGGTTTGCAGTACTTCGAGCCTCTGTTCGGAGTCAGGCAAGTGCACAGGCATCGGTCTATTCCTCCCGGAGAAGGTGAGCTGTCATAGGATGCTCAATCCTATCTCCCCAGCTGACCCACCAGCGGTCCGAGTCCATTCCTGAACCTGTCACTGGCGTGATGCGAGGTGTGGCGTCCAGCTCCTCAACCCTCAGCACCACTGGGCCGGCGATATTTACTTTTTTACCTTCTCTTATTCTTTATTATTTGGGATATTTGAAAAAAACTGTTTTTTTCTCCCTTAGTCTTCATATTCCTCTGCTAATTGCCTACATGTGACATCAGAACCCTCTGCTCATCACAGTACAGCTGGCTGCTGCAAAAATGACTTCAGTCTGACAAGCAGAGGATTATGATGTCACTTATGGACAAGCAGCCAGAGCCTCTGGGGACCAAAACACAGAAACACAGAATCTGACTGCAGATAAGGCCCACCTAGTCTGCCTATTTTCCCTGCCTAGTGCAATACCCCAGATCCTACTTGATCGCTGTTTTTTACCCTCTCTTTCCTACTGCTAGGGTTCCCTTGTGCCTAGCCCATGCAGACAGAAAGAGTATTTTCATAAGAATTAAATAATTTGTTTTTAGTTTTAGGCCAGTAAAAGAATACTAGGCTGTGGTAGCTTGTTTCCAGATGCATCCTGCTGGGGTGGGTTACTTTGACCAGTTTTATTGACAGGGGGAACTTCCACCTGGACAGTGACCAGAGATGGGCATGAGGGACGGAGGATTAGTATTTAATCCAAAGGACGGCACCTCAGTAGTGCAGTACCACCTCTTACTGTGCTACAGTGTCAGTTATGGACATTACCACAAAGTACCTGCTGACATGGGGCTAGAACCCAGGACCTGTTGATATCCTGGCCTCAGAGCCACTGACACTGACAAGCAAAACATTATCTAAGAAGGCAAAGTACATGAAATGTAGACTAAATTGAATCTGTTTATTTTGGAAAATCACTCTTGTATGTTGAAGGATCTTGCAATAACATACCAGTAGCCACCTTAAACTATGTGATGCTGAGTCAGTCAAACAAGTCATTAAAAGATTTTATCCCCCCCACCCCCCGTGTAGGGAACTACTTTACATATCTCTCACCAGTTCCACATTACAAGGGTCGACCCTTACTTTACCCCTCAGCATTGCTCCATCCTACATGGAAATGGGGCTGCCCATGTAGAAAAGGTGTCACCTCACATTGTCAGGGCAGATTTTCATGTAGAAATTAACAACAACAATGAGATATCCGGTTCATGAAGCTGTGTAACCACAGTGGGGAAAATGTGGCATAACTGGTAGAAAGGTGCGTTAATGAGTTTTGATTACTTTTAAGCAAATAATAAATCCATTGAAAGGGACAGTGCTGTTTTAAGCAGTTTTGGAAACAGAAAGTACAGATTCTATAAACAGATACTCTTAAATTACCTTTTCTTTTTGGGCTTCATCACACTGCTGAGCTGTTTCTTTCAGTTTCTCCACATTTCGTCCATTAAGGGCCAGCTTTGCTCCCAGTTTGGCAAACAAAACACTAATTTCAGCTCCGATCCCTGAGCTGGCACCGGTAATCAGTGCCACCTTCCCTTTTATCGAGAGTACCTTACAAAAACAAACAGAAGGTTAGGACAACAGCAATTTGAACCTTTATTTTCACTTATTTCCTCTCCTCCCAAACCCCATTTTTCTCCTGAATCCCCTTCTTCCCCCATCGCACTGTACTTAATTGTCTCTAGACCCCTGCTTGAACAGTGTCTAGTGTGAGCAGGGTGTCTTCTCTAAGACATAGTCACTTCCCCACCCATCAACCACCTCCTTGTGATTTACCATGGAGACAGGGACACAACTGAGTCACACAAGGGCAGAGGTATTAGATTTCAGGAGGGCGAACTTCGCTAAAGTGGTAGATGCATCAGAGTAGCCCTGAAGAAGGGTGGGGAATGTGGGGAGGGTTGAGGAGCAGTGGGGGAAACGGAACAGGGCCATAGTGAAGGTGACAAACCAAAGCTTCAGGTTAGTTGTCAAGGGGAAAAGAAAAAGGAAGCCACTAAGGTCTCCAAAGAAGTGGCAGACAAAGTAAGGGTGAAAAGAGTGAGTTTCAGGAAGCATAAGAGGCCCCAAAAGGAGGAGGACAGGGATGTGTACCTGAATGCCTAAAGAAAGCAGTGAAAGTTGTTAGAGCACAAAGGCTGGAATGGAGGAGGGATTAGCGAGACAGTGAAAAAAGGGACAAGCATTCTATAGGTACATCATTGAAAGAAGCAAAACCTGAGGAGGGATTGTAAAGCTTAAAGGGAGGAGGGTGAGTGTAAGGAGGAGACTAGACAAGGCAGAAATACTAATGTATTTCTGTTCAGTATTCACTATGGAGGGAGGGTCAGGGACCACAGCTAGATAGCAGATGCAAAGGGGAGGGAGTGAACACCAGTTCAGTCACAGTGGAGAGAGTTCTGGAACAACTGTCAAAGCTGAAGATGGACAAAGCTATGGGGCCAGATGGCGCACAACCAAGGATACTAAAGGAGCTGCGAAGGGAGCTAGCAACATCTCTGGCAGCCTTGTTCACCGAGTCACTCAACACTGGAGTGATTCCAGAGGACTAGAGGAGGGCACATGTAGTACCTCTGCATAAAAGTGGCAGTAGGGAGGAGGCAGGAAACTACAAGCTGGTCAACCTCACCTCAGCAGTGGGGAAGATGATGGAGACACTGCTGAAGGAAAGGCTAGTAGCACACCTGGAACCCAACAGTGCCCAGGATCCTGAGGCAACATGGATTCACAGCAGAAGGTCATGTCAAATAAATCTTATTGATTTTTTTTGCTTGGGTGACAAAGGACATAAATCAGAGAGGGGCAGTGGACATCACCTCCATTTCAGTAAAGCCTTGACACCGCTCCACACAGTAGCTCTAATAAACAAGATGGGTAGTCTGAATGGGACAAAAGGTAATACACTGGGTTAGTAGCTGACTGACAGACAGGAGGCAGAGGGTGGTGGTTAATGGTTCCAATCAGGGAGACGGAGGTGACCAGGATCACTCCTGGGACCAGTCCTGTTCAATGTATTCATTAGTGACATTGCAGAAGGGCTGGAAGGAAAGGTCAGCCTGTTTGCAGATGACACCAAGATTTGCCACAGGGTGGATAATCCAGAAGGGGTGGAGAGAACGAAGAGGGACCTGGGGAAGCTTGAAAAGTGGTCAGAGGTGTGGCAACTGAGATTCAGTGCAAAGAATTGCAAAGTAACACACCTGGGAAGAGGAAACCCTGGGGAGAGTTACAGGATGGGATGGGGGGGGTGCTGACAATCACCATACAAGGCAGGAACCTAGGAGTTATCGTTCTGATGACCTGAAGGTGTCAAACCAGTACAAAAAGACTGCAGGGAGGGCCAGTAGCATGCTGGGGTGCATAGGAAGAGGGATAACTAGCAGAAGGCAGGAGGTGGTGGTGCCATTGTCTAATACACCAGTAAGGACGATCCTGGAGTACTGCGTGCAGTTCTGGAGGCCACACCTCTGCAAGGACATTGACAGAGTGGAGGTGGTCCAGAGAAGAGTGACCAGGATGGTACAGGGCTTGCACCACAAGACATGTGAGGAGAGACTAAAGGACCTCAATATGTGCTCACTGGAGGAAAGGAGAGAGCGGGGGGTGGCATGATAAAAACTTTCAAGTACCTTAAGGACATGAACAAGGTGCGGGGGGGGACTCTTCCAATGTAGAAGGAGTACAAGAACAAAAGGGCATGATATGAAGTTGGAGGGGGTAGATTAAGAGGAAACGTGAGAACGTTTTTCTTCATGGGAAGTGAGGTGGTTGCATGGAATGGTCTGACACAAGAGGTGTTGGGAGCAAGCACAGTTGAGGTTTTAAGTATTCCTGGACAGGCAAAAGGCATGCTTGAGATGGGAGGGAGGATGAAAGACCACTGACCAGATAGGGTCAGAGATCACATACAAGTGTAGGGCTTACGGGCAGACTGGATGGGGCTAGCAGCTCCTATCTGCCGACAATTTCAGTATTTTTGTGTTTCCATGCTTGGCTTGGTGAACCCCTTCCCCAGTGTTCTCTTCTTCTGGATAATTCACACAACCCTATATGTCCTCAAAGGATATCACAATAAAGTCAAATCCTTTGCAGAAACCAGGGACCACAGATCAGAGGTTTCTGTAGAAGAGGCCCAAAAGCGAACCCCCCTCCATCCCGATGGCACACTACCCACAGGGGATACCAAAGAAGAAGGGAGAAGTGTTAAAATCTCAGGCAGACTTTGGATCTCAACTTTTGAGGCAAACCAGGACTGATTTAACTTGGGAGGGGGAGCTCTCAGACCCCCACAAATAACTTCCCTCCCTGCCACACTAACAGAGTACCTCAGTGTGAAATGGTGACAACAACCACCCCTGAAGCACACTCAAAAAATCCAGTGTATCTGAAATTCACTCACTCAGCTCAATGAGCTGTAAACAATGCAAGCAGCCGGATAGTACCCTCCACCCAATCGGGGCCCCAGGCAAACAGCACTGATGGTGTCGCAGTCAGCTCAGCCTGGAGCCAGGGCATGACCAATTGTTGCAGAAAACAACATGACAAAGTCAAGTCTCAGCCAGACGTAGTGCAGCATGCCCCCCCAGCTGCTAGGTTGCTCAATGTGGCATTCTCCACAGCAAGGGAAAACTAAGTGCAGCATTGCAAAGCAGAGTGAAAAATAAGAGCTAAAAACAAACTGATTAATTCTTTTAACTATCAAATACTGCTCACTCTATAAGGCACTCCAGGTTGTGCAGAATTATGAGATCATGGCGCATCTCAGGTGTGCAAGGCCCTTGGCATTGCCTCATGCCTCACTTCCCCAGGCATGCAATTATCCTACAATAATGCACACCCTGTCATGCCGTATTGCCTAATTAGATTTCACCTAAAATGTCAGTATAAGTTTGCTTTTTGAAGTTCTAGTATATTATAACTTCTAACACTGTTTCCAGATGAACCAAAACATTGTATGTGGACTTTTATGGAAGCATAGGCTATTTCTAGAGTTTGGGCTAATTTCATAGAAGGTGTTTTTAGGTGTGTTCCACCTGTCCCCACCCACCCCATCAAAAGAACCCAACTGTGAAGGAGACGGACCTTTTATACAATGCAGAATGAAAATGCATATTAATAAAATGCTACTACCACTGCCTCACATGGGTAATACATTGTTCAGTATTTTTTTCATGCGGTAATGTGGTGGTGGCGGCAGCTGGAAAAGGCAATATACAGACTCTGTCAAGATGTGTGGATGATTTGCACTAACATACTTCTAGGCTTTTTTATATCATCACAATTTATTGAAATGTTTTAATATACAGGTCACAATAACATATCAATGATAGAACAAAATCAGCATACACATTTTTTGTTATAATCATCATTTACTGAAATTCTTCAATATACTGCACAGATCTCATTCAAACATAGAAATTGCAAGCAGATAAGGACCACTAGGCCCATCCAGTCTGCCCATAAGTCCGGTATTTGATTACAGCTTTTGACCCGCCTCCCGTTTAACCTCTATGGTTCCCCTATGCCTGTTCCGTGCATGTTTAAATCCAACCACAGTGCTTGTTCCCACCACCTCTTGTGGCAGACCATTCCACGCATCCACAAACCTCTCCATGAAGAAAAAACGTCCTCACATTCCCTCTTAATCTGCCACTTTCCAATTTCATGTCATGCCCCCTAGTTCAAATTTCACTTAATAATAGAACTCTAAGCTGTTTTATGTTCTGTATTACCCTTACCAGTTGAGTAGAACTCTAAATGATAAATATGTGTTGGGGGGGTGTTATGTGAAAAGTAATGGCCCTGCAGCAAAATAATAATAACTAGTATATCATAATTCAGCCAATCATTTAACATGGGAGTGTAGTATGGGGCCCACAGCCAATCATTTTTACATGGGAATGTAGTCTGGGGAACACAGCCAATCATTTGACATGGGGAGTGTAGTCTGGGGAGCACAGCCAATCATTTTACATGGGACTGTAGTCTGGGGAACACAGCCAATCATTTTACATGGGAGTGTAGTTTGGGGGCAACAGACAATATTTTTACATGGGAGTGTAGTCTGGGGACCACAGCCAATCATTTAACATGGGAGTGTAGTCTGGGGACCACAGCCAATCATTTTACATGGGAGTGTAGTCTGGGGCCCACAGCCAATCATTTTACATGGGAGTGTAGTCTGGGGAACACAGCCAATCATTTTTACATGGGAGTGTAGTCTGGGGAACATAGCCAATCATTTTACATGGGAGTGTAGTGTGGGGGCAACATACAATAATTTAACATGGGAGTGTAGTGTGGGGACCACAGCCAATCATTTTACATGGGAGTGTAGTCTGGGGACCACAGCCAATCATTTTACATGGGAGTGTAGTCTGGGGACCACAGCCAATCATTTAACATGGGAGTGTAGTCTGGGGACCACAGCCAATCATTTAACATGGGAGTGTAGTCTGGGGAACACAGCCAATCATTTGACATGGGAGTGTAGTCTGGGGAACACAGCCAATCATTTGACATGGGAGTGTAGTCTGGGGACCACAGACAATAATTTTACGTGGGAGTGTAGTCTAGGGAACACAGCCAATAATTTGACATGGGAGTGTAGTCTGGGGACCACAGACAATAATTTTACATGGGAGTGTAGTTTGGGGCAACAGACAATAATTTTACATGGGAGTGTAGTCTGGGACAACAGCCAATCATTTTACATGGGAGTGTAGTCTGGTGACAACAGCCAGCCATTTTACATGGATGTGTGGTCTGGGACAACAGCCAATCATTTTATACAGGAGTGTAGTCTGGGGACAACTGCCAATCGTTCTTTTTTTTTACATATTTTTCCTTCTTTTGACCCCTTCACCTTCCGTCTTGGATCCGCCCTGGTCCACAGTGCCCCTGGGGGCTTCCACCGCCAGAATAGCCACTCTTTCCTCCCCGATTACTCCTGGCTTGCCCCCCAGGAGGCAGAGCACAGCACCACGGCAGGAATCAGCACCTTGTATTAGTATCTGGTTGGGGAGTATATGGCCAGGCGGCTGATTGAAGCCTGGAGCAGGGCATCATGGAGACGTCTAGTTAGGAGGGATTTTGGTCCCCCTATTGGCTGGGGCGGAGACGTGCAATGACACCAGCGTCTGTCCCACCCCAGTACCTCCCTTCTTCGACTATGTGTCGGTGCTCAGGCTTACAGACCCAGCTTCTGCTAGGCGTCACCCTTGCACCAAGCACAAGAACCCCCAACCCCCCAGAGAAGGAGAGCAGTCCTGGGGACGCTCCATCCCTCTTCCCCCAGCCGGCCTTCCGATGACCCGGGCTCGTTCCTGAACCTGGTTCACTGTGGCTCACAAGCGGAACCCCAACCACTGTACCAGCGGGCTGGCCGACAACAGCCAATCATGTTACACAGGAGTGTAGTCTGGGGATAATGGCCAAACATTTTAAATGGGGGCGTAGTCTGAGGACAACAATCAATCATTTTACATGGGAGCACAGTCTGGGGACAACAGCCAATCATTTTAGATAGGAGTGTAGTCTGGGGACAACAATCAATCGTTTTACATGGGCGTGTAGTCATAGAAACATAACACAGAAACACAGAATTTGATGGCAGATAAGGACCCTTTGGCC
Organism: Neoceratodus forsteri; assembly: GCA_016271365.2. NCBI lineage: Eukaryota > Metazoa > Chordata > Ceratodontiformes > Ceratodontidae > Neoceratodus > Neoceratodus forsteri. Next base: position 37,663,592 of record JADMNL010000029.1, on the reverse strand, counting down.
CACTTATTCTGCCCATTAAATTAGTCTGGGGACAACGGCCAACCATTTTACATGGGTGTGCAGTCTCGGGACAACAACCAACCATTTTAAGTGGGAGTGCAGTCTGGGGACAAACAACACATTCAGACTATATATACAAAACAGGACAAAACACCAATAGAAGGGACGCTCATACTGGTCTGTGAACACATACTAAGGACTTACAGAAATGCTCCCAGCAATAGCTGCAGTGCTGAGTTAGGGTAATTTCCTCTATTGCTAAACATACACAAACAAACTCTTAAAGTTTGGTCTCAGCTACAGAAAATTTGCTTGTTTGTTTATTTATTTATTTGAAAACTGGTGACCAGGAAAGGCACACTGAGCCAAGGTTTATTTCCAGGTATCACCCAGGAAAGGAAAAAGGAGGAAATGCATAGCACAGATACAGTACACAGTTAAACTTAATTACACAGCATTGACAGGGTTTATTGTTACAGTGAAGTGGAAGAGACAGAACAAACACCAAAAATCAGGCAATTCAGCCACACCAACACCAAGGCAAATGTAAGGGGCAGTTAGATAGGGGAAACAGAAGCAGGGGAGGGATGAAGTTTCAACTGGAACCTGAGGAAAACAGGGGAGATAGTGAAACGGAGGAAAGATGGGAGTAGGTTCCAGGGTGAAGAAGATGATAGGAGAAGGCTGACTGCCCAGCAGAGGAGCAGGGATGAGGAATGGCAAAAGTACAAGGATCCCTGAGGTGGAGGGAGCAGGTGGAGCAGGCAATGGAAGACAGATAAGAGAAAAGGGACCTAAACCAGAATTTGGATATAAATGAGGCACGTTGGTTCTGCTGGCATGAAGGTAGGGGAAGAATAGGTAAGGAAGAACATTTATTAATTTTTTTATCATGCCATATTTTACTCCTTGCAGCCACTGACCTGCCTGAATCCAGCCACCTGCTCAGCTCCATCTCCTTCCCAAATGTGGCATGCCCAGCTGGCATATGCAGCTCTACCTTTGAGAGGGGCACCTTCTATTGCCCCGCACCACACAAGGAACCATTACTAGCAGCGCGCGGGCATCGATGGCTGGTGAACCACCCGGCCATCAAACTACCGCCAGCCCTGCTGCACCCTTTTCCACTTTTTCTACCCGATAGTACAAGCGTTGCAATGACGTCCTGGGCACTAATGTGCCGACATCTGCCACACTCCATCCTTCTACGCCTGGCTCTAGTAGTGCCTGGGATCATCACCAGGGGCCACTGCAGAGCGCTGACTCCCCAGGGATAGGAGAGCAGTCCACCGGATGCTCTATCCTATCCCGCCCCCGCTGACCCCTGATGGCTCGAGATCGTGTCCGAACCCGGGTCACCAGTGTGATGAGAGGTGTGGCATCCAGTGCCTCAACCCTCAGCGCCACCGGGCCAGCTGAATATTTATTTATTTGAATTTTGATGGCCCAATGAAATTGAAAATCCCTTTTTCAGGGGCGACCCAGGGAAAATACATTTCCACTAATTAGACAAAGATGGAATCATAAAACGGTTACAAAGAGCAATCCAATGAATAAGGTTGATGTAACTTATTTGTTGTTTGTCCTCCAGCCAGCTGCATGAAACATGTCTGTTCCAGCAAGAAAGGAAGGTAATTATAAAACCCAGAGGGGTCCAGATTGGTGGGAACTCGCATTTATTTAATTTCAGTAGCTCAGACAGGCTCTAAAAATGTTTGAACTGGTGCTGCTGTGTAGTGTACTACTTCCCGGTATGCGAATGAGATTTCAGTTCTTAAGGAATGTGCATATTTAAGCCCATCGTGTGGTTTAGAATGTTTATCAGTAATTCTCAACTGAATGAAGAGGCATTACGAACTAATCGCTTTAAAGATACTTTTGCAATAGGTGCTTCTCCCTTTGTGTCCTGCTGTTTGTGAAGGCAGTCCTCCTGATGGGTCCATTGGGAAGCGATCCTTTATGAAGTTTTCTTTGCCGGTATCGGCATAGATTCAGTATCAGAAATAGTATAGAATGCCAGTATTTATTTATTATTTTACAAGTTTTGGGCCAGGAAAGTAGGTAGAAGTATTCATCTGCAGTAGCTACCAGCTTGCTTGCTTAAATCTCTAAGAGTTTGCAAACTGCAGTTGCAAGTAACTTGCCCTTTCTGGCTGTATTGAGGTTTTTATCAGCTCTGCAGTGCACACCTACACATGGCAATTTAAAGGAGGCAGCAGCCGGCAACAGGAACTCCCTGTAAATTAATGTATTTGCCCAGATACTTTTTTCATCCATGCTTTTAAGGCATCGGGGACATACATGATGAACATGTTGTCCCTTGCAGTTGTATAAATTAGAACTGTATACAGGCTGAAACCATACTTCTCAACTGTACCACATTACGAGGAACATTTCTCACTTTACTTCACAAAAGCTCCCTGTTCCACATTGTGAGGACATGTCCCACATTCAGTGTTAACATTTTAAAGAAAAAAATCTATAGTAAATGATGCAAAAAATATATCATTCAGTTAATAACAGACTTTCTGAACATAAATGCAAACATTTTAACTGTTCTGAGCTTCTTAGGTAAAGATTTGATTAAGTGTTCCAAATTTTGCTCATTTGTTCGACATTTTGAGAGGTATTTGGGGACAAAAGGTTGAGAGGTATTCCTGAAACTATCTATAGTGTATGGTGGAATGCTGTACTCTCTCGTTTTTCCACCTTACTGAAATGCTGTTCAGACACACACAGAAGAATTAATGGAATGCTGTCCTGACCATAGGTGCAGTGCAAAACTGCATTCCATTCATTTAGAGAGAAAAGCTTGAACCCCTCTGTAGCAGAACAAGCTGGTTCTGCATGGTTACCCATCCAGTATTCTCTATTTATTGGCCTTGTAGTAAATCCAGTGGGAGCTTCTAACTTAATGTGCGGGTGGTCCAGTGGGATGCCTAGACTCCTGCAACAGTATATGCCAGTAAGGTCAGAGGAACATTCCACTAAGCATGTCCACCGAGAAGAAACAAGAAAGTTCAACACCTGAAGTAAAACACAAAAAAAAGCACTTATTTGTAACGCATTCCACCAAGAACATAGTGTTTCATGGGTATCCTCCCCACTTTTTCAAGGCAATGAATCGTGGTAACAGTAATGATGTTTATCAGTTTATCTCTCATGTGTATTGTAACTGCTTCAGAACTGCAGTCCTCACTACAGAAAGAAGTCCGCTTGGCCTACCTGGAGGCTGCTGTTTAAGGTGCCATCGCTAGGCTTGCAGTAGTTAAAAGGGTTGAGTGAGTGGGAGCGCCACCTCTTGTGTCCATGGCAGCCCCGGTGCAGGCAAACGTCTGCTGCAGTCTGCCTCAGCAGATGCAGGCAGACAGATGCAATCTTGGAATACTCCTTGACAAAGCTTTGACAATGGAACAGTAGGTATCAGTGGCTACCACTTTAGGAAGATGGCCAGATTATTTTAGCTCCTGCCTTCTGAGAAGGTTGCCTTAATCCATACCTTTGTCATACTGGGATTTGACTTTTAATGCGTTGTATGTGGGCATTCCTGTAAAGTTGTTTTGATATTGGCAGCCAGTACAGAATACATGAGCATAGCTGATTACCTGTATTAGTCAATTTAACCACATCAGTACCATGGCTTTTGAGCTCCACTAATTGCCTAGCTAGCTCTTGTATGAATTTCAAGATGTTGATGCTAACATACAGGGCCAGATGGGGCTCAAGTCCCTCATATTTCTCATATTTCTCAGACTTGGACTGTATGAGTGTATGCCCGACTGCATCACCTTAGGTTTGTCGAGGACCATCTGATATATATTTAATAACATGCATCTCCTGCAGGGACACACACTAATCTCCTGTTCACCCAGGTGTGCTTTCTCTGTCCCCACCCTGGATTGAACTCCTGATCCTCCACTACAGAAGCTTACACCTTATGGCTTTGGCTGTGTACTTTTTCATTCCTTCTACCTTTCCTATCCCCTCTTGTTTGAAGCCACCACCCTATCTAGTTACCTGTCACTAAACTTGCTCTACAGCATGAGGAGGGCTATGCTACCACTGCTGGCAGCCTCGCTGCTAGGCACCCTACTCCTTGTAGAGCTTGGTCCTTCCATACTGGCCATAGAACAGAAGCTCCTATCCTGCCTTACCCCCTCCTTCCCCCCGTTACAGCCCATCCCACTGTCAGGTGGGAGGGTACCCCCATGGGCCTCTCTTTTTTTTTTGCATTTCTTTCCAAACAGGATGCCTGCCGTCTTGGCTTCCTCCTTTTCTCTACTACTATCCCCCTTCCGCATTTGCCCATGGCATATCACCTGCTCTTCTCATTGCTTCTACTAGCAGGACACATTGAGACCAATCCTGGCCTCCCTTACACGGCCATTGATCACTCAGATCCTGTATGGAACTCCTCCTTTGGATTTAAGTTCACACACATCAACCTCTGCAGCCTCTCCTCCAAATTCATCGATCTTGAATCTTGGGTCGCCCTATGCAAGCCACATGCGCTAGGTATCTCTGATGCTGCCTGCTATCTCCCAGGATACTCCTTGCTGAGGCATGACAGGCCTGGTAAGAAAAGGGGTGGTGGGGTGGCTCTCTACATCCGTGAGCCTCTCTCTGCTACCCTCATCCTCCACTCTGACTCTAGCTTGCCCAGTGAGTGGCTCCTGGTGTAACTGACCATAGGTGCAGCAAAAAAGATGTATGAGGGCTGCTGCTATAACCCCCCTCCAGGACGCCCAGCAGGTCTCACCACCTACCTTGAAGGGACAGGAAGCCTCTACCCCACCAGGGACACCATCCTCCTTGAGGATTTCAACCTGGACTGGCTTAGTGCCCAGGAACCTGATTACTCTAACCAACTCAAGCTCCATAACCTAGTCCAAATTATTACCATCCCCACCAGACACAACCCTAGTACCCAAAACCATACACTTCTGGACTGGGTAATCACCAATAAAGAGGACAGGGTACTCCTATGGGGCACTCTGTCTGATGACATTACCGATCACTCCCTTACCTACCTGTCTGGGCATTTAAGACCTAGTGCCTGCCCCCAAACTACTCTCCTTCCATAATTCAGTCACCCAGACATCCCCTTCCTCCTTCTTGATGTTCGAACGATAAACTGGTCAGCCTTCTACACTATCTTTGACAAATCCGAGGCTGAGAGTTTTTTTACAGCCACACTCCTCTGTCTCCAAGATAAACATTTCCCCCTGACTACTCACCGAGTTAGGGGTGGCTGTATGTGCTGGGTTACCAAAGATCTCCTGGCCATGATGAGAGAAAAGGGGTAAGAAATGATCAGCCTACAAAAAAAGCCCACTCCTCTGCCCAATGGAGTGAATACCGGCAGCTATGAAACCTTTGTAAACAGTCAGCCCTTGCCAAAGCGTGCCTTCTTTCAGGGCAAACAGAGGGACAGTCTTGGTGACCCACATCGCTTCTGGGGTGAGGTCAGCTCACTACTCAGGCCACGCACTCATAACCCCATTATTCACTTTGACACTCCCTCCGGACGTCTGGCTGACCCTGTTGTTGTGGCCGATGCCTTCAATAAAAAATTCACAGACCTGTCTGTCCTTCTTAGCAAGCTGCCACCCCTGGTGACCACTGGTGTCTCTGATCATCTTCCCCACCCATACCCCTCAAACTCCTCCCCTCTTTCTACTTCCAGATCATCACCCCAGAGACACTGGCAAACTGCTGAAGATCCTGCCTAGCTGGGGCAGACCAGGCAGTGATGATCTTTTCTCGGCTATGATTAAACTTACATCACCTGCCATCTTAAAACCACTCACCTACCTCTGTAACCTGGCATTGAGTACCTCCTCAGTGCCCAGCACTTGGATGCATGCCAGGGAGGTACCAATTTTTGAGACTAGTGACCGCTATCCCCAGATAACTATCGGCCTATATCCTTGCTCCCCCGCCTTAATAAACTCCTGGAAAGGATTGTCCACCAACAGCTGTTTGACTATATTGACACACACAACCCACTGTGCAGACAGCAACATAGCTTCCATAAACATCACTTCACCACATCTGCCTTTGCCCTGTTTACCAATCATATTCTTAGAAACATGGACCTTGGAAGGGCAATGGGTACCGTTTTTGTTGGCTAAAGCTTTCGATCTGATCAACCACACCCTGTTACTCTCCTCCCTCCACACCCATGGCTGCTTTACTGAGACCATGTGGTGGTTCCAAAATTACCTCTCAGATAGATCTCAGTTGGTATGTGGGACCTTCCACCTCCCTGCCCTCCCCTGCCTCCCAGTCACTACTAGTAGTCCAGGGCTCCATCCTGGGCCCACTCTTATTCTCCCTGTTTATAAACTCTTTCCTCTCTGACTGTCTCACTTGTGATGCCCTATTTTATGCAGATGACTTTGTCCTCTTCACTAGTGAGAAGACTCTTGAGACTATATCCAGGGCTTTATCCAATAACTACTTTGCGGCACACACCTGGTTCCTCTCACAGAGCCTAATTGTTAATGCTAAAAACACTAAATCCATGCTATTTGGATATACACCCTTCCTATTTAAGGTCTCCAAGGCTGGGTCCACCCTCTCAGTAGTCTCACTGGATGACACTGTACTAGCAAATGTACTAACTTTCAAATATCGGGGAGTTACCCTGGACCCATCCTCCCCTCTCTTTTTCCAATCATATCTCCTGTGTTATTTACTGTATTAACCAGAAACTTGGTACGACTTATCAGATAAAGTCACTCCTGACCAGGGAAACCTGTTTAGCAATTGCCCAAGGCAACCTGCTACCTGTGATTGATTACTGCTCCCCTATTTACTCACACACATATTCTCAGCCTTGCGTGCGTGCCTCTGCTCTACGTACAACAACATATGTCATTTCACTATCCTGGCACCATATTCCACTCACCACTGCCACCTCTACCAGACACTTGGCTGGCTCCCACTACACTGCAGATTTGATTATGGGCTTGGCTGCCTCCTGAACAGTGGCATCAGGCTTGGTGAAGCCTCCCCTTATACGTGTGTCCTCAAGACCAGAACTCCCTCGAGGTGTCTGCGTGCATCCTCAGTCCCCCTTGTGGAGGCAGTATAGCGCAGTGAGTTAAGGCTCTGAGCTGCAGATCTGGAGACCTAGGTTTGAATCCCACAGCCTCCTAGGTGCATACTATGTGATCCTGAGCAAGTCACTTAACTTCCTTGTGCTCCCAGGTCGCATCTGGAAACATGCTTCAGCTTAGTGTGCTACTCCTGGTTAAACAATGTTCCCTTCCTTTCCTTTCCTTTCTCCTCCCCCCATGGGTATCCCAAAAGTCTTCTCAGCTATGGGTAACAGAGCATAATCTGACTGCCCACTCTGTGGAACAGAATCCCCATGTCCATCCACTTTCTGTAGTCCCATGCCACTTTTAAGATACATCTCAAATCATGGCTGCTTGATGAGGCCACATGCCATTGCTAATTTGATAACCTCCCCTTCTTTCTGACTTTTCCCTCCTGGGCTGCTTTGACCTCCCCTGCCCTCTTTCATTTCTTTGGGCTCCTGTCTTACATCCCTCACTGCCTGTTTCTTGGGCTCTCCCACTTGGCTATTGTCGTGTATGTTTTTTTATTATTATTCTTTAAAAGCATGCATTAATTTGCACTGGCCACTTATCCTAACTAAATAATTGTATAATAATTGTGCTTATCACGATGTACTGATTATTTTTTTTTTTTAGCCTCTCATTAATGTTCTTTCCTATGTCACTTTCTTTGTTCACCAGTGATGTCTGTATATCCACTTTGTTCACCAGTGATGTCTGTATATACCCATTGTATAACTTGTCACTACCTCTGTAGCTGCTGCCTGCATGGCCCGGGTCATGCCTGAAAATGGTCCCCTGGATCAGTGCACTTACCCAGCTACCAAAGACTTAAATAAATAAAAAAATGTCACAAAATGAGTTACCAGTTTCAAAGAGCACTCATAGTAAGACTGATAACAGTATTACAATTCAAGTTATGGGGAACAAAACAGTTGAGAGGGTAGGCTAACAGGCAGTCTAGAAGTGCTATGGTGAGGATTTAAAAACAATCAAAAGTGCTGATGTTGGGTAAAATATACACAAGGGTTGGAAGAACAGGATATGCAATGAATCACTCATTCACACAATTCAAGTCAACTTAAAGGAGCACTGCGCTGAACCTGCTAGTAATTTTTCCCAGTACAAGCTATTTTTAAGTACTGGTTAAAATTCTGTTATTGTTCCATCCATACAGGCCTTTTAAGGGAACTGTTACCAGACCTGGCATATGGAAATGCTTTTGGAAAAATTGAAAGCAACTATGGCAGGGTTAACTAGATTTAACTTTAAATAAGGAGGAATGACAATAAAACCTCTAATTCAAGTAGTAAAAGCAAAATTTGACTTGCAGCTTTTATATGGCTCTGACATATGGGGAAACAAAACATATTAGGAGGCTTGTGGTGCCTTTGTACAAGACTTTGCGTAGCTGGCGAAGATTGGGTCATTCATGCCCGGCTGTCTATCTGTGGTCAGAACCGGGATTAACAAATATCAATGCACTTATCGAAAGCAAAAAGCTTAATTATTGGATAACGTACACAAGGATGGAGGATGGTAAGTTAACTAAAGAATGTTTATATGAGAAGGAATTCTGGTATAATCTGGGGTATAAGGCCAGATATTGATTTAATACCATAAATTAGTTACTAGAAAAACACAAGTTAATGAACCCCAGATGGACAGTCAGGCAAGAAAGAGTATTAAGTTTGAAATATAAATATGAATATGAAATAGAAATATGAAATATAAGGTGTGTAGATACTGGAATAGGTTGTATCTGGACTCAATTGCTGCCTCGCGTTACTTTGACTGGTTCTCACAAAACAATTATTATCATGGTTACAAGCCATATTAGGGGAAAGGGAGGTAAGGTGCCTGCCTGATGCCAAGGCTTGGAGGGGCAGGAAATGAATCCTCAGGATTGTGGGAGCAGTGGCAAGGGGAAGGGAGCTGGATGTCATTATCCACCTAGGGATGAATGACCTGGCTGAGAATGGGATCAGAGAAGTGCAACAGGAGTTTGTGGAGTTGGGGAGGGGCCTTAGACAAGTAGCACATATGGTAACTTTCTCAGAAGTGCTACCTGTCTATGGCATGGATGAGGCTAGGGCACGCTGCACCATGGGATTCAATGACTGCTTGAAAAGCTGGTGAAGAGCTCAGATTTGGCTTCATTGGGAACTGGCTCCACTCTAGAGGGATGCAGGCTCATACTGGCGTGATGGTCTGCATCTATCCTGAGGGAACCAGGATCCTAGGTGATAGGTTTAAATGCTTCAGTGGCAAGCATTTAAACTAGCCAAGGGGGGAGGCACTGAAGAGGAGAAGGGAAATCCCAGCCCCCCACAAATAAATCAGGGTAATTAGTGAGGTAAACACCAAAATAGAGCAGTCGATAGGGAGAAGGGCAGGGATAAATAGAAAAAAAGACAAAGGCAGTAGGGACAGGGATGGGGCAAAAAGAAATAAAGGCACAAAAAATGTAAGGTAATGAGTACCAATGCCTGTAGTCTAGGTAAAAAGCCCCCTGAAATGGTGGCCTTGATGGAAGAGGGATGCCTGGATACTGTGGCAGTCACAGAAACATGGTACACAGAGAACCATGACTGGGATGTCAACATGTCAGGGTACACAATCTACAGGAGGGACAGGGAAGGAAGAAGAGGAGGAGGAGTAGCTCTCTATGTAAGGGAAGGGATCAAAGAAACAGCACTAAAGGGTAAACAGGGAGGAAAGAAGGCACTGTGGGTCACCCTGGAGACTGGAAATGGCTCCGCAATCCACACAGGGGTTATATACAGACCTCAGTCTCAGGGGGAGGAAATGGACAAAGACATGATAGAAGGCATCCTTGGGATGGCAGAGAAAGGGGACATATTGCTGATGGGGGACCTGAATATGCCAGATGCTGACTGGAGCACCTTTGCTGCAGCCACATCCAAGAGCAGGGCCATTCTCGATGCCCTACAGGGGCATGCCTCAGAAAATTAATTTTGGAACCCACTGAGAGATAGCAATCTTAGACCTGGTACTCTGAAATGGGGATGGAAAGAGGATCTCTGATCTTGAAGTGGGTAGCCATCTGGGAACAAGCAACCACCAAACAGTGTGGTTCATGATAAACTCAGCTGTAGAGTCAAGCCACACAAAAGTGAAGGTATTGGACTTCAGGCGGGCTGATTTTGTCAAAATGGGAGAGTGCCTCAGAAAAGCACTAGCAAACAGGCAAGAAGGTGGGGTGGAGCAACAATGGGGAAACATCAAAATCGCCATCACAGAGGCAACAAGTTTTTGTGTGAAGCAAATAAACAAATCAAAATGAAAGAAAAAAATACTGTGGTTCTCAAAAGAAGTGGCGGTGAAGCTAAGGGAAAAAAAGACAGCATTCAGGAAGTATAAGGAAACACAGAAGGAGCAGGACAGAGAACTGTACCAGTTAAAGCATAAGGAAGCGGGTAAGGCAGTCAGAATAGCAAAGGCCCAAACCAAAGAAAATATAGCCAACTCGGTTAAGAAGGGGGATAAAACCTTTTATAGGTACTTTAGAGAACAAAGAAAGACTAAGGCAGGGATACTGAGGCTCAACAAAGAGGAAGGTGGTTGGGCAGAGAGCAACACTGAAAAAGCAGGGATACTGAACGAATACTTCTGCTCAGTATTCACAATGGAAAAGCAGGGGGAAATACCTAATCTGGTCAACAGAAGCATTCTGGATAGGGGGGCTGATATTAGTCCTTTCACAGAAGAAAGGGTTCTGAAAGAACTCTTAAAACTGAAGGTGGATAAAGCAATGGGGCCTGATGGGATTCACCCCAGAATTCTGAAAGAACTAAGGGAAGAACTAGTAATACCACTGACTACCCTTTTTAATAAATCATGGAAGGATGGGGTGGTACCTGAGGACTGGAGGAGGGCAGATGTGATTCCCTTCACAAAGTGGGAGCAAGACAGAGGCAGGGAAACTACAGACCTGTCAGTTTGACCTCAGTGGTAGAGAAAATGATGGAATCACTTGAAGGAAAGAACTGTTGAGCACCTAGAGGCCAGTGGGGCACAGGACCCAAGGCAGCATGGATTCACAGCGGGAAGGTCAAGTCAGACAAATTTAATTGATTCCTTTGACTAGGTGACCAAAGCAGTAGACCAGGGGGGCTGTGGATGTGGCCTATCTAGACTTACGCAAGACATTTGACACAGTCCCACACAAAAGATTAATAAACAAATTAGCCAGCCTGGGAGTGGGTCCTAGGGTGGTAGCCTGGGTAAAACACTGGTTGGACAACAGGACACAGCGGATAATAGTAAATGGAGTCTGCAGTGAAGAAAGGAGGGTTACTAGTGGGGTACCACAGGGTTCAGTACTAGGGCCGATCCTTTTTAATGTCTTTATAAGTGACATTGCAGAGGGACTGGAAGGGAAAGTATGTCTCTTTGCAGATGACACAAAGATCTGCAACAGGGTTGATACACAAGGTGGGATGGAAAGGATGAGAAGGGACTTGGCAAGGTTGGAGGAATGGTCAAATGTATGGCAGCTTAGATTCAATGCAGAGAAGTGCAAAGTAATGCACCTGGGAAACAAAAACCCAGGGGAAGAGTACACAATGGGGGTGAGATACTGACAACAACAAAAATGGAAAGGGACCTGGGGGTAGTCATATCAGATGACCTAAAGATGGGCCAGCAATGTGAGAAGGCAGTAAGGAGGGCTGGGGGGATATTGGGATGCATAGGGAGAGGCATCACCAGTAGAAAACAGGAAGCTGTTGGCCCTCTGTACAGACAGTTGGTAAGACCACATCTGGAGTACTGTGTACAGTTCTGGAGACCCAATCTCCGCAAAGACATAGACAGGGTGGAAGCTGTCAAGAGGAGGGCAACCAAAATGATGCAGGGTCTGCATCAGAAGACATATGAAGAAAGACTAAAGGAACTAAAGATGTATAGCCTCGAGGAAAGGAGGGAGAAGGGGGACATGATAGAAACTTTCAAATACCTCACGGGAATGAACAAAGTCCAAGAGGGTAGCATCTTTCAGAAAAAGAGATGTGCAAAAACAAGGGGGCACAATTTGAAGTTAGAGGGGGGACAGCTCAGAGGTAATGTGAGGAAGTATTTCTTCACAGACAGGGTTGTGGATACACGGAACAGCCTTCCTGAGGAGGTTGTAGAGTCAAAAACAGTGGGGAAATTCAAGAATGCATGGGACAGACATAAGGCAATTCTAGTAGGGGGTAGGAGGAAGTAGGCTGTTGGTTAACTAGGATCTGCAGCTTATCCATTAGGTAGGGAAATGGGTAGACTAGGTGGGCCAAGCGGTCCTTATCTGCCATCAAATTCTATGTTTCCATGTTTCTATATTTGGATATAATAATGGATCAAAACTTTAGACTCACTTTCATGAGTTATAAATTCGAACAGTTTCACAGTAATGTCTTAGCATACTGGTATAAAAGACTTGTACAGTCAGGACTGCGTATTGTGGTTATAGGGAAAAATTTTTAATGCATGTTATGAAGTTGCAAATGGTATGTAAAGCAAATGCAATACTGGTTACATTTTTTGTTACCACTATCTATCAAGTGGATAAAAAGCACAAACATCTTAATGCACACTGAAGATGCCTGGGCACTTGACAGAATAGCTAAGTAATTCCATGCCATTAATGAAATAAAAAAAGAATAAAGGTACTTTGAAAATATTGAGAGGCAGGACGTGTTCTGTGGAACTTTACTATTGCACTTTATAATGCACATAAGTTACTATCTGGATAGGTACGTACTATGCACTTAAAAGCTGGAATGCACTGACTTGTATGTGATTATTGTTATTTATTAATACTGTTTCTATTAACTTTATTTTTAAACTGTTTTTTATGCTGTTGTTGTCTTTGTGAAGGCTATTTAGCCAAACAATAAACTTGGATTGATTGATTGACAGGCCTTTTAGCAACTTCAGTGGGTGTTTCTGTTTTGCAATCGGGTGGTAAGTACCATCTTAGAACTGTATGATGTAGTTTATGTCCCAAACAAATTCAGAGTTCTAGAGCGGATCATAAAAGCATTGCACTAACAATAGAAGCATAGAACAGGGACATAAACTATATCATATACTGTAGTACTAAAATGGTTCTCACCAGTAGCATGTAAATCAGAAACACCCACTAAGAAAACTGAAAGTCTGGATAGCTAGAACAATAACATAATTTGAACCAGTATTTAAAATACAGCTTCTGCTCGGAAAGCTGTCTTATAGATTCAATGCAATTCTCCTTTATGACAAAGATAGAGCATTGAGGTGAGAGTAATTAAATTATTGGGACAGTATTACAGTAGGAGTAAACTGAAATTAGACAGCAGTAACTGAAGAGAGGGTAACAGAAGGGGAGTGGAGTATGGGAATAGGGAAGTAGAGTGGAGAGAAAGAGAGTATGTCAGAGGTCTTAGAAGCAGGAGCAGGTAGGCGGAGGAAAGAAGAGTTCTTTAAAGCATTTTTTGAATTGGGGAAAGGATGTACAGGACAGTAGATTATGCAGGAGGTTGTTCCATTTTTGAGGTGCTAGAAAGGAGAAGGATCTTTTTCCTATGGCTAACCGGCCTTGGGAAGTCTTAGTAAAGGGAGATGAAAGGAGCGTAGGGATCTAGAGATGGGCTTCAAGGTGAGCAAGTTGGAGGGGATAGGTGGAGAGGAGAGATGGTTAAGACTGAACAAAGTACAGAGTAAGGGGAAGTCTAGCTTTGCCTGGAAGTATGGCCATCAAAGGATCTTGAGGATGTCGCAATGGTGCACTTGAGCGGCTGTTTTAGTGGCAAAACAAGTGATTCTGTGATTGGTTTGCTTTAATTTCGGCAGAATAGAAGACTTAGCCAAAAGAAGTAGAGGGGCACCATAAAAGAGGCCAGGGAGTAAAGTTGCTATGGCAAGGGTTCTCCAGGGGTAAGGGGTCAGGTAAGGTACAATTCAGTATAGTAGGCACAGTTTTGTGTGTGTCTTGATAATTTGATGGACATGAGCTTCAAAAGATAATTTACGTCCAGCATAACTCCTAAATATTTAAAGGAGTCCGCTTCTTTCAAGAGACGTGCCTGAGGAGGTGGTGATTACAAAGGGTAGTTTGGTGGACAAATCAAGGAGGTGTGTCAGAACAGCATAGTTTTTGGTTTCTTAGTATTAAATACCAGTAGGTTTCAACTAAACCAGTCTTGAGTAACCAGAAGTCTTTCTCAAGGCCCAATTTAATAGAGGACATGCTTCTTCTGATCTATATAGAATGGTGTCATCTGCATAGAGCTGTACCGATGCATCACCACAATTGTTGGGAAACTCATTACTGAATGTAGAAAATAACAAAGGGCCTAGGATTGACCCCTGTGGCACCCCGTCAGAGATGTGTGCCGGGGGGAGGTAACTCCAGACCATTTGATGCACTGTTGCTGATTAGATAGGCAGTTACAAAACCACAAGAGGGAATTGGAGTCAAGACCAAGTTTGTTCAGTTTAGCTAGGAGTAGTTGGTGATTAACAAGGACAAATGCTTTCATGAGATTGATGAATACTGCACCAGTAGCTCATCCCTGATACATGGCATGAAAGATATCTGTGGTGACCCTTGGGACAGCAGATTCTGTCTTGCGCAATTTCCAGAACCCATGCTGTGAGACAGTAAGGGCATTTCTTAATTCTAAAAAGGAGTTAAGCTGGTTATATCTTAATCTTTCTTCAATTTTCACTAGCTGGCATGGGATGGAGGTTGATCTGTAGTTATCGGTTTGGTTAGCTGGGCCAGTCTTGTGTACAGGGACTACTATCGCTATTTTCAATAGAATAGCGTGAACAGTGGAGGGTACAAGAGGGGGAGTTAATAGCAAGATGACAGAATGCATTGCAGAGGGTGTCTAGCTTGGCCAGGGAGATGAAGAGAGATGTGGCACAGACCAAATCAGCATAGTAAAAGACTAGGAGCACCATTCTGGTGACAAGCTCATGGTGTACCTCCAGAGACAGACAGTCTTTATTGTGGTACAAGACACCACGTTTGGGATAGAGCTTGGTGTGGATGGTGTCAAAGTGGGCAGTCAGTCTGCTGTCTAGTCACAATCCAAGGTATCTGAAGGAATGAATCACTTCAATAAGGATGCTATCCAAGGTAGAGAAGGCAGGCAGAGTTGCAAGTCAGGCCAATTGTTGACTGGTTCCAAAGGTCATGTACACAGTTTTTTTGTGTTGACCTGCAGACTGAAACCAGGACAGGACACTGTGGAAGTCTTGCTTGAGCAGATTTCCAATAGATGTAGTGGAGGAAGAGAAGATATGCTAGGTAAAACAAGCTGGGGGGAGGTCATTAAGGAAGATGGAGAATATGGTGAGCCCCAGGATGGAGCCCTGTGGGACCCTGGCCTGGATGGAACAGGGCACTTCCAACCTCTACTGACTACAGTGGCCTGAGAGGTAAGAATTGTACCAATATATAACAGGAGTTGAGAAGCCAGCAGGACTCAGCTTATCCAGGAAGAGAGGGTGGGACACTGAGTCAAAGGCCATGGGCAGACTGATGAAAATGGCAGCTATGATGTGCACCTGATCCATTCCCTGAGAAGGAAAAATCAATTATATGCAGAAGGGAGGAGATGGTGGAGTGATGCTTCCAGAAGCCAGGTACCCAGAGAAAAATTCTCCAGAAAAAAAGTTCTGGAAAAAACATCTGCAGATAAAATGGCACATAGGAAAAGGGCATGTGGAGAAAAAGGCTCTGATATGGCGTGAAATGTATTTTACCTCAAAGTGGTGATCCATGGTGGTGGGGTGTTGTAATAGTAAATCTGTACTTCCCTTTAAATGGTGCTGTTTTTTTCACTCCTTTGCTTTTGGTGCCTTTTTTCTGCATGCCCTTTTTCTGTCTGCCCCTTTTCTGGGATGTTTTTCCAGAGCCTTTCTTTCATAGAACCAGAAGCCACACTAGAATGATGACAGGAAATTAGTGGAGGATAGAAAATCAGAGAGTCTGGCATAGGCAAGCTTCTGTTGCAATTTAACAAGGCAAAAGGAGGAGGGAGATTGGTCAAAAGTTACCTTTATGAAGTGGAACAACTTTGGCCAACTTCCAGTACTGAGGGACAGCACAAGGGAGAAGGACAGATTGAGTAGGTGAGTCAGTGGAAGTGCAATAGCAGGTGCTGAGATTTACAACAGTTTATGGTTCAGTCTGTCAGGACTCAATTTTCATAGGTTGAGGGACTAAAGGGCAGTAAGGGTTTCCTGGGTAGTACGTGAGGACTGGATTTGCACAGTTTGAGGGGAGTAAAGGGCAGTAAGGATTTCCTTGGTAGTAACAAGGGAAAGCGGAAACCAGTGGAAGGGAGTTGGGAGGAAATGTGAGGAGGAGTTGTGGAGCTTGGGTGAGTGGAAGGGAAAGCAGAAGTGGCAGACTTCACAGAAATGAGCAGCAATAGGGGAGGGATCAGACCCCGGTGAACCATTTAGAAGAAGGACTGGAGGGGCAGACTATGTCAGAGGAGTCAAAAGGAAGTGAATTAGCTTCCCAAACTTTGAGAGGACATTCAAGTTGTTCTGAAAGTTGCTCTTGAAATACTGTGATTTTGCAGCCCAGATAGCCTTAGTACAGGAATTTCTGATAGCCCTGTATAAGAGGAGGTCAAGAAAGAAGTGAGATCATTTGAAGCATTACCAGTATAAAAGTTTTTGTTGATCGACAAAAATAACTTTACAAATTGACAAGCGTTACGTAAGAAAAATATATACATTTTAAAAGATACAAGTATAGAGTACATTGTATTTTCATCAACTAGAATAATAAACTGCTCAGATATTCTCCAGTTATTTCCTTAGGAGTTTAAAATATACAGAGTTCATACAATAGTAGTAAATGATTAGCAGTTACAAGTGAATTGACGTAATTTGAAACATGCACAGGCAAGGTCACAGAACTTGCACTGATCAATAATTTTAGGGGTAAACCAGGGTAATGATGATTTTTGAATTTGGATTTTCTGAGCCGGGTGTGCTTGTCCCATACAGAGGAGAATTTGGAATGAAACAGGGAGAGAGCAATGTCGATGTCCATGGCAGAGGATACTGTTGTCCAGTCTGTAGCAGCATAATCACTCAAAAGAGTGGAGGTGTTGAGTAAGCAAAGAGACCTGGTCCAGATGTATTTAAGGGGAGAGGGTGGACGCTGGATCTTCCTGACACAGAACATCATGCAGTGGTCACTGAAAGCATCCAGCAGGATTCCTACAGCTACAATGTGGGGCGGGGTCCGGGACAACAGAACTCAGTCCAGGAGGGAGTGGCTATGAGAGCGGAGATTGACTCAGGTAGGTTTAGTGATAATCTGCGTGTGATTTAGAGACACAACTTTGTAGATGGTCATCCTGGAGGCTGGAAAAAGCAATCGACACTGAAGTTCCCCAGCAGGATGAGTTCCCCAAAAAGTGAAGAATATTGCTACCATTGCCAAGCACTAAATCATACTCCAATAGCTTTTATGAAGTCTGTACTATCCATTGCTTACCTGACACAAAATGGCCACCAGGAGATAATGAGTTAAAACAGAGAGCAGTCAAAAAACGCAACACAGTCCTATGTGTTCACACTTTTGGTTTGGTTGCACTATACTGACAATACTGACAAGTGTAGTACACCTAAACATTATTCTATCCTGCCCAGAGCTTTAGAGACAGCCCTGAATAATCAATACATTCTATATAATAGTGGGAACAGCAAATCAAATGTCAAACAAAACTAGAGTGCTACAGATTCCTCATCCTTTTCCAGAAACTTCTCCCTAGCTGCTTATTTGCATACTATTAAAATTCTAACCAAA
This sequence comes from Neoceratodus forsteri, assembly GCA_016271365.2. Taxonomy (NCBI): domain Eukaryota; kingdom Metazoa; phylum Chordata; order Ceratodontiformes; family Ceratodontidae; genus Neoceratodus; species Neoceratodus forsteri. The sequence continues at coordinate 37,645,676 of JADMNL010000029.1, read as the reverse complement.
TACAGAATCAGTGACCACAATTAAGAAACAGGCTTGCACAAATTAAGCTTGAACCAAAAGCAGTCTGACTGTACTCCAGTGGAAAGCTGCAAAATAGATACAGAAGCATGTTTCATTCCCACAGTACAAAGTACAACTGTATACGAGCACAATGTTTTCTAGAGCATAGAAAAAGAGAGAAGCAGGTTTTCATCTCATGACTGATTAAACAATGCTTATGGTCAGGGGAAGGAATCACGGAGAAGAAATAGGTGCAAATGATTTAGCAGAGCTAGTAAAACATACCCCATCCTACACCTCCCGCACAGGCAAGGCACAGACTAAAAGCAACGGTATGCTAAGATAAAAAATTGTATTTATTTCAATTTACATAGTGCTAAAAAGTGCAGGGCACAATGCTAAAGCTGAAGAGGAATGGACATCCAGCAGGAGCCACGGAACAACTATATAGCACCATGCCAATTAGCTTAAACATACAACACAGATGCGTTGTAGTATGTTGTAGCAGGTTTATGTCTTATGATTAGTTTGATATATACACTTTGGCAATATTTGCATATCTTACTATGCCAGTAAAATTATCTGAATTTCAATATATAACTTTCAGATAACAGTATAAGGACCCACGTTGGGCATGTGAGGACTACAAAGTGCATAGCTGTTCAGAAAGTATATTTTAACGAAAAAAGTTTCTACTAAACCAGTTGCTTTGTTGCACAGTAAACTTATACTGTATACCAAGTACTGTCAGTAAAATCAGCACCAATCCTTCACATACCACTATCCCCACTAGCTATTAATAGCTGCAGAAACATGAATTAGTTACATTGTGAATGCCTTACATGCCTGTTGTGCTGCTACAGCCATGATGTCTCAGACACAGAGAGAGAGAGAGAGAGAGAGGAGTGGGACAAACTTATATAAGACTGCTAATGCAGAAATCCTCCCTTGCAAACCTAAGTGCCTAAGGCAAGAAGGGAAGGGCAGAGAATGAAAGAAACATATATATGCTATTTATCGTAACAGAGAGGTGCTCATTCAGAATTATTTTCCCAAGAAGTTTGTTTCAAATAAAAGGAAGATTTAGTTGCATATCTCTTGACCTGTCAGTAAAATGAGAGACTCAGACACTCAGAATAAGTAACAATGTGGGACACTGGCCTCAAAATAAGGGACACATCATTAAGTATAAAGATACAAATTGTATACCCAAACAGTGTGGAAACCAATGCCTGTATTTCCTCAAAGTTTAATTTTACTTTAGCATCATACAGTAGAATGTTAAGACCTTCTGCTTTAAAGTCTGAGTTTACAGTGTCTTGGCTATGGGGGCAGCACCTTTTCAATGTGGACAGAGCACTTCTATTTTTAACTCACCAATATTAATGAGAAGGAGAAATCACAAGGTGCAGATACGCTAATAAATGGACAATCAAATAGGAAGGAGCTGACAATGTATTATTAAGAGAAACCAGTAATCATTGGATGCAGTGAAGTCCGAAAACCTGACGTGTATTTGCACACCAAGGGCGGATATTCAAACTGCGCTATTTGTGGTGCAAGCCTCTGTGCTGCACAAAATAGTTGCGCGAGGGTGAGCGAGTGATATTCAAAGGAGTTGCGCGGTGAGCAACCCTTGAATATCACCCCCCAGCCACAGCCACTGTGCATGGCGCAGTGGAACTTGCACCACCGCAAGTGGTCAGAGTGGAGCATTCAACTTGCAGTGGCGCAAGTACCATTGTGCCATGCGCAAATTTCTGATATTCAAAAGGTGACATGCAAATGGGGCCATAATTTATGCAAGGCGCAGGGGGGGGCAATTTGCATCTGTTTATGGCCCCATTTGCATGCCATTAGAATGCAGGTGTGCCAATCCCCAAGGACTTACATCTGGCGCCATGCCAGGCAGCAGCCGTCAGGGACCGACGCCCCCTGCAGCCCGATAGTGGGCAAAAGAGTAAAAAATTCCCCCCACTGTCCCGATCGCGGGCAAAAGCATTAAACTCCCCTCTCCCCCTGACTGGATCAATCGGGTCAAAAGCTGAAATAACCCCCACCAGACCGATCGCTGGCAGCAAAGTGTCCCCCGGAACATATCCCTGGTGGTCCAGTGGACCTAAGCCCGATCGCGGGCTGCATTATTTGCGACCCCCAAGAACACATTCCTGGTGATCTAGAGTCCCCTACCCCACCCACCACGAAGCCCCACCACTTCCCGCTCCCACCCCCGCAGCCAGCGGCGGTAGCATCTCACCTGCTGTCAGCTTCATTGCCACACTGACAGTCTGTAGCTGCATGCCCATTGGCTTGCTCTGCACTCAATACCGGCGAGTTCACCGGGCAGTCAGTTGGCAGGTGGTGGGATGCCTGCCCGCGCGGGGAGCGGGTGGTGGGGCTTCGTGGTGGTGGGTGGGCGGACACTAGATCACCAGGGATGTGTTCTTGGGGGTCGTAAATAATGCAGCCCGCGATCGGGCCTTATTGGTCCACTGACCACCAGGGATATTGTTGGGGGTGTGTTTTAAACATTTCTAGCCCGCGATCGGGCTTATCAGTCCACTGGACCACCAGGATATGTTCGCTGGGGTGTTTTAAACATTTCCAGCCCACGATCAGGCTTATCAGTCCACTGGACCACCAGGGATATGTTCGGGACACTTTGCTGCCTGCGATCGGGCTGGTGGGGGATTTAAGCTATGCGCGCATCGGGCCAGTTGGGGAGGGGGACTTTTCTGCTTTGCCTGCGATTGGGCCAGTCGGGAAGTGGGGGGACTTTTTACACTCTGCCCACGATCGGGCTGCAGGGGGACATAGGGAGTAGGTTGAGGACCAGCCACAGGTGGCAGCTGCTGTGTTGCGCCTGCAATGCGGCAGCTCACCTGTGGGTGGCCCTCGACTTGATCCTTTTTTAGGCTCAAAGTTGTGCAGGCGCAGGTTGGGGGTTCCGCCTTCACAACTCTGCACAGCCCGGCTGAATATTGGGCTGTGCAGTTTATGCATGGTTCCTCCCCCTCCAGTTCAGCATGCATTCATTTGCATTGCGCTGTTGCTCAGCATGTTTTCAGTGGTGCAACTGCCTCCTGCTGAATATCGCAGAATGGCGCACTTCGGATTTAAGAGGCAAGAGCCCTATTGCGCATGGTGCAACCCTTTGAATATCTGGGCCCAAGTAGATTAATAATTAACCAGTTGCTTCAGCTGGGACAGAGCTCTTCTGAGGATAATTGAGAGAAGTGCATGCATAACGAAGTGACAGCTGGGTGGTTTTCTCAGCTGTGACACAACAGCACTATCATGGAAGTTTATTCACCTGGTAAACATGCTTCTTGTAACATGGCATCAAACAAAAATGGTAACAAAGCAATTTCATTGGACTAAATATAACATGTGACCAAAGTTGGAGCGGTGATTAATTCCCTAGTAAGAACCGGCCCAAACTATTGTTCATGAGGTCACTGGCTCAAGCTCCAGCACCACTAGCTGTCACAGCAGCAACTAGAACACACATTGCGGCAATTACGGAACATCTCAATCAGCTGACAGAAAGCCAAACAGAACTGTAAGGACAGACACAACACGCCTAAGTATTGCTGTAGTTATAATGCATTAATGCCTCTCGAGTTGATTTACTGGGGAATTACTGCATGGTTGGCTGTTGTGGTGGCACTCGGACAAGGGCTCATGCCACAACCCCTCCCCAACCATGCATTAATTCCCAGTAGAAGCCTCCTTCATCGGACATTAATGCTTACGAGCACCATTTACAGCCTTCTGGAAGTCCTTAGCAGTGGGTAAACAAGCTGATCCTATAGGCTGATGCATGCATCAATCAAACTAAGCTTAATCCTGTGCTTGACTCTCCCTTTGCTGCTAGAGACTGTTGAGTATGATACTTTCTCATGTGATTTGTAACAGAAAGATTAAGTACCGTAGTATCCTGCACATTCTGAACTTTATCTCAGGTTCATTTTATGATATGCTGTATACATGTGTAATAAAACAATCCAGTGAAGGACGTTTTAATAATTAAAATGACCAGCAGACTCTAAATGTCATTAAAAATTGAACTTTTGTTGAACTACTTCCAAGATAATAATTAGAACAATAAAATGTCCTTAGTTATGAAGTGCTTCAACAGTTTTGTAACCAGGTCACCATGTGTGTTGTGGTTACCAGCCCTGCCTTGTGGGCTCAAACAAGGCTGAGGGCCCTGGTTCGTTAAACTCCTGGTTGGGGGTTCATATTCAAAGTTTAATAAATTGCATGTTGCCTCCATCCAGGGAAAGGTTTCATGGGAGTTTACCCAAGGAGTTAGCCTAGGGAGGCAGCCAGCACCCAGACCGGTGCTCAATTAAGGCACAACAGACCTGGACTCAGTAAAGGTGAGCCCTGTAGGACTATTGTATTTTTCATTACTTCATGTTTGCAACTATAAGTATGTATGCAGCCTGTGATATATCTTGGGTCGCACAACATGAAGGCTGTTCACTCATCACTGAAGCAGTATAGGCAGTGGGTTAAGGCTCTGAGCTGCAGATCTGAGATCTGGGTCTGAATCACAGCTGCCTAGGTGCATACTGTATGATCCAGAGCAAGTCACTTAACTTCCTTGTGCTCCCAGGTTGCATCTATAAACAAGCTTCGCCTTAATGTACTACTGCTGATTAAACAATGTTCCCTTTCATCAATGGAAGTAAGTTTGTACAGTATCTGTAGTGAGACATGATACTGTTTGCTTAGTGGTTGTAAACGCTGTCCTCATCATCATCAGCTATTACTGCAAAAATGTGCCATTCTTAAACCTTTTACAGCTAAATGCATTGAGTACTCTGACCCTGCCTGAATATGCAGCTATAATTAGATTAGCAATCCTTAAAGTAGCACATTAGCCCACTGAACTGATTGTTTCTGCGTAATCCAAACTACTGTTACTAAGTAATCTGCTGCTAAAATAATCCTAGTATTCCTGTTATACAACGTTAGATTTTAGCCCACTGAACTGATTGTTTCTCCATGATCCAAACTACTGCTTGTACATAATCTGCAGCTACTATAGTCCTAGTATTCCTGTGATATAATGCTTCGTCCCAGCTCACTGTACAGAATATATTCTGAATGATCTAAATTACTGTCATTAAGTACTCCACAATCCTTAAATTAATTTATTTTTTATTTGTTAAAAAGTTTTACCAGGAAGGCATGCTGAGCAGACTACTGCGTGATTACGGATGTGTCCTGAATGTCTTGCACCTTCTTGTTGTGAACAATAGGATTCTAGCAATCTGTTTTAGTGTCCCTAACTCTGTATGCAAGGTGCCTGTCCTTTAACTGTTCCACTAGTAGAATGGGCCAAATAATCTCTCTTCTGTGCTGAATCACTCTTCTACCTAAGCCATTTTATGAGAGACTTGCCCGATTAGATGTTTGACCTATACTGAAAACCTCAAAGACCCTGTTAACTTCCCCCCCCACCTCTTATTCCACACCTAGATGGAATGTGACACCTCAAATGCTGTTTTTTTCAATCAGTGTGGTCATTGCACATGAACTGAACCAGGCCCTAATTACTGCATCCTCTTACCACATGAGCGGCCGCATGAACATGGATAGTTCAGGTGATCCCCCTTTTCTGCTCAACCTCAGCCTCCTGGCTCTCTCAGGCAAGTTATTAGCAAAGATTATTCTACTCCCAATGGTAATCTACTCTGAGTACCACCCAGCCACAATCTGCACTGAAAACTGTGCTGTATATACCCTGATACAGCAGTTCTCCGGACTGGTAATCCACAAAGGTGCATACTATGCCCTAGCATATCACGTAACATGGACAGTAACAGAGAGACTCAGACTGCCCCAGGACTACTACTAAGATCTGTTACACTTTTAGTACTGCTAACTGCTGATGACATTGAGCCTAACCCAGGTCCAGGACAAGCAATACTAGAATCACACCTCTCACCAATACCAACCTGGGCTAACCATTGGGATGCTTGGCCAGCTGGTTATGATTGTTCTATGATAATTGTAATATAGAATTTGGTATCTGATTGTCTCATGAGACATCCTGTGGTCCTGGTGACCCCCAGGTTTTAGTGAAAATAACAGGATATAATAACCTGAAACCAGGACGTAATGAAAGACTAGAGAGACTTAATTAAGGGTCTCCTGTTTTCCTGCCTTAATTAGACCTGACCCAGCTGCCAGGATATAGGGCTTGTAAACTTTAAGACGTCTTAGAGGGAAAACATGTTATCCCATCATGGTGCTAAAGTGTAAAAAAGTTGATGTTCCTTGGGAAAATAGGAACTGCTCAAGATCAAAGAGGAAAGGCTTGATTAAAGACTGTCATAATTTGGGAAATTAGTTTTGCTGATGTCACCTTATTTAATACACCTCCTGCTAGGTCATCCTGCTTGTATATTTGTTATATTCTAAAAGGAGGAGCTAGATCACATCATAGAAGGGGTGTGGAAACATAGAGTTTTAAACTGTATACTACGGTTAAACTTCTATGACATATCTTTTTGGGCTCTTAAGAAACACGATTTCTGATCTAACTTAAGCACTGTACAGAGGTAATACATTAGATAGAAAGGATCTAACTGTATGTTGGTAAGAGTTTGTCTGTAGCTTTCCTTGTTATTTTTTATGTGATTGTATGCTCTTTGATATATTGTTCTGTGTTTACATTTTACATATTTTTATCCATTTTAAGAAACCTTGTATTTGAAAGATACAGCCTGTGTCTTCCAAGTTCTTTCTTTGCATGTGACGATAGAGGATTAAGACTGACAAAACTGTTCAAGAGCTTGATGGTGTTACTAAACTGGGAAAAGGTAAGAATATACCTAAGGTCTTTTATAGAGTTTTAAGGGTTCAATTTGAAGCCTGGCTTTGCCCCTGGCATAAGACTCTAACACAATCCTTGAAGAGGGAATGAATCTGCACCTCTACATTTGGGTACGCTAGCATAAGGTTCACAATTTGAACACCCCCCAGAACTTGAGACCAAAGGTGATTCAAACCCACAAGCAGACAAGAGGGTTACCCTGTCTGTTACCTGTTCACATTACTGCGCTCGGAGGTTGGCACTGTGGGAGCTGAAGGCTTGACCTGCTAAGTGTGTCTGTGACAACCATAACGGTCTAAAAGTCACATAAATAGATTTTAATAGCCAGCAAATAAAGAAGCCTGAACCTGAAGCATGGATGAACTCATAGTCCCCTGATGTGCTTTCTGTCTCTAAAACCTGGCTCAGGCTGCATGTATTAACTAATGAAATTGACCTGCCCAGTTAAAATGTATTTAGGAAACACAGACATGGAAAGAAAAAAAGGAGGGGGGAGTTCTTTCTATATCTGGGACACCCTCTGAGCAACACAACTCCACTTCCCTTCCCTGGATGCTTCACCATGTGATGTATCCTTGTCAAGCTGTTCCTTGGAAACACTAAACTACTGTACATTTGCTGCAACTATAGTGTCATCGAGTCACAGGTCAGGAAACACAGGAAAACCAGGAGCAGTTATAAAATTTACAAGTAGCATTTTATTATTAACAATAACACTAAAATAAAAAATAAAAAATTTAGTATGACTATTTACAAAGGCAGTACAAATAGAAAATGAAGTCCTTCTTCTGAGAGTATCTCTAATTCCAAATTTCAGCCCCCCCAGCAAAGATTTTACTACTCTTTTTATAGCAAGTCTTGGCCCGATAATTAACTTCTTCATCCTGAGCTCGTCATGGAGACATTCTGTTTTTTACAAAATGTGCTTGTCAGTTTTTGCAGGTGCAACAAAAGAGGACATGTGACCCAGAACAGATCTCCTGCTGAAACCTCCACAAAGAATCTGCAAACAAACCTGAGAGTAGCTCAAACTGTATCCCAGGTCTACCCCCAAATCCCAAATAGCTTTTTGCATTCATCTCAACAGTACAACTACACATATTCTCAAACTAAGGGATACCAGTATCACTTACAGTTTCACACAAAGATCCACATACACCTCCCTAACCACAGATGTGCAAGGGGGGAAGACAGAAACAGATAGTGAAGACAGAAAAATAGCAAGAGGCGGAGAATCATGAAGCTGTCAGAGTGATCAGTTCCCAAGTCTCACAAGAACATTTGGTTATGCAACCAGACAGACAAGAAATAGAATAGTACAGGATAGAATAGAGCCTTGCATTTACACTCTTTCTGAATAACAAATGGGACATGATAGTCAACCCTGTCTCATATAGTCCTCCCACCAAAGCCAAGCCAGTTCTTATAGAGCTCATTGGCTGCCCGGGTGAGATATCCCTTACTGAACTCCTACTGCTGGGTGACTACAGCCTAAACTGGCTTCACAAGGGACTCTGCTTTTAGAAATACATTAAATGCTGCCCAACTCCAACAAATCATCAAGGAATCTAAAAGATAAAACACTAAAACTGGAAACCATATCCTTATCGACTGGGTACTGGTATGTCGGCCTGACAGAGACCATGCATCTGGGATCTTCTCCGACTCCCAAATGACCACTCCCAGTGTACAACACCTGAATCAATAGTCCCAGAGTCTCCCTGGGATTACTCTGACCAGGGACTACTCAAAGTTGAACAACAGTGCCTTTCTGAAGGACCTCTCCAGTGCGAACTGGAAGGTATTTAGGGACCATACAGGATGTCAACCTTGCCTTTCACTTTCTGATTAACAATTTCATTGCCTTAGTAAATTAGCATGTCATGCTGGTACAGGGGGGTACAAAGGTTTCTGCTCAAAGTGACTTACCACCTCCTATGTAACTTATTGACATTGAGGGATAGGGCTTGGGGTGCTTACTCCTGGACAACAGAAAGACAGGCAGGTTTACAGCCAACCTTGTAATTCCTGAAAATAATCCTTACAAAAGGCCAAGTTTAATTACATGAAGAACCTGCAGCTTGAAAAACTTGCAAAATTCTAAGAATTTTGGACTGAAATTAACCACCTTTTAATAGGGTTGACAGTCATGTCAGCTCAGGAAGTTCTAAGCAATAATGAATATGTAAGCGATCCACTTCTACTTGCTGAAGAGTTTAGAGTCCTCATAACTCTTGGCATCTACAAAGACTCTTCTGCTGATCCCACTCCTCCTCTACCACTTCTCCGTGACCACCCTAGTTTTCACTTCAAACTGATCACTATAAAGGAACTCCTGGAGCAGTTACTATATGATCAAACCTGATAAGTCAGCTGGCCATGATGTACTTGAACCCAGGTTCCTATGACTTTCTGCCACAGAATGGCCTCACCGCTAGCCAAACTATTCAACCTGTTTCTGTTCCAAAGGGAGGTACCCCAAAAATGGAAAATGTCCCACGTTGTCCCAATCTGCAAAGGAGGAAGCAAAGCAATTATCGTCCTACATCAATACTCAGTACGCTTTCAGAAATCCAAGAGAAGATAATTTACAACTCACAGCCTATACCGAATCAAATTCCTTGCTCACTGACATCCAGCATGGTTTCCAAAAGCATTATGGAACTGATGCAGAACTTGTTTGGTTCACCTCAGATGTCTTCAGAGCCACTGATGATGGAAAAGCTACAGTACCTGTATTCATCAATTTAACCAATGCTTTCAACTTGGATGACAATAAACTCCTGCTGACTAAATCGGTGAGATTGGTACTTGATCAATTATCCTTCACCTGGTTCAGGCGCTATCTTACAGGCCATAACCAATCCATAAAATGGGAATCCAGCCTCTCCTGAAGATGTAAAATATATGATGGAGTACCACAAGGCTCCATCCTAGGGGCTCTTACTTTTCTCCATATTTATCAGCAATCTGCGTTCTAATTGCAGGAAGGCGAAAGCACTACTGTACGTAGAAAATGCTGTGCTCTACAGAACTGACTCTGATGTTAAATCTACTGAAGCTGGCCTTAATGCAGACTTTGCACTAATGGAAAAGTGGGTTGCGACCAACCTCCTTGTTCAAACACCATGAAAGCAAAGACAATGCTCCTGGATCCAGAAAACTAGGTACTGATAGGACAAAGTTCCTTAGCATTGTCACCAACAGTGGTACTAGATTTGAAGTAGTCCAACAACATAAACAACCTAGGCATTTTAATAGACCAGGAGCTTTCCTTTAGGACTCAATTAGAATGTGCTACTAGGTTAGTCTCTCTCAAAACTAGACCTATTCAAGCCAGCCCAGTGGCATTGAGGGCTGAGGTGCTCAGCACCTTACTTCCTGCCACACTGGTGACCCAGGTTTGGGAACCGACCCAGGTAATTCGGTGCCTGGTTGGGGAGGGATGATTGGGCATCTAAATGACAGTTATCTTCCCTCAGTGGAAGGGGGTGCGGTGACCCACTGTTAGTCTGTCACCTGGAGGTGTTCATGTGGTAGCACAGTCCAGGGGCACAAGTTGATAAGCCAGTCTTTGGTGTTTGAGGATGTCTCTGTGGAGGGGGAGCTTGCCTGTCATGCCATAGCATGTGCATGGCTCAGGGAATACAAAACAATAGAGGAAAAGTCCCTCTGGCCACAGGATGAGGTCTGGGCCTTCACAGGCCCTGCTCCAGTGATAAGGTACCCTGCCATAAGTCTTGCAAGCAAGCAACACAAAGTGAGAAGGTAAGTCCCAGGGCAGTCAGATGGCGGGGCTGGGGGACCAGACAGAAGGGGGCAGGTCAGTGGCGACAGGTATAAAATACTGACTGAAAAAAAAAACTAGTCCTATTCTACCGCCACAGTGCCTATGTCACAAATGAGGCCCACCATTCACTTGCCTGCTCACTGCTACTTCCGGCACTTCTCTACAGAGTTCCTATTCTTACACCCATAGTAAATTGGGTAGGTAACTGTCTAGAGGGGAGGCAGCAGTGGGTGGTGGTCAGTGGGGTTAGATCAGAGGAGAGAGAGGTTGTAAGTAGTGTTCCACAGGGATCTGTCCTGGGTCCTCTCCTCTTCAACATGTTCATTAGTGAACTTGGAGAAGGAATTCAGAGCAGGTTGTGTTTCTTCGCAGATGACACAAAACTATGTGGGGCGTGGATAGTGACAAGGGCATAATGGAAATGCAGATAGACCTACAAAAGCTAGAGAGGTGGTCAAAGGTCTGGAAGCAAAAATTCAGCACTAGAAGGTGCAATATAATGCACCTAAGAAAAAAGAACCCCAAGACTGAGTACTGAATGAGAGGAGAGAGACTTAGCACTACAACCGAGGAACGGGATTTGAGAGTTATCATTAGCAATTCTCTTCTAGTCAGTGCAACAGGGCCTATGGCAAGGCTAACAGGATGTTTGGATGTATTGGGAGGGGTAATGATTGCAGAAGAAAAAAGGTAATACTTCACCTCTATAGATCCCTGGTGAGGCCTCACCTAGAGTACTGCACTGAGTTCTGGATTCCGCACCTCAGGAAAGATCAGGATAGGTTGGAGACAGTGCAGAGCAGAGTAACAGCAAGCACTTATCAATGCCAAATGTTGATTGCGTTGGTCCGTTGAGCTTGCACACTGCCCCTGTGTCACTCGCTTATTTCTCCCAGTGCTGCAGGCTGCTCTTTTTTACTGGGCTCCTGCCTGCATTGGCAAATTTTTCTGCCTACAAAGAAATCTGCACCTGTCCTGATAGAGCTCCATTGGGTAGGGGTCACCCTCTCTCACTTGCTCATTCTGTTTATGCTGGCGCTGCAGGCTACCCTTTGTACTGAGCTCCTGCTTCTGTTGGCAGCTTTTTCGCCCACTAAGAAATATGCAGCAGTCCTGACACAGGTCTGTTGAGCTAGCTCATTCCCCTCTCACCTCGCTCATTCCGCTTCTGCCGTGCTACAGGCTAATCTTTGTACTGGGCTCCTGCCTGCGTGCCACCTGTTTCTGTCCACAAAGAAATCTGCAGCAGTCATGAAAGAGCTCAGTTGAACTCCACTCACTCCCCCTCTCTCACTCACTTGTGTTTCTCCCGCACTGCAGGCTGCCCTTTTGTACTGGGCATCTGCCTGCGTGGCACCTTTTTCTGTCCACAAAGAAATCTGCAGCTGTCCCAACAGAGCTCCGTTGAAGTCGCTTATTCCACCTGTCTCACTCGCTCATTCTGTTTCTTCTGGCACTGCAGGCTGCCATTTTGTAGTGGGCTCCTGTCTCTGTTGGCGCCTTCTTCTGCCTACAAATAAATCTGCAGCAGTCACAATAGAGCTCCATTGAGCTCACTCACTCACTCCCCTTCTCTCACTCATTCATTCTGTTTCTCCCACTGCTGGAGGTTGCCTTTTGTACTGGACCCCTGCATGCATGGCTGCCTTTTTCTACCCACAAAGAAAACTGCAGCAGTCCCAACAGAGCTTCGTTGAACTCACTCCCTCTCCCTCCCTCACTCATTCGTTCTGTGTCTGCTGCTGCTGCAGGCTGCCCTTTTGTTCTGGGTTCCTGCCTGCATTGGCAGCTTTTTCTGACCACAAAGACATCTGCAGCAGTCCCGAAACAGCTCCGTTGAGGTCACTCACTACCCCTCTCTTACTCGCTCATTCTGTTTCTCTCGGTGCTGAAGGCTGGCCTTTTGTGCTGGGCTCCTGCCTGCGTTGCCGCCTTTTCTGCCCACAAAGAAGCTGCAGCTGTCCCGTCAGAGCTCTGTTGAGATTGCTCACTCCCCCTGTCTCACTCGCTCATTCTGTTTCTCCCGGTGCTGCAGGCTGCCCTTTTGTACTGGACTCCTGCCTCTGTTGGCATCTTTTTCTGCCCACAAAGAAATCTGCAGCAGTCCTGACAGAGCTCCGTCGGCCTCACTCACTCCCCCTGTCTCACTTGCTCGTTCTGTTTCTGCCAGCACTGCAGGCTGCCCTTCTGTACTGGGCTCCTGTCTGCATTGCTGCCCTTTTCTGCCCACAAAGAAATCTGCAGCAGTCACGATAGAGCTCTGTTGAGCTCGCTCACTTCCCCACCTCTCTCAGTCACTCATTCTGTTTCTCCCACCGCTGCAGGTTGCCCTTTTGTACTGGGCCCCTACACGCATTGCTGCCTTTTCCTGCCCACAAAGAAATCTGTAGCAGTCCCAACAGAGCTCTGTTGAGCTTGCTCACTCCCCCATCTCAGTCGCTCATTCTGTTTCTCCCACCACTGCAGGCTGCCCTTTTGTCCTGGGCCCCTGCATGCATTGCTGCCTTTTCCTGCCCACAAAGATATCTGTAGCAGTCCCAACAGAGCTCTGTTGAGCTCACTCACTCCCCCTTCTTCACTCGGACATTCTGTGTCTCCCGGCACTGCATGCTGCAGTTTGCACTGGGCTCCTGCCTGCGTTGGCGCCTTTTCCTGCCCACAAAGAAATGCGCAGCAGTCCCGAGACAGCTCAGTTGAGCTCGGTCATTCCCCCCCCCCACCCAGTCTCTCAGTCCTAATCTGTCCCAAACACTGATTTCCGACAGCAACTGTGGTATTCTGCACTGGAAGCGTGGAAACACATTTCAGCCAGGATATGAAAATGACAGCTGCACTGTTCATAAGGAGCTGTGAACAAATGCTAGTGTTGAAAATCTGGCGTGAAAATATGACTAATTTGTGAACTTACAAGGGTGCGTGGAAACTGCACAACACATGCTTCTAACACAGTCATTTTATGGAGTTTCATCACAAAATTTTCAACACAGGCATTTTAGGACCTTTGCTCATGAACAGTGTCAATGTGATTTTCTTAATGTGTCCCAAACACTGATTTCCCACAGTGACCGTAGTATTGTGCACCAAAAGAGCGAAAACACATTTCAGCCAGGATGTGAAATATGACAGCCGCACTGTTCATAAGGAGGTGTGGAAAAATGGCAATGTTGAAAATCTGGAGTGAAAATATTGTAAAGCTGCGAAGGTGCGAGCGTGCGTGGAAACTGCGCAATGCACATTCGTAACACACTCATTTTATGGACTTTCATCACCAAATTTTCAACATAGACATTTTAGGATCTCTGCTAATGAATAGTGTCACTGTCATTTTCATAATGTGTCCTGAACATGGATTTCCCACAGTGACTGCGCTATTCTGCGCCGGAACTGCTAAAACACATTTCAGCCAGTATGTGAAAAATGACAACTATACTGTTCATAAGGTGGTGCAGAATAATGGCAATGTTGAAATTCTGGAGTGAAAATATTATTAATTCGTGAAGTTACGAGTGCATGCAACTGCGCAATACACGCCGTAACACAGTCATTTTATGGAGTATCAGTCACAAATTTTCAACATAGGCATTTTAAGACATCTGCTCATGAACATTGTCACTGTCATTTTCTTAATCTGTCCTGAACACTGATTTCCCACAGCAACTGTGCTATTCTGCGCCGGAAGGGCTTAAACACATTTTGGTCAGGATGTGAAAAATGACAGCTGTACTGTTCACAAGGATGTGTGAAAAAATGCTAATGTTGAAAATCTGGCATGAAAATAATGTAAATTTGCAAAGTTACAAGCGTGCGTAGCAACTGCACAATGGATGCTCATAAAACAGTAATTTTGGGGATTTTTCCCACTAAATTTGCAACATAGGCTTTTTGAGAGCCCACCTCATGAACACTGGCACTGTCATTTCATTAATCAGTCCCGAAAGGGGATTTTGTGCAGTGATCGCAAAATCACCTTTCAGGGCCGAATAACGCCATGACAGTGTCAGAATTTATGAGGAAGGGTCCCAAAACCCCCATGTTGAAAATTTGGTGCCAAAATTCCAAAAATATCTGAGATGTCGCAGACTTGAAAAACCCTATTTATTTCATTATACAGCTTACCGCATTTCCTCAGTTCGCTGTTGACTTTGAAGAGTGCAGATGTGTTCCTGGTCCACTGAAGATGGTCGCTTTGCACTCAGGAGGTACTGTAAGCATGGGTTGAGGAGGGGTGTGGGGAGGCAGGGTGCGCAGTGGGTGGAAGCGGGTTGTGGGATGGGGGCACGGAGTCCGCCAAGGGACCAATTCCTTTTTCCACAGGATAAAAAAAAAAAATCACTGGACCATTTTTGTTTTTACAGGGGCACGTGGCAAGCTGGGGTGGGCTCCCAGCATGCCAATGGAGTCTTTTTTTGGGGGGGCAGCTGTAGCCGACGGGGATTTGGCACCCCCATCAGGATACAACAAAGGGGTTACATTATGCCAATGGGGTTGGGCACACCGTCGGCACACAACAAAGCAGGGGTTACATAATGCCAACAGGGAGTGGGTCCCTTCTGCAACATCAGCTTTAGGGCACTGAAGCTGGCGAGGATTGGGGCCACTGTCAGCAAACAAACATGGTAGGGGGCACATGCTGCTGAGGGGATTGGGCACCCCTCAGTAGGGGAGTAATATTGTTTGTAAACAGGGCGGCAAGCCACTGCCATGTTCACAAACAATATCACTGTAACAAGGTTCCTCCCAGTAATGACGGGTCGCTGCCTCATTGCAGCAGAATGGCTTACGCTGCATTGACAAAGCGGACCCTGATTGCAGCAGCTGAAACCTTAGAAGGTTGTGGCACGCTGGCTGAACTAATGTCAGTAGCAGCCTGCTACGGCATTGGGGAAAGTGGGCCAAGCTTTAAAGGTTGTGGGGGCACTGGCCACAACAGTGCCACGCCTCCACAGCCTGCTTCTGGAAAGCTGCTGCAATGTTTCTTGCGCATGCGCGCAATCGACATAAAAATGATTCAGGACTAGCAGGGCAGATCCTATGAGGAGTGCCTCAAGGCACTAAATATGTACTCACTGGAGACCAGAAGGAAGAGGGGAGATATGACAGAGACCTTTAAGTTCCTTAAAGGAATTAACAAAGTGAACTGCAGGGAACTATTTAGCCTGAATATCAATTTGCGGTCATGTGGACATGAAGGAAATTAACAAGAGGTAGGTTCAGGAGAGATGTGAGGAAGTACTGCTTTACATAATGGGTGGTGGAACCTTGGAACAGTCTGTCAGCTGAAGTGAGCAAAAGAGAAAAATGGTGCTGCAACCGGCTATCTCCACAAATCCAACTGGTGCAGTTCAAAGAAAGGTGACCCACCCTTCACACATAACTAGTATCAAAATAAATAAACTGCACTCAGACTGCATAAAGAATCAGACTCAGTCAAATGGATTAATTTGGTGGATTTTATTCCACAACTTTACAAGCAGTCAAGGCAAAGGCAAAGGCAAACAAGCACTCCCCAGTGACAGACAAAGATGTAGAATAGAGATAGGATGGGGAAGATTAGTACCCTGGAGACACAGTACCAGGGATTATAGGGAACTTGGGCAGACTGGATGGACCTATGATCTTTTTCCTCTCCTGAAAGCTCCCAGAGCCAAGACCTCAAGAGACCAGCGATGTTTCTCACATAAAGCCTCTCGGCTCTGGAAGAAATTCCCCTTCTCTATTCAGGACAGCACTTCATTAGAGTCCTTCAAAGGTCTGATCAAGGAGTGCTACCCCTCATACCAGCGTGCACCTGTACCCGCTGTGCGAATTGTGTGGTGGCTATCTCCACCTTTGTTCCCCTCCCCCATGAATCAATAAGCCCAACTGTGCCTTACACTTCCAGAGCTGTATGATTTCATTATGGCACTTTGAATTCCATGTGGTGTATTGTACAACTTTATGTAGTTCAGTTAACTGCTGTGTTGTTCTCATGTCACTCATCTTCTTGTTTGTTTCTGCGGAACTGAACATTGTTATCCATGTATACGTGACCCGCTGTCCCTGTTAACTGTAACTAAATTTGGGTCACTACTCCTGAAAAAGGGACGTCTGTCTCAGTGAGCCTACCAGTTAACAAAATTCAATAAATAAATAAATAAAAAGAAGGGGCCTGTCAGTATGGCATAACCCTGTGTGCAATGTAGTAGTCCCCACCTCCCCAAAGGATCACCCTACCCATCAAACAACGCAGTGCCAGTGCAGTAAGTTACCCCAGTCAGCATGCAGCTTATACATTAAAGAGCAGCTCGACACTGCAGCAGGTACTTTCATAAACATATTTCAGCTCTTACAGTTTACTAGAGAATGCAGTTTTTTTTTCTTATACGTTTTCTGCTTCAGTGTTTAAACCACATCTTGGTAGCCTGTCTAAAAAGTCAGTCTCAGAGTACTTGACTGCTGTCTACTGATGTCATAGTGCTTTTATGACATCACTGTCCTCCCTATGACAACACACTGTCATGTCACAAACTGCAATCGTCAGGTAAGTAGAGAGCAATCAAAGTCATTTTGAAAGGCACAGTGAAATGAGTACACAGCAGCCCAGATATTCAAAAGGGGTGCTCATGGCGCAACAGTGTTGCGCCATGCACAACCCACTGATACGCCCTGGCGCAATATTCAAAAGGGAAAAGTGCGCGGCACAAATCCCGATGCACCGGAGCGCATCAGTAATGCATGCAGGCACAGGTAGGGGGGGCGTGCTCATGCATAACCTGCACAGCCCAATATTCAGCCCGGGATGTGCAGAGTTATGCAAGCACAACCCCTACCTGCACCTGCACAAAGTTAAGCCAAAAAAAAGGAACAGTGATGGCACACCACAGGTGAGCTGCCGCATTGCAGGGTGCAACACAGCAGCTGCCACCTGTGGTGGCCCTCCAGTTCCTGCCGCACATAAGCGGCGCCCCCCATGCCCTATCGCTGGCATCCCTGGTGAAATTCCTCATCCAGTATCCCTGGTGGTCCAGTGGACCTCCATGTGCCTGATCGCGGGCATCAGTATAGTACCCTCCCCACGTCCAATATCCCTGGTGGTCCAGTGGACCGATCGCCACCCAATCGCGGGCATCTGTAACACATAAAATACCCCTACTACCCTGGTGGTCTAGTGTACCCCCTCCCCACCTGCTTACTGAGCCCCACCACCCGCCCCGTCAGCCAGCAGCGGGCAGCTGCACCACCGCCTGCTGCCCACCGCCCGCCAACGGACAGCTCGGTAGGGCTGCATGCCCGATGGTTCACAGCATGAGCCAATGGGTGTGCAGTCCATACTCTCAGTCAGATATGTGAATGAATCGTTCACATATCTGGACTGAGTAGTATGGGCACGCCATTGGCTCACATCAGAACCAATGGGCGCGCAGCCTACCAAGCTGTCAGTCGGTGGGTGGTGGGCGACAGGCAGGGTGTGCTGCCGCCGCTGGCTGATGGGGGAGCGGGGCGGTGGGGCTCAGTGGGAGGGTGAATGGGGGGGTACACTAGACCACCAGGGTAGAAGGGGTATTTTATGTGCTACAGATGCAAGCGATCGGGCGTCGATCGGTCCACTGGACCACCAGGGATATTGGACATGGGGGGGTTCTATACCGATGCCCACGATCGGGCACATAGAGGTCCACTGGACCACCAGGGATATAGGAGGGGGGCTTATTCTCTACACAAATGCCTGCAATTGGGCACATAGCGGTCCACTGGACCACCAGGGATATTAGACGGGTTTTTTTTCTGTTACACGAATGCCCACGATTGGGCTGCAGGGGGTGTCGCTCCCCAATGGCTGCTGCTTGACGGGGCACCAGGCGCAAGTCATCTGGGATCGGCGCACCTGCATGTTAATGGCATGCAAATAGGGCCATAATTAGATGCAAATGGCCCCCTGTGCACCTTGCATAAATTATGGCCCATTTGCATGTCCCTTTTTGAATATCGCAGGGTGCTGTGCATGGCGCAATGTCACTTACGCCGAGTGCATCTCCATGCTTCACTCTGGCCACTTGCGCTGGCGGAGTGCTCTGGCGCATGTGCGCTGGTGGGGGTAGCTAAGGTGCGATATTCAAAGTTGCTGCGCCATAGCGCTGCTCTGCTGAATATCGACAAGGCCACACCCTCGCGCAACAAAGCTGAGCTGTGCCCAGGCTTGCACCACAGCCTGGCACAGTCTGAATATCTGGGCCAGCTTGATGGCAACCAACAGCAGGGAGAAGTAAATAAATAATTTGGAAACACTAATGTTAAAGATATTTTGTTGTAAATATAACAGCTTTCAACATTTTATTTTAGTAGAGACTTGCTCTTTAAACCATAATTGCTCAGACAAGGATTTAAGCAAGAAAAGATCAAGGAACTTTATTTAGGGACCAGGGCCTAAATGGGAAAATGGGGGATTGCTGCAAAATGAGGTATCCATAGGATATGATTGGCTGGTCTTCTGGTGCACTGTGTAGGCCCAGCCTAATGCATGTGGCCACTCTTCTTGTACATTGAGCAAGCATAGTTAACTCAAATGATGACCTAGTCAGGGCATCTAAAGGCAGATTCACCTTCCATAGTAGAGAGGTGAGGTAGGTTTTGGGCATAACATTTGGGCCACTTTTAAAAGCCAATAACATCAGTGTGAGAATCTGTATCCTAACACCCTGTAGCCATTATCTGGACCTTCTGTAAGCTTCCAATAGTTCTTTGTCCCACCCATGTTATGAACAAGACAACATGTGCATCAGACATTACAGACACCATGGGGTGGAAAAGTCTGAGGTGAGTCCTGAGGACCTTCTTCAGATCTGACAATATAGAACTAGAGAAATGGTAGAGCTTCAAGAACATGGATTTGTAGGTCTTTTTTTTAATCACTACTATTTTTTCCTCCTTGCTCCTCCTTGCTGCGGCACACCACGGCATGGGCATTCAGCCACCGGCTCCACCCACCCAGAGTGCCGGGTAGCTCTAACTGCACCCAGGAGCATCTGAGACAGCCATCATGTCATCCTGCTGGAGGGCTCCCCTCTGCTTCTACCAGCCAGGACAACCCCAGACCCTTCCCGACAGGATGGCAGCTCAAAGCGTGGCCATCAAGCTGCATGGTCACGCCCAGAAATTTTTCCCTTATTAGCTCCTGGAGTGTGGACATGCAATGACGTCCAGGCACGATGTACTGACGTCCGCCACGCTACCCCTCTGTTGTCACCAACACTAGTAGTACCCCTTGGTGTCCCCAAGGGCTGCTACAGTGCAAGGAAGTTCCCCATTCCACCCCAGAACTAGGAGAGCAGTCTGTGGATGCTCAATCTCAGTCCTCCCCTGCCGACCCCCGATGGCCCAGGCTCATTCCTGAACCCAGGTTGCCTGCGTGTTGTGAGATGTAGCATCCAGCACCTCAACCCTCAGCACCACCAGGCTGGCCAGATTTGTAGATCTTTGAAAATACATACAACACCAAGGAAATCCAAGGAGAACCCTGAGGACCTTCCTAGAATTCAAGATTTGAGTAGTGTATTTGCAGGATGATTTCATTGTTGAAGAAGTATGAGGGGAGTCCTGAGGATCTTCTTCTGATCTGATGATGTAGAACCAGTAGAAGACAAAAACTTTGAGGAGTCTTTGAATGACGGATAAGCACCTGAGGAAGTCTGAGGGGAACTCTGATGACCTACCTCAAAATCCAAGTCTATGAAGAGTATATATATATATATATATATATATATATATATATATATATATATGGTATATACAGTATCTATAGAGATATATATATAGATATAGATATATAGATATATATATATATATATATATATATATATATATATATATATATATATATATGAAGATCTTGCAAGATGAATGCAATTTTTTCTTGAAGAAGTCTGAGGGAAACACTGGGGACCTTCTACAGATCTGATGATGTAGGACAAATAGAATATTTGTAGAGTATGGATGAGAAAGCCTTCGAGACTGGGTATGAGCTTTAAGAGTCTGAGAGGAGCCTAGAAGATATTCTTCAGCATTGGAAGCTGGATTATCAGTAAGAGTGACAAAGGTCTGTGGCAAAAGGATGAGCGTAGAGGTCCAAGGAAAATGCTGTGGACCTTTTCGATCTGACATAGTACAACCAGTGTGAGCAAAGGAGATTCATGAATTATGGATGTGAAGGTCTTTGCTAGAGAGATGCATGAATGAAGAAGTCCTAGGGAATCCTGAAGACCTTCTTCAAAATTCTTATACAGTTCATGAGGAAGTGCTTCACTGGTGTAATCGAAGAGGAGGTCTACCCAAGCAGCTAGGAAGAAGTGCTGAATACTGACAAGGAGAAAAATAGCTTCAGAGGGCTGAAGTTGCTTTATGGTTTTGATGTTGCAGATCCATGTCTCTGGCAGACAAAGTAGAGCCCTTAAACACACATCAGATGAAGAACTACTGGAATGAGGAGATGTAATATAAGTCTGATATGATGCTGAAGGGTGGAAATCATTTGACTAGCAAATGGGGATGAACTCTTGGAGAGTTGCTGGTAGCAGATGGGTTATAGTTGCAGGATACCACAGATGACAGATGAGTCAAGCCCTAGTGTGAGTTGAATATGATACAGATGGAATGGAAGTTGCAGACTTCCATTTTTGGTGGATGAATTGAACCCTACCTACACTCATCGGCCACTCAAAGGTACAAGTTAGGGAGATGGAGTATTGCAAGTCTGCTGGTGAGGGCTATGAAGATGTAAGAGGTGGTAAACTGCTAGTAGGAATTGAATGGACATGATGTAGGAGTTGAGATGAGATCAGGAGGTTATGGTTGAAAGCTAGGAGTTATGAGGTATGGATGAAAAAGAATGAAAAGGAGACACAACGAGGAAAGGGGATGATGATAGAGTGTGGCAGGAAGGAAAAAGGGTTTGCAGAATACTTGGAGCAGAAACGAGAAAGTGAAGATCCATTCACAGGCTCAAAGGAGAAAGAAATAAGTGGTTCTGAATGACTGATAGGGGCTGTGTGACAATCTATATGATATTTAATTTGGGGAGACCCCCTGCAGACTGCTTATGATAGATGGAGTTCTTAGTTAATTAAACATAGTTGCCCCTCCTAAATGTTAAATTTTTCACTGCTGCTGCCCCTTGGAAGAATGACTAGGAACCTATTAGGGTTCAGTAAGGCAAGAGATACATTTAGCAATTAGAATGGGGAGCTAACTTAATGAGCTAAATAGGAAATGAAAACATTTAAATTATGAAGAACTACACTTCGGGGTTGCTAAGCTGCAGCGCCCAATGAAAACAGCATGGGAATAACAGTATGGGCAAAAAAAAAGCATGGGAACAACAGTGCCGGTGAAAATATAGACTGGCATAAAAACTTTGCGGGTCATTTGGGCACCATCTCTACCTTTGTTGTTGTGCCTCTGATTTATGCTACATGGAGTCTGTTTATATTCCAATTGGGGTTGTGGGGGGGCAAATCCCACCAAAATTACATGTAGTAGCATGTGTAATTGTCTTTACTTCTCGCTCTGATGTCCTGATGATGTTATTTCACTTGTTGTTTTGCCCACGCAGTTTTTCCCCACGCTGTTTTGCATTCGCTATTATCATCTAGTACCATAAGATAATGGTAGGGGCTTATGTAAAGCAATGCAACTGGTGCTCTTTAAGACTTCACAGCTGCTAGAATGTTTTTGGCACACATTTTGCCAGGTAAAATTCTCTTCTGTATGTCTCCATTTGTAGTCATACCCCTCACCAAGCCGACAGTCAAACAAGTGACCATCCTTTAAAAAATGATGGAGTCAATACATCTGACATTCTGTTCTGCATGAAACAAGAAGCAGATGTGTTAGATTGCCCAATGAATTTGGACAAGAGGTGGAAGATCAGGGTCAGACTGCACACATTGGAACAGGGTACTCTCCATCTTCCCAGCAGTTTCTACATAGGGAGAGAAAATGGCTTTTGTTTTTATGCAGGGCAACCCAAAACCTGCCATAAATGTGGCCCCCTGAGGAACCTGAGTAATGTTTGCAACACTGTGCTATGTATCCAATTCATGCAACCAGTTCATTCCAGCATGAGATGCCCTAACCCAGTGAAATGCAAACCTTATGAAGAGTCAAGCCATGCTTAGACTCAATATCCCTGGGTGCCCCACAACAAGGGCATGTACTATGATCAGGAAGCCATGGTCCATCAAGTCCAACATGAAAAGCAGCAGAATTCTGATCAAGGTAAAACATCCCACTCAGCCGTCCATATCTACTGAACAATCATAGGAATTAAGACTGCAAACACATCTACACCAAAGCCACCCCCCATCCAGTTATCTGGCTCTGGAAGAACAGACACAAGCAACAGAATAGTCTGAACCCTTAGAGGATCCTCCTCCTCTACCCTCACAGAGCAGAATATAGAAGATCCTTTACTAGAACACATTCTGAAGGACATGGAACAGACTATAATACCCCCACCTCCTTGACCAAATGAGAACTTTTTACTAATTGGGGGCAGAAGGAGTGATAGGTTACAGCCAAAGACTAAGATGGCTAAGAGGGATGACGTTATCACCATAAATCGTTTTGCAGAATTTCAGACCTCAGGACCAGATACAGAAGGAGAAGAAGGGGACTCTGAGGCATCCTCAGTTACTTCTTTGCAGAAAGACTTTTCAGATATGGGTGGCACTGTCCCAAAAGCTTCATATTCCAGAAAAAGAAATAAAAAGAAGGGTTCTTTTATTCTCTAAAGTAATAAATGGAATCACTAATTGCCCTCTTCTTGTGGCTTCTGATGACTAAATCTTTGGTAGGCGAACTAATACGTACTTCTTTGAAAGAGCCATAAGTGGCAACAGGATGTGTTTTCCCTCTCCAGCAATGTCTGGTTCCAGTATTATATGGCTTCAAGATACTAGGCTTAAGGCTACTCATGGTATGCAACAAGCTCAGCCAGAAAGGCAATGGGGACCATTAGTGTGGTCCATAGGAGAAGACCTGTGCTCTGGGGGTCTGGGTAAACTCCACCATGTGACTGTTAATGTCAACAGCACAGAAAACTATAGGAAGCAGTTAACAATGTTTCCCATCTTACAGTCATTACAGGGTAACACGTTTATTTGTAGGACACTAGACTTAGTTTAGGAACACGTTCATGCCAGTAAATTATGGATGGCAGGGAGTTCTTACTGGTCACAGGGTGAGGAGTTGTGTGATGGGGTTGGTCTTGTTCAAAGGTTCAAGCTTTAATGTGTGAAAGGTGATTGTTGTCATTCCTGGTAGAGCTTTACTACTGAATGTGCTCTTGCAGACTTAGAAAGATTTATACCCTGCAAACTACTGCCACTTGAATTGACTGATTCAAATCGGTTCAGCGTTATTTGCACATATATATTGGTTATGCTGGAAGGAGATTTCAATTGTGGGTTATCAGCATTGATAGAGGAGGGAATACAGGTAAATTATACAGTGACACCACCTTTCTCAAGGTGATATCTGCAGCTGGGCTTTTCAATGGTTATAAGTCTGCCAAGCCAGATAGTGGGAGAACTTATCATACAGGTACACTGTCTGCTCGGAGAGATTACATTTGTTTTCTCACAACTACATATAGAGAGGCACAGACCATAATCATGAATCCTCTGACCATATGGCATTGGTCTGTAGTTGTAATATAACCCTGCTGCCATAAGACATTTTATTCATACATATGCCCGTGATGAGCAGTAGAAACTTGCTGCTTGTGTGGGGGGGCGTCGGTCCGGGACAGCTGCAGCCTGACAGGGTGCCAGGCGCAAGTCACTGGGGATGGGAGCACCTGCATGCAAATAGGGCCATAATGACATGCAAATGGCCCCATTTGTGCCTTGCATGCATTATGGCCCCATTTGCATGTGCACCTTTGAATATCACAGTTGATGTGCCTAGTGGGGATGTCAGTGAGTAATTGCAACCATAAGGAGGCAGTATGGTGCAGTGGGTTAAGGCTCTGAGCTGCAAACATGGAGACCTGGGTTTGAATCCCACAGCCCCCACTTGCATACTGTGTGACCCTGAGCAAGTCACTTACTGTAACTTCCTTGTGCTCCCAGGTTGCACCTGTAAACAAGCTTTCAGCTTAGTGTGTCTCACCTGGTTAAATAATTGGAAAAAAAAATAATAGGATGGAGTTCAAGGTAAATGTAGTAAGGTGGTTTAGGTATAGAAATGTAACCCAAGAAGTCCAGGTCCGCATTCCCAACACAGCCATGGACACAGCTGAAAACAGATCCTTGACCTAGCTTAATGTGTCTGGTAAACCAAATCCTTAAAGCAGTAGTGTTTCTTAATCACCATGTAGTTTTACTCATCAGTAACTTTTTTCTGGCAAAAAACATCAACATATCCATTTTTCATTCTGTTTTCTGCTACCTGAACTGAGATAATGGGATTATTAAATTTTTTTTAATTTCCTGCTCCCATGTCATATCGCACTGAAAAAAAGGAAATATCCTGGTACAGTGCTGTTTTGTTTGCCATCAGAAACATGTGGCAACACCACTCTAATACATCCACAATATGAAACTAGTATGCACGTTCATCACGCAGTTTCAGTTGAAGAGATTTTTAGAAATTGCTAGTGTTGGCCATCCTAAATGACTTGTAATATTAATTAATTTATTTATTTGTTTAAGAGTTTTACCAGGAAGGCATACTGAGCAGAGTACCACTTGATTCCAGATGCGTTCTGGGGAGGATATATACAGTATTATACACAAGGATTATAAAGTACATATACATCATCATACACAAGGATTATACAGTACAAAAACACTACATGTATCTTAATTGCCAAGAAAGCAGTGGGTACACTGGGTACAATTTTGTCATTAGATTAATGACAAAATTAGCTATAAAACAGACTTAAAAATACATGAGAAGATAAAAAACACTGAGGATGAATCTAAGGATACTGGAAATACATTTTGCCAAAAACCCTATATGATGAATTTTTGCCTTTTAAAAAGTACTGCTGCTTTAAGAGGAACAGTCAGCACTAACAGCCCCACAGCGGTATCTGTGAGGCTGGACCCAATTTACACTTCATGTGCAACAGCATTTGTTTGACTGTTTACCGCAGTACAGTAGACTGTATCAAATTTTCTGTTGACTGGCAAGCTGACATTTCTGTAACTACAAATCCCACAATGCCCTGCAGCTGACAACAAAGGAGGCTGCAGCAAAGAGGATTCAACAGCCTACTGTGCATGTTAGAACTTTACAAGATCTGATCAGAAGCTAGATAGTCTTGTGTTTCTTCTGGTGCTAGTACGGTCCACTGGGAATCGTCCAGGAGGGCAGCAGGACCAGCAAACAAAGATCAGAGCTTATAAAACTCTAACATGCACTACACAGACTACTGCCTCTTCACCTATTGAAGCCAACCTCTGATGTCATTTGCAGGAAATTCTGGATTTGTAGTTACAGAAACTGTCAGCTTACAAGCCAATAAAACCGTCTGATACAGTCTACTCTACTGTAGTAAACAGTAACAGTAAATAAAAAAAATGGTTATAAATGCAAAATGAAATTTCAGATGAGCCCCACACTTGGGGTGGTGCTGAGGCTGACTGTTCCACTTTAATCTAACACACATCCAGAGTGACCCACTGCATGACATGCAAGATGGAAAGGAGAATCCTGTTCCAGAAGAAGTGCAAATAAGCTCAAAACACAGGATGTGTTTGCGAACAAATAAAATCAATAATTCAATAGCTAAATAAATATGTACTTATGACACTGTAGAAAACGGACTGGACCAAACCCTGGTCTAGCAAAGATGAGCCCCTCATAGAGATATAAAAACATAGACTTTGACAGCAGATAATGACCGCTTGGCCCACCTAGTCTGCCCATTTCCCTACCTACAGGCTAAGCTGCAGATCCTAGTAAACCAACAGCCCATTTCTTCCTACCCCCCCTAACAAGAATTGCCTTATGTCTGTCCCATGCATTCTTGAATTCTTCTACAGTTTTAGACCCCACAACCTCCTCAGGAGGCTGTTCAATGTGTCCACCACCGTCTCTGTGAAAAAATACTTACTCACATTGCCCCAGAGCCGTCCCCCTCTATCTTCAAATTGTGTCTCCTTGTTCTTGCATATCTCTTTTCTAAAGATGCTATGCTCTTGGACTTTGTTGATTCCACTGAGGTACTTAAAAGGTTCTAACATGTCCCCCCTCCTTTCTCAAGGGGATACATATTAAGCTCCTTTAGTCTCTCCTCATATGGTTTCACTTGCAGACTTTGCACTATTTTAGTTGCCATCCTCTGGACTGCCTCCTTCCTGTCTATGTCCTTGCAGAGATGGGGTCTCCAGAACTGGACGCAGTACTCAGATGGGATCTCACTAACTGTCTGTACAGAGGGATAACAACTTCCTGTTTTCTGCTGGTGATGCCTCTCCCTATACATCCCAGTATCCCCAGCCCTCCTACTGCCCTCTCACATTGCTTGACAACCTTAAGGTCATCTGATATGATTATCCCCAGGTCCCTTTCCAGTTTTGTTGTTGCTACTACCTCCCCCCATTGTGTAATCTTCTCCTGGGTTTTTGTTTCCCAGGTGCATTATTTTACACTTCTTTGCTTTGAATCCAAGCTGCCATACTTCTCACCATTCATCCAACCTTGCCAAGTCCCTTCTCATCCTTTCCATGCCTCCTTGTGTATCAACCCTGTTGCACATCTCTGTGTCATCTGCAAAGAGGCATACTTTTCCTTTCAGTCCCTCCTTCTGATACCTGACATTAGTGTTCATGATTCTGTCATATTGCTCCAGATTGGTGTCTTCAATTGATCCACTCACGACTATCCCAGCGTTGTTGACCAACACATCCAGCTGCCCATAATGTGCAATCGTATCCTGTATCATTTTCCTGGCTGCAGCTTCATCTGTTACATCACGGGCACTAGAAGGCCTGATGATGGAGGGAAAAAATGATGTGAATGACTGAAAAAAACAAACAAAAAAAAATCACTGGATTGTTTTAATCTGAAAAATGGGATTTTTCATTTGGTAAAATAGTTGCGAGAGAACCTCGCCAAAATCCAGTCACTTCATTGGTCCAATTATATCACATGGCCTTTGCTAAGGATCAAATAAAAGGTTTTACAGACTGTCAATAAAAAACTTGAGGTCAAGTCCTTGTGTCATGACTAGCGTTTCCTGAAAATATTATGCTGTTTGGTTTTGTGGTTTTCTTTAAATCAGCATCTGTTAATGTGCTCTGCAGTAACTGAAAACAATGAAGACACAGTGAAGATGTTTCTGTCCCTGTCAGTGAGCAATGACATCATACTTGTCTAGCCTGTTGCTGCTGCAATTAAGTCTCTAATTGCCTGAAGAACCTGCTACACTTCCCAGTCAAAGCAATCTGTAGGGCTAAGTGTCTTAACTCCACGTGTGTTACTAACCCATCTGGCTTGTGTTTAAATTTATTAGTGTACAATCTATTATTCTGTTCTCAGAAAGAGTTGGTCATTTGTGTTTCAGTGGTGCACTGAAGTGTTATAAATGACTGTGTGTGAGAAATCACCTGTGTGTATCACAGCAGTCAGTACTATCACATCAAAACTCTGCAATGTTGTCTAGCAATATAACACAAGATTGTTTAATGGATATAAAAGAAATCTAAAGTTTGTTAAGTCATAGAAGTAGTGTGTCTTTGATGATGCCTCCATGAATATGTTCATGTGAGAACAATATTGTTGATATGTCAGATTGACAAACGTGTCTGCCACTCTCTTCTATTTCAGAAACATGTACTACATGAACTCACAAAATTCAATTCTCTGAGGGATTCTGTGTGAAAATACATCATGTATGTGTGTAATAAGAAATACTGTGTCATCCTGATGCCTGTTTCCTGCCATCAGTTGAGGCTGTTGCACCCTGCTTCCCTCTGCCCCCAGGCATGGCTAAAGCCCCTGTTTCAGTCTCCACAGACAGGAATGTGGTGCTGTGCTAAGCCGAAGTCCCAGGGCTCTGTGGGGTGCTGCACCATGCTGCCCAAGGCCACCAAAGGTGGGGCATTTGCTACACCCTGCTACCCACTTCCACTGCCCTAAATGGGCAGGGCTGCTGCATCACGTGCACTCTGTCTCACAGTCAGGGCTGCTGTACCCTGATGTCACCCTTTCTCCTGTCACATGGTCAAGGCAGCTGCACCATATGTCTTCTGTCTCTGCCACCACACCCCAAGACTGCTGTACCCTGCAACCCTGTCAACACAGTCAAGAATGCTGTGGTGTGTTGTCCCTCTAGCCCCATCCCTCCACAGTTAGGGCTTCTGCACCCTGCTACGCTCTGTCCCCACCCTATAACACAAGATGAAAGTGTTTTTCATTTTGTCTTTCAAGTAGCTTGGGTAGTGTACCAAAGGATCGGACTCTGGTGGCAGGGAGCAGCATGGTGCAACAACCCTAACTGAGGAAGCAAGAGGCTCTGTGATGCAGCAGGGCACAGTGGTGGCAGGGGGCAGAGCACAGCATGGTGCAGAAGCCTTGGCTGTGAGGCAGACGCAATGGGGCATCAGGGTACAGCAGCCCTGACTGTGAGACAGAGTGCACATGTTGCAGCAACCCTGCCCATTTGAGTCAGTGGAAGTGGGTAGCAGGGTGCAGCAAACTCCCCACCTTTTGGTGGCCAGGGGCAGCATGGTGCAGCAGTCCCAACTGTGGAGGCAGAGGCCCTGGGACTCTAGGGCTTGGCAGGCACTGCAGTCCTATCTGTCGAGACAGGAACATGTGGCATTAGCCGTGCCAGTTGAGGGTGGAGGTAGAGGGAAGCAGGGTGCAGTAGCCTCAACTGAGGGGCAGGAGACAGGGGCATCAGGATGACATATAGTATTTCTAGTTACACACATACATGATGTATTGTCACACAGAATCCCTCAGAGAGCTGAATTTTGTGAGTTCATATAGTACATGTTCCTGAAATAGCAGAGTGTGGCAGACACCTGTTTGTCAGTCTGACATATCAACAATATTGTTCTCAAATGAATATACTGTATTCATGGAGGCTACATCAAAGACACACTACTTCTATGACTTAACAAACTTTAGATTTCTTTTATATCCATTAAACAATTCTGTATTATATTGCCAGACATCAATGCCAGAGTTTTATGTGATAGTACTGACTGCTGTGATACACACAGGTGATTTCTCACACACAGTCATTTATAACACTTCAGTACACCACTGAAACACAAATGACCAACTCTTTCTGAGAACAGAATGCTAGATTGTAAACTAACCAATTTAAACACAAACCAGATGGGGTTAGTAACACACTTGGAGTTAAGACAATTAGCTGTATAGATTGCTTTGATTGGTAAGTGCAACAGCTTCTTGAGGGAATTAGGGACTTAATTGCAGCAGCAACAGGCTGAACAAGTATGATGTCATTACTCACTGACAGGGACAGAAACATCTTCACTGTTTCTTCACTGTTTTCAGTTACTGCAGAGCACATTAACAGATGCTGATTTAAAGAAAACCACAAAACCAAAGAGCATGATATTTTCAGGAAACTCTAGTCATGACAAAAGAATTGACCTAAGACTTTTATTGGCAGTCTGTAAAACCTTTTCATTTGCTCTTTAAAGCAGTAGTGCAATTATTCTTTTCCAAAAGGCTGATTTTGGACATGTAAAATAAAAGTATTAACATACCTGTTAAGTACTTTTCTAGGTACCTCCTATGCTGCATACCATGAGTTTTCCATTTCCTTGATCCTAACTATTGCTAAGTCTATAATGCTGTTTCTAAGCCAAATAAGGTGGCCATCTTTTTATCTATGGAAAAAATAATTAAAACATTTATAACATATGCCAGATTTTGCTGGAACTGAAAATGTTACCACCAAATAAAACTGGAAGCTGCCAAGAACCTTTGAGAGTGAAAAAAGAAAAGTAGGGTCAAACCTTTGCCCAGATCTGTTGTACTGTTGCTTTAAAGAACTTCTGATTCCCCGCTGAAAACATTTAAAAAGCATAATACCGTATTCGGACAGAAATCAATTCACAATTCAGATATTCACTTTTTTACCTTCTCTTATACTTTATGATTTTGGATATTTGAAAAAAAAAACTGTTTTTTTTTTCTCCCTGAGTCTTCATCTGCCTCTGCTAATTGCCTACCATATGACATCAGAACCTCTGCTCGTCACAGCACAGCTGGCTGCTGCAGAAATGACTTCGGTTTGACAAGCAGAAGATTATGATGTCACTTGTGGACAAGCAGCCAGAGCCTCTGAGGACCAAAAGACACAGAAACACAGAAACTGACTGCAGATAAATGCCACTTGGCCCGCCCAGTCTGCCCATTTACCCTACCTACTGCAATACCCCAGATCCTACTTGATCTCTGGCTTTTCCCTATTTTCCTACTGCTAGGGTTCCTTGTGCCTATCACGCAGACAGAGGTGTCTTTTGTAAGAATTAAATATTTATTTGTTTTCAGTTTTGGCCAGGAAAAAATACTAGGCTGTCATGGTTTTCTTCCAGATGCATCCTGCCAGGGTGGGTTATGTTGACCAGTATTTTGACAGGGAGCTTCCACCTGGGCAGTGCCCAGAGATGGGCATGGCGACAAAGGATTAATGTCTAATTTATTTATTTATTTCTTTAATTTATTGTTCTTTGTTTCAGCTTGGGATTAATACCTTTGAGTCAAGGACTCATTTTCAAAGGTTCCATGTCAGTGTTGAATAAACTTTACAGAAATTACAAAGTTTACAGAACAAGAAACATTGAAACACATACATATACAATTGGCAGTTGTAGTAGATTCGCAAATTAAACACAAAGATTACAGCATATTTACAGCAAGACTGAGTAGATAAAGGGGGATTAGGGTGGTCAGCCAGAAGATGCATCATCTGGGGAGGGTTGAGGAGACTTCAGCCAAGTGAGGCCCTGAGGAGATTTCAGCCAAGTGAGACCCTCATCAGGTCATTGCTGGAGGGGGTGAGGGGTAAGGAAAAGAAAGTGGAAAAGAGAGGTGGAGTAGAGTTGTAAGAGGTAGTGGGGGGTAGGTAATGAGAAAATGGGGGAGCAGGTACTGTCATGTTAAAGCAGACAGGTACAAGTCAGTTTAGAGCCAAGGAGAGATTTTAGTCCCTCTTTGGAAGTACTGACCTTATTAGTATCAGAGAGGTCAGCAGGAAGTTCATTGCACCATTTCAGTCCTTCATACAGAATGGAGTTCTGGGCAAGCTTTGTCCTTTTGAAGGGGATTACCACCTTGTCAGCAACTGCACGTTGGGTAGATTTCAATGGGACAGCCAGCATAAAGTGTCCACCCAGCATGGGAGATGTCAGTCCAAGCAGTACATTTTTTAGGAGTAGGCAGGTTTGGTATTGCCCTCGAAGATGAAGAGGGAGCTACCCAGTATCAATGTAGAGTGAGCAGGTGTGGGTGTCGCAAGGAGCCCCCAAAGTGAGATGAAAGGCCTTATTAAGGAGTGTGTTGATCCTGTAAAGTGCAGCTTTAGTGCCCGCCCCATATATTGACAACCCATAGTGAATGGTAGACAGTATTGAGCTACTAGTGGCAAATCTGAGTTCATCTGGAGTCATAGAATTTCTGTGGTGGTAGAGTATGCTGAGTTTAATATTTGCAGACTTGATTACAGCGTCAATGTGGCTTGAGAAGGTGAGCGGGTCATCAAAGGTAATGCTGAAATATTTGAAATTAGTTACTTGTTCTAGAATCTCACTATTTTGATTATGAATAGCAGGGGCAGGTATTTCTTTTTGCTTTGGGAGGTAGTGAAGAGCATACTCTTCATTTTTTTGATGTTTAATTGTAGCTCATTATCTGTAAACCAAGATTCAAGTTTATGGAACCTGTTTGGAGTTCAGTCGTGATGGATTGTTGATCTTTACCAGCGGCTGGGATCACTGCATCATCAATGTAGAGAACTGTACTTGTGGAGCACACCAAAGGGGCTGAGTTGATAAAGAGGCTAAAGAGTAGAGGCCTGAGGACTGAACCCTGCAGAACCCCGAGGAGCACCTCCTTAGTTGTGGGTAGGGTATCGCCAGTTTTGACTCATTGTGATCTGTTGGAGAGGTAGCTGCCAAACCAAAGTACAGAATCCAGGGATAGACCTGTAGACAGAAGGCACTTTAGGAGGAGGCTGTGATTAACAGAGTCAAAGGCCTTCATAAGGTCTATAAAGACTGATCCAGCTGCCTGACCACTATCCAAGGTGTCATATAGTTGGGATGAGTAATTAACAAGTGCGGTGAGTGTGGAGTGCTTTTTTCGAAAGCCATGCTGCTGTTGTGGGCAGAGTAGATTGTGGTTATCAAGGCATTCAGTAAGCTGCTCAGCAGCCATTCTTTCGAGTACTTTCAAAAGAGGGGTAAAGAAGGATGGATGGATATTGGTTGGTAGTTGGATGTTTGGGTTTTATCTCCCGCTTTAAAGACAGGCGTTACAATGGCTGAGTTCCATGCCTTAGGAAAAACTCCTGATTTTAAAGAGGCATTGAACACCATGGTAAGAGGACCAGCAAGTTCGTTCAGGAGACGTCCAATCAGCTTCATGTCAAGCAAATCTGCCCCATCCGTGTCTTGCCAAGCGCCCTTTATATATGCTTGATGGTTTCGGCTTTGGTGACACACCTAAAGTAAAGGATGGTTCATCTTTCCTTGGGGGGTTTGCGAGGCAGTTGAGCATTGCTGAACCTGCACACCAGGGAGTACGCTAAAGAGGTCAGTGAATGCAGTGTTGAGTTCATTGGCAATGTTGATGGGTTCCTGTAGGGGGCCCCTTTGCCATCACTAATAGGTCTAGGGGAGACTTGGGGGTTTTCCCCGTTAAGGATTTGAGAGTGACCCAAAAATCTCTTCCAGAGCCCCAGGTTTTGATTAGTAGATCCTTATTGTAGGAGGCTTTAGCCTGTCAGATGAGTCTGGTGCAGGTGTTTCTGGCAGGCATGTAGGTATTAAATACAGCCGGTGTGCCAGCTGCTTTTGCTATACCCCACAGATTGCCTCTTTTTCATAAGACTGATAAGGAGTTGGTGAGCCAGGGTTGGTCGTTCCTTGATTGTTTAATTTTGCATGGTGCAAAACATCACATGCAGGTTGAAAGCCCTTATGAAGTAGTTAAGGGCCTCTTTACCATCAATATCCCCTACCAGTGGGGAGCAGTCCAGTTGTGATACGTACAGCTTGAAATGTTCAAGTAGCCCAGGCCTCAGGCAGCGGTGTTTACACACCTTAGGTGAACTCTTGGGGAAATTGTTTGACCAGATACACTCAACAGGGGAGTGAGTGGTCACTGAGGCTGTCAGGCAGGACTGTAACATCAGATATATGCTCAGGAGCCAGTCTATGAGACAACTGTTCCCTGTTTTGTAGTTAAGCCAGTGTCATCAGTGACCATTCGTTTTGAAAATGCTCTTAATTAGCCTTGCTAATCAAAGGATCACACTTCAACCGTGCTACTACCTCTCACTGTACTGCAGTGTCAGTTGTGGGTATTACTACCACGTACCTGCTGATATCCTGGCCTCAGAGGCAAGTGTGCTACCTGCTGAACCACTGACACTGACAAGCAAAACATTATCAGAGAAGGTAAAGTACATGAAATGTAGGCTAAATTGTATCTATTTATTTTGGAAAATCATTCTTGTATATTGAAGGATCTTGCAATAACCTACCAGTAGCCACCTTAAACTATGTGATGCTGAGTCAGTCAAACAAGTCATTAAAAGATTTTACCCCCCCTTCAGTAGGGAACTACTTCCCATACTTCCCACCAGTTCCACATCACAAGGGACGTCCCTTACTTTAACCCTCAGCATTGCTCCGTCCTACATGGGAATGGGGCTGCCCACGTAGGAAAGGTGTCCCCTCACATTGTCAGGGCAGATTTTCATGCAGAAATTAACAACAACAATGAGATATCCTGTTCATGAAGCTGTGTAACCACAATGGTGAAAATGTGGTATAACTGGTAGAAAGGTGCGTTAATGAGCTTCAATTACTTTTAGGCAAATAACATTAAACCCAATGAAAGGGAGAGTGCTGTTCTAAGAAGTTTTGAAAACAGAAAGTACAGATTCTATAAACTTTTACTCTTAAATTACCTTTTCTTTTGGGCTCTATCACACTGCTGAGCTGTTTCTTTCAGTTTTCACATTTCGTCCATTAAGGGCCAGTTTGCTCCCAGTTTGGCAAACAAAACACTCGTTGCAGCTCCGATCCCTGAGCTGGCACCAGTAATGAGTGCCACCTTCCCTTTTAGGGAGACCGCCTTGCAAAAACAAACAGAAGGTTATGACAACAATGATTTGAACCTTTATTTTCACTTATTTCCTCTCCCCCACCCCCAGTCGTTCTCCTGAATCCCCTTCTTCCCCCATCACACTGTATTTAATTGTCTCTAGACCCCTGCTTAAACAGTGTCTAGTGGGGGCAGGATGTCTTCTCTAAGACAAGTCACTTCCCCACCCATCAACCACCTCCCTGTGGTTTAACATGGAGACAGGGATGCAACTGAGTCACACAAGGGCAAATATATTGGATTTCAGGAGTGCAGACTTTGCCACTATGGGTAGATGCATCAGAGTAGCCCTGGGGAAGGGCGGTGAATGTTGGGGGAAGGTTGAGAAGCAGTGGGGGAAACTGAAAGGGACCATAGTGGAGGTGATAAATCAATGCATCAGGTTAGTGGCCAACGGGAAAAGAAGAAGGAAGCCACTATGGTTCTCTAAAGAAGTGGCAGACAAAGTAAGGGTGGAAAGAGTGAGTTTTAGGAAGTATAAGTTTCTATATATGTTTCTATGTTTCTATAAGGGGATCCAAAAGTAGGAGGACAGGGATGTGTACCTTGAATGTCTAAGGGAAGCGGAGAAAGTTGTTAGTAGCGCAAAGGCATGGACGGAGGAGGGATTAGCAGAGCCAGTGAAAAAGGGGACAAGACATTCCATATGTCAGCAAAAGAAGAAAAACGAAGGGAGGGCTTGTAAGGCTCAAAGGGGAGAAGGGCGATTGTAAGGAGGGAGACCTAGGCAAGGCAGAAATACTGAATAAGTATTTCTGTTCCATTTCACTAAGGAGGGGAGGTCAGGAGCACAGCTAGGTAACAGATGGAAAGAGGGAGTGGACACCAGTCTATTCACAGTGGAGAGTTCTGGAAGAACTCTCAAAGTTGAAGGTGGACAAACCTATGCGGCCAGATGGCGTACACCCAAGGATCCTAAAGGAGCTATGAAGGAGCTAGCAGTGCCTCTGGCAGCTTGTTCACTGAGTCACTCAACACAGGAGTGGTTCCAGAGAACTGGAGGAGGGCACATGTGTACCTCTGCACAAAAGCAGCAATATGGAAGAGGCAGGAAACTACAGGCTGGTCAGCCTCACCTCAGTAATGGGGAAGATGATGGAGACACTGCTGAAGGAAAGGCTAGTGGCACACCTGGAATCCAGCAGCACCCTGGAGCAGAGGCAACATGGATTCACAACAGGAAGGTCATGTCAAATGAATCTTATTGATTTTTTCATTGGTTGATTAAATAAATCAGGGAGGGACAGTAGACATTGCCTACCTTGATTTCAGCAAAGCCTTTGACACCGTCCCACACAGAAGGCTGATAAACAAGATGGGTAGTCTGCGAATGGGACAAAAGGTAGAACATTATGTTAGTAGCTGTCTGACAGACAGGAGCAGAGGGCGGTGGTAAATGGGATCCAATCAGGGAAGAGGGAGGTGACCAGCGGGGTACCTCAGAGATCACTCCTGGAACCAGTCCTATTCAATGTATTCATTAGTGACATTGTAGAAGGGCTGGAAGGAAAGGTTTGCCTGTTTGCAGATGACACTAAGATCTGCAACAGGGTGGGTACCCCAGAAGGGTTGGAGAGACAGAATGAAGAGGGACCTGGGAAGCTTGAAAAGTGGTCAGAGATGTGGCAACTGAGGTTCAATGCAAAGAAGTGCACAATAATTCTGCTGTGCTGACCATCCCCACAGCTGGTGCAACTTACCTCAGAAGGTTGCAATACTGGTCCATGGCTTGTGCTGTTGTGTGGTGCCTTTATAGCACATCACATGCAAATGAGTTGTTGTGCAACAGTAATGACATACAGATATCCCCATTAAGCTGTGGATAGGCTGATGAACTCATCTGCATGTGACGTGAATACGCACTCTTGCACCTTGTGCAATGGACTTGCTCTGGCACATGTCATGGCACAATGCTGTGACATCACAGTGCACCCAAGTCAATGAGCATGCGCCACTGACATGTACTACCACCTGTTGCGCACTGTGTGAAGGGGCGCTATTGGGGCCATGGCACCTAATGTGCCATAGACCCAATGGCACCCAGGCACCATAGGGCCTATGGCACTCATGCGCTATTGGGCATATGGTGCTCATGCGCTATTGAGCCTACGGCGCTCAGATGCCTTTGGGTGTATGGCACTCAGGCACTATTGGGCCTCTGGCGCTTGAGTGCAATAGGGCCCATGGTGCGGTATGTGTCCTATTGCGCATAATGTAACATGGGCCCTATGGCTCCCACGCGCACATTGCGCATGCTGACCCCGACCCCCTCCCTGCCCTTTGTTCCCTTGAGACACCTGGCACACATGCTGGTGTGGCCACACCCTCGCTGCACATCTCTGTAGATGCACGATTGCCGAGTGCCGCACAACCGTCCACGAGCCACGCATCCCACGCACATTGTGCACGTGCGCTACTGGGGACAATGTTGCGTCTGTAATTGCATGTACAGCACGGCACACCATGGAGTACAACAGGTGAAAACTGGAGCCAGGTTGAGCTGGTTAACCTGGTGGCTCAAGTGGAGCCACATGCCGGTGGCCTGTTGAGCAGCAGCTCCTGCAGCAGGCCAGGACTGACATGTGGCGGCCATTACTGGACTTGTCCAGGCCACAGGTGTGCAGTGCACCAGTGAGCAGTGCCATTACAAGTATGGCAACTTGATGAGAGGGACCGGGCGTCTGTGATGTGCTACAGAGCGATGTCTGAGGGGCGTTGCCACAGCCAGGTAAGTGGGCACTCGCTGCATCTGTGAATCACCACTGTAACATGGTATTGGCAGGGCTGTATGCTATGCTGGAGGGCACAGCCAGCGTGCTGCCTT
Organism: Neoceratodus forsteri; assembly: GCA_016271365.2. NCBI lineage: Eukaryota > Metazoa > Chordata > Ceratodontiformes > Ceratodontidae > Neoceratodus > Neoceratodus forsteri. The sequence continues at coordinate 37,607,849 of JADMNL010000029.1, read as the reverse complement.
GGTGTGGCACCAGACTCTGGGTTCACTGTGCCACCGCCTCTGCGCTCATGTCTGGCAGGGGCACACACTGTGGTTTGGGGTGGGGTGGAGGGCTCCTGCTGTGGCTGTCTTCTGATGTGTGCATGTCTGTGTACCTGTCTTAGGGCCTGAGGACAGGTGCAGTGCCAGGGCAGCAGGTGTGCCTGGTAGGCCACAGCAGGCCACTGTGGGCCCTTCGGCAGGGAGAGCTGGACCCAGTGGTGGTGGAGAAGTGGCTGCAGACTGGCACTCCCAGTGCCATGGTGGGCAGGTAGACAATGTTCAGTCACTCAGTTCCATACATGGTGGTCAGCAGGGGTGGGGATATGGCCATGATCTCCTGTGCCATGTGCCATGTCAGCTGTGTGTGGCACACAGTGCAGTGAACATGGCACCGTGGGGTGGCCATTGCACATGTGTGGCAGCTGTTGGTGGGCTGGGTGTGCGTCCGGCTGCCTCCAGTGCTGCTGTGGTTCTGCTGCAGCACTGTGCCAGCTGCCTGCTACTGTGCAGTCGGGTGGCCCTTGGCCAGCAGTGTCCAGTGTGGTGCACTGTTATGGCATGCTGGGTTCATGTCAGGCATTGGCCCACCCACTGCGGGTGGCCAGGGTGCCACTCCAAGGGTATGTGTTCCCACTGTCCATCCTGCATGGTGGGAGGGCTTGGGTGCTATCAATGCACACTGATCACCTGTCCCTTCATTTGCCATAGGTGTCCAGAGGGGATATCACCTACCTCTCTACTGTCACCTCCTGCAACAGATCATCCTTATTACCTCCTACACCATGGAGATAACGGACCAGACCAGGAGGATCCTGCTGAGGGACCGGCACTGGGGGAGGCATCAGGTGGTAGTAGGCCATGACCGGCCATAGTGGACATCAGCCCCTTCATGACCTTGACCTCCCTTCCCACTGTACAGACCCTGTCCCCTTCCCTCCCTCACCTACCCTATCCCTTGTTTTTTACTGTTGTTTTCCATTTAATACATTTGTTCCTTGCTTACCCATCTGTGTCCATGTCTGCTTTGCGGCTGGCGAGTGGGACCATGCTGCAGTGGTGGCTGGGTGGCTGTGTTGTGCACCAGTGTCATTGTGTGCACTGTGCATGGTGATGACCTGCCCCTCGGTCGGTGGCTGTGCCTTGGGGTGGCCATGGGCTGGCTGTTCAGGCTGTGTGCCGTGTGTGTTGGGTGCCGTGTGCCAGGGTGTGGGTTGCTGTGGTCCAGGTGGGTGGGGGCAAGCCATCTGGCAGGGGTAGCCAGTGGTGGCTCACTCTTGGTCATTGATGCCACCTGTTCCATGCATCCACTGCTCCGGTGCTGGGGGGTGGGTGGGTGGCTGTCTGTCTGCACTCCATGAGTGGTGGTCTCCTGTGGCCCAGCTGTGCATCCCTGCCACTGTTCCCGGCCTGGTTGCACCACCTCCCCATGCTGCCCCCCCTTCCCCAGTGCATTGCTCCCTGCTGTGCCTGTGGCTGGTCCTTTTGTGCCTTGGCACATCTTCCTCAGCCCCTTCCGCATCCCTGTGTGCGCAATGGTGCATGTCAGATTGCTCCCTGGTGCACCTCTGAGTGCTCCATAGCGCATCCCTGCGATATTCAGCCATGTTGCGACTGTTGAATATTGCAGTCACTGCACCATTGCGCAGTTGAGATGCGCTGCGCTGGGGTTGCACCTGCCTTTGGCACATTTCTGAATATTCGGCCCCAAATGTAGCATTGCAAAGCAGAGAGAAAAATAAGAGCTAAAAATGAACTGATTAATTCTTCAACCATAAAACACTGTTCACTGTATAAAGCACTCCAGGTTGTGCAGAATTATGAGATCATGGTGCTTTTCAGGAGCATAATGCCCTTGGCATTGCCTCATGCCTCACTTCCCAGGGCATGCAATCATCCTACAATAATATGCATCCTGTCTTGCCTCATTGCCTAATTAGATTTCTACTAAAATGTCAGTATAAGTTTACTTTTTGAAGTTCTAGTATATTATAACTTCTAACACTGTTTCCAGATGAACCAAAACATTAGATGTGAACTTTTATGGAAGCATAGGCTAAATTTCTGGAGTTTGGGCTAATTTCATGGAAAGCGTTTTGGTGTGTGCCCCCACCACACCCCAAGAACCTAACTGTGAAATTGTGGAGGAGACGGTCCTTTTATACAATGCAGAATGAAAAATGCATATTAATAAAATGTTACTACCACTGCTTCAGATGGGTAATGCATTGTTCAGTATTGTTTTCATCCGGTAATGTGGTGGTGGCGGCAGCTGGAAAAGGCAATGTACAGACTCTGTCAAGACGTGTGGATGATTTGTACTAACATACTTTTAGCATTTTTTATATAATCAAAATGTATTCAAATGTTTTAATATACAGGTCACATTCCTACATGAATGATAGGACAAAATTAGGAAGCATAGACATTTTTTGTTATAATCAAAATGTTTTGAAATTGTTCAATGTATTGTACAAACTTGATTCAAGTTTCACTTAATAATAGAACTCAAAGCTGTTTTATGTTCTGTGTTACCCTTACCCAATGAAGTATAACTCTAAATTATGAAAATTCATTGGGGGTGTTATGTGAAAAGTAATGTCCCTGAAGTACAATAATAATAACTAATACATCTTAATTCATCCAATCATTTTACATGGGAGGGAGTATTACAAAATTCCAACATGCACAATCCCAAGTGTCAGGGCCCAAGACAAACTTCAACACTCAGACTCCCAACACTCGGAATTTACCCATGGCAGAGTTGATTATAGTAAATAAGGGGGGGTGTGGGGGCGAAGCCCCCCCTGAAAACCTCTGCCACAGGCAAATTCTGAGTGTTGGGAGTCCGAGTGTCAGGAAATTAGTCTCAGGCTCCAACACTCAGGATTGTGCATGTCGGGATTCCATAATGAATCCCATGTGAGTGTAATCTGGGGACCACAGCCAATAATTTTACAAGGGAGGGTAGTCTGGGGATAACAGCCAATCATTTTACATGGGAGTGTAGTCTGGGAACAACAGCCAATCATTTTACATGGGAATGTAGTCTGGGGACAACAGCCAATCATTTTACATGGGAGTATAGCTTGGGGACAACAGCAAACCATCTTCCATGGAAGTGTAGTCTGGGGACAACAGCAAATAATTTTACATGGGAGTGTAGTCTGGGGACAACAGCCAATCATTTTACATGGAGTGTAGTCTGGAACAACAGCCAATCATTTTACATTGGAGTGTAGTCTGGGGATGACAGCCAGTCATTTTACATGGAAGTGTAGTCAGGGGACAACAGTCAATCATTTTACATGGTAGTGTAGTCTGAGGACAACATCCAATCATTTTACATGGGAGTGTAGTCTGGGGAGAACAGCCAATCATTTTACAAGGGAGTGTAGTCTGAGAACAACAGCCAATCATCTTACATGGCAGTGTAGTCTGGGGACAACAGACAATCATTTTAAATGGGGGTGTAGTCTGGAAACAACAGACAACCATTTTACATGGGAGTGTAGTCTGGGGACAACTTTCAACCACTTTACATGGGTGTGTGGTCTGGGAACAACAGTCAATCATTTTACACCGGAGTGTAACCTGGGGATAATGGCCAATCATTTTACATGGGAGTGTAGTCAGAGGACAACAGTCGATCATTTTACATGGGAGTGTAGTCTGGGGACAACAGTCAATCGTTTTACATGGGAGCACAGTCTGGGGACAACAGCCAATCATTTTACATGGGAGCACAGTCTGGGGACAACAGTCAATCATTTTACATGGGAGCACAGTTTGGGGACAACAGCCAATTATTTTATACAGGAGTGTAGTCTGGAGACAATAGCCACTCTTTTTATATGGGAATGTAATCTGTGGATAACGACCAATCATTTTACAAGGAGTGTCGTCTGGGGAAAACAGCCAATCATTATGGGGGAGTAACAGAAAAAATTAAAAAACAAAGGGTCTATCTATACATTTGCTCTTAGAACTAAACAAAGAGAACACCATTGCAATATGCAAAGAAAACTAGAGTGGTTGACAATTGTGAGGCAGTGTAGCGCAGTGGGTTAAGGTTCTGAGCTGCAAACCTGGAGACCTGGATTTGAATCCCACAGCCCCCACTTGCATAATGTGCGACCCTGAACAAGTCACTTAACTTCCTTGTGCTCCTAAGTTGCACCTGTAAATAAGCTTTCAGCTTAGTGTGCCTCTCCCGGTTAAAAAAAAAGAAAACTGAACAGAGAGACTTGCTTCGAATGGTATGTTTCATATAAAATACATTGTTCTGTGCATCAGATAGCACAGTGAAGGATTTTTATGAGCAGAAGACTACAACAAGAGCACTAAGGTCACAAGACACCATAATGTTAAAGATCCCACAATGCAGGACAGTAAAGAAACAGAGAACCTTTAAGCAAGTAGCTATAAAAACCTAGAATGTCCTTCTGGACAGTATGAGAAACCTAAAAAACAGGTATAGTTTCAAGACATGCTTGAAAATGTTTGTCAAAGGCAATGCACAGTGCACATGTAATTCATAAATCAGGGGTTATTTATACAAGAAGTTTTCTATTATTGATCAAACTGGTTTTAAACGATATGTATAATATTAATCTCGTACTGCCAAAATGTGTTCTATAAACAATGTCAGTATGCAATTTGTTACGGTGTATGTAAGTGTGTTTATAAACTTCCTGTTTGCCTCCTGGATTGTGAATGTGTGAATGGTATATGTGTAATTGTAAGGTTATATTGTTATTGTATACTGTATTTTGTTGAATGCATTTCTTTAATTCCAGGCGGAGCCTGTAAAAGGGCCACGTGGCCCAGTGCTGTTTACCTGGTTAACAAAATAAAAATGAAATGAATGAATGAAACGAAGCTTAACATAGAAACACAGAATTTGATGGCAGATAAGGACCGCTTGGCCCACCTATTCTGCCCATTAAATTAGTCTGGGTTTAACAGTCAACCATTTTATATGGGTGTGTAGTCTTGGGACAACAACCAACCATTTTAAGTGGGAGTGCAGTCTGGGGACAAACAATACATTCAGACTATACAAAACAGAACAAAACAGCAATAGAAGGGATGCTCGTACTGGTCTGTGAACACATACTAAGGACTTACAGAAATGCTCCCAACAATAACTGCAGTGCTGAGTTAGGGTAATTTCCTCCATTGCTAAACATACACAAACAAACTGTTAAAGTTTGATCTCAGCTACAGAGAATGTGTTTGTTTGTTTATTCATTTATTTGAAAACTGGTGACCAGGAAAGGCACACTGTGCCAAGGCTTTTTTCCAGGTGTAACCCAGGGGAAGGGAAAAGGGGAACAAATACACAGCATAGATACAATACACAGTTAAAAGCAATTATACAGCAAAACACAGTGCACAGTTAAATGCAATTACACAGCACAAACACAATACAATTAAATGCAATTACACAGACACAGGACACAGTTAAATGCAATTACACAGCATTGACACAGTTCATTATTACAGTGAAGTGTAATAGACAGGAGTAAGTACAACAAGAACAAATGCCAAAAATCTGGCAATTCAACCACCGCTACACCAAGGTAGGAGGCAAATGTAAAGGGGGCAGTCAGGTAGGGGAAAAACAGGAGCGAAGGGAGGGGAAGGAAGGAGTTTTAACTGGAACCTGAGGAAAACAGGGGAGACAGTAAAATGGAGGGAAGGTGGGAGCAGGTTCCAGAGTGAAGGATATGATAGGAGAAGGCTGACTGCCCAGCAGATGAGCAGGGATGAGGAATGGCAAAAGTACAAGGATCCCTGGAGTGGAGGGAGTAAGAGGCACAGGCAATGAAGGAGAGGGAAGGGACCCAAACCAGAATTTGGATATAAATGAAGCACTGTGGGTCTACTGGTGTGAAAGCAGAGGATAATAGATATGGAGGAACAGAGTGAGCAATGATGGGTATGAGAGGGACAGTTAATAGCAAGATGACAGAAGGCATTGCAGAGAGTGTCTAGTCTGGCCAGGTAGGAGGAGGGAGCAGTGCCATAGACCAGCATTGTAAAAGACCAGGAGAACCATTCTGGTGACAAGCTCATGGTGTACCTGCAGAGGTAGACAGTCTTTATTGTGGTACAAGGCACCAAGTTTGGGGTAGAGCTTCATGTGGATGGTGTCGATGTGGGCAGTGAAGTCAAGTCTGCTGTCTAGTCACAAACCAAAGTATTTGAAGGAATGAATCACTTCAAGAGGGGGTGCCATACAAGGCAGAGAAGACAGGCAGAGTTGCAATTCTGGCCAGTTCTGGACTGGTGCCAAAGGTCATGGGCACAGTTTTTGTGTGTTGACCTGGAGATGGTTAGACTGAAACCAGGACAGGACACTGTGGAAGTCTTGCTGGAGCAGACTTCCAATGATTGTTGTGGAGGGACAGCACATGTAAATGACTGTGTTATCTGCATATAACTGGATATGTGAGGTGGGACAAGCTGCAGGGCAGTCATTAAGGAAGCTGGAGAACATGTTGGGCCCCAGCATGGAGCCCTGTGGGACTTCAGCCTGGATTGGAAGTGAAGGTGATGGGGCACTACCAACCTGTACTGACTGCAGGTGGCCAGAGAGGTAAGAATGGAACCAGTCGACAGCAGGAGCTGAGAAGCCAGCAGAACTCCACTTATCAAGGAGTAGAGGATGGGACACCGAGTCAAAAGCCTTGGCCAGATCAATGAAAATGGCAGCTGAGATGTGCACCTAATCCATTCCTAAGAAGACAAAATCAGTTACATGCAGCAGGGAAAGATGGTGGAGTGATGCTTCCAGAAGCCAGGTAAACAGAAAAAAGGCTCTGGAAGAAAAGGCTCTGGAAAAAACATCTGCGAACAAAATGGCAGATGGGAAAATGGGCAAATGGAAAAAAGGCATGGGGAAAAAAAGGCTGTGATATGGCATGAGATGTATTGTACCTCAGATGTCACTGGAGTGGTGATCTATGGTGGTGTGGTGCTATATTAGTAAATCTGCACTTCCCTCGAATTGCACTGGAGTGGTGATCCATGGTGGTGTGGTGTTGTAATAGTAAATCTGCACTTCCCTCGAATTGCACTGGAGTGGTGATCCATGGTGGTGTGGTGTTGTAATAGTAAATCTGCACTTCCCTCGAATTGCACTGGAGTGGTGATCCATGGTGGTGAGGTGTTGTAATAATAACTGCACTTCCCTTGAATGGTGCCATTTTTACCTCCTTTGTATTTGGTGCCTTTTTTGCATGCCTTTTGTCCGTGCCCTTTTCCAGGGACATTTTTCCAGAGACAGTTTTTCCTAAAACCAGAAGCCAGACAGGAATGAGGAGAGGAAATCAGTGGAGGATAGAAAATCAGAGTGTCTGTCATAGACAAGCTTTTTTTTTTTTTATTTATTTTTATTTATTGTATACTAGTGTAACCCCCCTGCAAATGGGGGTTCCCAAAAGACTTCCAGGAGCTTGCTTGAATGCTCCAAGCCTGAATGGTGTTTGGCATTTAAGCCATTTATCAGTGAGTGTTTTTAGAGCCTCTGGTACTGTCTCTTTAAGAGCTGTCTGCTTGCAGACATAATTAGTTGTATGGGGACTGTGTGCTTCTCTGAGTACCACTCGAGCTGCTGCCAATTCACTTCATTTTGCAGTCACTAGGAGTGCAAAGGGAACCTATCTGAAAGATGTAACTGTTTGCCAGAAATTATTTAGAGTAATAATGAAATTACAGTTTGTCTAACCTGCTTTCTTTGCAGTCAGAACTGTGTCTGCTAGTTCCCATTCTAGTTTTGAACTGCTGAACTGGACCAATCAGTGTGGGGTAAGCTAGCTCTAAAATGGTGCCTTGGACGAATCAGAACTTGGACTCATAATCTGAGCCAGCCACAAGAGGATTGTATGGGCAGTGACTCTGGGAGATGTAGTTTAGACTTCAGTGCCTTTTGGACCAACAGCAGCAGTCTATTGTGAGTGACAGCCAATCCAGTCAAGAACTGGGAGGAACTCAAAGGAAGTGCCCGTTTCGTCAGTTGGAGTTCAGTTGAGCTTTGGCAGTGAAGAAGGAAGGAGCCCTGTACTTTTCAGTGTGCAGTTTTAGTCAAAAACGGTGTAAGGCCCAGAGTTCCGGTCTGCAGCTTGTTAGGACTGAATCCATCCTGTGAAAAGAATCAAAGGATCTCTGAAGAGTAGAAACCAGGCTCACCCTGTAGAAGACTGGAGGAATTGCTGAAAATTACACTCGGTCTGTCAGGAACTGAATCTGCTGTGTGTTCTCCTGGGTATTGTGCAGTAATTGCGATCGGGATACAGATGCAGCCTGCCTGGTATAGTGCTTTCTTTTATATGGATGTGTGAAGAGGTTTGTGTACCTCAAGTGAGCCCTGCTGACATTGAAGGACCCTATCTTATTTGGAGGTCGTGAGTACTAATTCAGGGTCGCTCCTGTTGAATTGCCACATTAAATCCAAATGGAATTACTGTACTGCTGACTGTTTAATTCTCCTTTTCTCTGTGTGAAAGGGCCCTACCAGCTGCCACGGTTTGGACTAGCCACTAGGGCTTGGGTACCCAGGGACAGTAACTGATAGGATAGGCCTGTGCACAGAGCCATAGATGAATTATTAGAGTGATAAGCTAATTAACCTGATTTCCCCTGTCCTTGTTATATCCCCTAAATAAATCAGAGCTGCTTGTTTCAGCAAAGTTATACTGCCTGAGGTATCTGTCTATGTTAAAGTACTGTACTGTGATTGTTGCACTGTATCTCATTTCACAGGAGGTCCCAGTGCGGAACCAGACCTGGGGTAAGTGTATACTGTGAAGGTAATTCTGATATATTGTGTGGGCCACTAGTGAGAAGAAAGGGGTTGCAGTGTCCCAGAGGGCTGTGACCAAGTTAGTTTAACTATTGCAAACCCTGACCTCTGGGTGGAGGCACCCGCCATTGGATCCAGGCCCCTCAACCTGTTAGTGGCAAATCAGGCGGGGTAGTAGCCCCTGGGATAGCGCCATCTAGGGGTTACATCTTGGAGGCTCACCGCTGGGATTGTGTGTCCTCTAGTGGCCATATTCTGAACCACTGTTAAGAAAAAATGGGTACCCGACAGAAGTGGCTGTGCACCGGCTGGTGGAGTGGTGTACTGGGAGGAGATCGACCCCAAAATGCTATGCTTATCCTGGACATCCCCTGGGTATCAATACGGACACTGTGCAGGAGTACTTTCCAAGGTGGAAGGTTTACAAAACCCTGTGGTGGTGGGTCGGCATGCTAATCTGCTCACCCACACTTTCCTGGCCTAGTAGAGTTTAAGGATCCCATAGATAGCTCCAAAGTGCCACAGACCATTACCCCAGAGGGAGCCCTCACTGCTTGGAGAGTGATAACTAAGGACAGTAAGACCGGGGAATCAGCCCCACCACTATATGAAACTTTGAGGAGAAATTTGCTGAATGGTTGCTGGGAGAGGGAAAACTGTGGAGGACTTGAAGAAACTATTCTTGCCACCTGGGGTGTTCCTCCCCAACACCCTCTCCTGCTCCAGTGCCCGTAATGGTGGCTGAACCAATGCAGACTCCTATTTCTGCACCTGCCATTGATCACGACTCTTACGAAGGTTGAGGATCTTCTCTGGCACCCTCCCACCCCCAAGGGAGGATGACTGGGAGACCTGGATAGACTATGTTGCCCCCAAGTGCTAGAATGGCAATGCTCGGAGGCGAGCGAAAGAGGGTTAGTGAGGCCTCCGAGGTCCTGCCCTGGCTACCATCCGTGCTAAGCGGGCCAGTAACCCTGAAGCGACTGCACAGGCCTATCTTGAGGCCTTGGAGAATGTATGGGAGCCCAGATTCTGATGAGGACCTATGGTGGAGAGTAAGAAATGCACAACAGTACCAAGGGAGTTGTTGTCTGTGTATGTCTCTCGGCTGGAAAAATTGTTGCAAGAATGCCTCAGAAAGGGTAGTTTGCCAGCGATTGAACTAGACCGAACCAGACTGGACAGAATCCTTAAGTCTGCCCCCTTCTCAGAACTGCTGTTGCTTCAGCTACGCCTGGCAAATCGACTGAAATCCCCACCCTCCTATGATGAGTTAATGAGAGAAATTCGAGGAGTTGAGAAAAGGCGACCTCGGGAGGTACCTGCACCAACAGCTGTGGCTACGACCCGAGTGACTGAGGGTGACCCATCAAGTGAAGTTCAGGGGCAGAGGTTGACAGTCAATGAGTGCTCTGACAAGGAAAAAGATATGCCACAATGGGGCGAACTGTTGAGAGAGATCCGGGAATTCAAAAACAGTCCCTTTATGAAGGCCACGCCTGCAAGTACAGGCCCTGACCTATATCCGACTGCATCTGCTATGGGGTGGGGTACCCACCCATGTATCTCCTGCTGATAACAGCTCCAAACTCAATTCCTTGACCATGGAAGTGCAGAAACTGATGAGATGTCTCCAAATGCTTATCACGCCGCAGACAGAGATGGCACCCAGGTTTCCAGTTAGTAATACCCCGCCTGGCTCCCAGTGTGGCGCCTCGGCCAGCTCAAACTCCAGAAAGTATGTTTTGCTATAATTGTGGGAAAGATGGGCACATGAAAGGAATGCCAGTCCCAAAAGACACTGACAAAGTTGCATATAGGCTACAAGGAGAGCTTGGAGAAGAAATCAGTGGTTAAGAGGTGCACACATGATCCCAGTGAGGGCACCAAAATGCTAATTCACGTCCTTTTGTGGCAAGGTCAGTTGCCCAGGCCCCACTACCGCCTCTCAGACTGGTCCAGAATAGTGGGTCCCTCCATGGAGACCACTGTAAGGTGAATGGAGTGTCTACAAGAGCTGTATTAGACAGTGGCTCCCAAGTGACAATTATGTTCCAGGATTGGTATCAGAAGCATTTGTCAGAAGTACCCTTACAACCATTAGAAGGACTGCATGTATGGGGGTTAAGTGAGAAGGCCTACCCCTATTCCGGGTATATCCGAATTGGCTGTCTTTCCCCACCTCCGTGGCTGGAGTGGCCGAACAAGTAGAGACCCTAGCCTTAGTGTGTCCCCCCACTGGACTGTATGATGGTGTCCCTTTGTTGATTGGAACAAATGCTCATATGTTCGGAAGGCTGGCACAGTTGTGTTATGAAAAACAGGGGTCAAAGACTAGTAGAGCTTTAAGAGTTCCGGCTTTAATTAAGAAGGCCTATGAGGCACAGAGAGATGCTGAAAAACAGAACCAGAGGAACGGTCGGAATTGTATGGAAGAAGGATCCTGAGTCTCTGATCCTGGCGCCAAATGCCCAGTGTACTTACAGGGAGAGGTCCGTATCAGAAAGGATGTTAAGAATAAAATATTAATGTTGGATGCACCAAGCGATGGAAAATTGCCAGAGGGACTGCTGGTCAAGCCTAGTATTTTGCCCGCTAGAGCCCATGCTTATGCCAGAAGGGTAATGGTCCAAGTTCATAATGTGTCTGAAAGAGACATTCGGTAAACAGAGGTTGCATCCTGGCTAATGTGCATTGTGCAGACACTGCAGTGCTACCCAGCAGCAAGAGTTCAAGGAAGAATGACAGAGTAATGCCTACTTGTTTGATTTGCGACTCCCGCTGCCAGCTGAATGGAAAGTGAGGATCAGTGAGAAGCTTGCCCAGAGAGACCAGGTGTTTTCTTTAAAGGAATGGGATGTAGGATGCGTGCAAGGAGCTGAGCACAATATCCGGCTGCATGACGAAAGACCATTTAGTGAGAGGTCTCGACGCCTGGCACCTGCTGACATAGATGATGTGAGGCGCATCTGCAAGAGATGTTAGCTGCTGGTGTAATACAAGAATCCAGAAGCCCTTATGCTTCCCCATTGTGGTAGTGAGGAAAAGAATGGAACAGTAAGGATGTGTGTGGATTATCGCACCTTAAACCGTGGACTATCCTGATCAGTACACAATGCCGCATTCAGGATGCTTTGGACTGCCTAAACGGGAGCAAGTGGTTCTCTGTGCTGGATCTCCGCAGTGGGTACTACCAGATCCCGATGGCCCCAGAGGACCGTGAGAAGACGGCTTTATCTGTCCGGCTTTTGTGAATTCATGAGGATGCCTCAAGGATTTCAGGTGCCCCAGCCACTTTTCAACGATTGATGGAGCGTGCAGTGGGGACATGAACTTACTAGAGTGCCTGGTATACCTAGATGATGTTATTGTGTTTGGCAGCTCACTGGAGGAACATGAGAGCAGATTATTTAAGGTATTGGACCGACTGGAGGACTTTGGCCTTAAACTGTCCATTGATAAGTGTCAATTCTTTCAAACATCAGTAAAGTATGTGGGACACATAGTATCCACGAGGAATAGAGACCGACCCAAGTAAAGTTGAGGCCTTGACCACCTGGCCACAGCCCAAAATCTAAAGAACTGCAAAGATTCCTGGGATTCTGTGGTTATTATCGGCGCTTCATCAAGGACTATTCAAGAGTGATCCGCCTTTACTTAACCTACTCAAGGGTATCCCCAACCCACAAAAATACCAAAAGTCAGCGCCCTCAAGACTGAAGAGTGTATTTTCATCCGAGTGAAGTATTTGGGGCCCGCTGGACTCTTGATTATGAGACTGCTTTTCATGAGATCATATATCAACTTACCCATGCTCCAGTGCTGGCCTATGCCGATCCAAGAAAACCTTACGTCCTGCACACTGATGCTAGCTTGCAAGGGTTGGGGGCTGTGTTGTACCAAGAGCACGAGAATGGCCTGAGACCAGTGGCCTTTGCCAGTAGAAGCCTGACCCCATCCGAAAAGAACTATCCTGTACATAAGTTAGAGTTCCTAGCTTTGAAGTGGGCTATTGTTGACCAATTCCATGAGTACTTGTATGGGGCTAAAATACTAGTAAAAACTGACAATAATCCTTTGACCTATGTGCAGACCTCAGCTAAGTTGGATGCCACTGGCCATAGGTGGCTTTCTGCATTATCTACATATGACTATGCTCTCGAATACCGAGCAGGTCTGAACCACATAGATGCTGATGCTCTCTCCCGGGCCTGTTCCCCAGAATGATTGGGTCCGATTGGCAGAACTGACATTCGGGCACTCTGCCGAAGGTTTGACAGGAGGAACAAATGTCCCGAGACGCAGTGGACTGCATGGTGGATTGCTTGGGACCCTCTGAGAATTGCATACCTGCTGCTTATTGCCACTTTTCTGCAATAGACATTGGTGCACTGCCTCAGCTGGACAATGACAGTATTCGGCGGGCTCAATCCGCGATCCCATGATCAAAGCAGCTTTAGAAGCCCTCTATGCAGGAAAAGATGTGTCCAAATTCGCTCCACTGATTTGAGAACTGCACTGTTATACAAAGAAGGTCCTAAGTTGAAACTGTCAATAAACTGTTATACAGAGAAACAGTAGACAGAGGGGACAAGTAGACAAACAACAACTAGTGCTGCCCACTGCCTTTCGAGACTCAGTACTGAGGTCCTTGCACAACCACATGGGGCACCTTGGTATAGACAGAACACTTGACTTGGTGAGATCAGATTCTATTGGCCTAAGATGGGGGCTGATGTGGAGCAACACATTCGAACTTGTAGTCGCTGCTTACAGAGGAAAGCTTTGCCCCAGAGGGCTGCCCCCTTGTTAACATCACCACCAGTGCACCCATGGAGCTGGTCTGTATTGATTTTCTGAGTTTGGAGTCAGATCAAAGAAATATCAGTAATGTGCTGGTGGTCACTGACCATTTCACGAGATATGCCCAAGCTTTCCCCACGAAGACCAGAAAGCATCCACTGTGCCAAAGTACTTGTAGAAAACTTTTTGTTCACTATGGGGCTCACAAAGAATCCATTCTGATCAAGGGAGACTTTGAGAGTCGTCTGATCAAAGAGATGCTTTCTCTGTGGGGAGTGCGAAGTCCAGAACCACTCTTACCACCCCAGGGGACCCACAGCCTGAGCGTTTCAACCGCACTTTGCTAGATATGCTAGGCACCCTGCACCCAAAGGACAAGCCTAGATGGAGCCAACAAATTAGCACCCTGGTACATGCTTATAACTGCACCAAAGTGATGCCACTGGATTCTCCCCTACCGCCTGATGTTTGGAAGAAGCTCGACTACCAGTAGATGTGTGTTTTGGGGTCTCTCTGATGGGGTTCAAGCTGACAACTATTTACAGTATGTGCAAAGTTAAAGGCCCAGCTAACTCATGCGTACCAACTGGCTCAAACCATGGCTGCCAAAGAAATCTGGCCAACAAAGAAAGGCATGATAAAAGGTGAAAGCACAGGAACTCCAGGAGGGAGATCGGGTATTGCTAAGAAATCTGGGACTGCATGGCAAGCACAAGATTGCTGACCGATGGCACCATCTCCTCCACATTGTAGTGGGCAAACTAGATGATCTGCCAGTGTACAAAGTAAGGCCTGAGAATAATTCAAAGATGTAAAAACAATACATAGAAATCATTTACTGCCCATTGGACAAATCTTAATTGAGTCTGAGCCCTAGAAGATGCCCTCTGGACCAGTGACTAGAGCTGCTGCTAAGAAAAGATCAAGAAAGTCTGCACCTACAGAAGCAAAGTTAAAGTGTTCCCTCCACAAGTCCCAGTTGAGCATGACTGTCAGTCCATATCGGAAGAAAGTGAGGTGACTTTGAATACTATCCTTCTTACGAACTGAGTCAATTGTTTCAGGGCAATCCCTAGTCAATACTGGAGACAAAGCTGGGCCTTCTGGACTGTCTAAGCCCCAGCTTCATCCCTGGAGCCAATGCTCCCAGAAAGTGAAGTGCAAAGCATCAGATCAGATGAAATGGAATCATTGTGCATGGTTGAACTGTTTGAGCTTTCAGGAGGAAAATGATAGACTGGGGCAGACTGGTGATACACCCGAACAAGAAGAGTATTTTGAGTGCCCTGACAGTCCACTGCCAGTGTCCGGAAGCTCTCCATGCAGGCAAATGTTGTGGACTCAGAAACTGTAACTCCTGGAGCTGAAAGTGCCCCAAGTTCTAGCCTCTCTACCCCATGGAGACTCCCCTGACAAGTGAGGACAATGCTGAAAATGAGGCTCAGAGTGCAGAGACTATAACAGTTCCCCTAGAAAGACTGGTCGAGCTGTAAAGCCTGTGGTGCACCTCAGTTATGATTCACTTGGGAGGCCTGTGGACTTGCCTCTCAATGTTGTCCATAAAGGGTGTATGTGTCCCGAGCTCATTGCCCAAACTGAGCATCAGTGCTAACTCCAAGTTACTTGTGTTGCCCTCTAAGTATGGTGCCTTGCCCATCCAGCCCCAAGGTAACTGATAGGGAAGGGCCCCTCTCTTCAGGTTTCATGTACAAGAGGTAATAACTTGAGTTATGGTACAATGTGTATGTAATACTGTGTAAAAAGTGACGATACTGCAATGTTTCAGAAATGTGTTCTTGGTAAAATGATATATTGACTGATGATTACTATGCGAGCCTAATGCAAATGTATATGGTTGCAGTTGAAACTTATGGGGTACTTGCTTGAGCGGACGTCAAGCTTTCCCAAACCAGGAAGGGTGTAACCCCCTGCAAATGGGGTTCCCAAAAGACTTCAGGAGCTTGCTTGAATGCTCCAAGCCTGAATGGTGTTTGGCATTTAAGCCATTTATCAGTGAGTGTTTTAGAGCCTCTGGTACTGTCTCTTTAAGAGCTGTCTGCTTGCAGACATAATTAGTTGTATGGGGGACTGTGTGCTTCTCTGAGTACCACTCGAGCTGCTGCCAATTCACTTCATTTTTGCAGTCACTAGGGTGCAAGGAACCTATCTGAAAGATGTAACTGTTTGCCAGAAATTATTTAGAGTAATAATGAAATTACAGTTTGTCTAACCTGCTTTCTTTGCAGTCAGAACTGTGTCTGCTAGTTCCCATTCTAGTTTTGAACTGCTGAACTGGACCAATCAGTGTGGGGTAAGCTAGCTCTAAAATGGTGCCTTGGACGAATCAGAACTTGGACTCATAATCTGAGCCAGCCACAAGAGGATTGTATGGGCAGTGACTCTGGGAGATGTAGTTTAGACTTCAGTGCCTTTTTGGACCAACAGCAGCAGTCTATTGTGAGTGACAGCCAATCCAGTCAAGAACTGGGAGGAACTCAAAGGAAGTGCCCGGTTTCGTCAGTTGGAGTTCAGTTGAGCTTTGGCAGTGAAGAAGGAAGGAGCCCTGTGCTTTTTCAGTGTGCAGTTTTAGTCAAAAAAAGTGTGTAAGGCCCAGAGTTCCGGTCTGCAGCTTGTTAGGACTGAATCCATCCTGTGAAAAGAATCAAAGGATCTCTGAAGAGTAGAAACCAGGCTCACCCTGTAGAAGACTGGAGGAATTGCTGAAAATTACACTCGGTCTGTCAGGAACTGAATCTGCTGTGTGTTCTCCTGGGTATTGTGCAGTAATGCGATCGGGATACAGATGCAGCCTGCCTGGTATAGTGCTTTCTTTTATATGGATGTGTGAAGAGGTTTGTGTACCTCAAGTGAGCCCTCTGACATTGAAGGACCCTATCTTATTTGGAGGTCGTGAGTACTAATTCAGGGTCGCTCCTGTTGAATTGCCACATTAAATCCAAATGGAATTACTGTACTGCTGACTGTTTAATTCTCCTTTTCTCTGTGTGAAAGGGCCCTACCAGCTGCCACGGTTTGGACTAGCCACTAGGGCTTGGGTACCCAGGGACAGTAACTGATAGGGATAGGCCTGTGCACAGAGCCATAAATAGATTATTAGAGTGATAAGCTAATTAACCTGATTTCCCCTGTCCTTGTTATATCCCCTAAATAAATCAGAGCTGCTTGTTTCAGCAAAGTTATACTGCCTGAGGTATCTGTCTATGTTAAAGTACTGTACTGTGATTGTTGCACTGTATCTCATTTCACAGGAGGTCCCAGTGCCGGAACCAGACCTGGGGGTAAGTGTATACTGTGAAGGTAATTCTGATATATTGTGTGGGCCACTAGTGAGAAGAAAGGGGTTGCAGTGTCCCAGAGGGCTGTGACCAAGTTAGTTTAACTATTGCAAACCCTGACCTCTGGGTGGAGGCACCGCCATTGGATCAGGCCCTCAACCTGTTAGTGGCAAATCAGGCAGGGGTAGTAGCCCCTGGGATAGCGCCATCTAGGGGTTACACTAGGATTACAAGTACCTTTCAACCAGACATTCATTTACAAAGGTTCTGCATCAGAAATATAAAAAAGAGCAGTACAAGCAAAACGAGACAAAAAAAGAATGCGAGGAACAACTGGATACATGATTTAAAAGCAGTAGTAAGTAGTTATGACATTTTCAAGTTAGAAAAGGATTGTAGGAGCAATGGGGAAGAGGGACAAACAAGTAGGAGGCAGTCAGTAACGAGACTTTGTCATAAAGTGCAGGTTTCAATACTAAGTGCTGGGAGGACAAAAAGCAGAAGGGGAAGGGGAAAATTGGGGAAGTGAAGAGGGAGATAAGAGAGGGACAGGGAAATAGAGGTTAGGAAATGAGCAGAGCAAGAAGGTTAGAGATGAGGAGGCGGGGAAGAGTAGGAGAGAAGAGGCAGTCTAGCTGGGGCAGTCACAATTGTTAAGACTAGAGAGGTGCTGGTGTAGGTTACGTTTGACGGGACCAAGTCTAGTTTCAGAGCAGACCTCAGGAGGGAGACCATTCACTAGAGAGGGGTCCCTGGCAAAAAGGAGCATTGAGCTTGTGTGGTGTGCCCAAAGGGGATCCGGAAAGAGGGTTTTTCAGCACTGAGTGCACCGCGAGTAGGTGGCTGGTGGCGTCAGGTCACAGTGGCAGGAGGGTATGGCCAAGGCAGATTTTCTTGGCCAGGAGGCTGGTCTGGTTGGTGATCCTTCCTGAAAATGGAGCCAAGACACTTGTTTATAGAGCTCACAGTTATGGGTTCTTTACCAGCACCTGTCAAAAGGCGACAGCACTTGTCAAGAGCCATTTTGATTCTTCTTAGCATGGTGTTGGTAGCAGCTCCATAGAAGATCGGTCCATAATCAATAATCGAGATCACAGAGCTGGTAACAGCTGCAAGCATAGCCTCTTGGGTGAGACAGTTGTGATGGTGGTAGAGTGACTATTCTAGATAAAGCTCTAGAGATAAGTTTTACTTGGGCAGCATAGGAAAGTCGTCTGTCAAGTGTAACACCGAGGTAGTTAAACTCAAGGACTTGATCTAGAAGGAGGTGTTGCTTACTCTGGATATGTTGGTTAGGCTCTTTGTATTTGCTGTGGTGTTGACAAACAGCATGGACTTGTTTTTTTGTAGTTCATCAAATGTTTATATTGATCAAACCACTTTTGACCAAATTAAAATTTAACTGCAGGTCAGAGGATAGTTCTTCAGGTTAGCATGTGTAGAGAAGAGGGGCAGCATCCGAGTATAGGATCATATTGGTGTTACATACAGCAGGAGATTGTTTAAAACAGGCTAAAGAAGTGGGCCAAGGATGAATCCTTGGGGCACACCAGAGCGCACTGGGAGGCAGTCACAGAGAGAGCTCCCAATTCTGACTTGTTGGTGCCTGCCCAGCAGGTAACTTTAAACCAGCCTGAAACTTTTGTGGATAGACCTACTGCAAAGAGCTACAGTAATATGAGCTGGTGATTAACGGTGTTGAAGACCTGTGTCAAATCCAAATACACTGCCCCAAGGAGCTGTTTGGAGTCCAAGGCCTTATGAATATGCATTGTAAAATCAAGTAAGGGAGTGGTCATACTATATGCTTTCCTAAAGCTGTGTTGTTGAGGGGACAGGATATTATACTTGTCCAGGTATTCAGTGTGTTGATCAGAAACTATGCACTCTAAGGCTTTAGAAAGCGGGGGGAGGATTGAGATTGGGTGGTAATTGAAAGGTTGGGTATGCTCACCACATTTGCACATGGGCAGTACAGTGACAGATGTCCAAGACTGGGGGAACCACCCGAGAGAGAGAGAGAGTGAGAGGTTTAGGAGTTTGGTGAGAGGGGATAAGACAACATCCAGGGCGAGGTAGAAGAGCTTTAGGTCAAGGCAGTCACTGCTTGATCTGGTTTTTCCTAGCACTTTAAGCAGGTATCAAAAACTCACAAGAAACAGGGCTACCCTAGATCTAGTACTGACTAACAGGGAAAGGATCACAGATCTCCAGGTAGAAGGTTACCTGGGGGCCAGTGACCATCACATGGTATATGGTTCAATTTGGCCACTAGAACTAAATCATCCCATTCCAAAGCAAAAATATGGGACTTCAGAGGAGCTCACTTTGATAAGATGGCCAACAGAGTTAAGCTAGCCCTGGCAAAAAGAAATACAGGTGAGGGGGTACAAGCAAAGTGGGCAAGCATTAAGGATGCAATACTTGAAGCAACATCCCATTGTGTTAGAGAGAAAAGGAAGCGCAAAAGAAGAAGGAAACCACTTCGGTTCTCAAAAACAGTAGCAGAAAAGGTCAGCGCCAAAAGGCTGGCCTTCAGGAAATATAAGGGAATGCTGTGGGATGAAGATAGGGAGGCATACCAAACTGCCCTAAGGGAAGATGGGAAGGCAATAAGGAACGCAAAGAAACAAATCGAGAAAACACTAGCACAAACAGTAAAAGGCGGTGACAAGACTTTCTATAGACACATTAGTGAAAGGAGAACGTCCAGAGGGGGTATTGCTAAAATCACAGGAGATAAGGGTGTATGTGAGGAAGAAGACCACGTAAAATCATCTATCCTAAATAGATACCACTGCTCAGTATTTACTGAAGAGAAGGTAGGGCAGGGCCCACAGCTCAGCACCATGGACACAGGAGGGGAAGGAGGGAGGTATGCACTAGTCCCTTCACAAAAGAAAGGGTCCTACAAGAGCTTGATAAGCTCAGGGTGGTCAAGACAATGGGACCTGATGACATACATCCCCGCGTACTAAAGGAGCTAAGGTTGGAACTAGCAGAGCCATTATCAGAACTGTTTAGTGAGTCTTTGAGCACAGGAGAGGTTCCAGAAGACTGGAGAAGGGCTCATGTGATCCCGCTCTGAAAGAGTGGCAGCAGAGAGGAGGCAGGGAACTACAGACCTGTCAGTCTTACCTCAGTAGTGGGCAAGATTATGGAGGCACTCCTTAAGGAAAGGATTGTGCAACACCAGGAATCCACAGGAGCACAGGATCCAAGACAGCATGGGTTTACAAAAAGGAAGGTCCTGTCAAACTAATTTCATAGATTTCTTTGACTGGGTAACCAGAATGGCAGACCAAGGGGGAGCAGCTGATGTTTACCTACTTAGACTTCAGCAAAGCTTGATTGATAAGCTGGGTAGGCTTGGGGTGGGTCAGAAGTTGGTCAACTGGGTGGCAAACTGGTTGACAGGCAGAAAACAGAGAGTGATGGTAAACGGTATACAGTCAGAAGAGATGCACAAGTGGGGTACCTCAGGGATCAGTCCTGGGGCCAGTCCTCTGCAATATCTTCATCAGTGACATTGCAAATGGACTAGAGAGTAAGGTTTGTCTGTTTGCAGATGACACCAAGATCTGCAACAGAGTAGATGATCCAGATGGGGTGGGCAAAATTAGAAGAGATCTGGATAAACTAGCAAAATAGTCAGAAGAGTGGCAACTGGGGTTTAATGCAAAGAAGTGCAAGATCATGCACATAGGGAAGAGAAACCCTGAAGCCACCTATAGGCTGTGATAGGAGTTGCTAGCAGTCACAAGGGAAGAAAGAGACTTGGGAATCATCATCACCAATGACCTGAAATCATCCAAGCAGACCACTAAAGCAGTAGGTAAGGCTAGGGGATGTTGGGGTGTATTAGTAGAGGTATCACAAGTCGTAAGAGGGAGGTAATAATCCCTCTTTACAAGACACTGGTTAGGCTCCATCTGGAGTACTGCATGCAGTACTGGAGGCCACACCTTCACAAGGATATTAACCAAACTGAGGCAGTCCAGAGAAGGGCAACCAAAATGGTACAGAGACTGCATCAGAAAACATATGAGGACCGATTAACAGAGCTCAATATGTATACCCTAAAGCAAAGGAGGGAGAGAGGTAATATGATCAAAACATTCAAACACCTTAAGGGCATTAACAAAGTGAAAGAGTCTAACATGTTCCAAAATAAGAAAAATAGTAGGACAAGAGGATACAGCATGAGAGTAGAGGGAGGCCGATTAAGGGGTAATATGATGAAGGTCTTTTTCACAGAAAGGGTGGTGGATGCATGGAACGGCCTACCTCAGGAAGTGGTGGATATGAATACAGTGCACGGCTTCAAACAGGCATGGGATAGGCATAAGGGAGCAATGCAGATGAGTATGAATAGATGGGCCATTGACAGAGCAAAGGCCAATGGCACATTTATAAGTTAGAAAAAAAAATGGGCAGACTGGATGGACCTTGTGGTCCTTACCTGCCATCAACTTCTATGTTTCTAATTTTTTCTCTCTTTGAGCTTCGGAAAGGGAAATTGGGGGAGGTGTAGATTTTGCAGAGTGGGAAGGCAGGTTGGAGCTGGTAAAGAAGTCAGGAGGGAGGACTGCACTGAGATTGGTGAAGATGGTATTAAGGAGTCAGCAATTAATCTGGGGTCTTAAGTTAGAGTGCCATTTAACTCCAGCATAGTAGGGGATTTATTACGTTTACCTGTTAGACTTTTATATTATCTCAGAATTGTTTGCTATTACCCCAGCTGTTAGCACACCTTTGTAGTAGTCCTGCTTGTCTCTCCATATTGCTTGGATGCACTGGTTTCTGACAGCTTTGTACTGCTGCAGAATAGAGTGGAGGTCGAGTCCATAACGGTGCCAAAGATTATCCCTATTATTCATCATCATTCATAGTGCAGGGGAGATCCAAGGGTTATCCACTCCCTTGGATTTACTTTCCTGAGTGGGCAAATTGGTTACACACCACATTGAATTGCAAATTGAAGAAGTTTGGTGCCTTGTCAATGCAGTTCATGGCATTAGGGGGACCAGTCAATCAGGAGAGTGTGTATAAAATTGTGGGTACTTCCTTTTTCTAGAATACAATGGTAGGTGAAATCAGTTTTAGGTTTGGGCATCTTGTTGGACCACTGGCAGAGAACAGTGGAATAATCATAAGGAGTCAGAGGGACTCTAACATTATTGATTCTACTAGGGTGAGTGGTGAGAATCCAGTCCAGGAGGAGCTAGACCCTGATCTGTAGTTCATTCGAGTTGGCGAGGTAATCATTTGTCGATGTCAGTTGTGGTAAGAGCTGCTTTATGTGGTTCAGCTTCAGGGACAATCCAGTTTACGTTAAAGTCCCCTAGAACCACAGTCTCAGTATGATGCATGAGATTATTGAAGTATTTGGTAACGATTTGAAAACCAGAGGCCTGGTTACGTGGAGGGATATAGACAAATATAATGGTGAGAGCTTTTTGTCAAGCCAAGGATAATTTTGACTGCAAGCATTGAGGATTTGCTGGCAGGTGTTGTTGTTGAGAGGACATGGCCCTTAAGGGTGTCTGCTAGATAAATGGCACAGCCATCACCATGCTTGCCAATACAGTCAAGTCTGAAGAGGACATAGCAGGGGATTTCTAACACACTGTCAGGAACCTTGGGGGATAGCCAGGTTTCACTGAGAGATAGGATGTCTGATTTGTGCAGTGAGACCCAGACTTGGAGTTTGTCAGTCTGAGGAAGCAGGCTCCATATAGTGATGGAGACTAAGGTGAGAGCTTGGGAGACACGAGGGTGATTAAGTGTTATTTGGGGACCAGGGTTGGGTGGACATTTCCTGAGAGAAGCAGTAAGAGCAAGGCAATCCTAAGAAGATACTGAGCAAGGAGTTTATTGATCTTGAGTTGTCACTGCCTGGGGAGTTTATAGGTATGGGTGTTGCAGACAGCAGAGAGTAATAGTAAGAGATTGGAGTATTCAAGGGGGTTGAGTCTTATGCTCACTGAGATGGGGGTGGTGGTGACCATCAAGGCAGGGTAGAAGTTAAGGTATAATGTTTTATTTATTTTATTTATTAATCTTTGGATTACAAGTACCTTTGAGTAGGAGATACTCATTTACAAAGGTTCCAGGTCAAAGGAAGGGAAACATACAAACAAAGGTTGGTAATGGTAAACAGGCATAGTACAGACATGACTGACATTTTTATGCGGCTGTAAAACAATTTATAGATAAAGGTTAACATTAGAGAGCAACATAAGAACAGGCAGATAGATGATGAAGTAGCCTGAGGGGATAAAGAAGGAAGGTGACTATTAGACTTAAATTGAGTAGTAGGGTGCCAGAGAGAAGTGGTCAGGCTGAGGGGCCTTTGTCGTGAGATGGGAGAGGGACAGAGGGAGGGGATTGGTACAGGCGGAAAAGAAATGAAGTTTGAAGAGTGGAGAAGTGAGGGGAGGCGGAGGAGGGGAGGAGAGGGGAATGAAAAGGATCACAAGGAAAGACAGAAGCCAGAGAAAGTAAAGCCAGGAGGAATGAAGGGCACAGGTCACGAACGACTAGGCGGAGAAATGGAGCAGTTCTTTAGTAGAAGCAGTCACATTTGGACATAGTGGTGGGATAAAGTCAAGATTCTGTTTAAAGGGTCCAAGTGTTGGGGAGGAAAGTGCTTCTTTGTTGAGGGTATTAAACCAAAGAGGAGCCCTATAGGTGAAGGACCGCTGACCCAAGGAGGTACGACATCTAGGAACCGGGAAGGTTTGGGATTGGGCACTACGCGTTTGCTGAGTACTACAGAAGGCAGAGAGGAGCTTAGAAACACCAGAGGGCATGAGACCAAGGAGAATCTTTTTGGTAAGCAGGCAGGTCTGATATTGAATTCTGTTGAGGAGTAGTAGCCAACAAGCCAGTGTGTAGAAGTCACAGGTGTGCGTGTCTTGGGCACTGCTCGTTAAGAGCCTGCAGGCTTTGTTGAGCGAGATTGAGATTCTACGGAGGGCAGTTGGAGAAGCACAGCCATAGATGGCCAGACTGTAGTCAATGATAGAGGCAACAGAGTTGTAGATGGCCACCCTGAGGGCATCCGCAGTCATACAGTGCTTGTGCTTGTGCAGCAGACCAATTCGCATATTGGCGGCTTTGGCAACAGTGTCAATGTGCCGTGTGTAGGAGACGGTACTATCCAGTGTGATACCAAGGTATTTGAACTCCACGACATGTTCGAATAAGTTCCCTGCATCGTTCACGCTATTGAAGGACCGGGATTTGTGCCTGCTCCGTGGATTACAGAAGGTCATTACTTTGGTCTTGCTATAGTTCATGAAGACTTTATGCATTGTAAACCAATCTTCAACACGCTTGAAGTCAAGCTGCAGCTGTGTTTCAAGGAGTTTAGTGTCATGATGGCTAGAGAAAAGCACTGCATCATCCGCACAAAGTAGCATTTTTTGCTGCCAGACACCAGGGAGTCTATTGAGGAAGAGTGAGAAGAGTAGAGGTCCCAGGATGGACCCCTGTAGGACTCCAGAGAGGACTGGCCTGACTTCGGATGTGACACCTGCTATCCTGACCCATTGGGTCTGATTCCTGAGGTAGCTAGCAAACCATGGAAGGGCATCATTAGACAGCCCAATGTAAGACAGTTGCCTAAGGGTAGAAGGTTATTAACGGTGTCGAAGGCCTTCGTCAGGTCAATGAAAACCTCCCCCACAGTTTCCTTTAGTCAGTGTATCGTGAATAACACTGTGAATTCCAGGAGCGCCTGTGGTGGTGCTGTGACCTTTGTGAAGCCATGCTGTTCTGGGCATTGGATTTCATACTTATCCAGGAATTCGACTAGCTGATACGACACTATTCATTCTAATGCCTTAGATAATGGGGGGAGGAGTGAGATAGGTCAGTAGTTGGAATGAAGAGACCTGTCTCCACTTTTATGCACCGGTGTGACAGTTGCCTGTTTCCAGTGAGAGGGGAATTGGCCCAGTCTTAATGAGAGGTTAAAGATCTTCATCAGGGGTTCAACGACCTCATCCAGAACTAGCGCCAGTAGTTTGAGGTCAAGGGAATCCCCACTGTACCCAGACTTGCAGATATAGTTACAAGCCACATGTGGTGGAACCACTTTGAAGAAGAATTGAGGTGCTGGATGAGCATTTAGGGTAGACTCGTGGGGGTATTGGGGGAAGGGACATCGAAGAAGTTAGGAGGAAGCACATTGTCCAGGTTCAAGAAAGCATTGTTGATGCCGGTGAGTTCTTTCAGGTTGTTCCAGAAGCTTTTCCCATCACTCCAAGAGTTGGTCAGAGCCTCCTTGTAATATTTGCTTTTGGTATTCTGAATCAGACGAGTGCAGGCATTTGGGGCTGCTTTGTATTTTTGTATGTTTCCTTGCATTGGGGTAGCACGAGCACAGTGCCAGAGGTGGTCCCTGTACTTAAGGTGTGTTACCAGGTCAGAGGTAATCCAGGGGTTCGACCGTCCTTTGACCTTCATCTTTTTTAGTGATGCATAGATGTTACAGGCTACATTGAAGCGGTCGATGAACAAGTTCAAGGCTTTGTTAGCATCACTGAGTGTGTCCAACACTGACCAGTCAAGTCTATTTAGGTGGGATTTTAGTAGCTGAAGATGCCCCTGATTAAATACCCTCGTGTAGAGTAGTTAGGGAGGGGGTTTGAGGAACTTGTTAGTCCAAGAGCAGATGACAGGTGAGTGATCACTTATTGTATCCAGGAGGACTAGGACATTAGAGATGCATTCAGGGTGGTTGGGCAGAATCCAATCTAGTAGTGTGAGAGTACCGGTCCTGTAGTTGAATCTGGTGGGGACGAGGACAAGTTGTGAGAGGTGCTGCACAGCAACTGTATCCTTAAATACAGAGGCCTCAGGGGAGAGCCAGTTAATATTAAAATTGCCTAGAATTATAGTTTCTGTGTTATGATGCAGGTTCCTTATATATTTCAAAATGTTGTTGAAGCCAGTGGCCTGGTCCTTAGGGGGTAGATAAACTGTGACAACAGTAAGTTCCTTATTGTGAGCTCCAAGGAGGACTTTGATAGCGAGGACCTGAGCAGATGTCCTGGTTAGGAGATGGTGTAACGTGACCAGAGAGGGTACTCCTGAGGTATATTGCACATCCCCCTCCTCGTTTGGAAATCCTGTCTTGTCTAAATATGGAGTAGCCAGGGATTGAAACTGAGGCATCTGGGATCTTAGGATTTAGCCATGTTTCAACCATGGAGAGGATATCAGGGTTGTACTGTTGAATCCATGTTTGGAGGGACTCTAACTTGCTGACAATGCTACAGGCATTAATAGATGCCAGGGTGAGAGACCCTTCCCTCCTTAATAAATTTTCCGCAGCTTGGCCAGAGGGTCCTGGATTGGGGTGAACATTTCCTGAGAGCAGGAGCAGCATAAGCAGTAGTCGTAGGAGTAAGGATTTCAGCATGCTGCAGACTTGCTTGTGAGTGAAATTCCTATGCCTTATAGTGCCGAAGAGCTGAAGCCCGTCTTGACAAATCGTAGAGTATGTGCATGGCCTGTGGGATCATCGGGAGGTTGTACACTATAAGTTTGAGAAGGACCCCGAGGTGCCACAAAGGAGGGTGGAGGGCCAAATAGTCTGCGCCATGAGTTTCTGTGATCATACCGGGGTGTAATGTAGGGCAGAGAGAGGTGTCAGGAGCTGGTTAGAATGGCAGGAGTTGCAACCAGGGGGTACAAGACCAAGAATCACAAGCAAAACCACAATAATCAGTTGAATAAGCATTTTAGGACAGAGGAAAGTTTGAATACTAGAGGGATAACAGGAGGGAGGGAGAGTACACAAAGGAGGGTAAAAGCGGTTGCAAAGTTGGTGAGATAGAGAGAGAGTGTGAGGTTTACATGAGGGGGTGGTTAGGTCCTGGAAAGCAGAACCAATGCAACAATGACAACTCAGAGTGGGAGGGCCAAAAGCATATTCAAAGGAGGCCTGGGACGGGGTGGTGGGGGTGGGAAATATCTTAGAGCAAACAGACAAATATCAGGCAGAGAGATAGGGTAAGGGACAAGCTTACATCAGGGAGAAAGATGCACCAATGGCTGTGCTGCTCGGAAATGACCAGTCCAATCAGGAGTCACAGGCAGCGGCAGTGGACCAATCGGCAACCAGCCACTGGGAACCAGGCTCCTAAGCTGAAGGGCAGACATACCTTAGCCAGTGATCCGTGTCTGGGAACCAGGAGAGCAGGCGAGGAGGTCCGCTGATCGCCGCAGTACAAGTTGCGCCGTAGGCTGCTTAATGGCGCATGGTGCCACTCGATGAGGCAGTCTCCCAAAGTGGAGAAATTGGAGACAGAAGGAAATTAAAAGGGCTGTAGACACAGTGGAAGTGGGGCGGGGAACTGACGGCAGATAGTTGTGGGGGTGGATGAGGTTAACTAACAAAAGAGACAGCTTCAGGACAAAAGGGAGGGGTTGAAAGGTGAGTTAAGAAGACAAAAGGGCAGACGACTGGCAAGCAGGAAGGGACTGATTGCAGGGGGGAGGGTGGAGACGGCTAGAGAGATCACAAAGTAGTCAGAGTCAGGGAAGTATGAGATGAGGTTGAGAAGAGAGGAGAAAGATGAAGAAGGGTAGTGAGCAGGGGGGCTAGGGGTGTGCAGTCCGGGAACATTACTGACCAAAGGAAGTGGACAGAGTGGCAGAGGGGGGTGAGAGCGTGGAGAAAGGGGAAAGTGAAATTACAGTTTACACAGTACTGGGCTAATCAGTAGGACAGAAGCAGTAAAACTCAAGCAGAATAACAATGCAGCAGTAACATAGCTAAAGGCACACAAGTAACCATAAATACATTTAAATATTAGCTAACAGTGCAAATTAAAAATATCTTTGAGCAAACAGACAAATATCAGGCAGGAGATAGGCTTAGCGACAAGCTTAAGTCCAGGAGAAAGGCGCACAATGGCTGTGCTGCCTGGAAACGACCAGTCCAATCAGGAGTCACAGGCAGCGGCAGTGGACCAATCAGCAACCAGCCACTGGGAACCAGGCTTCTAAGCTGAAGGCGGGCGTACGCAGCCAGTGATCCGTGTCTGGGAACCAGGAGAGTGGGAGGGTCCATTGGGCGGCGGCGGCAGTGTGGCCATAGGGGCGCAGCTTCACGGCGATAGTACTGCTCGATGAGGCAGTCTCCCTGGCCAGTGATCCATGTCTGGGAACCAGGAGGCGGGCAAGAAGGGTCCGTTGGGCTGGTGCGGCGGCTGAAGTTGTGGCCATAAGGCACTGCTTCGGTGATGGTGCCGCTCGATGAGGCAGTCTCCTTGGCCAGTGATCCGTGTCTGGGAACCAGGAGAGCAGGCGAGGAGAGTCTGTTGGGCCAGCACGGTGGCCGAGTTGCAGCCAAGAGCGCTGCTTAAGGTGATGGTGCTGCTTGATGAGGCAATCTCCCTGGCCAGTGATCTGTGTCTGGGAACCAGGAGGCGGGTGAGGAGGGTCCATTGGGCCAGCACAGCAGCTGGAGTTGCGGCCATAGGCGCTATTTATGGCGATGGTGCCGCTTGATGAGGCAGTCTCCCTCGGCCAGTGATCCATGTCTGGGAACCAGGAGAGCGGGCGAGAAGGGTCTGTTGGGCCGTTGCAGTGGCCAAAGTTGCGGCCGTAGGGTGCCGCTTACGGTGATGGTGCCGCTCGATGAGGCAATGTGCTGGATGGAATGACTTTAAAGAGTGTAATGCATGCCTGAAGTAGAGTAGGGGAGGCCACTGTAAAGGTTGGGGAGAAGTAATGAGGAACAATAGCAGAGGTGTGGTGCATAGGTAGAACATAGCTGCAGCAGTAGGTGTTACGGGTTGCTAAAGAGGAGGGGAAATAAGTTATTGTGCAAGTGTCGTAAGAGGAGGGAGTCAAGATATGCAACAGCTAGCAAAATAGAGACAGTTAATACAGATGTGCCAGAAGAATAAGGGTAGGCAGAGAGGTCAGTTCAATGGGGGTAGTGGACAGATTTATGAGTAACAGAGACCAGACTTAAAAGGTAGGAGAATGGAGAAGTAGATTATAGAAAGTGAGAGAATCGGTAGTGAGAGAAGCAGAGTAGATAGTAGGGGGGCGAGAGCAAAACATCAAGATGGGTCGCTTTAAGGGGAGAAAAGAAATCAGAGACAGTTGCAGGAGAAAAGCTGGAGGGTGGTGCCCTGTGGGGGAGGTGCGCTATTTAATAGCGGTCGGGTTGGGGCAGGAGAGCAGAAAAACAATATTCAGAGAACTAAGCAAGATTGTTTCAAATCAAGCACAGAGAAAGCTGGCAAGCAGAGTCAGAGGGATTGAATCAGGAAGGAGCAGAGTTTGTTTCCAGCCAATGGTGAGCTGCATTCAGCGACTGGGTAGCCTATGGATGTCTTAGTTAGGAGCCGAGCTGGTTGGACCCTCTAACAGTGTACCTGGTTCAAGCAGGTGGGTGGGCAGCAGGGAGAAGAGTCGGCTGGCTCAGTTCAGTGCCGGCCATGCACAGAATGCCCATAGGGGCAGAGACCTGAAAGGGGAGACAGAGAGAAAAGGGGTTAGATAAGGACAGTGAAAACAGAACAGCTAAAGCTGGGGGTTGGACTAGAGAGAAAAACAAAAGGGAAGGCATTAGCAAGAAAAAGGGGTGGGATAGGAGTATAAACAATAAGGACAGAGTGTTGGGGGCGCTTCAGGTTACAGCACCAGCTTTTCCAGCACTGAACACCGAGAAGGAGCAGTTGAGTAGGTCAGTCAGTGGATGTGCTATGGCAGATGCTGAGATTTGGAGCAGTTTAGGATCCAGTCCATCAGGACAGGATTTATGCAGGTTAAGGGAGTAAAGGGCAGTAAGGATTTCCTGGGTAGTACATCAGGACTGGATTTATGCAGGATAAGGGAGTAAAGGGCAGTATGGGTTTCCTGGGTAGTACTTGAGGACAGGATTTATGCAGGTTGAGGGAGTAAAGGGCAGTAAGGGTTACCTGGGTAGTACATGAGGACAGGATTTATGCAGGTTGAGGGAGTAAAGGGAAGTAAGGGTGTCCTGGGTAGTAACAAGAGAAAGCAGAAACCAGTAGGAAGGGAGATGAGAGGAAATGTGAGGAGGAGTTGTGCAGGTTGGAGGATGAGTGGAAGGGAAAGCACAAGTGGTAGACTTCACTGAAGTGAGCAGCAATAGAGGAGGGGTCACACACTGGTGAACCATTTAGAAGAAGGACTGGGGGAGCAGACTGTGTTGGAGGGGTCAGAAGAAAGTGAATTAGCTTCCCAAACTTTGAGGGACATTAAGGTTGTTCTAAAAGTTGATCTTGAAATACTGTGACTTGGCAGCCCAGCTAACCTTAGTACAGGAATTTCTGATACCCTGTATAACAGGAGGTCAAGAAGGAAGAGAGATAATTTGAAACGTGCCCAGGCAAGGTCACAGAACTTACACTGATTCATAATTTTAGGGGTAAACCAGGGTAATGATGATTTTTAACCTTGGATTTTCTGAGTAGGATGTGCTTGTCCCATACAGAGGAGAATTTGGACTGAAACAGGGAGAGAGTAATGTTGATATCCATGATGGAGGGTACTGCTGTCCTGTCTTCAGCAGCAAGATCACTCAAAAGAGTGGAGGTGTTGAGTGAGCAAAGGGACCTGGCCATATGTATTTAAGGGAGGAGGGCGGATGCTGGATCTTTCATTTTTCTTCTTCTATATTTTATGCCTCCTTGGCTGGGGGTGGGGGTGTTCCTTTGGATCCCCCAGTTCTGGCTTCCTTGCCTCGGGTTGCTGCCCCTGCCGGTCAGATCTCCGACCCTATAGCCCTGCCATCCCAGGTTGCTTCACAGTGGGTATTTATCCCATGCTCTGTGGAAACCTGGAGGCCAGGGGCTGGAGTGAAGCTGCTTGTGAGTAGGACCACTGCGGTGCCGATGGAGTCAACCGTCATCATGCCAGAGGATTGCTTTTGGACCTGTTTGTCTCCCTTTGGCCCAAGGATGCTGCTGAGCACACTGAATGTCCACAGTATGCCCGACGCCTGCCTGTGCCAGCCCACAAACTGATCACTGAGCTACACCTGCCCCCAGCCTCTGCCAGGGGTCAGTGTCTTTGCGATCCTCCTACTCCACCCTTCCCAAAGGAGGAGAGCAGTCCGTAGGATGCTTGATCCTCCTTCTCCCAACTGACCCCCGGTGGCCCAAGTCCGCTCCTGAACCTGGGTCACCGGTGTGGCGCAGGGTGTGGCATCCAGCACCTCAACCTTCAGCCCCACCGGACTGGTTCAGACACTGGATCTTCCTGACTCCGAATGTCATGCAGTGGTAACTGAAAGCATCCAGCAGTATTCCTATGAACATACAAAATTTGCTAGCAAATAAAGGCCTAGTGGTCTATCAAGTCTGCTCGAATGTGCAGCTAGCACCCCTTATTCTGCAGCTGCCCTCCTTCCACCCTTTCCCTTCATTAACCCTCCCCCTTGTCCTGTCCCAACCCCTTTTGAAGCAGTCCACTGTTCTACTGGATACCACTTCTGCAGGTAATGCATTCCACCCAGCCACCACCCTCTCTGTAAAAAAGTGTCTCCTCATCTCCCTCCTGAACCTTCCTCCCTCCCTCCAGTCTCATATCATGGCCCCTGGTGGCCCTCCCTCACCCGTTGAACAGCCCTCTGTACCCATCTTGTTTATTCCTTTCATGTATTTAAAGGTTTCAATCATGTCACCCTGTTCCTCCTCTCCTCCAGTGAGTACATGTTCAACTCCTTCAACCTCCTCTCGTATGATAAGTCCCCAGCCCCTTGATCATCTTTGTCACCCTGCGCTGCACCCCCTCCAGTAACTTAATGTCCCTCTTCAGATACGGGCGCCAGTACTGCACGCAGTACTCCAGGTGTGGTCTAACTAATGACCTATACAGTGGCAGAATCACCTCCTCCCTCCTCGAGGATATACCCCTTGCAATACAACCCAGCATTTTGTTGGCCTTTGCAGCTGCCTTCCTACATTGTGTCGAGTTGTTCATTGACCCTGTAATGAGCACACCCAGAACCTTCTCCTCCTCTGTCTGGGCTAGCTGCACTGCCCCCAGCTGGTAACTCCTCCTTGGGTTCTTCATCCCAAAATGCAGCACCTTGCACTTTTTGGCATTAAACCCCAGTTGCCAGGTGTCTAACCAGGTTTCAAGCTTTGCCAGATCATCCTGCAACCCCTGCCATCCCCCTAGGTCATCACCACTGTGCCTACAATATGGGGGTGGGACGAGAGAACCCAGTCGAGGAGGGGGTGGTTATGAGAGTTAGGGTTGACTCAGGCAGGTTAAGTGACAATCTGCGTGAGATTTACGGGCACAACTTTGTGGATGGTCAGCCTGGAGGCTGGGGAAACCAATTGATACTGAAGTTCCCTAGCAGGATGAGTTCACCAAAAAGTGAAGAATATTGCTACCATTTCCAAGCACTAAATCATACTTCCAGTAGCTTTGTATGGAGTCCGTACTATCCATTGCTTACCTGACACAAAATGGCCACCAGGAGATAATGAGTTAAAGCAGAGAACAGTCAAAAAACACAACTCATTCCTATGTGTTCACACTCTTGCTTTGGTTGTAGTAATACTGACAAGTATACTACACCTAAACATTATGGTATCCTGTCCAGAGCTTTAGAGACAGCCCTGAAAAAACAATTCATTCTGTATAATAGTATAAATAGCTAATCAAAAGTCAAACAAAACTAGAGTGCTACAGATCCCTTCGTAGCTGTTTATCTGCATACCGTTAAAATTCTAAACAAATACAGAATCAGTGGCCACAGTTTAGAAATAGAAACAGAAACAGTCTTTCACAAACTAACCTGAAATCCTAAAGAAGTCTAACTCTTTACTCAGTAAGAAAGCTGCGAATTTGAAACAGAAACACATTTCATTCCCCACAGTACAAAGTATAACTGTATACGAGCACAACATTTTCTAGAGCATAGAAAAAGAGAAGCAGATTTTCATCTCATGACTGATTGAATTAAACAATGTTTAGGGTCAGGGAAGGAATGATGCAGAAGAAATAGCTGCAAACAAAATGGCGAACTAGTAAAACATACCCCCCCCCCAGCCTCCCTCACAGGCAAGGCACAGAATAAAAGCAAAGGTATGCCAAGATAAAAAAAAGTATGTATTTAAACATATATAGTGCTAAAAAGTGCAGGGCATAATGCTAAAGCTGAAGAGGAACGGACATCCAGCAGGAGTCACAGAACAGCTATACAGCACCCTGCTACCAGCTTCAACATACAACACAGATGCATTGTAATATGTTGCAGTAGGTTTATGTCTTATGATTAGTTTGATATATACACTTTGGCAATATCTGCATATCTTACATTGCAGTAAAATTATTTGAATTTCAATATATAACTTTCAGATAACAATATAAGGACCCACATTGTGCACGTGCCTATGAGACTACAAAAGTGCATAGCTGTTCAGAAAGTATATTTAAGGAAAAAGTTTTACTAAACCAGTTCTTTATTGAACAGTAAGCTTATGCTGTATACTAAATAGTATAAGCAAACTCAACACCAGTCTTTGACATACTACTGTCTCCACTAACTCATAATACCTGCAGAAACATGAATTTGTTACATTGTGAACTTACCTTACATGCCTGCTGTGTTTCTGCAGCCATGACGTCTCAAACAGATGAAGAGAGGAGTGGAACAAACTTATATAAGGCTGCTAAATGCAGAAATCCCCACCCCCTAGCAAACCTAAGTGGCTATGACAAGAAGGGAAGGGCGGAGTGTGAGAGAAACATATACGTGCTATCTATCGTAACAGAGAGGTGTTCATTCAAAATTATTTTCCCAAGAAGTTTGTTTCATGTGAAAAGGAAGAAGATTTAGTTGCATACCTCTTGACCTGTCAGTGAAATGAGAGACTCAGACACTCAGAATAAGCAACAATAGTGGGACACTGACCTCAAAATAAAGGACACATCATTAAGTATAAAGATGCATACTGCATATCCAAACAGTGAAACCAGTGCCTGTATTTCTTCAAAGTTTATTTTGCTTCAGCATCATATTAGAATCTCAAGACTTTCTGCTTTTAAGTCTGAGTTTACAGTGTCTCGGCTATGGGGCAGCACCTTTTCAATGTGGGACGGAGCTCTTTTATTTTTAACTCAGCTTTATTAATGAGAAGAGAGACGTCACAAGATGCAGAATCGTCAATAAATGGAGAATCAAATAGGAAGGAGATGACAATGCATTATTAAGAGAAACCAGTAATCACTGGAGACAGTGAAGTCAGACAACCTGACGTGTATTGCACACCAAGTAGATTAATAATTAACCAGCTGCTTCAGTTGGGACAGAGCTCCTGTATTACCACACCAAGGAGACTAGCTGGGACAGAGCTCTTCTGAGGATAAACTGGAGAACTGCATTCATAACGAGGATAGCTGAGAGGTTTGCTCAACTGAGATGCAGAAGCACTATAATGTAAGTTTATTCACATGGTAAAGGTGTTTGTATGAGCACCATTTACAGCATTTTGAAGTCCTTAGCAGTGGGTAAATGAGCTGATCCTATAGGCTGATGTATACATCAATCAAACTAAGCCTTCTCCTGTGCGTGACTCCTCCCCTGTTGCTGCTCCAGCCTGTTGAGTGTGATACTTTCTGAGCTGATCTGTAACACCAAGACTAAACTCCATCGTATCCTGCACATTCAGAACTTTATCTCAGGTTCATTTCATGATGTGCTGTAAATATGCATAACAAAACAATCCAGTGAAGGACTTTTAACAGTTAAAAGACCTCTAGACTCTAAATGTCATTAAACAACTTTCAACAAGATAATAATTAGAACAATAACATTTCTCAGTTCTGAAGTGCCTCAATGGTTTTGTAAACAGGTGCCGTGTATGTTGTGGTTACCAGCCCTGCCTTGTGGGCTCAAACAAGGCTGAGGGGCCTGGTTCGTTTAACTGCTGGTTGGGGGTTCATGTCCAAAGTTTAATAAATTGCATGTTGTCTCCATCCAGGGAAAGGTTTCATGGGAGTTTGCCCAAGGGAGGCAGCCTAGGGAGGCAGCCAGCACCCGGACACGCTGCTCAATTAAGGTGCAACAGACTTGGACTCAGTAAAGGTAATTACCTGTAGGACACCAAGGAATTTTTCATTACTTCATATGTGCAACTATTATTAAGTTTGTACGCAACCTGTGATATACCTTGGGTGAGCACAACATGAAGGCTGTTCACTTATCATAGGAAGTGAGTTTATACACTATCTGTAGTGAGATATGATACTGTTTGATTAGTGGCTGTAAACACTGTCCTCATTGGCAGCTATTACTACAAAAATGTGCCATTCTTCAACCTTATACAGCAAAATGCACTGAGTATTCTCACCCTGCCCGAATATACACCTATAATTAGATTAGTAATCCTTAAAGCAGCACATTAGCCCACTGAACTGATTGTTTCTGTGTAATCCAAACTACTATTACTAAGTAATCTGCTGCTAAAATAATCCTAGTATTCCTGTTATATATCGTTACATCTTAGCCCACTGAACTGATTGTTTCTCCATGATCCAAACTACTGCTTGTACATAATCTGCAGCTACAATAATCCTAGTATTCCTGTTATGTAATGCTACATCTCCGCCCACTGTACAGGAGGTATTCTGCATGATCTAAGCTACTGTCATTAAGTACTCTGCAATCCTTAAACTAATGTCTTGCACCTTCTCATTGTGAGCAATAGGATTCTAGCAATCTGTTTAGTGTCCCTAACTTTGTATGCAAGGTGCCTGTCCTTTAACTGCCCCACTAGTAGAATGGGCTAAATAATCTCTCTTCTGTGCTGAATCACCCTCTTCTAGCTAATCCAGTTTTGGAGAATCCTGCCCTGTTTGACCTGTACTGGAAACCTGACAGACCCTGCTAACCACCCCCCACCACCACCACCACCACATATTCCCTACCTGGATGGAATGTAAGTGACACCTAAAATGCTGGTTTTTCAATTACTGTAGTCAATGAAAATGAACAAAACCAGGCCCTGATTAATGTGACATCTTACCATAGGAGCAACGTAGTGAACATAGCCAGTTCAGGTGATGCCCTTGTTCCGCTCAGCCTCAAACCCCTGTCTCTCTCAGGAAAGCTATTAG
Source organism: Neoceratodus forsteri (assembly GCA_016271365.2). Taxonomy (NCBI): domain Eukaryota; kingdom Metazoa; phylum Chordata; order Ceratodontiformes; family Ceratodontidae; genus Neoceratodus; species Neoceratodus forsteri. The sequence goes on along the minus strand of JADMNL010000029.1, from coordinate 37,571,789 downwards.
CAGAGATTATTCTACCCCCAATTGTATTCTACTCTAAGCACCTCCCAGCCACACTGTGCACTGAAACTGTGCTGTCATATACCCCTGCTACAACAGTTCTCCAGATTGATAATCAAAAAAGGTGTATACTATGCCCTAGCATATCACCTAACACGGACATTAACATGAAGACTCAGACTACCCCTAGGGCTACTACTAAGATCTATTACACTTTTATCACTGCTAACTGCTGGTGACATTGAGCCTAACCCAGGTGCAGGACAAAGCAATACTAGAATCACTTCCCTCACCAACCCAGCCTGGGCCAATTATAATGGTCTATAAGTCACACAAATAGATTTTAATAGCCTGCGAATAAAGAAGACTGAACTTGAGGCATGGATGAACTCATAGTCCCCTGATGTGCTTGCCATATCTGAAACCTGGCTCAGGCCGCATGTATTAACTAATGAAATTGACCTGCCCAGTTAAAATGTATTTAGGAAACACAGACATGGAAAGAAAAAAGGAGAGGGAGTGTTCATCTAAATATGGGACACCCTCTGAGCAACAGAACTCCACTTGCCTTCCCTGGATGCTTCACCATGTGACTGTATCCTTGTCAAGCTGCTCACTGGAAACACCAAACCACTGTACGTTTGCTGCAACTATAGTGTCGTTGAGTCACAGGTCAGGAAGCACAGGAAAACCTGGAAAATTTATAAAATTCACAAGTAGCAGTTTATTATTAATAATAACGGTAAAATAAAAAATAAAAATTCTTCAGTATAACTATTTACAAAGGCAGTACAAACAGAGAAAACAAAGTCTGAGGGTATCTCAGATTGCAAGTTTCAGTCTCTCCCCCCCAGCAAAGATTTTGCTACTCTTTTTATAACAAGTCTTTGCCCGATAATTAACTTCTTCATCCTAAGCTCATTAAGGAGACGTTCTGTTTTTCACAAAATGCACTTGCCAGGCTTCTTGCAGGTGCAACAAAACAGAACACGGTAAACCAAAACTGACCTCCTGCTGACAGTTCCACAAAGAGTCCGCAAACAAACCTGAGGGGAACTCAAACTGTATCCCAGGTCAACCCCTCAAATCCCAAATAGCTTTTTGCAATCATCTCAACAGTACAACTACAAACATTCTCAAACCAAGGGATACCAATATCACTTACAGTTTCACACAGAGATCCACATACACCTCCACAACCGCAGATATACAACTGGGAGAAAAGACAGAAACAGCAAGTGAAGGCAGAGAAATAGTGAGAGAGCAGGAATAGCGAGATCGTCAGAGTGATCATTTCCTAGGTCTCATGAGATCATTTGGTTGTGTGATGAGACAGACAAAAGACAGAAAAGAAGAGGAGAACACATCCTTGCATTTATACTGTTTCAAATAACAAATGGGACAGGTTATTCAACCTGTCTCATATAGTCCTTCCCACCAAAGCCAAGCCAGTTCTGATAGGAGCTCATTGGCTGCCTGGATGAGATGTCCGTTATTGAACTCCTACCGCTGTGTGACTACAACCCTAAACTGGCTTGACAAGGGACTCTTTGCTTTTAGAAATACACTAAATGATGCCCAACTCCATCACATCATCAAGGAATCTAAAAGACAAAACATTAAAACTGGAAACCATATCCTTGTCGACTGGGTACTGGTAAGTCAGCCTGACAGAGTCCATGCAACTGGGATCTTCTCCGAGTCCCTAAATAACCACTCCCCCCCCAGTATACTACACCTGAATCAATAGTTTCCCCAGAGTCTCCACCAGGATTACTCTGACCAGGGACAACTCAATGTTGAACAACAGTGCCTTTCTGGAGGACCTCTCCAGTGCAAACTGGAAGGATTTGGGGACCATACAGGATGTCAGCCTTGCTCTTCACTTTCTGATTAACAGTTTCATTGCCATAGTAAATAAGCATATCATGCTGGTACAAAGGAGGTACAAAGGTTTCTGCACAAAAGTGGCTTACCTCCTTCCTATGTAACTTAATGACATTGAGGGATAGGGCTTGGGGTGCATACCCCTTTACGACAGCAAGACTGGCAGGTTTACAGACAACCTTGAAATTCATGCAAGTCATCCTTAAAAAAGGACACGTTTAATTACATGAAGGACCTGCAGCTCATCAACTTGTAAAAGTCAAAGAGTCTTTTGAACTCAACTTAACCACCTTTTGAAATGGCTGACAGTTGTGTCAGCTCCAGAAGTCCTAAGAAATAATGAATGTGTAAGTGATGCACTTTTATTTGCTCAAGAGTTTATTAGCTTCTTCATGACCTTGGTGTCTACAAAGACTCTTCTGCTGATTCCCCTCCCTCCTCTACCACTTCTCTTGCTGAGCACCTAGTTTTCACTCAAACGGATCTCTATAAAGGAAGTCCTGGGGCAGCTACTAACAATCAAACCTGATATGTCATCTGGCCATGATGGACTTGAACCCAGGCTCCTATGACTTGCTGCCACAGTATGGCCTCCCTGTTGGTCAAACTATTCAACATGTCACTTCTCCAAGGGGAGGTACCCCAAAAATGGAATATAGCCCATGTTGTCCCAGTCCGCAAAGGAGGAAGCAAATTAATTATTGTTCTATATCAATACTCAGTGGGTGGGATATTCAAAAGTGTTGCGCCATGCGTGTGCATGCGCAAGTCCGAAATTGCGCCATTCTGCGATATTCAGCAGGAGACAGTTGCGCCACTGAAAACAGGCTGAGCAACAGCGCAATGCAAATGAATGCATGTTCAACTGGAGGGGGAGGAACCATGCATAAACTGCACAGCCCGATATTCAGCTGGGCTGTGCAGAGTTGTGCAGGCGCAACCCCCAACCTGTGCCTGCACAACTTTGAGCCAAAAAAAAGTCCTAAGTCGAGGCCACCCACAGGTGAGCTGCTGTATTGCAGGCGCAACACAGCAGCTACCACCTGTGGCTGACCATCAACCCAGTCCCTGTGCCCCTGCAGCCCGATCACAGGTAGCCAACTGTAAACCTCACCACCATCCCCACACGGCCCCATCGCAGGCAGAGTGTACCCCCACCAGCCCGCTGGCAGCAATATGGGCCCCGCCGGAACGTGTCCAAATGACTGATCATGGGCAGTATGCTTAAGAACCCACCTCAACGTATTCCTGGTGGTCCAGTGGACCGAAATGCCCGATCGCGGGCAGTAAGTATCAGAACCCCCTCGAGCGTATCAAATGCCCGCTCGTGGGCAGTAAGTATCAGAACCCCAGAAATATCCTGGCGGCTAGTGTCCCCACCCACCCACCACGAGCCCCACCACCCGCTCCCCCGCGGCTGGCGGGCGGAGCATCCACCCACCTGCCGCCCGCGCCCGCCGACTGACTGCCGGTGAGACTGCCCGCATTGTGCAGTGCAAGGGCCAATGGGCATGCAGCCCATACCGTCCATGACAGTCAGATTTGTGAATGAATATTCATTCACAAAACTGGACTGTCTTATACGTATGGGCTGCACGCCCATTGGCTCTGCTCTGCACCAATGGTATGCAGCCTATCGTGCAGTCAGTCGGCGGGTGGTGGGCGGCAGGCGCGGATGCTGCCGCCGCCGCCGCCGGGGAGCAGGTGGTGGGCTTCATGGGTGGGTGGGGGGGGACACTAGTCACCAGGGATGTGTTGGGGGGTGTTTAATAATTACATCCCGTGATCGGGAGTTTCGGTCCACTGGACCACCAGGGCTATGTTTGGGGGTTAATGATTACATCCCACGATCGGGATATACGGTCCACTGGACCACCAGGGATGTGTTCGGAAGGGGGGGAGACACATCGCTGCCCACGATCGGGCTGGTAGGGGGGCTAAACTATGCCCGCGATTGGGCTGTGGGGGGGCATACCTCTCAACCTCTCATCTCATAAAGGTTTCTGCTCAAAGTGACTTACCACCTCCCTATGTAACTTAATGACATTGAGGGATAGGGCTTGGGGTGCTTACCCCTTTACAACAGCAAGACTGGCAGGTTTACAGACAACCTTGAAATTCATGCAAGTCATCCTTAAAAAAGGACATGTTTAATTACACGAAGAACCTGCAGCTCATCAACTTGTAAAAGTCAAAGAGCTTTTGAACTCAACTTAACCACCTTTTGAAATGGCTGACAGTTGTGTCAGTTCAAGAAGTCCTAAGAAATAATTAATGTGTAAGTGATGCACTTTTAATTGCTCAAGAGTTTATTAGCTTCTTCATGACCTTGGTGTCTACAAAGACTCTTCTGCTGATTCCCCTTCCTCCTCTACCACTTCTCTTGCTGAGCACCCTAGTTTTCACTCAAACGGATCACTATAAAGGAAGTCCCGGGCAGCTACTAACAATCAAACCTGATATGTCATCTGGCCATGATGGACTTGAACCCATTCTCCTCATGACTTGCTGCCACAGTATGGCCTCCTGTTGGTCAAACTATTCAACATGTCACTTCTCCAAGGGGAGGTACCCCAAAATGGAATATAGCCCATGTTGTCCCAGTCCGCAAAGGAGGAAGCAAATTAATTATTGTTCTATATCAATATCAGTGGGTGGGATATTCAAAGTGTTTGCGCCATGCGGTGCATGCGCAAGTCCGAATTGCGCCATTCTGCGATATTCAGCAGGAGACAGTTGCGCCACTGAAAACAGGCTGAGCAACAGCAAAGATGCAAATGAATGCATGTTCAACTGGAGGGAGGAACCATGCATAAACTGCACAGCCCGATATTCAGCTGGGTGTGCAGAGTTGTCAGGCGCAACCCCAACCTGTGCCTGCACAACTTTGAGCCAAAAAGTCCTAAGTCGAGGGCACCCACAGGTGAGCTGCTGTATTGCAGGGCGCAACACAGCAGCTACCACCTGTGGCTGACCACCAACCCAGTCCCTGTGCCCCCTGCAGCCCGATCACAGGTAGCCAACTGTAAATCCCACCACCATCCCCACTGGCCCCATCGCAGGCAGAGTGTACCCCACCAGCCCGCTGGCAGCAATGGGGCCCCCTACCGAACGTGTCCAAATGACTGATCATGCGGCAGTATGCTTAAGAACCCACCTCAACGTGATTCCTGGTGGTCCAGTGGACGAAATGCCCGATCGCCGGGCAGTAAGTGTCAGAACCCCCTCGAGCGTGTCAAATGCCGCTCGTGGGCGGTAGATTATCCAGAACCCCCAGAAATATCCTGGCGGCTGGTGTCCCCCACCCACCCACCTGAAGCCCCACCACCCGCTCCCCCGCGGCTGGCCCGGGCGGCAGCATCCACCACCTGCCGCCCCGCGCCCGCCGACAACCCGGTGATGCTACCGCCATGTGCAGTGTAGGCTAATGGGCATGTAGCCCATACTGTCCATGACAGTCCAGATTTGTGAATGAATATTCATTCACAAAACTGGACTGTCTTGTACGGCGGGCTGCACGCCCATTGGCTCTGCTCTGCACCACCGGGTGCAGCCCTCATCGCAGTCAGTCGGCGGGTGGTGGGCGGCAGGCGGTGGTGCGCGCCCGCCGCCGCCGGGGAGCAGGTGGTGGGCTTCATGGGTGGGTGGTGGGGACACTAGTCACCAGGATGTGTTGGGGTGTTTAATAATTACATCCCGTGATCGGGAGTTTCGGTCCACTGACCACCAGGGCTATGTTTGGGGGTTAATGATTACATCCCACGATCGGATATACGGTCCACTGGACCACCAGGGATGTGTTCTGGAGGGGGAGACACATCGCTGCCCACCATCGGGCTGGTAGGGGGCTAAACTATGCCCGCATTGGGCTGTGGGGCATACCTCTCAACCTCTCATCTCATAAAGGTTTCTGCTCAAAGTGACTTACCACCTCCTATGTAACTTAATGACATTGAGGGATAGGGCTTGGGGTGCTTACCCTTACAACAGCAAGACTGGCAGGTTTACAGACAACCTTGAAATTCATGCAAGTCATCCTTAAAAAGGACATGTTTAATTACATCAAGAACCTGCAGCTCATCAACTTGTAAAAGTCAAAGAGCTTTTGAACTCAACTTAACCACCTTTGAAATGGCTGACAGTTGTGTCAGTTCAAGAAGTCCTAAGAAATAATTAATGTGTAAGTGATGCACTTTAATTGCTCAAGAGTTTATTAGCTTCTTCATGACCTTGGTGTCTACAAAGACTCTTCTGCTGATTCTCCTCCTCTACCACTTCTCTGCTGAGCACCCTAGTTTTCACTTCAAACGGATCACTATAAAGGAAGTCCCGGGCAGCTACTAACAATCAAACCTGATATGTCATCTGGCCATGATGGACTTGAACCCATTCTCCTATGACTTGTGCCACAGTATGGCCTCCTGTTGGTCAAACTATTCAACATGTCACTTCTCCAAGGAGGTACCCCAAAAATGGAATATAGCCCATGTTGTCCCAGTCCGCAAAGGAGGAAGCAAATTAATTATTGTTCTATATCAATACTCAGTGGTGGGATATTCAAAGTGCTGCGCCATGCGGTGCATGCGCAAGTCCGAAATTGCGCCATTCTGCGATTTTCAGCAGGAGACAGTTGCACCACTGAAAACAGGCTGAGCAACAGCGCAATGCAAATGAATGCATGCTCAACTGAGGGAGGAACATATAAACTGCACAGCCCGATATTCAGCTGGGCTGTGCAGAGTGTGCAGGTGCAACCCCAACCCGCGCCTGCACAACTTTGAGCCAAAAAAGTCCTGAAGTCGAGGGCCACCCACAGGTGAGCTGCTGCATTGCAGGGCAACACAGCAGCTACCACCTGTGGCTGGCCACCAACCCAGTCCCTGTGCCCCCGCAGTCCGATCATGGTAGCCAACTTAAATCCCCACCACCACCACCCACTGGCCCCATCGCAGGCAGAGGTACTCCACCAGCCCGCTGGCAGCAATGTGGCCCCTCACCGAACGCGTGTCCAAATGACTGATCGTGGGCAGTATGCTTAAGAACCCACCCCGACGTATTCCTGGTGGTCCAGTGGACGAAATGCCCGATCATGGGCAGTATGTCAGAACCCCCGAATGTATCCAAATGCCCGATCAGGGGCAGTAAGTGTCAGAACCCTCCGAATGTATCCAAATGCCCGCCGTGGGCAGGTGTCAGAACCCCCAGAAATATCTCTTGGTGGCTAGGTGTCCCCACCCCATCACTCCACGGCCCCACCTCACCCCCTCCCCCGCAGCCGGGCGGAGTAGCAGCATCCCACCCACCTGCCGCTTGCTGGCCACCGACTGGATTGTATCAGCCCATTGTGCAGTGTGGTATATGGGCATGCAGCCCATATTGTACATGACAGTTCAGATTTGTGAATGAATATTCATTCACAAAACTGACTGTCTTAGACGGTATGGGCTGCACGCCCATTGGCTCTTGCTCTGCACCAATGGGCATGCAGCCCTACCGCAGTCAGTCAGGGGTGGTGGGCGGCAGGCGCGGATGCTGCCGCCACAGCTGCGGGGGAGCGGGGTGGGGCTTCATGGTGGTGGGTGGGGACACTAGGCACCAGGGATGTGTTGGGGTGTTTATTAATTACATCCCGTGATCGGGAGTTTCGGTCCACTGGACCACCAGGGCTATGTTTGGGGGTTAATGATTACATCCCGCGATCGGGATATACGGTCCACTGGACCACCAGGGATGTGTTCGGGAGGGGAGGATATTATCGCTGTCTCGCGATCGCTGGTGGGGGCTAAACTATGTCCGCCATCAAGGCCATGTGGGGGCATACCTCTCATCTCATAAAGGTTTCTGCTCAAAGTGACTACCACCTCCCTATGTAACTTAATGACATTGAGGGATAGGCTTGGGTGCATACCCTTTACAACAGCAAGACTGGCAGGTTTACAGACAACCTTGAAATTCATGCAAGTCATCCTTAAAAGGACACGCTTAATTACACGAAGAACCTGCAGCTCATCAACTTGTAAAAGTCAAAGAGCTTTTGAACTCAACTTAACCACCTTTTGAAATTGCTGACAGTTGTGTCAGTTCAAAAGTCCTAAGAAATAATTAATGTAAGTGATGCACTTTTAATTGCTCAAGAGTTTATTAGCTTCTTCATGACCTTGGTGTCTACAAAGACTCTTCTGCTGATCCCTTCCTTCCTCTACCACTTCTCTTGCTGAGCACCCTAGTTTTCACTTCAAACGGATCACTATAAGGAAGTCCTAGAGAAGCATCAACAATCAAACCTGATATGTCAGCTGGCCATGATGGACTTGAACCCAGGCTCCTATGACTTGCTGCCACAGTATGGCCTCCCTGTTGGTCAAACTATTCAACATGTCACTTCTCCAAGGGAGGTACCCAAAATGGAATATAGCCCATGTTGTCCCAGTCCGCAAAGGAGGAAGCAAATTAATTATTGTCCTATAGCAATACTCAGTGTGTTTTCAGAAACCAAAAGAGGATAATTTACAACTCACAGCCTATACTGAGTCAAATTCCTTGCTCTCTGACATCCAGCATGGTTTCCAAAAGCATCACAGAACTGACACAGAACGTGTTTGGTTCACCTCAGATGACTTCAGGGCCACTGATGATGGAACAGCTACAGCAGCTGTATTTATCGATTTAACCAATGCTTTCAACTTGGTTAACCATGAACTCCTGCTGACTAAATTGGCAAGGTTGGGACTTGATCAGTTATCCTTCACCTGGTTCAGGCGCTATCTTACAGGCCATAACCAATCCATAAAATGGGGACCCAGCCTCTCCTGAAGATGCAAAATATATTATGGAGTACCAAAAGGCTCCATCCTAGGGGCCCTTACTTTTCTCCTCATTTATCAGCAATCTACGCCTAACTGCAGTAAGGCAAAACACTACTGTATGCAGACAATGCTGTGCTTTGCAGAACTGACTCTGATGTTAAGTCAGCTGAAGCTGGCCTAAATGCTGACTTTGCACTAATGGAACAGTGGCTTATGACCAACCTCCTAGTTTGAAATGCCATGAAAACAAAGACAGTGCTCCTTGGATCCAGAAAACTAGGTACAGATAGGACAAAGTTCCTTAGCACCATCACCAACAGGGGTACTGGATCTGAGGTAGTCAACAACATAAAGTACCTAGGCATTTTAATAGACCAGGAGCTTTCCTTTAAGACCCAATTAGAATCTGCTACTAGGTTAGTCTCTCTCAAAAACTAGGCCTATTCAAGCCAGCCCAGTGGCATGGAGGGCTGAGGTGCTCAGCCCTTACTTCTGCCACACTGGTGACCCAGGTTCAGAACAGACCCAGGTCATTTGTTGCTGGTCTGGGAGGGATGATTGATCATCCAAATGATAGCCCTTCTGTCAGTGGAGGGGTTGTGTGACCCTTGCTTGTCTGCCACCTAGGGGTGTTCATGTGGTAGCACAGTCCAGGCACACACGCTGATAAGCCAGTCTACAGTGTTTGAGGATGTCTCCTGCTCAGGTGGAGCTTGCCTGTCATGCCATTGAATGTGTGTGGCTCAGGAAACACAACAATAGAGGAAAAGCCCTCTGGCCACAGAATGAGGTCTGGGCCTTCACAGGCCCTGCTCCAGTGATTGGGCACCTGCCATAAGTCCTGCAAGCAAACAACACGAGCTGAGAAGGTAAGTCCCAGGGCAGTCAGATGGCGGTGCTGGGGGGACCAGACAGAAGGGGGCAGGCCAGTGGCGAAAGGGGGATAAAATACTGATTGAAAAAAAAAACTAGGCCTACTCTACCGCCCCAGTGCCTACCTTACAAATGAGGTCTGCCATTCACTTGCCTGCTCACTGCTACTTACAGCTCTTCTCTACAGAGCTCCTATTCCTACGCCCATAGTAAATTGGGTAGGTAAGTGGCTAGAGGGGAGGCAGCAGTGGGTCATGGTCAATGGGGTTAAATTAGAGGAGAGGGAGGTTATGAACAGTGTTCCACAGGGATCTGTCCTGGGTCCGGTCCTCTTCAACATGTTCATTAGTGACCTTGGAGAAGGAATTCAGAGCCGATAGTGTTTCTTCACAGATGACACAAAACTGCTATGTGAGATGGTGGATAATGACAAGGGCATAATGGAAATGCAGATATACCTACAAAAGCTAGAGGGGCGGTCAAAGGTCTGGAAGTTAAAATTCAGCACTAGAACGTGCAGGGTAATGCACCTAGGGAAAAAGAACCCCAAGATAGATTACTGGATGGGAGGAGAGAGACTTAGCACTACAAGTGAGGAATGGGATCTGAGAGTTGTCATTAGCAATTCACTTATAGTCAGTGCAACAAGGCCTATGGCAAGGTCAACAGGATGCTTGGATATATTGGGAGGGGTTATGATTGCAGAAGAAAAAAGGTAATACTTTTCACCTCTATAGATCTCTGGCGAGGCCTCACCTAGAGTACTGCGCCGAGTTCTGGATTCCTCACTTCAGAAAAGATAAGGATAGGTTAGAGACAGTGCAGAGCAGAGTAACAAAAATGATTCAGGGCTAGCAGAGCAGATCCTATGAGGAGTGTCGCAAGGCACTAAATATGTACTCACTGGAGACCAGAAGGGAGAGGAGGAAATACAGCAGAGACCTTTAAGTTTCTTAAAGTAATTAACAAAGTGAACTGTGGGGAACTATTTAGCCTGAATACCAATTTGTAGTCATGTGGAAATGAATGGAAATTAACAGGCAGTAGGTTCATGAGAGATGGAGGAAGTACTGCTTTTATGGAAAGGTGGTGGAACCTTGGAACAGTCTGTCAGCCAAAGTGGTTGGAGCGGAAACAGTCAGGGGATTCAAGCAGGGCAGGAACATAATGTAGGTTACTCGGGACAGAACAAAGATGGAGACTAGAGACAGGATGGGGAAGATCAGTACCCTGGAGAAACAGTAGGTTCCAGGGATTATAAGGAACTTGGGCAGACTGGATGGACCTATGGTCTTTTCTGCCATCACTGTCTATGTTTCTATTCTCTCCACATTTAGGAAGCTGAGCTAAGTAAACTCAAACTACTTTAGCATAGGGTAAGCAGGTTTGTGGCATGTACTGATAACAGGGAACACCATTGTGCTGCCCTTGCTTCCCTCAACTGGCTCACCCTTGAAGAGAGACTGAATTACCCCATGCTTTGCCTCACATTCAGAATCCTTTGTGACTATTTTCCAAGCCTCAAGAATGCAGTGGTGTAAAGACATCACAAGAGAAACCTGCACTCTGCCCAACCTCTCCTGAAAGCTCCCAGAGCCAAGACCTCAACAGGCCAGTGATCTTTCTCGCACAAAGCCTCTCAGCTCTGGAACAAACTCCTGTTCTCTATCTAGGAGAGCACTTTGTTAGAGTCCTTCAAAGGTCTGATCAAGGAGTGTTCCCCCTCGTACCAGTGTGCACCTGTACATGCTGTGCGAATGGTGTGGTGGCTATCTCCACCTTTGTTCCCCTTCCCCATGAATCAATAAGCCCAACTGTGCCTTATACTTAGAGTTGTATGATTTCATTATGGCACTTTGAGTTCCATTTGGTGTATTGTACAACTTTATGTAGTTCAGTTAACTGCTATGGTGTTCTCATGTCACTCGCCTTCTTGTTGATTTCTGCTGAACTGAACATTGTTGTCCGTGTATACGTGACCCGCCTCCCTGTTAACTGTAACTAAATCTGGGTCACCTCCTGAAAAGGGACGTCTGTCTCAGTGAGCCGACCCAGTTCACAAAATTCAATAAATAAATACATAAAAAGAAGGGGGCCTGTCAGTATGGCACAACCCCTTGTGATGTAGTACTTCTCCAGAGGATCACCCTACCTATCAACCAATGCAGTGCCAGTGCAGTAAGTTACACCTATTGGCATGCAGCTTATACATTTAAGAGCAGCTCTACACTGCAGCAGGTACTTTCATAAACATATTTCAGCTCTTACAGTTCACTAGAGAATACATTTTTTTTCTTGTAAGTTTTCTGCTTCAGGTTTACACTACAACTTGGTAGCCTGTCTAAAAGTCAGTCTCAGAGTACTTGACTGCTGTCTACTGATGTCATAGTGCTTTTATGACATCACTGTCCTCACTATGACAACAGACTGTGATGTCACAAACTGCAATTGTCAGGTAAGTAGAACATAATCAAAGTCATTTTGAAAGGCACAGTGAAATGAGTACATAGTGTATTTAAGTGACCAACAGCAGGAAGAAGTAAATAAATAATCTGGAAACACTAATGTTAAAGATATTTTGTTGTAAATATAATAGCTTTCAACATTTTGTTTTAGTAGAGACTTGTTTTTTAAACCATAATTGCTCAGACAAGGATTTAAGCAAGAAAAGAACAATGAACTTTATTTAGGGACCAGGGCCCTAAATGGGAAAATTGGGAATTGCTGCAAAATGAGGTATCCCATAGGATATGATTGGCTGGTTTTCTGGTGCACTGTGGCCCGGCCTAATGCATGTGACCACTCTTCTTGTGCCCTGAGCAAGCATAGTTAACTCAAATGGCAACCTAGTCATGTCATCTAAAAGCAGATTCATCTTCCACAGTGATAGAGGCATGGTAGATTTGGGGTATAACATTTGGGCCACTTTTAAAAAGTCAATAACATCAGTGTAAGAATCTGTACCCTATCACCCATGTAGCCATTATCTGGACCTTCTGTGAAGCTACTAATAGTTCTTTGTCCCACCCATGTTATGAAAAGACAACATGTACATCAGACATTACAGAGACCACAGGGTTGGAAAGTCCGAGTTGAGTCCTGAGGACCTTCTTCAGATCTGACAATGTAGAATTAGAGAAATGGTAGAAGCTTCAAAGAACATGGATTTGTAGGTTTTTTTTTTTATCACTACTATTTTTTCCTCCTTGCTCCTCCTTGCTGTGGCACACTCCAGCTTGGGCATCCAGCAGCCAGCTCCACCCACTCAGAGAGCTGGGTAGCTCGAATTGCACCTAGGAGGATCCAGGATGGCCATCATGCCTTCCTGCTGGAAGGCTCCCCTCTGCCTCTACTAGCCAGGACAGCCCCGGACCCTCCTTGACAGGACTCCGCCAAAGACCTCCAGGTGGCTTGGAGTGCAGCCATCAAGCTGCATGGTCATGCCCAGCCATTTTTCCTCCTATTAGCCCCTGGGTGCAGACATGCAATGACAACAGGCACAATGTGCTGACGTCTGCCATGCTCCCTCTGTGTCACCATGCTAGTAGTGCCCCAGACTTCCCAGGGGCCGCACAGCATGGTGAAGTTCCCAGCTCACCCCAGGATTAGGAGAGCAGTCTGCAGATGCTCAATTCCAGTCCTCCCTGCCAACCCCTGACAGCCTGGGCTAATTCTCAAACTCAGGTCTGCGCAGGTGTGGCATCCAGCACCTCAACCCTCAATGCCACCGGCTGGCCAGATTCGTAGGTCTTTGAAAATAGATATAAGTTCAAGGAAGTACAAGGGGAGCCCTGAGGACCTTCCTAGAATTCAAGCTTTGAGTAGTGTATTTGAGGGATGAATTCATTGTTGAAGAAGTATGAGGGGAATCCTAAAGGACATTCTTCTGATCTGATGATGTAGAACCAGTAGAAGGCAAAAACTTTGAGGAGTCTTTGAATGATGGATAAGTGCCTGAGGAAGTCTGAGGGAACTCAGATGACCTACCTCAAAATCCAATGCTATGAAGAGTATATATTAGTGTGTGTATATATATATATATATATATATATGTATAGATATGTGAAGATCTTGTAAGATGAATACATTTTTTTCTTGAAGAAGTCTGAGGAAATACTGGGGACCTTCTTCGGATGTGACGATGTAGGATGAATAGAATATTTGTTGAGTATGGATGAGAAGGTCTTTGAGACTGGATATGAGCTATAAGAGTCTGAGGGAGCCTTGAAGACCTTCTTCAGCATTGGAAGCTGGATTATCAATGAGAGTGGTGAAGATCTGTGGCAAAGGATGAGCTTAGAGGTCCAAGGAAAACCCTGAGACCTTTATCGATCTGATATAGTACAACCAGTATAAGCAAAGGAGCAATATGAATTATGGATATGAAGGTCTTTACTACAGAGGTGCATGAATGAAGAAGTCTTGGAAACCTGAAGATCTTCTTCAGAATTCTTATACAGTTCATGAGTAGGCGCTCACTGGTGTAGTCGAAGAGGATCTCACCCCAAGCAGCAAGGAAGAAGTGCTGAATACTGACAAGAAGAAGAATAGCTTCAGAGGGCTGAAGTTACTTTATGGCTTTGAAGTTGCAGATCCATGTCTCTGGCAGGCAAAGTAGAGGCCTTAACACACATCAGATGAAGAACTACTGGAACGAGGAGATATAATATAAGTCTATGATGCTGAAGGTGGAAATCATTTGACTAGCAAATGGAGATGAGCTCTTGGTGAGTTGCTGGTAGCAGATGGGTTATAGTTGGAGGATACCATATGACAGATGAGTCGAGCCCTAGTGTGAGTTGACTATGATACAGATGGATTGGAAGTTGCAGACTTATCTTTGTGGATGAATTAAACCCTACCTACACTCATCAGCCTCTCAAAGGTACAGGTTAGGAGATGGAGTATTGCAAGGCTGCTGGTGAGGGCTGTGAAGATATGAGAGGCAGTAAACTGCTAGTAGGAATTGAATGGACATGATGTAGGAGTTGAGATGAGATTAGAGGTTATGGTTGAAAGCTAGGAGTTATGAGAAAAGGACGAAGAACAGCAAAAGGAGACATAACGAGGAAAGAGGGATGATGATAGAGGGTGGTGGGAAGGGAAGAGGTTTGCAGAATACTGGGGCATGAACAAGAAAGTGAAGATCTGTTCACAGGCTCAAAGGAGAAAGGAATAAGTGGTTCTGAATGACTGAGAGGGCTGTATGACAATCAACATGATGTTTCATTCAGGGAGACCCTGCAGACTGCATATGCTAGAAGGAGTTCTTAGTTAAATAAACATAGTTGCTCCTCCTAAATGTTTAATTTTTATTACTGCTGCCATAGAAAGAATGACTAGAAATCTATTAGGGTTCAGTAAGGCAACTGATATGTTTAGCAATTAGAATGGGGAGCTAACTTACTGAGCTAAATTGGAAATGAAAACATTTTAATTATGAAAAACTACACTTTGGGGTTGGTAGCTACAATGCCCAATGAAAACAGCACGGAATAACAGTATGGGCAACAAAAGCATGGGAACAACAGTGCAGGTGACAATATCGACTGGCATAAAAACTTTGTGGGTCATTTGGTCACCATCTCTACCTTTGTTGTTGTGCCTCTGATTTGTGCTACGTGAAGTCTGTTTATATTCCAGTTGGAGGGTGTGGGGGTAAATCCCCCCAAATTACATGTGGTAGCGGGTGTAATTGTTTTTACTTCTTGCTCCAATGTCCTGATGCTGTTATTGCACTTGCTGTTTTGCCCACGCTGTTTTTCCCCACACAGTTTTGCATTCGTTATTGTCACCTAGTACCATAAGATAATGGTGGGGGCTTATGGAAAGCATCACAACTGGTGCTCTTTAAGACTTCGCAGCTGCTAGAATGTTTTTGGCACACATTTTGCCAGGTAAAATTCTCTTCCTATGGTCTCCATTTATAGTCATGCCCTCAACAAGCCCACGGTCAAACAAGTGACCATCCTTTTAAATAATAATGGAGTCAATATATCTGACATTCTGTTCTGCATGAAACAAGAAGCAGTTGTGTTAGATTGCCCAGTGAATTTGTACAAGAGGTGGAAGATCAGGGTCAGACTGCATACATCGGAACAGGGTACTTTCCATCTTCCCAGTAGATTCAACATAGGGAGAGAAAATGGCTTGTTTTCATGTAGGGAAACCCAAAACCTGCCATAGATGTGGCCCCCTAAGGAACCTGAGTAATGTCTGCAACTCTGTGCTATGTATCCAATGGATGCAACTAGTCCATTCTAATATGAGATGCCCTGACCCAGTGAAATGCAATCTTTATGAAGAGTCAAGCATGCTTAGACTCAATATCACTGGGCCCTCACAACAAGGGCACGTACTATGATCAGGAAACCATGGTCCATCAAGCCCAACATGAAAAGCAGCAGAATTCTGATCAAAGTAAAACATCCCACCTCAGTCATCCACGCTACTGAACAATCATAGGCAAGTAAGACTGCTAGCACATCTGCAATCAAGGTGCCCCATCCAGATATCTGGTTCTGGAAGAACAGACACAAGCAACAGAACAATCTGAACCCCGTAGAGGATCCTCCTCCTCCACCCTCACAAACAGAGTAGATTGTAAAGACCCTTTACCAGAACAGATCCTGAAGGACATGGAACAGACTATAATACCCCCACCTCCTTGACTGAATGAGAACGTTTTACTATGTGGGGGCATGAGAAGGAGTGATAGATTACAGCCAAAGACTAAGCTGGCTAAGAGGGATGACAGTACCACCATAAATCGTTTTGCAGCATTTCAGACCTTGGGACCAGACACAGAAGGAGAAGAAGGAGACTCTGAGGCATCCTCGGTTACTTCTTTTCAGAAAGACTTTTCAGATATGGATGGCACTGTTTCAAAAGCTTCATATTCCAGAAAAATATATAAAAATAAGGGTTAGTTTATTCTCTAAAGTAATAAATGGAAACACTAATTGCCCCCTCTGTGGCTTCTGATGCCTAAATCTTTGGTAGGTGAACTAATACTTACTTCTTTGAAAGAGCCATAAGTGGCAACAGGCTGTGTTTTCCCTCTCCAGCAATGTCTGGTTCCAGTATTATATGGCTTCAATATACTAGGCTTAAGGTTACTCATGGTATACAACAAGCTCAGCCAGAAAGGCAATGGAGACCATTAGTGTGGTCCACAGGAGAAGACCTATGCTCCAGGGTGTCTGGGTACAACTCTTCACCTTGTGACTGTTAATGTCAACAGCACAGAAAACTATAGGAAGCAATTAACAATATCTCCCATATTACAGTCATTACAGGGTAACACGTTTATTTGCAGGACGCTAGCCTTAATGCAGTTTAGAAACACTCTCATGCCAGTAAATTATGGATGGTAGGGAGTTCTTTCTGGTCACAGGGTGAGGAGTTGTGCGATGGGGTTGGTCCTGTTCAAAGGTTCAAGCTTTAAAGTGTGAAAGGTGGTTGATATCATGCCTGGTAGAGCTTTACTACTGAATGTGCTCTTGTAGACTTACAAACATTTATACCCTGCAAACTCCTGCCACTAGAATTGTCTGATTCAAATCGGTTCAGCTTTATTTGCACACTCATACATTGGTTATGCTGGCAGGAGATTTCAATTGTGGGTTATCAGCATCTGATAGAGGAGGGAATATAGGTAACTTCTATAGTGACACCAACTTTCTCAATGTGATATCCGCAGCTGGGCTTTTCAATGTTTATAAGTCTGCCAACCGAGATAGTGGGAGAACTTATCATACAGGTACACTGTCTGCTCGGATAGACTGCATTTTTTTTTTCACCACAACTACACATACAGAAGGCACAGACCACAACTGTGGAATCCTCCGACCATATGGCATTGGTCTGTAGTTGTAATATTGGTATGTCTGGGAGCCATAAACCCCCTTCTTGGAAATTAAATAGCACCTTACTTGAAGATCCTGTGATCTGTCAAGGTTGTTGTAAACTTTTCAAGCTTGCTTGTCGACGAGCGCTTTTGAGAAAATGCTTGATTGTTTGGGAGGAATCTAAAAGGACTTCAAGTGATATTTTCAACAGAGAGGAAGGAAAAAGGCAAAAGATTCATAATTCCAAGATAAAAATCCATGGACCTGCACCATCTGTATAGGTGCGCTGCCACCAAAGGTTGTTTCGTACTGCCCACGGTCCACCCCACGCTCACAGGGATGATCCATTACATTTTTTGGCAATATAATGGCCACTTGGCAATGAAACGTGGCCACGGGTCAACTAATAAAACCCTTGCTAGTTGACCGGTGCCTACTTTTCATTGCTAAGTGGCCATTATGTTACAGAAAAATATAGAAAAATTGTTGCCCTATGAATATAATGGAGTGCACCCCTGCGCTCTCACTAGCATCTTGTCTGTGAGTGCGGGAAGCAGGGCATTGGTGGCTGAAAAAAAAAATGGGAAGTCTTTCGACCCGATCAGTACACACATCTTGGGGATACTATTCTTATGGAGAACCTTTGTGGCAAAGCACCTATACAGATGGTGCAGTTCCTCATTCTGATGAGTCTCTTTAAGTACCTTTCAGTGAGAGCCCATTTACAATGTTTAATTTCACTATCTACAGATTGCAAAATTTATGTCACTGACCAAATTACTAAACTAAAACTAGATATGAATGTGGCAAAGGGCATAGATAACACCTAGATATATTTAAGAGTTGTCAAGACAGGATATCTGAAAGAGTAATTACTGCACTATATCCCAGTCCTGATGTCCTGTCTTGTAGAGCACAGAAAGACTTATCTAAAATAGTGCAGACTGCTGCATAATATGCACTTAGGAGACCCTCTAATGAGCCATGGCCCACAATGGACTTCCTGTGTTTTATGGTTCCACCACCCCAGAGGATGTTACAGAGTCTATGGTGACTTCTATCAGATTGTTGAAAGTTTCAGAGGCTATTAATGCTCTATTCTCTAAAAATAGCTCTAGGCACAGATGGCATAACACCAGAATTTTATAAAACCTTTTCAGAATAACTGCCACCAGTTTTGGTGTCTCTGTTAATTACAGGTTGCAGATAAGGTCAGTCATAAAGTTTATGAATGAGGCCAGTATTATTTACCTGTTCAAACAAGGTGATAGTTAACAGTATCTTGAAATGGAGACCTTTGAGCCTGCTGAACAATGATACAAAAACATTACCTGTATATTAACTAATAGATTAGCAAAAGTGGCAGGATTTGTAATTTTCACTTCTCAAACATGCAATTTCTAAGAGATCAACATTTAATAATCTTATCATGATTCGGAATTAATGCAGTGGGGCCTCAGAATGTTTTCCTGGCACAAGACGAGGAGAAGGCCTTTGATTGGATCATACATCAGTACTTATTCTTTGTCGTTAAAAATTATGGAATACCAGAAACATTTGTGTCATGGATAAATACTATTTACAAACTAACAACATTACACTGTACCACCTACTGTCAACATATGGTGTATTTATGTCTTGTACACTGATCAAATATTCTGTATCCCTGTTCGTATGTATTGCTTAACACTCCTTGTATACCACTATGTATGCCTTATATCTGTACTCCTGTAAATAAGTCTTGTTTAACATTCCTGTAACCCACTATGAATGCCTAATTCTGAAACTAACTCCGTGTCACTCCTGAAAAAGGGACCTTCAGGGCTCAGTGAGCTTACCAGTCACCAAATTGAATAAATAAATAACTAAATTACTATGCTAAAGTAAATGGGCATATAGGAAGTAAAATAAGGGTGCAGAGGGGGTTGAAGCAGGGCAGCCATTAAGCCTCCCTGTTTTACACCCTTTGCATTACATCTGTTGTTACATATGATTCAGAATCACATTGATATACAGGATACAACATTCCATGAGGGTGCCCTGCCATTAAAATATTTAGCTTATGCAGATCACGTAAACATCATCATGATAAGAATGAAAGCGCGCTGGCACTGCCATGCCCCAGGTCCTGGAAACCTTTTCTGAAGTATCAGATACCAGAATAAATTTAAACAAGAGTAAAGCTTTGTGTGTTGTGTCAGTGGCTGAAGACTGTCAGATGACAGAAATTGCAGGAGTTCCGGGTTCTAGACTGTGAAGGTATAGATAACTGAGAACTTCAAATTAACAAAACCTTTGCTCAAATCACAGTACAGAAAAGCAATTTTTAGCTAAGAAAAAAAAGAGTGTACTTAATAAAACCCTGGTAACCCAACAATTTTTGCATTTGAACTCGGTCTTTCCACCACCAAAAGAGTATGAAAACTATCTTTCAAGGTCTTTGGAACAGATAGCTAAACCCCATTAAGAGAGAAGTCACAAACAGACCAGTTTCTAAGGGAGGTGTGGGAATGGTACACCCACTTGTTTTATTATTTACTGTATTTATTTACATGCATTTGGCCCCCATCTTGGGACACTCATAAAAATCACGGGCATTCCTGATCCTAAAATAGATTTCATCTTTTCTCCCAAGCTGAGACCAAGGCACATTAAGACTTCCAGGAGTACAGATGACTCAATATATTCCAGGTTATTTAAGACACAGTCTAATTAAAATTCAGACTTGGAAGATTTTCCCAATTCAAGTATCCTCCCTTACCTGGAAAGCATTGTCTAAGACTGTTTTTAATATAATTTGCTTTGAGCCCATAACCTTTCCAGAATGTTCCCCTCCAGACCATGCTTCAGCGCTAGCTTTATTGCAGGATAAAAGGGTGCCTGCATCAATGTGGGACATCACATAGTTATGTGTATATATGGGAGAGTAGGGGTTAAAACTTGTTTTAAGTACAAAGCTGTGGAAGGAAGAATGTGTTTATGACCAACCTGCTCAGCAGTTCTTGAAACACAAGAACAATTAGCTTGCGGTACAAGACAAGGATGCCCGCTGTCGCCTTATTTGTTTATACTGGCATTTGAGCCACTGATTAGAAAGTTAAACATTAGTACATGGATGAAGGACATCAGGCTTGGCAAAACCAAGCACAAATCATTTGCTTTTGTGGATTACCTATTGTTAACTCTTAGCTCTCCTGTTCAGTCATACCATAATGTTCAGCTAGTCCTACAGGCTTTTGAAGATATCTCAAGAATTAGAATAAACGGAGAATACGTCTGCTCTGAGTTTACTAAGGAGAAAGGAGGGGCACTACCAAGGGGGGGTGGGAGGTCAGGGTTGGTGGGGAGGAGGTGACAGATTGGGGGAATCACAGAGAGTAGGGTACTGGAGGGCCTGAGGGCCCTGAGGGTGGACAAGGCACCAGGGCCGGATGGCATTCACCCCAGGGTACTGAGAGAGCTGGCAGAAATCCTGGTGGGGCCCTTGGCAGACCTGTTCAATGCTTCCCTGGTTTCAGGAAGTGTACTTCAGGACTGGAGGATGGCTCACGTGGTACCCCTACATAAGAGCTGTCCCAAAGATGAACCAGGAAACTACAGGCTGGTAAGCCTCACATCCATCGTGAGAAAACTGATGGAGACAATCCTGAAGGAGAGGGTGGTGTCCCTCCTGGAGACCAATGGGCTGCAGAACATTAGGCAGCATGGGTTTGTCACAGGCAGATCCTGTGAGACCAACCTGGTGGATTACTATGACTGGGTAACTAGACAGCTGGACAAGGGCCATGCAGTGGATTTCCTGTTTCTGGACTTCCGTAAGGCATTCAACTAGGTGCTGCATGGGAGGCTGGGCAGTAAGTTGGCAGGTACAGGTGCAGGGGTGAGAATGATGGGATGGATAGTAAACTGGTTACAGGGAAGGCAGCAGAGGGTGGTGGTGGGAAGGGAGCTCTCATCTCTGAGGGCAGTGACAAGCGAAGTGTCACAGGGCTCAGTGCTGGGACTGGTGTTGTTTAGGTTGTTCATATCAGATATCTCAATGGGTATCAAGAGCAAGATCCGTTTGTTTGCAGATGACACCAAGATGGGAGCAGTAATGGATGACCTAGGAGGGTGGCATGGGTTGCAGGATGATCTGTCTAAATTGGAGACCTGGTCAAACACCTGACAGTTGGTGTTCAATGCCAAAAAGTGCAAGGTGCTACATTTTGGGGCAAAAAAAAAAGAAGGAGCAACCAGCTGGGGGGGGGGCAGCTAGCTGTGACAGAGGAGGAGAAGGATCTAGGGGTGATTATAACGGGCTCAATGAACAACTCAGCAGAATGCAGGAAGGCAGCTGCAAAGGCCAACAAAAAGCTGGGTTGTATTGCCAGGGGTATATCTTCAAGGAGAGGGGAGGTGATCCTGCCGTTGTATAGGTTACTGGTTAGGCCACACTTGGAGTACAGCATGCAGTACTGGCACCCATACCTGAAGAGGGATATTAAGTTACTGGAGGGGGTGCAGTGCAGGGCAACAAAGATGACCCAGGGACTAGGGGACATACCCTACATGAGCAGGCTGAGGGAGCTGAACATGTACTCACTGGAGGAGAGGAGAGATGGGGGGATATTACTGAAACCTTCAAGTACATGAAGGGAATAAACAAGACAGGCATGGAGGGACTATTCAAGTTAAGGGGGGGGTAGGGACACTCGAGGTCATGATCTCAGACTGGAGGGGGGAAGGTTCAGAAGGGAAATAAGAAGACACTTTTTTACAGAGAGAGTAGTATCTGGGTAGAACTCATTGCCTGCAGATGTGGTATCCTGTAGAACAGTGGACTGCTTCAAAAGGGGATAGGATAGGGTAAGAGGGAGGGCCAGGGGAGGGGAGGGAGGGGCAGCTGCCATATAAGGGTTGCTAGCTGGACACTCGAGCAGACTCAGAGGTGTGGGAATGGTACACCCACTTGTTTTCTTCTTTACTGTCTTTCTTTACATGAATTTGGTCCCTATCTTGGGACATTCAAAAAACACTCAGGCATTCCTGATCCTAGAATGGATTTCATCTTTTCTCCCAAGCTGAGACCAAGGCACATTCAGACTTCCAGGAGTAGTGATGACTCAATATATTCCAGGTTCTTTAAGACACAGTCCAATTAAAATTTGGACTTTGAATATTTCCCCAATTCAAGTATCCTCCCTTACATGGAAAGCATTGTATAAGACTGTTTTTGATATAATTTGCTTTGAACCCATAACCTTTCCAGAATGTTCCCCTCCGGACCTTGCTTCAGTGCCAGCTGTATTGCAGGATAAAAGGGTGCCTCCATCAATGTGGGACATCACATGGTTATGTATATATGGGAGAGTAGGGGTTAAAACTTGTTTAAGCACGAAGCTGTGGAAGAAAGACTGTGTTTATGACCAACCTACTCAGCAGTTCTTGAAACACATACAGTTTTTATTTAACCATCCATTTTCCAAAGTCTTTTGGACAACTTTAGCTGTGCTACAGAAAGCACCTACGATTGCACAGTCGAACGATGAAAGTGTAGTTCTGGAAATATATCGCTCCCACTGGAAGGCTTTCCATATAAGCACACTGAGGGTTTTATTTGCAGCATTTAAACATCACTTCTGGCAGGCCCCTTGTGCTTTGCCCCCTACAAAACAAATATCTTTCTCATTTAGATGTAGGGAATCAGGTTACGAACATGCTGAGCAGAATATATTACATAAAAGAAAACCTCATAACTGGAAATGATTTTCAGCTTTACTGGGGTGCGTGTTCATGGGTCCCAAAAAGTGAAAGTTAATTAGAGTGTAAATCTCCAGCTATCTAACTCGAAACACAAAGTTCTTATACTGTGTAGCCACTGACTGTTGATCTCATCTCTGCTCTGTAGTAATGCTTCATTATGATCTGTATAAGGAAAATGTATTATTTGTTTTCTTTTATGTTCAATGTTTTTTGACAGTTTGCATTTGTATTTTGCTTTGTTTTTTTTCTGTTCAATTATACTCCTGTACACTTCATCAGTAAGTGCCATGGGATTTTTTATTTCCTCTGGACAGTGACCAGAGAGGAGCAGAAGGACCTCTGTTTAAAGAGCTGCCGATGTCTCCTGGAGAACTTTAAAAAAACATAATTTTTGCACACAGTTCAGCTTGTATTTCACATTAGCTCTGTATTTCTCCTCCCCTTTCTTTACTACTGAGGATGTATGCATGAAAACAGTATCTTTGTTTATTGAGAGTTCATCAGTTCCTCCAGCATATTCCATACCTAATGACATAATGCTCTGTTTGTGCCATCACAGTTATTTCCATGGCAACAGACTCTGATGTCACAGCAGAGGATTATGACTTCAAACTGGGAATAAACTTTAAGGGAAGATGAACTCTAAGAGATGAAGATCCAGGTTGTGTGCAAATTTTCTCAGTAATATAAAAGGGGAGGTGAAATCATCTTAGGTTTTCCACAGCTTTCCCAGAAGCATCAGTGGCTCTTTAACATCTCATTCGAAGTATGCATCTTAACAATACGTACCCCCTATACTGTAGTACAGTGTCAGTTATGGGCATTATTACCCCAAGTACCTAGTGTGGGGCTAGAACACAGGAACTTCCAGTCTTCCAGCCCCAGAGGTGAGTGTGCTACCTACTGAGCCACTGATGTGTATTAACCTCATGCATAAGCTAATGGATATTTCCACCAGATCGTAACTGTTCATACATTGGCAAAGTCCCTACAAAGCATAAAGAAGTCTTTTCAATAGTCTGATGTCTAAAAACAGGAATGTTCCATGAGAGGGCCTTTACCCACCTGTGAAGAATTGGAGAATTCATTGTTTCATTACTTAGCAGTTCCAGAACCAGGTGACTTCAGCTGAGCAGAAGCCTACAATAAAGTTTTCAGTACGGGCCTTCCAGGCAATTCATGCCGCCCAGTTCCAGAACTGTTAATTAAAAAATTAATATTGGGTGGGAAAAAATGCTAATTTAAAAAGGGACCCTAAATAAGAGAAAATAGGATAATCTCAAAAAAAAAGACACAAACAACAGTCTTTAAAAATGCTTCAAATGGCAAAACTGTAACCAGCAGATTTTAGGTTGACGTTACCGACACAGGGACTGAACAAGCTGGTTGCATTGAATTTCATGGTGACTGCATATGACCATCGGTACTATGACTGCACTGCCACAAGATGGGGGGGGGGTTCAGGGGCAATGTGAGGAATTATTTTGTTCACAGAGAGTGTGGTGAACACATGGAACAGCCTTCCTGAAGAGGTTGTGGGGTCTAAAACTGTGGGAGAATTCAAGAATGCATGGGACAGACATAAGGCAATTCTTGTGGGGGGTAAGAAGAAATAGGCGGTTGGTTAACTAGGATCTGCAGCTTATCCCGTAGGTAGGGAAATGGGCAGACTGGGTGAGCCAAGCGGTCCTTATCCACCGTCAAAGTCTATGTTTCTGTGTTTCTAAGTGGCCTGTTACTGGTTAAAAAATGAAACATATTATAATGTTCTTAAAATGGACTTCTACACAACAGTATCATACAACATGCATTTATTACAATAACTGAAGCAATCAGGAGGGGGCAGCAAGTCATCAACATCATCATCATCATCATCACGACCACATAATACAGAGCATCCCAGAAGTTTATAGTAACGCAAACTATAAATAATATTACCATCTGTTACAAATTAAGAATGATTCTAACAAACTTTTGCTCCATGCCTTTCAGTAAGGAAAATACCTTGATTATTGTATTAGACCTTTGATACAAACAGATTTACAAATCTGTATTCCTTCCAAGCACAATTCCCATAGCACTTCTGAAAATCTCTTCCTGGCCCTTCTGAAAATCCCTTCCTGGCCTACACCAGGAGCTGCAATGGGCCAAGCTGCCTAAACCCGGGGCAATAAAGTGACTTTTTATTGCTGCCTTCCCTGGCCCGGTATAAAAGAAATCTTTTCTCACTGTAAACCTTCTGTTTTCTTTTGCTGCATTATTTTTATACATTTATTATTAATTGACCGTGTGTGTTGCTTTTTAATTTACATTTTATTTGATATAACTAAGGCACACAGCTATTAAAAAGTGCACCAGATACAATTACTACCTCCCTAGCACCATGCTACAAGATGAACAGGAAGACATTATGTAAATTATGGGTAAGTGTGGTATACAAGGAAATAAACCCACTGAGGGCGCTAACCAGATCATAAGGGCATGAGTCCAAAGGATGTGTCGTTTTATGACCTGGTTAGCCCCCTCCTCAGGTTTATTCCTGAGTGCAGCAGACGTCCCCGTGTTTTATTCTATATAATACATTTGGATGGTTATCGTTAGTTCTTATCACGATTGTGCAGCCAGGAAAAGAGTATACAGGTAAATAACTGCTAACCACTTCCATGGGGAAAAGTTCCATGCATGTAATAGTTATATATGTGTATGTGTATATAGATATATTTGTCCACGCACACACTTACACTAAGAGATGCTGACATTACCTTACATCTTAAATAGACAGCCCGACATCTGATGAGAAGGTTTAATTCAGAATATAATTCATGAATGGATCAGGTCTGTTCAAATTACTACACTACTCTGTTTATTTACCCAGGACTGTACAGCTGAGACTTAACTGCATATCCTACATTACATGCCACGTGCTTTTCCAGTGATTTGATTTATATGGGGCACATTGCTTGGCTCCCTCCGTCCACTGAGAGGGTGGCCCCAGTAATAAAAGATGCTGCCTCGGAGGCCAAGAATGCAACTGTCTGTGCCACTTCATCAGATGTGCCTACTCTCCCCAAGGGATGAGTCTTCTTGCTGTGTTCAAGATACTAGAGAGACACAAAAGTTATCAATTAAAAAAAAGTAAAATACCACAGAGACATAGGAAATGCTAAATGAATAAAGATAATAGGTTTATTTCATTCATCTCCTATCATAAAGGCTGTCATAGCATTCAATATAATGTGAAATACCTGTAAAACTTTGTTTGATGTGAATTGTTACATTATATTGAAAATTAGTGGTTGGGGGGATTTTTGGGACTGGAGACTCTTCAATGGTGATGGACCTCACCTGACAAGAGAGGGGGCTAGTGCACTAGGGCAGACGTTTCACATCTACATCATCTACATCAGATGATTAAACTGACTTTCAGGGTAGCCCAGATCTAGGGGATCCATGGTGGATGGTGAGCAGAAGAGGATCCTACACAACTTCCCCACATCCACAGGACAGTAACTGCAAAGAAGGTACAGTGAATGCAGTATGGTTTACAAGACCAAGGGGAGGAATACCAGTGAGAAGGAAAGTAAAAGGTACAAGCACAAACAAGGAGGGGAAAAAAACGTGAAAAGCAAAAGGATAGTAGCAGAGTTAGAGCAGGGGTCAAACGGAGCAGAGTATACCTTAACGCCAGGATCCTACGCAACAAACTCAGTGGGCTCCAGGTACTGATGGCAGACACTAAAGTGGACCTGGTGGTGGCCATGGAAATATGGGACACAGATAAAAATGACTGGGAGAGGACAGTACCTGGGTATTCACTGTTCAGGAGGGATAGAAGAATTGGTAAAGGGAGGAGTTGTCCTTTTGTCAAGGAGGACATTGAAGTGGCAGAAGATGGAAGTATAAGGGGTAGCAGTGGAGAGGATGAGTCAGTATGTATGCAACTTACAGCAGTCTCAAGCAGGAAAGTGCACTTAGAGGTGATCTATAGGCCTCCAGGACAAGGGGAGGAAGGAGACAGAGAACTCAAGGGGAACTTAAAAGAGACAGCAAAAGGGGAAATAGTGGAGGTGGGTGACCAGAACCTGCCTGATGTTGACTGATAGGTCCTAGTGGCCAAAACTGACAGGAGTCAGACATTACTGGACACCTTCCAAGACTGTCTACTGGTGCAGCTTGTTAAGGAACCTACCAGTTAGAATGTGATCCTTGATGTGGTGCTCACCAACTCAGAGATGGTGGTTGCTGTAGGAGTAGGGGAGCCGCTAGGGAACAGTGTCACAATGACATATGGTTTGAATTTGCCCTCGGGGCCGGCAACCCACAATCAAGAACCAGAGTTCTTGACTTCAGAAGTGTGGACTTCGATAGGTTGAGGGAACTGGTCAGGAATAAGTTAAAAGGGGTGGAGGACATAAGGGGGGTAGAAGAGAGATGGAGGGCAACAAAGGTAGCCATCTCGAGGCATCAAAGGCAAGCACAAGAACAGTATCTGAAAAAAAAAACAGTTTAAGAGAGGACTATGGTTCTCAGCTATGATAAGGAAAGCAATTAGGGCCAAAAAAGAAGGCCTTCTATAATTACAAGGAAAACAGGGACAGAAAGGGGGGATTATCTACAGAAAAACAGGGAGGCAAAGAGGGTCGTTAAGGAGTTGAAAGTGGACATGGAGCCACGTATCATAGAGGGGGTTAAGATCGGAGAACATTTATATATATATATATATATATATATATATATATTAATATATATAGTTGAAAAAAGGAAAATAAAAGGGGGCCTTGCATGGCTAGTTGAGGGCAGTAACACAGAAACATAAACTTTGATGGCAGATAAGGATCGCTTTGTCCACCTAGTCTGCCCATTTCCCTACATACTGGATAAGCTGTAGATCCTAGTTAATCAACCGCCTATTTCTTCCTTCCCCCCAAAAGAATGCCTTATGTCTGTCCCATGCATTCTTGAATTCTCCCACAGTTTTAGACCCCACAACCTTCTCAGGAAGGTGGTAGGGTGATAGAGGAGGATGAGCAAAATGCCACTGCTCTGAATGACTACTTTTGCTCAGTATTCACTAAGTAGGACTGTGGTTCCATGCCAGAAAGTGGCATCAAACCAGCCACTAAGGGAGTCCCAGAAATGAGGCAGCCTATATTTACTAGCAAGAGGGTCCTGAAAGGGCTAGCAGCCCTTAAGATAGATAAGGATCCAGGACTAAATCAGTTGCATCCAATGATACTTAGGGAATTAGCAGAAGAACTGGCTGAACCACAGGCTAGGCTGTTCAACAGCTCACTTAGGTCTAAAGACGTTCCAAGGGATTTGAAAATGGCAGACATTGTACCGCTTCATGGGGGTGGGGGGCAACCTGGGAACTACCGGCCTGTCAGTCTGACTTCAATCATGGGGAAGCTGATGGAATCACTAATCAAAGAGGACCTTGTGGACTACCTAGAGAGCAACAAGCTCCAGGATAGTAAGCACCATGGTTTTCTAGCAGGAAGGTCTTGTCATACTAGCCTGACCAATGAAGTAGGCAAGAGCCACACTGTGGATCTCTTGTGCTTTGACTTCAGCAAGGTTTCTGATTCAGCAACACTCAAAAGGTTGCTCAAAAAGATGGAAGACCTGGGTGTTTCTAAAACCACAGTGAACAAGGTGGCTTGTTGGCTAGAGGGGAGGCAGCAGAGGGTGGTGGTCTACAGGGTTAAATCAGAGGAAAGGGAGGTTATGAGCAGGATTCCACAGGGATCTGTCCTGGGTCCAGCCCTCTTCAACCTGTTCATTAGGGACATTGGTGAGAGAATCATGGGCAGGCTGTGTTTCTTTGCAGATGACACAAAACTATTTGGGAGGGTGGACAGTGATAAGGGAATAAGGGATGTGCAGAAGGACCTACAAAAACTAGAGGGGTAGTCAAAAGTCTAGCAGTTAAAACTCAATGCCAAAAACTGCCAAGGTAATGCATTTAGGGAAAGGGAACCCCAAGACGGAGTACTGGATTGGCGGAGCGAGACTTAGCATACAGAAGAAGAATAATGAAATCTAGGAGTTATCATCAGTAACCTCCTCAAACAAATGAATCAGTGCAACAAGGCCTAAAGCAAGACTAACAGGATGCTGTGATGAATCGAGAGTGGTATTGATAGTAGAAGAAAAGAGGTAATACCTTCCCTTTACAGATCCCTGGTGAGGTCTCACCTGGAGTACTGCATCTAGTTCTGGAGCCCTCACCTCAGAAAGGACAGGAAGAGGCAGGAAACAGTGCAGCACAAAGTAACAAAAATGATTCAGCACCAGCAGGGCAGATCCTATGAGGAGTGCCTCAAGGCACTGAACATGTATTCACTGAAAATCAGAAAGGAGAGGGGAGATGTGAAAGAGACCTTCAAGTTCCTTAAAGGAATTAACAAAGTAAACTGTGGGGAATTATTTGCCCTGAATACCAACTTGAGGTCACGTGGTCACAAGTGGAAATTAACAGGTGGGAGGTTCAAGAGGAATGTGAGGAAGTACTTCTTTATTGAAAGGGTGGTGGAACCTTGTAACAGTCTGCTGGCTGAGGTAGTGGGCAGAAACGCAGTCAGAAGATTCAAGCAGGCATAGCATAGAATAAATGCACGACGAGTGTTTTGACTCATTTATTTATTTATTGTTTTCTTTTTCTTTAAAAAAAAAAAATACATATCTGAGGATCAGTGGCAGGATTTTTAGGACAGTAAATTAATAACAAGCATTTGTCAATGCCGAATGTTTGCTTACTGGCATTGGCAGTGGTAGTGTAGAAGTTACAGAGCTGCGTAATAGGAATGGCAGTGAAGTATTGAACTGAAGCCAACCCCACCACCACCCTGCAGAGAGCAACAGGCATTGGGGTGTGCATTTCGGTTGTCAGGCATAACGGCCACGCCATTTCAACACACCCCACTCTGCAGAGACTGACAAGTGTCACGTGTTCCTTGGGGTCTTTGGCCCTTATGCGCACCCCATTTCATTAGGAAATACGGTGAGATGGGTGCAATATAGGAGAATGGGGTGAAGTTTGGGGCCGAGGAGTCCAAGGCATACCTCGATGCCTCTCAGTGACTGCAGGTGTGGAATGGTATGAGCATCACAGGCAAGAATCCCAAGTCACACCCCTGATTCCTGTCATTCTCTATAGGGTTGAGGCGATTTAGTTGAAAAGCCTAATACCTCAGGCATTCGTTGGTATTTTAACTCCAAATTTTCAACATGTTTGTTTTGTGACCCCACCTCATGAACAGGGGAATATCAGTTTGGTAGGCAGCTGCTTATGCACAGTGACTACGGATTTAGCACCACAGGTGCAAAAATATTCGAACAGGCTGTAAAAATGACAGCTGTACTCTGTCAGTGGGAGGTGTAAAATGGCTATGTTGCAAATGTGTAGTAAAATATTTAAAACAATTGTGAAGTCACGAGCTGCTCATAGAAACTGTGCAACGCACCCGTTATATAAGTAGCTTGGGGATATTTTATAGCAGATTGTCAACTCAGGCATTTTGGTGCCTCCGATCATGAACAGTGTCACTGTGATTTTCTTTATCTGTGCCGAACAATGATTTCCGACAGCGACCACGCTCTCTGCACTGAAAGTGTGAAAACACACTTGACCATGTTGTGAAAAATGGCAGCTGTACTGTTCATAAGGAAGTGTTGAAAAATGCCACTAGTGAAAATCTGGACTGAAAATATTACAAAGTCATGAAGTAACGAGGGTGCATGGAAACTGCACAATGCTCACTCGTAACACAGTCATTTATGGACTTTTGTCACCAAATTTTCAACATAGCCATTTAAGACTTCTGCTCATGAACAGTGTAACTGTGATTTTCTTAATCTGTCCTAAACATTGCTTTCAGACACCAACAGCACCATTGTGCGCTATATGCGATAACACATTTTGGGTGACATATGAAAAATTGCAGCTGTACTGTTCATAAGGAAGTTTAATAAAATGGACATGTTGAAAATCTAGAGTGAAAATATTAAATTTGCAAACTTACGAGCATGCATAGGAACTGCAGCAACGACGTCAGAAAAGTCATTTCTAGGCATTTTCCACCAAGTTTCAACATAGCCATTTTAAGACCTCTGCTCATGAACAGTGTCACTGTGGTTTTGTTAATGTGTCCCATACATTGAGCTTGCACACCGACTCGCGCCATTGTGCGCCATATGGGCGAAACACGCTTTGGGCAGGATGTGAAAAATGACAGCTGTACTGCTCATAAGGAGGTGTGGAAAAATGGCAATGTTGGAAATCTGGAGTGGAAATATTGAAAATTTGCAAACCTACGAGCGTGCGTGGGAACTGTGCAACGCATACTCGTAAAACAGTCATTTTTAGGAATTCTGTCACCAAATTTTCAATATTGTCATTTTAAGATCTCTGCTCATGAACAGTGGCACTGTGATTTCCTTAATGTGTCCCATACACTGAGTTCGCACGACTGCGCCATTGTGCGCTACATGGGCGGAAACACGTTTTGAGTGAGATGTGAAAAATGACAGCTGTACTACTCATAAGAAGGTTTGGAAAAATGGAAATGTTGAAAATCTGGAGTGGAAATATTGAAAATTCGCAAACCTATGAGCGTGCGTAGGAACTGCGCAACGCACGCTCGTAAAACAGTCATTTTTAGGAATTTTTTCACCAAATTTTCAACATAGCCATTTCAAGACCTCTGCTCATGAACAGCATCACTGTGATTTTCTTAATTTGTCACATACACTAATTTCGCACACCGACTGCGCCATTCTGCACTACAAGGGTGAAAACACATTTTGGGTGAGATGTGAAAAATGACAGCTATACTGCTCATAAGATGGTGTGGTGAAATAGCAATGTTGAAAATCTGGAGTGAAATATTGAAATTTGCGAACTTACGAAGCCTCGTGGAACTGCAATAGACGCATCGCTCAAACAGTCATTTTTGAATTTTGGCACAAATTTTCAACATGGAGTTAGGTCTCTTCTTAGGACGCACACCGTCATGGCAGTATTCCGTCCCAAGGGTGATTTCACAGTCACTTTGCGGTAGCACTGCTAAAAATCACCCTTCGGTCTTAATAACGCCATGACAGTGACATCATTCATGAGAAGGGGTCCCAAAACCCCATGTTGAAAATTTGGTGCAAAATTCCCAAAATGCCTGAGATATGCAATAAAGTTGAACCCTTCTATCTAGCCCATTATACAGCTTACCGCATTTCCTCAGTTCACGGTCACCTTTGAAGAGTGCAGACGTTTCCCGGTCCACTCAAGATCGCCGCGCCAGAGTCCGGAGGTATGGGGTGGGGGTGGGGAGGCGAGACGCAGTGGTGGTGCGGGATGTGGAGGGGTTGAGACGCTACCGGGACAGTTTTTGTTTTACAGGAAAAAAAAGACGTCAGGATTGCTTGCCACGCTTGGGTGGGCTCCCAGCGTGGCAAAATGACTTTGGGGAGTTCAGCCGACGGGGATTGGGCACCCCCATCAGCAAAAAACCTATTAGATGTTGCCACGCTGGGGTGGGCCTCAGCGTGGCACAAGGACTTTGGATGCTCAGTCGAAGCGGGGATTGGGCACCCCTGGCCGGGCAAATTATTGATTGCCACGCTGGGGTGGGCTCCAGCGCGGCACCAAATACTGGAAGGGGAGGAGACGATGCAGCGTGCCAATGGGGATTGGGCACCTGTCGCTATATCTCATGCATGGCGCAAGACGCCATGGGTTGGGGAGCTGCTGTGAGCAGCTTCTTATCACTGCTCACTGCCGAAGCTCTCTTTCAATCAGGAGGCTACTGCATTTTGGGAGGTCACAGACAGCTCCAAAATGCATTGGCTTACAGGGGCCACACCTGCCAGCCCTGCCTGAATTGGAGGAGGAGGTGACACACCTCCAAAATCTCCGATGATGGCACTATGTTTCTTGCACATGCATGCAAGCAAACATAAAAAGGGAACTAGGAGAGCTTCAGTAGCAGACAAGTAGTGGAATTGCAGTATAATGTGGAGAGTGGTGCAATGCAGTGGCTGTGGGGCAGCCATATTCAGGCAGACCTTCTAGACACTGAGGTGCTGCCCTATCTGCATGCATCTCTCTGGACAGCGGGAATAGGTAGCCAGATGCAGAGCGGAAGTAAACTGGGTCAGGAGTACCATCACCCCTATCCAGGGACCACCCAGTCCAATGCAGCTGCCTCAAAGGATGCCGAGAACAAGGAGCACTTGGATGACAGGGCTCAGGGAGGGTTAGAGCAGTCAGGCAGAGGCACATCCCAGATCCTATTCCACTCAAGAACTCATATGCCACACTGGCAAATGAGGACAACCAAATAGAGGTACCCAGAGAAGTGGAAGGAAAGGATGTGGAGGTTAGCCAAGGAGGTGACCTCAGCGGGGAAAGCAGTGGACCTCAGAAAAGGAGGAAGCGAATCCTGGTGTGGGACTCCATCATAAGAGGGATCCAGCTAGGAACACAGGAGGGGGAGGACAGGGAGGTGAGGTGCCTACCAGGTGCCACGGCATGGAGGGATGGAAGGAAGATCCTGGGGATCACTGGGAAGGCAAGACGGGAGGGTGAGCTGGATGTCATTATCCACCTAGGTACTAATGACCTGGCAAATGGGGAGCCAAAGGAAGTTCAGGAAGAGTTTAGGAAACTGGGAGGGGTCTCAGCAAGTAGCTACTTCTGTCACTTTCTGAAGTACTACCTGTGAGAGGCAAGGGAGAGCATAGGAGTGCATGCACCAGAACTTTAACTCATGGTTGAAGAACTGGTGCTGTGAGGAAGGGTTTGATTCATTGGTGACTGGGACCCACCTGGAGGATGGAGGTTTGTTCAAGCCTGACGGCCTGCATCCATCCTGAGGGGAATCCAAGACTCAATGATAAGTTTAATGCTACATTAACAAGCATTTAAACTAGCAAAGGGGTGGCAGGCCAGCAAGGAGGGTACCTACTTGCTCACCCCCACAGCTAGCAGTGGAACCAGTGAACCAGAGGAGTGGCTATCTCTGCAAAGCAGTGTGCAAAAGATGGAGATTAGTGCCCAAGAGGTGGATAAGCAGAAAACGGGCAAAATTCAGCAGAAGGGCAGACAGCAAGGAGAACCAGGGATAAATGACAACCAAGGAAGGGGCTGAAGTAGAACAGTGAAACAGTCTAGGGAGGTCAAATCATGGAAAGCCATGTGTGCAAATGCCAGGAGCCCTCAGCAACAAGATGGAAGATCTGAGGCTGTCATGGTACAGTCAGACTCTGGACATTGTGGCCATCACTGAAACCTGGTGTAATGATAACCATGACTGGGAGATGGCCATACCTGGCTACAACATATTCAGAAGAGATAGAGCAGGCAGGAAGGAGGAGGAGTGGCACTGTATGTGAAAAATGACATAAGGGCCACAGAGATCCAGAAGGAACAAAATGGGGAGAGATACTGTGGGTTAAGCTGGAAAGGAAAATGGGGACAGCCATCCAGACAGGTGTGGTCTATAGACCACCAGCCCAGGAGGAAGAAACAGATAGGAGTTGATGCTAGCCATCCAAAGGATGGCAGACAAGGGTGAGGTAGTACTGGTTGGAGACTTCAATGTTCCAGACGTGACTGGAGCATCCCAGCAGCAGCATCAACTAGGAGCAGATTTATCCTGGACTCTTCAGGGTGCCTTCCTGCCAACTGGTCATGGAACCAACTCAGCAGAAGGCAATACTGGACCTTGTGCTCACAAACAGGGACAGTGTGATGGGGGTAACAGTGGGGAGCACCTGGGAAACAGTGACCACCAGTCATTGTGGTTTGAAATCACAGAAAGAGCAGAACCAAACCACACAAAAACATATCCTGGATTTTAGGAGGCAGACTTTGGGAAAATGGGGAGATACTTGAAAGAGGCATTAAGGGGAATGGGACAGGAATCAGGGGTTGAGGAACAGTGGGCAGTATTTAAAATGGGGATTACAAGAACAACAGAATTATGCATTAAGCAGGTTAGCAAGAGGAAAAGGAAGAGGAGACCATTATGGTTTTCCAAAGAGGTAGCAAAGAAAGTGAAAGCCAAAAAGATTGCATTTAGGCAATACAAAAAGACACAGGCAGAAGGGGATAGGGAGAAGTACCAGGAGAAGCAAAGGGAGGCAGGGAGGTCAGTAAGGGAAGCCAAAGCTCAGACAGAAGAACACATTG
This sequence comes from Neoceratodus forsteri, assembly GCA_016271365.2. Lineage (NCBI taxonomy): Eukaryota > Metazoa > Chordata > Ceratodontiformes > Ceratodontidae > Neoceratodus > Neoceratodus forsteri. Next base: position 37,536,441 of record JADMNL010000029.1, on the reverse strand, counting down.
CAAAATCAGTGGGTAGAGGGGACAAAACCTTTTACAGGTACATAAGTGAAAAAGAAAGACAAAGGAGGGATAGACTGAAGGGAGGATGGGGCCCACGTGGAGGATGACAACAGTATAGCTGACATATTGAACAGGTATTTCTGCTCAGTCTTACTGAGGAAGAGGAGGGTAATGGGTCTGAAGGGAGTACAAGGGTGAGAATGGCAGAAATGGACACAAGTTCCTTTACACGAGAAAGGGTCCTGAAGGAACTGGAAGTAATAAGAGTTGATAAAGCAATGGGGCCAGATGGGAAACCCCAGGTCCTAAAGAACTAGAGAGGTGGTGGCTGAACCTCAGCTATCCTGCTTAGCCGATCACTGAAACAGGAGGTACCCAAAGACTGGAGGACAGCAGATGTAATCCCTTATACAAAAGTGGGAACAAAGAGGAAGCAGGGAACTACAGACCAGTCAGCCTCACCTCGGTAGTGGGAAGATCATGCAAGCACTACTGAAGGAGAGATTGGTGGAACATCTAGTTGTCAATGGACTACATGACCCAAGGCAGCATGGTTTCACCAGGGGAGGTCATGTCAGACCAACCTCGTTGAATTTTTGACAGGGTGACTAGGAGGTGGATCAGGGAGAGCAGTGGACATGGCCTATCTGGACTTCAGCAAGGCTTTGACACTGTGCCACATAGAAGACTATTACACAAACTGGGGAATATGGGTGTGGGCAGGACAGTAGTGTGGTGGGTAGGTAACTGGCTGGGTGGCGGACACAGAGGGTGGTGGTAAATGGCTGTCACTCCACAGAGGGAAGAGTGATCAGTGGGGGCACCACAGGGATCAGTGCTGGGACCGTCCTATTCAACATCTTCAACAGTGACATTGCACAGGATCTAGAAGGCAGAATTTCACTGTTCGCTGATGACACAAAGCTCTGTAACAGAGTAGACACACCAGAGGGTGTAGACAGAATGAGAAGCGACCTGCAGAAACTTGAAGAATGGTCAGGGGTTTGGCAGTTGAAATTCAATGCAAAGAAGTGCAAGATAATGCATATGGGCACAAAAACCTGGCACAATATATCAGTTAGGGGGTGAGGATATAGCATGCACCAAGCAGGAAAGGGATCTTGGGGTTGTCATCTCTGATGACCTCAAGGTAGGGAAACAGTGTGACAAGGCAGCAGGTAAAGCAAAATAGGATGCTGGGATGTAAACTGGGGGCATCATCAGCAGGAAAAGGGAGGTCATAACTGCTTATACCAGACACTAGTGAGGCCCCACCTGGAGTACAGTGTACAGTTCTGGAGACCATACCTACGTAAGGACATAGACAGGGTAGAGAAGGTTCAGAGGAGGGCAACAAAGATGGTGCATGGATTGCATCACAAGTCCTATGAAGACAGGTTAAAGGAACTGAACATGTACTCCTGGAGGAGAGGAGGAGAGAGGGATATGATAGAGACATACAAGTATCTTACAGGGAGGAACAGGGTGCAGGAAAACACTATTTTTAAGAGAAAAGATGTTCCAGGACTAGAGGGCATGGGATGAAGTTGGAGGGAGGACGATTCAGAGGAAACATGAGAAAGAATTTCTTCACAGAACGGGTGGTGGACAAGTGGAACACCCTGCCAGAGGAAGTGGTGGGGGCTGAAACAATCACGGGATTTAAGAATGCTTGAGATAGACATAAAGGAATTCTGGAGGTCAGGGTAAGGGGCAACAGACTTCTAGGAAAACAAACTGAACTTACAGGCTCAAATGGGCAGACTGGGTGGGCCATAGGCCCTTATCTGCCGACACTGTCTATGTATCTATGTATCTAAATGGAATAGTGGTTGCCTGGGGCAACAAGACCAGGGAGGAGAATGGGAATAGGATTGGGGGGGGGGTTAGTACCCTTGGGGAACAGTAGGTTGCAGGGAAGGTTCTGGGGATTGTAAGGAATATGGACAGACCAGATGGTCCTCTGGTCCTTTTCTGCCACCATTGTCTATGTTTCTAGTGCTATGGAGAGGAAAACTATCAGTGGCAGAAACCTCTTTGATCCTAAGATCAACTGATCTGCCAGGGTATGCCCCCAGGATGCCAACACTATTACAGTGAAAATGTCGATTTCAACAACATTGATGTTTTCGCTGTAATAGACCACCTGTGACCCAGCATTCTCTCGGTCTCTTCCGGTCCTTCACCCTCTCCCCGATCCAACTCTGACTCGGAGTTGGAATCCTAAAGATCGGGATGTGTGAGGGGCAGAGCCCCCTCAGCTGAAAAACAGCTGGGGTCTCCATTTAGATTTATGTCAACTGCAAGTTGTGGTTGACATAAATCCGTTGCTGTGGTGGACGTCAACAACTAAGTTGTTGAACCGGCATCATGGAGCCATCTGCCAGCTATAGTAAGAGTAAAAAATGTCTTTCTTCTATTCCACTTTTAATTCCAGGCTCCTGCAAACTGGTGTTCCAGTCCATTGAAACATGTTGAACAGCAGCAAACCCAGCACCAGTCCCTGGGGCCCTCCACCAAGCCAACCCTCCATGCTGACCACTCTCTGCTTACTACCTGCTGGTCAATTTGCTGACCATCTGCTACACACCATGTAGACTCCATACTGTGCTACTAGTGTCAAAAGCCTTGCTGACATCCAGACAGGCTACCTGCACCACCCTGCCACCTCCTTAATTACCACCTTGAAGAAAGCAATCAGTTGGGTTTGCCAGGATGTACCTTGTGTGTCCCATGCTGTGCTTTAGAAAACAGCCCATTTTCATCCACGTGCTGAACCACTTTATGATGGACTCAAACACTTTTCCAGTCAAGGAGGTAAGGCTCCATAGGTCTATAGTTAGTTACCTGGGTCTGGCCATGTCCCTTTCTTGAATAGGGGGATGACGTTGGCTCTTTTTCAATCCTCTGGCACTCTCCCTGTCTCCAAGGAGAGCTGAATGATATCAGCGAGGGGGCTGAGCCAGAACCCATTTCAGCTCCACTATAACCTACAAGTGGATACCATCCTGACCTTGGGATTTTCTAGGAGTCACATCCTCCATATGTTTGCTTACCAATTTCAGCATGATCTGCACCTCTCATATAACTTTCACCCCAGCTAGCAAAGTCCCTAGACTTCCTAGCTGAATTATGACACAGAGTCGTTACTGGCTGCCTCTACTATTCCCACTTCCTTCCTTGATCCCCTGTGCAATACTGTTTTTCAGGCTAGCTTTGTCCTGGGCAATCATGACCCTGCATTTCTTCTGTAATGCTTAATACAGCATTCCTCTTGCCTCTCGGTTGTAAAAATCCTTCCACTTATCATACATCCTCTCCTTCTCCCTTAAAAGGAAAAAGAACAGTTACCTAAGAACTTACTGTAACAGTAGATCTTCGAGGGGATCTCAGGCATCAGGTACTTAGGAACTTCACTGTCGGTGAATGGGGAATTCACACGGAAGATTTTCAGCAGTACAACTGGGCCTACCTATGCCGTCAACATCGGCCGATGTCACCAACCCTATAAAGGCACGGGTGGGCCTGCACCTCCACATACCCCCGGAGATGAAGACAGCAAGGCAGATGCCCTGGGGAACCAAGGAGAGTGAGGGACCCAGCTCTCTGAGAAGGATGGAGACAGCAAGTAGCCAGGTCCTGAGAAGGAGCCCCCCAAAGCAAGGTGGATGGTAGGAGGGAAATAGACCTGATGGCTGAGATCCCCTCAAAGATCTACTGTTATGGTAAGTTCTTAGGTAATGGTTCTATCTTCTTCAGGGTATATCAGCCATCAGGTGCTACCATAGGAATGAGTCTCAAGTAGTGATCTGAGGGCTGGACTCCACAAACTTAAGATAGGAGGTGAGAACCAACCTACCCCACCCAGGACCTTCATAAATATAAGACAGAAGGCCTGGAGAAAACTGAACAGCAGAGGGCTCCTTAAGCGTAAGACAGGAGACTCTGCAGAGCAGCCCTGCCAAAAACCTGCATGTGCTTGAGGCAATGTCCACACTGTAATGCTTGGTGAAGGTGTAGACAGTGCTCCAGGTGGCTACTGGGTAAATATCAACAGCTTAAGACTCCTTTGAAACAAGCCACTGAGGTAGCCATACCCCTGGTGGAGTAAGCTTTCACAGCACCAGGCAACCCTTTGCCATACTTATTGTAGCAGAACACAATGCAATTTACCAACCATTTTGATAAGCATTGCTTAGAAATGGAAATGTCCTCTCTACTTGGGGAGAAAGAAACAATTGCTTAGACTTGGACTCCTTAGTCCACAGCAGGTAATACTTCAAAGTTCTGTGCACTTCTAACGTATGGAGCAGTGTTTCCCCTGGATTGTCACTCTCCAGAAAATAAACAGGAAGGTGGATAAACTGATTGAGTGTGAACTGAGAAACCACCTTAGGGAGAAACTCAGGATTTGTGTGCAAAGAAACCATGTCTTTGTGAAAAATCAAATAAGGTTCCTTTCACCAGGGGTCCTGAAGTTTTGAAATTCTTTGAGCCGGAGTATTTGCAACTAAAAAGAGTGCTTTCCAGGAGAGAGAGAGAGAGAGAGAGAGAGAGCAAATCGCAAGTCACAATTGGTTCAAAAGGAGACAGTCAACTTTTCCAAAACAAAATTCAAGTCCAAAACTGGGACTGGGGAACAGATAGAGGGTTTCAGATGCAGGATGCCCCTGAGAAAGGTATGGGAGACATCCAGCTGAGCAATTGTGCATCACCTATGGGCTCTTGGAAGGCAGAAACAGCCAAAAGGTGTACCTTGAGAGAGTATACTAGAGACCTGAGTCAGACAGGGAAATCAAGTAGTCCAGGACATACTTTACAGGACAGGTTAAGGTGTCCAGGGAATACTTGGCAGCCCAGATGGCAAACCGCTTCCACTTCATGGCGTAAGTGGCGCGGGTGGAAGGCTTGCAGGCGGCCACTAATACATCCGTAACCCTGTTAGAAAACCTGAACTGGCAATGGCTACCTCCTCAGGAGCCATACATGCAGATGGAGGGACCAAAGATTGGGATGGACCAGGGTCCTCTGATCCTGGGTCAGCAGGTTCCTGCAAAGGGGTAGAGGGACTGGAGGTTCCACCACCAACTACTGAAGCAGAGGGAACCATATCTGGCGAGGCCAGAACTGTGCCCCCAGAATCATGCAGAGTCAGCAACGGATAGTTGGATCCGATGTGGATCCATTTACCAGATCCCTGGGTTAGACTAATGAATCCATCGGATCCAGCAATGGAAAGCTGGATCCAATGTGAATCCATTTTTAACGGATCCATCAGATCCATTCTGGTCAACAAATCCATTTGGTGGATCCGGGAAGGTTGGATCCGCAGCCGGATACTGCTAGATCCACTATCTGATAAAAAACCTGGTATCTGGTGAGATCCAGATTTATAGGATACTATCTGTGCAACACTGGCCATCACACGTTATTTCTGGGATTTTAGGTCACCATATTCAAATTATTCTGCACCACTAACATTGAAATGTCTGATGTCATAAGATGCCCCCTCTAGTCTTTATATATGTATTTGGCCTGTAGGAATCATTACCTTGGCTTTTGAAACAGATAGTGACTTGGTCATACATCCTACAAGAAACAGGTGTGCATTACAGTTTGAAGGGAATACATCTGATAGGTTTGTGGATGTCTCCTGTACTACTTAGCAGTGCAAATAGCATTTTGAAACTTATAGTGGGGAGACTATATAGCTTGGTAGTTGAGTTTCAACACTCTACCCAACCACGTTTTGGGTGGCTTATGAGTACCAACAGTTTATATTCTTTGATGATGATGATCGGCTCATAAGCTATATTTCCGACACGTTTGTAGAAGTTTGGTAGCTCTGTTTATTTTTATTTTATTTACTATTGATAACCAGGTAAGTGCACTAGACAAAAACCTGCCCATTTTCAGGCACGACCAGGAAGAGTACGTTACAGGCAACAAGAATTTTACAGTAAGTAGTTTTACAGAAGATATGAGCCTTGCACATTTCAGGGGGTTTACAGTGGTAAGGATCAGAGTGTTAGTCCAGAAGATGAAAAACATCAAACAAAAACAACAAATACACTTCAAATGATACCTTTTAATGGGCTAGAAAATGTTTTAAAAGAAGAGTTTTTCCTTTTTTTTTCTATAATGGTACTTTATGATCCTTTTCTCAGGTCTGCCAGCCCCTAACACCTGGAGCCCCCCCAGCCTTGTCAACCACCATCCCGGAGGCTTACAACCCACCACTTCAGTGCCCAATAGTCTGCCCCCCTATGGCGGAGCTCCTTGGGCTCCCCAAGCCTGAGAAGAGTTTAGCTCAGATACTGTGGCAGGTAGCCCAATGGGCGACGCAGGTCCTACCAAGGAATGCAGCTTCATTTGGCTGCAGTGAAGCTGGGTTTTTCCTGTTTTTCTTCTGTTTTCCCTCCCGGAGTGCCTCATGGGCATGGACTGAGGGAATGTCCCAGCCACAGGGCACCCAGCGTCCTGTTGTGGCTTCAGTCTGCACAGCCACCTGTGGTCACCCAGGGGCAGTAGCATGTCGGAGCATACAGAACTCCTTCCCCCAGAGGAGGACAGTGTCCTCTGGGATGCTCAATCGTCCTTCCCCTGGTCAGTCCACAATGACTCAGCCTCACTTCTGAACTCCTGCGAGACTAGTTTTTAATAATTTCAATGTGCTTACGGGAACTGGATAAGATATGAGATGATGCTTACATAACTTGATTTGCTTTGTGGCTTTCCACCTCTCTATCCATGGAATATACCACCCTGTAGAGGCACAACACAAGGAACCCTAGAGGAGGCTCCCCCCCCAGAGGTGCTGGGAATGAATGAGTCGACTAAAGGTAGGTTAGGAAGAAGTCCACGGGTAAGAGAGATGAGCCACTGGAGGAGGTGGGGTGGATGGTGGGCAACTAAAAAGAATCCTGGGGAGGCCCAGGATGTTGTGACATTTTAAGATCGATGGGGGAGTGACGTTGTTGCTTCGCCCATTGAACCTCAGGCTTAAAACCCTCCCATTCAATGTGCTTATGCAACTGGATAAGATATGAGATGATGCTTGTGTAACTTGATTTGCTTTGTGGCTTTCCACCTCTCTATCCATGGTTTATACCACCCTGTAGGGGCACGATGCAACGAACCCTAGAGGAGGGCTCCCCCCCACAGGTGCCGGGAATGAATGCATCGGCTAAAGGTAGGTTAGGAAGAAGCCCAAAAAGAATACCCAAAGATGTCACACTTCGAAGAGGTTAGGATGATGAATGAATTATGTGAAGAGAAGGGCTAACTTCCTAAGGAGAGAGGGGAAAGCCGAGGCCACCATCCACCTCCATCCAACAGCGGAACCTAACTAACTAATGTGGAGAAGCACTAACTCTAATTAATATTATGACCATTGGCATGGATGACAGGAAAAACCCCCTTTGAGGAGGAAACCTCTGGGGATCCAAGGCCTAGGTCGTCTTCCCTCCAGACTGACGACGTTTGATTTGAGGATGTATGTCAGTAAAGAGAATGGTTCATAGATGAGGGATATAAGTAGGGAATATGATGATGGGATAGGAAAAAACTCCAAAGAAGCACAAATTAAAGAAGGAACATGAGGCAGCAGGGACCCAAGAGGGTATGCTCAAGTAGTCGATCGGAGGAGCAGTGGTTATCTATATGAAGGGTATCCAGATGTGCTCACTAGGATATTCCAGATGTGCTGATGAGAAGACCGAGGCAAATGTAGGCTGGCTTGATTGAGTGATGCGAGTAAGCAAACACTGAGGTTGAAGAGGAATGCTTGAGTATGCGATGTGAACAATTATTAGACTCTAAACGATTAGAGTCTGAATGATTGAATGATTAGACCTTGAATGAGGAGACCCTGAGGTTGTAGTCGAGGAGGTAGCATAGGATTCAGTGAGAGGAACACTCGAGTAAGCAATGTAAATAGATAAACCTTGAGGTAAGGATGAGTGAAAGGAAATGCTGAATGATTACTGGATTTATGAACTCGATATGACTGGAGTTATGAACTCGTTACATGCGGCTGGATGGCCGCGGTTGATAGGTGGCATAGGAGGTATGGTAGGTATGCCCAAAAGAAATATCGGTAGCAGGCCATGAGTGGATCGCATCCCAAAGATCCGGTATTGATGTGGAAGAAGAGGAGACTGGATTGAAATGGAACAAAGGTAACATGCTCAATGGAGCGATGCAAATGAAGATGCTTGAGGAGGCAGACTCAGAGGCCAAGAAAGCGAGTCAAGAACCAGAGGGTAAGCTCAGGATGGCAATCAAGGGGAGTCAACTCAGATGACAAAAGATGAGGAGGGAAGCCATGAGTGGAAATAATCTACTATGGGCAGGACGTGAAGAAGTGTTGGCTGAGGAAGGTAACAGAGAAACAGATGAGGCACGATAAGGGTTTGACGCCAGGAAGTCAGGTATGGGAAAGCGAGGTATGAAAGTAGGAAGGATGGGAAGGAGGCCAATAGGTAGCAGTGGATGCAGCCAGTACTCAGGGAAGGATGAGGAGTGAAGCCAAAAAGGGAGGGAGAAATATTACAAGGAGATCGAGGTGGTTCGAGGTAATAGAGAGGGGAGGAGGGCAAAAGAGAGGGAAGCAATGGAGAAAAATGAGGTTGGGGCTGAAATAGGCCAGAGATGGGTAGGAGTCATGATAGGTAGGCCTCAGGAACCAGAGATGTGCAATATCGAGTGCAAGTCAAATGGAGACATCTTAGGCAAGCAGATTGAGCGAGTGAATTAGAGGAACAGGCGAAGCGAGGTATGGGGGACCGGAGAGGGCTATGTACAATGCGGGAGATAAGCCCTGGAGATGGGCATGCATAGGGGCCATGATAAGTAATCAGAATGAAGCCATGATGGCTGGCACAAGTAAGGTAAATAGGAGTGGATGAGGGACTAAGAGAGAAAGGAGACTCCGAGGCAAATAAGGCATGCTCCAGGATGAAGACGACTGATGATGAGAGCTGCAGAGGTGCAATGGTTCGATGAGGAAGCAGGAGAGGGAGTATATGCTGAGAGAGATGATGCAAATGGAGGAGTCATGGTGCCATCTAGTGGTGAAAAGCAGGAGCACAGCAGACTCTGGGCCCGAAATTAGCCAATGAGGTAGATGAGCAGCAATCCTCCCTGAAGGGAACAGCATAGAGAGACTATCACGTCGGATTCCTTGGCCAAGAACTTCCATAGGTGAGGGGGTGCCCACTAGGAAAGAGTCAGATGAGCCAGAAACACAAGCATAGAGAATCGGAATAACCAGAGGGAACAAGGCTAACACTGCAAAAATACAATGTCCCCACAGAAACACTGAAATGCAGCTCAGGAGGAACACGGCAAATACGATTCAAACGATGGCTACCATGACCCAGTGTAAACATAAATATCACTTTTTTTTTGGTAGTTTGTTTTCTCCCCTCCCCCAGCCATCTGCTAGGACAGGACCCCCCTAAACGATCCCATGGCTGACCCATGCCCGGTGGAAGCCTTCCACTGCAGCAGAAGAAATGGAGATATGCACACAGGTTGGGAATGGGGCACAAGATCTGTGAAGAGAAACCACTGCAGTACTTTCTCACAAATTCAGACTGGTCGCTATGGCAAGAGAAAGACAGCCAAGGGTGACATGCTAGGGAATGAACGAAGAAACAAAAATACGGGGGCAAAACAGCTTGCTTGTGGAACACAGAGGTTGAACTATAAAATCCAACAGAAACGAATAAAATTAAATTCTGAATAGCAGATAGAAACTACAAGGTTCATGGTTCCTCCAATGAGTACCAGCCAAACATACCGGAGCTGAGGGCATCTGAAACACGATGGAAAGTGCAGGGCACTCGACATCCCAACGAAGGCTCCGATTCCCTGAGAGCATACTAACGCAGGTCTGACGAGCACAGCAGAGGAGATATTCAGAGTCGCAGATGGTGCACAGTATCCCAAACAGCGCAGGAGAAACCCTTGGATGAGGAAGAACGGCCTGTTACCAGCTGCAATGGCCTGAGGGAGAAGGCAGCACCAAAACAGGACAATGCCTGAAGTGGGAAGGGAACAAAGACGCTCCAAAAAGGAGAAAAGGACAAAGCAATGCAGCAGGGCTGAGGAGAGGAGCGCAGAGGCGCTGAGACAGGGCAGGAGGAAACAAGAAGAGGAACAGCAGCGCGAGGAGCAGGGAAGGAAAGGCCAAAACGATGGAGTGCGCCAACGGCTGGTGCGCCACCGGGCGGACAGCAGGGCGAGTCAGGGAAGGGACAGGAAGAACGAGCACGCTAGGGAACGAGCAGGCAGCCGGAGGCGCTGTAAGAACAGGGGAAGCATGAGGTGAAAGATGAGGAAGAGCGGCACCTCCGGCCGCAACGAAAAAGAATCCTAGGGAGGCCCAGGACGTTGTGACATTTTAAGTTTGATGGGGGAGTGATGTTATTGCCCCACCCATTGAACCTCGGGCTTAAAACCCTCCCATTATACTTTACTCATTGGGTCAGTGGAAGCAGTACTGGAGTTCAGGCCAGATTTATGTAGGTTGAATGCTGATTCAAACTACATATACATAAGCATATACATAGAAGGCAGTAAAGCACAGTGGCCAAGATCACTAAACTGCAAACCAGGACCTGGGTTTAAATCCCATCACACCCTTCTTGCATACTGTGTAATGCTGAGCAAGTCACTTAACTTCCTTGTGCTCTTAGGTTGCACCTGGAAACAAGATCTGGCTTAGTGTGCCTTTCCTGGTTAAACAATTTCCCCCTCTTTCCCTATACAGTGAATATGCCATAGGCTGGCTAGAAATACTCTATTATATTTAATTAAGCTGCAGGTTCCAGTCTCTATGACCTGGCAGGAGGCTGTATGAAAATAAATCACACACACACACACATATATAACTGCTTTTCTGTCAAGCTTTATAGGAGAACTGCATTGAAACTGTAAGACTTTTTCCCCAGTAGGAGCTATTTTTATGTTGCTTTTGCGCAAACATGTTGTGGCAGCTCGCTGCAGAAGCAGGTTGTGGAGGTGCAGCACTGTTGTGGCCAATGCCCCCAATGCCTTTTGAGGCTTGGCCCGCTTTCCCAATGGGGTGGCACACTGCTGCTGACACTAGTTTAGCCAGCATGCCACCACCTTGAAACGTTTTAGACGCTGCAATCAGGGGCCACCTCGTCATTGCAGTGTCAGCCATTCCGCTGCAATGAGGAAGCGACCTGTCATTGCAGGGCGGTCCCTTGCATTCCCCGACCCAGTTTGCCGACAGGGAGCCCAGTCCCCATCAGTTTCTGTTGTCTGCCGAGGGGGTGCCCAATCTCCCTCAGCATCATGTCCCCTTCCCCTGTTTCTTTGCCAATGGGGTGCCCAATCCCCATTGGCATGTTCCTCCATTCTTGTGTGCCGAAGGTGCCCAGTCCCCCTCGGCTCATGAGACCCCCCCAGTACGTGCCGATGGGGGTGCCCAATCCCTGTCGGCTCCAGTCCCTCCCACCCCAAAGCACGCAGGTGTCATGCTGGGAGCCCACCCCAGCATGCCAAAAGTACCTGCTAAAAGGGAAAACCGTCCTGCAATGTCTATTTTTTTAACCCTGTAAAGAAGAAAACAGTTCCTCACTGTCTGCGCACCCTCCCCAACCTGCGCCCACCCACTGCATACCCCACCTCCCCACACACACACCCCCCTCACCCCATACTTACCTCCGGAGCCTGGCACAATGATCTTCAGTGGACCAGGAACATGTAGGCACTCTTCAAATCCGACTGCGAACTAAGAAATGCTGGTAAGCTGTATAATGGCATAAATAGGGTTTTTTCAACTTTGCTGCATATCTCAGGCATTTTTTGGAATTTTGGCACCACATTTTCAACATGGGATTATTAGGACCCCTCCTCATGAATTCAGCCACTGTCATCGCGTTATTCAGTCCTTAAAGGTGATTTCGTGGTTGCTGCATGGAATCTCCTTTTGGGACTGATTAATGAAATGTCAGTGCCAGTGTTCATGAGGTGGGCTCTCAAAAAGCCTATGTTGCAAATTTAGTGGAAAAAATCCAAAAAATGACTGTTTTACGAGTGTGCATTGCACAGTTAGTACGCACGCAGTAACTTCGTGAATTTGCAATATTTTCACGCCAGATTTTCAACATTGACATTTTTTCACACCTCCTTATGAACAGTACAGCTGTCATTTCCTCATCCTGGCCAAAATGTGCTTTTCGCACTTCTGGCAGAATAACGTGGTCGCTGTGGGAAATCAGTGTTTGGGACAGATTAAGAAAATGACAGTGACACTGTTCATGAGCAGAGGTCCTAAAATGCATATGTTGAAAATTTGGTGACAATAGTCCATCAAATGACTGTGTGTGCATTGCGCAGTTTCCACGCACCCTTGTAACTTCGCAGATTTGTAATATTTTCGCGCCACATTTTCAACACTGGCATTTTTTCACACCTTCTTATGAACAGCACAGCTGTCATTGTTCACACCCTGGCCAAAACATGTTTTGCACTTCTGGTGCAGAATGGCATAGTCACTGTGGGAAATCAGTGTTTGGGACAGATTAAGATTGAGTGAGTGAGAGGGGCGAGTGACTGAGCTCAACTGAGCTCTGCTGGAACTGCTGCGGATTTTTTTGTGGGCAGAAAAAGGCCCCAATGCAGGCAGGAGCCCAGTACAAAAGGGCAGCCTGCAGCGCCGGGAGAAACAGAATGAGAGAGCGAGTGAGGGAGGGGGAGTGAGCGAGCTCAATGGAGCTCTGTCGGGACTGCAGCAGATTTCTTTGTGGGCAGAAAAAGCCATCAATGCAGGCAGGTGCCCAGTACAAAAGGGCAGCCTGCAGTGTTGGGAGAAATAGAATGAGCGAGTGAGAGAGGGGGAGTGAGCGAGCTCAATGGAGCTATGCTGGGACTTTAGAGTTGCCCACCTTCCTGCCCAGTGTCCTCTGTGGTCCTATATTACATCAGGGTCTCAAGAGTGGAGACAAAGCAATGATTGGATACTTTTAGGATTGTTGTAATACAGATTAAGTTGTTCTGTTTATTTCTCTAACTGAGCTGAGTAATAGATTTGGTAGACAAAATCCAAAAAATGATTGTTTTACGAGTGTGCGTTGTGCAGTTGCTATGCATGCTCGTAACTTCGCGAATTTGCAATATTTTCACTCCAGATTTTCAACACTGGCATTTTTTCACACCTCTTTATGAACAGTACAGCTGTCATTTTTCACATCCTGGCCAAAAATGTGTTTTCGCACTTCTGGCGCAGAATAGCGCAGTCGCTGTAGGAAATCAGTGTTTGGGACACATAAAGAAAACCGCAGTGACACTGTGCGATGAAAGTCCATAAAATGACTGTGCTACGAGCGTGCATTGTGCAGTTTCCACGCACCCTTGTAACTTAGCAAATTAGTAATATTTTCACGCCAGATTTTCAACACTGGCATTTTTTCACACCTCCTTATGAACAGTACCACTGCCATTTTTCACATCCTGGCCAAAATGTGTTTTCGAGCTTCTGACACAGAATAGCGCAGTCACTTTGGGAAATCAGTGTTTGGGACAGATTAGGATCAAGCGAGTGAGAGAGGGGGAGTGACCGAGCTCAACTGAGCTCCATCAGGACTGCTGTGGATTTCTTGGTAGGCAGGAAAAGGCCCCAGTGCAGGCAGGAGCCCAGTACAAAAAGGCAGCCTGCAGCATCAGGAGAAACAGAACAAGCAAGTGAGAGGGGGGAGTGAACGAGCTCAATGGAGCTGTGTCAGGACAGCCGCGGATTTCCTTTGTGGGCAGAAAAAGGCACCAATGCAAGCAGGAGCCCAGTACAAAAGGGCAGCCTGCAGCGTTGGGAGAAATAGAACGAGTGAGTGAGAGCAGGGGAGTGAGTGAGTGAGCTCAAAGGAGCTCTGCTGGGACTTTACAGTTGCCCACCCTCCTGCCCAGGGTCCTCTGTGATCCTATATACAGCAGGGTCTCTGGAGTGGAGACAAAGCAATGATTGGATACTTTAGGACTGCTGTAATAATACAGATTTAGTTGTTCTGTTTATTTCTCTAACTGAACTGAGTAATACTTGGAGTGCAATAGGATTTCTAACTGGGCTAAGTGAAACTATATGAAAGCCGAGAACAAAAAGTATGGTAGCTGAGGGGTGAAAAATGAACAAGGAGGCTTTAGGATTGCTACAGTAGTACAATATCTAATGGATGAGATTTGAGACTGAATTACTCCAGTAGGCAAGAGGTCAGTAGGGGGACTAGTGTGGGGGCAGGGAAGGGAATTTGAGTAAATAGGGGCCTAACAGCTGTAATACGGTACTGAACCTGGGAGTAAGAGCTCGTAACATAAGATGAGGGCCAAAATGGGGCAGGTGCCACATGTCAATAGGGTGGGCATCTTTGGAAGGGTGGAGAGGTGTACAGGGTGTGGGTCTGCCATGATCCTGGACTGGGCTTGGAGGACAGGGGGGTTGTATGGACTGTAGATGACTGGATAGTTTGAGGGAGGCACTGTGGAGGTTAGGGAGGAGTGTAAGTGGCAGGGCAGATGAGTATGGTAGGCATCCTGAGGTGGAGAATAGGGGATGGCAAAGGGGGATGGAGGAAGAATAACTAGGGACTGAAACTGACTCCAGTAACAGAGGCACTAGCAGAAAAGAGAGGAGAAAGGAGGGGGTGCCCGAGGTGAGGGCAGGGGGCCTCCTGATGGGAGAAGAAGAGACCCCGAGGAATACCGGGGGGAGAGAGCAGATGGCTGTGGGTAGAAAGGGACCATGGGTGGCATGGAGGAGAACAAGTAGGATGGGGGAACCAATAGGGTGAAGAGATGTAGGACAGGTATCGACTATGAATAGATTCGAACCTCTGCTATGAGACAGAGAGGGGGAGCAGGAACACACTGAAAGGGGGAGGACAAGCGGGGCATGAGAGGGATGGCAACAGATAGGGGAAGAGATAGCGAGGACAAAAGGGTAGAAGGGGCTAGTAAGGAAGGAGGGGTGGTGACAGAAGGAGAGAAGGCTACGGGAAGGGGAAGGATGGGAGGGGCATCACTATCGGGGTCGAAGGGAATGGGGGCTCTAAATTGACAACAACAGGGATAGGAGAGGGGTTGGAAATCAGCAGGGGAGGAGGGGAGGTCAACATGGGAAGCCCAGTAGGAAGTAGTCAGGCTGGGAAGGGGTTCAAGTGGGATGGGAGGAATAAGGCAGAGAAAAGGGGTGAGGCAGAAGTAGGGGGTACAGATACAGAAGTCACAGAGGTGCAGCTGGCAGGGGTAAGGGACATGGAAGAACAAATACTGGGGTGGTGGAAGGGGCATTAGAAGGGAAAGGGGGTAAGGGGAAAGGGGGTACTCATCCAGGGGATTCTATACTGAAATGGGTGAGATGGGGCAGAAAGGGGGAAAGGCACAGCCATATTTGGGTTGAAGCTGTCCCCAGGTTGACTGCAGGAGGGGCAGGACAGGCACTGTTCAAGTGTGCAGTGAGGGGGAGAAAGAAATCTCATTTGCTGTTGCATGTGGGTACAAATGACTTGGCGAAGGACACTGTGGAAGTAGTGAGGGGGAGGTTTGAGTACTTGGGCAGGCAGTGTGAGGGGGTGGGGAAGTCAGGGACATTCTTGGAGGTACTGTCGGTACCATGTGCAAGCACGTGGAGAAAGGGTAGGCTTCAGGAGTTTGAGTGGCTGAGGGATTGTGTCTCATGAAACATTATGGGTTAGTGACTAACTGGGGTAGGGTCTGGGGGGGAATAGTGACTTGTACGCAGGGGACAGGATACACTAGAGCAGGCAGGGGAAGGGAGTATTAAAGGCAGCATTGCTGCCGGGCCACTGGTGCTGAGGGTTGAAGCGCTGGATGCCACACCTCGCGCCATACTGGTGACCCAGGTTCAGATGCAAGCCTGGGCCACCAGGTGTTGGCAAAGGAGTAATAGGATTGAGCATCCGGAGGACTGCTCTCCTATCCCAGGGCGGGATCCAGGGACCCACCACTCTGTAGCGGCACCTGATGATGACCGCAGGCAGTACTACAGCGGTGTAGTAAAGGGTGGCAGAGTGTGGTGGACTTCGGCATGCTGTGCTTAAGCGTCATTGCACGCCTGCAGTCTGCAAAGGGGAGAAAAGTGGAAAATGGGCTATGGTCAGGCAGCATGAGCTTCTGACCCCCCTGCCCACCCCAAATGGCACCTCCTCAACCGGATCCTGCTCCTGTGGGTTGACCTGGGAAAGTCCTCACCACCCCACCATGGGGGTAATCCATGGAGGTGAGCAGGTCAGCCTGATGTCGGGGGCAGGGCTGGGGGGGGTCGGTCAGGATGACCAAGCTGACCATAGCCCAGTGAGAAAATATGTAAAAAAAAAAAAGGCAGGATTAGAGTGGTATATCTCTACTAAGGTGGAATTAAACAAATGGGGGGAGGCCAAAAGACTGAGGTTGGTAGAAAGGTCCAGACAGGGGAGCCTGATGAGCTCACCACCCTAGATATAGGTAAAGGCGGAGGCGTAGTAACCCTGGGAGGGGGCGGGCAGAGTGGTCTGAGTGTAATAGAGAAGGCACCACCACCCAGTAAGAATAAGGAGGAGAAAGGGTGCGGACTACCGGGAAGAGAGAGACACAGGCCAAGGAGGAGAAGAGTGAGGAGAAGGTGGGGTATGGGTGGAAGGTGGTCTGACTAAATGGATAGAGAACTGGTTACAGGGAAGGGTGCAGAGGGTGGTGGTGGTGGGGTAACTGTTGGCACCCAGAGCAGTGACAAGTGGGGTGCCGCAGGGCTCAGTGCTTGGCCCAATGCTATTTGGGCTCTTTATCTCTGATATAGCACACAGAGTGGGGAGCAGGGTTAGTCTGTTTGCACATTATACCAAATCAAATGCAAATAGTTATTGTAGCAGAGCCCCCCCCACACACAAACACATACACATTCCCTGAAAAGTTGCTTAAAAGCCTGCAATTCATTCAAATCAATTTCATTTTTTTACTTACTTGGGGTTCAATGCCAAAAAGTGTAAAATCATGTACCTAGGGCATAGGAACCCCGATGCAGGATATAGGATGGGGAGAGGTACTGATACTCACTAGACATGAAAGGGTCTTTAAGGTTATTATATCAGAGGACCTCAAGGTGGAGAGTACAGTGTGACAAGGCTATGGGCAGGGCGAATTGAATTCTGGGGTGCATAAGGACTGGCATCTCCAGTAGGAGGAGGAGGGATGTTGTGCTGCCATTGTATCACTCCCTGGTATACCCCTAGCTGGAGTACTGTGTCCACTTTTAGAGTTCACACTTCAGAAAGGACATAAGGTGGAGGTTTTCCAGAGGAGGGCAACTAAAATGGTTCAGAATTTTCACAGGAATCCCTACAACAAAAGGCTGAATAATCTCAACATGTACACTCTGGAAGAGAGGAGGGCGAGAGGTGACATGATCAAGACCTACAAACTACCTCACAGGGGTAAAGAGGGTACAGTTGGGGAGTTACCCTCAAATGAAGATGAGTACCCAAACCAAGAGACATACAATGAAGCTGGGGGGGGTGGCATTCAGGATAGATGTGAAGAAATATATCTTCACTGAAAGGGTGGTAGACGCCTTGAACAGACTGCCAGGAGAAGGGGTGAAAGCTAAAATGGTAAGAGGCATGAAGCATGCATGTGATAAACATAGGGGTATATTAGAAAAAGGGGAAGGAGGGGGTCTACGGAGATCAATAAGGCTATGGAAGTTGAGTAGATTCAAGTTCATTGCAGGAAAAATCCATTAAACAAGGTCATTCACAAGGAGGTCCTGATGGACGCGGGCAGAATAAGACATGCAGTAACATATACAGGCAGGAGTTACAAGTAGATAGAGAACACTTGGGCAGACTGGGTGGGCTGAGTGGTCCTTTTCTGCTGACAAATTCTATGTTTCTATGGCCTCATGTCTTAATTCAGGTGCAGTGTTTATTTAAAGTTGGGCCTACCATACATCCAGATGTAAGGTACAGTAAATTACCGAATTAGATGTAGCCCACTTACAGTACGATAAACAAAACCCCAGTGCTTTTGAGAAGCCTTTACTCTTCATAAGGCTGCTTAAAGAGCTGGGGTTCTGTTTGTAGTGTCCACACCAGTATGCTGATCTTAAAATCGCCGCCGCACCTGAATGAGTACTTGATTCTTGCTCACTTCAATTCTTCCCCACTTTGAAACCTGCTTATCCTGAGTTAGTTTTGGACTGGCAGCACCTCGTCTGTGTTGGAAGATGACCAATAAGTGACTCTGAAAGACGTCAGACTTCACAGACTGTGAAGGCAGCTGCTCACGGACATACATAAGGCAATTCTACTGGGGAGGTAGGAGGAAGTAAGCTGTTGATTAACTGGAATCTGCAACTTATCCATCAGGTAGGGAAATGGGCAGACTAGGTGGGACAAGCGGTCCTTATCTGCTGTCAAATTCTATGTTTCTATGTTTCTCACCCACCATCTTGGCAAGAAGAAGGCTGCAGCTGTAGCCACTCATGACAGTTGGGGTGTGGGGATGGGGGGACCAAAGGGGACAGACATAAGGAGATAAAATCATAATAAAAATTGTGAGACTTTCACCAGCTTTCCAAAACACTTACCAGTAAAAGAACACTCTATGAAGTTTGTCAAATGGCAACACAATCTGGTGAGCCCTATGTCTGCCATCTGCCAGCATAAAACTGCCTACAGAAGGCAGTGTGGTCATGTGATTACTGAAATACTGGAGATCACAGATTTATAAGAACAAAAGAATATCACACAGACGCTGGCACATATGCCTATAGCAGCTGTTTCCTGCTTCTCAGTACTTATATTTATACCCTCGAGGTACTTGAATGTTTCTATCATATCCCCTCTTTCCCTCTTCTCTTCCAGTGAGTACATATTGAGGTCCCTTAATTTCTCCTCATAAGTCTTGTGTTGCAAGCTGTGTACCATCTCATTTGCCCTTCTCTGGACCATCTCCAGCCTGTTAATATCCTTACAAAGGTGCGACCTCTAGAACTGCACACAATACTCCATGTGAGGCCTGACCATGGTTTTATATAATGGCATCACTACCGCCCTCCTTATGCTGGTGATACCGATACCCCTGCCTATGCACCCCAGCATGTCACTGGCCCTCCCAGCTGCCTTACCACTTTGACATTTTCAGGTCATCTGAAATAAGAACCCCCCCAGGTCCCTTTCCTTCTTTGTGACTGTCAGCAACTCCCCCCCACCTCCATCCTGTACCTTTCCCCAGGGTTTCTGTGTCCCAGGTGCATAACTTTCAACTTTTTTGAATTAAACTTCAGTTGCCAGTACTCAGACCATTTCTCACACTTCCCCAGCTCCCTCCTCATTTTCTCCACCCCCTCTGGGGTATCCACTGTGTTACAGATCTTGGTGTCATCTGCAAACAGGCAGTCCCTTCACTTCAGCCCTTCTGCAATGACACTAATGAAGACATTCAACAGGACTGGCCCCAGGACCAAACCCTGCGGCACCCCAGTGGTCACCCCCTTTCCCCAGACTGCACCCCATTTACCACCGCTCTCTGCCTCCTGTCTTTTACCCAGTTTCTAACCCAGTTTACCACCCTTTCCCCCATGCCCAGCCTACTCAGCTAGTTTATCAGCCTCCTATGTGGGACGCTGTCAAAGGCTTTGCTTACGTCAAGGTAAGTGTTGTCTGCTGCCCCACCCTGATTTACTTCCTTTGTCACCTAGTCAAAGAGATCAACCAGATTTGTCTGACATGACCTATCCACTGTGAATCTATGTTGCCTATGGTCCTGGGCTCTGATGGCTTCTAGATGCCCCACTATCCTTTCTTTAACCAATGTCTCCATGATCTTCCCTACAACTGAAGTGAGGCTGACCAGCCTATAGTTTCCCGCCTACTCCGTACTGCTGGATTTGTATAGAGGGACCACATATGCCCTCCTCCAATTCTCTGGTACCACCCCTGTGTTGAATGACTCAGTGAACATGGCTGCCACAGGTACTGCTATTCCCCTTCACAGTTCTTTTAATATCTTTGGGTGTATGCCATCTGGTCCTATCACTTTGTCCACCTTCAATATACTCACCTTCTGCAGGATGCTTCTGCCTGTCAATGGACTATTGTCCACCTTTTCACGCATTTGCAACTGCTGTACTGCTGTGGCCCTTGCCCCTCCCCCTCTTCTGTGAATACTGAACAGAAAGACAGAGTGGATGTCTGGGGGGGCACATGACAGTTCTTAGGCATGGTACTTTCACTTCCAAATACTTAAACAGCACATATAAACTATCAACATTTGGCATTGACAAATGATTGTTTAACTATAGGTTCAAATTTTGTTATTGTTGCATCTATACTGACCCATTGGTAATCTCAGTGGGTGTTTCTGATTTATAGTCTGCTGTTAAGCGCCATTTAAGAACTGTGCAGTGTAGTTTATGTCCCACTCAGCCACATAGTTCTATAATAGAACATGTATACATTGTGTCAACAATACAAAAAAGGAACAGGGATATAAACTATGTCATATAATTCTAAAATGGTTCTAAAAAGCAGCATGTAAATCAGAAACATCCACTAGGATAACTGAAAACCATGTATAGGTAGAAAAATAAAAGAATATGGACCAGTATTTAAAAACAGCTTTTATTATGAAAAATGACTTCTAGATCCAGCACAGTTCTCCTTTAAAGTGTCATTTCTGCTTGTTGGTTTTTCTGTGTGTTTGGGGTTGGAATTATCCACTCGCACATAAACAAACAAATGTAGTTAGTGGAGGTCTCCGACCAAAAACAGCACACTGGTTTCTTTTCAAATGGTGCTTTTGTTTTTCAGAGTGAGCACTACTCTGTTTTTACCACCTTAAATTTACTGTTCTACGTAGATGTTACACAAGTGATGTGTTTTCAAGGGGCTTGTTTTAATGATCCAGAGCACGCTCTGCGTCTGTCAAATAAACACCGTGGATAAGAGCTCTGTTCTTTCTTTGCTCTGTTTTTCTCCCCATTACAAGTAACCTTTTTCTATTTCGGAGCCTGTGAGATTAGATGAATTAAGGCCATTGTTATTCTTAGAAATTTAGTCGATTGTGTGTTCAGCATTGTGTTTTGTGCTTAATTACATCAGTAATTTAGTTAGCAGAACTTGCAGTTTGCTGTATAAAATGTGTGTATTTGATAATATAAAAAGTTTGTAATACTTAATAATACACATGATGTTAAGCAGTCTTTGAAAGTGTGTTCTATTTTTATTTTCTGGACACAATCCCTTCTTTATTTCTGCATTCGTTTTCCCCTTTCTGTGACAACCAAGCTTCATGGATCAAGCAAAGACGTCCATAATGAAAGAATAAGAATTAAAGACACAAAAAGTGAAGCTGGACCTTTGGAAGCTGAATTTGCTTTAGCATTTTAATAAACTATGCAGATAAACTGAGATTTATTTTTGAATTACATTAAATAAATGTCTATATATTTGCTAATGTTTAAAATCTCAGAAGCTTTTCAATGTATTGTTATATGGATAGTTTTTGTAATCACAGTTTGGGGAGTAGTCTTGTTGGTAAAAATGAATGATTGTTTTTCCTTATTAAATATTTAGAATTAATTGACAATGGTTATCTGGGGCTTAGATTCATTAGACTTTTTAAAGTTGTTTTAGATTTAGGCAACATTATTGGGTGTTTTATTTAAATATTTATTGGATGCCTATGCCATGATTAATTGTTATGCACGTCAGTATTTATTGGTGTTCCCATAAAAAGGGTAGGTTTGACACATGGGTTTCACCTCTGAATAAGCTCCGCCCAGTCGAAACGAAATGTCCAATCACCAGCAGGCAAATGATGTATCTTCATTCTGCCCTAATTTAACCTTTTTTCCCTCCTTGGGTACTGTTTTGTCTTGCCTGTTTTGATATTTGATATTTTAGGGAAATGGGGAAAAAAAGATGCCTTGGAGAAGTTTATAAATAAATACAGGTTTGTGAGCATAATTTCCTCATTTGTGTTTTTTTTTCCTTTTCCCAAAGAGCTGTATTTCAAATATCTATCACCTGAGCAGCTGTTAGTGGGTGCTCCTTACCCTTTTGGTTATGTTTTGTACTTTTAGTGCAGCGCCACTAATTATGGGCTGCTTAATGAAGCGCCAGGCTCTTCTGGTGTTTATTTAATTAAGCTGCAGGTTCTAATCTCTATGACATGGCAGGAGGCTATATACAAATAAATGATACACATACACACACACACACATATCACACACACACACATATCACACACACATATAAATACATAGATATATACAATATAAACTGATTTTATGTCAAGCTTGAAATTATTTCTGCTCATTGTTTTTTTTTTTCTGTGTGTTTTGTTGCCTTTGAGAAATCTAGAAATTTAGGTGGAAAAATGTATCTCAACATTCTCTAGGAAATCTTACCTGGGCAAAATCCTCCTTACTCATACCTGCTCGGAAGAAAATGTCAGTGACGATCACTCCAGGGCTAAAAAAAAAAAGTTTGCAATGAAAACAAACAAAATTGAGTACACCACCACGCTTCTTTTCACAATGGCAATGTGTTCTGGGAAGGTCACATGATTCAATGGTTTGAGCACTGATCTGCGTAGGTGCAAACTATGTGAGGAGGGGGCCGAGGGGTTGAAGCCCCTTCTGTGAAAACTGGTAAAGGGGGAAGAGCCCCACCAATCAATTAGAGACATTTTATTATGAGTTTTGCTAGCCCAGTCCACCTGTGTCTTTAACAAAATGTCTCCCTGTTTTCTTCTGCTTCGGGATAAGACTGGCATCTGCATGCTGAGACAGTAAAAGCAATGAGAATTCCTAGATCCATGCTGCTGCTAATATCTCATGCTACCTCCCTCGTGCAGTATAACATGATTGCACCATTATTGTTACAAAAGCACAGGAGGCGCAGTGGCACACTGGTCTTTGAAAAGATCTACAGAACAGGAGAATGCTTTGGTCAGGAGAAACAGGAATCCTTAAGTCAAAAATGTCCTGTGATCCTGACCAGAACAGCAGCACACTGGCACGGGATGAAGAAGAAGAAGGCAAACATAATTTTGCACCCTGGGCTGTGGTCAGCGGGAGTGAGTGGGTGGGTCAGGGTGAGTGGGCAGGTGATTGTGGCTTGGTGGTGTGTGGCTGAAGGCAGGCATTAAACCAGACAGTCTCGACAACTTGACCCAGGTTGATAGCTGATAGCCGATATTATTTCTTGGAGCCAAGATGTGGAAGGGGTTAAAGAGTGCTTTGGAATTAATATCAATGTGGCACCTTTCCATTAGAGTGTTTAGGTATGTGTTATCCCAAAATGCTTTTCAATCAGTTGGAGATTGGGGGTTGATGTGCTGTAGCCAATAAGCATACAGCAGTAGGATATTTATAAAGAGAGAGATTTTATAGAGGTTAGCTGCAGGGAGGATACATGACTTGGAAAGAGTAAGATGAACAAAGTGCGTGGTTTGATACCTTGTATTGGACCAACAAGAGATTTATCAAACACAAGCTTTCAGGCTACACAGAGCCCTTCATCAGGCATAGCAGTCAGGTTATACATACTGTAAAACAAGCTTCTTTGGATGGAGAATCTACTGGTAAATAAACTTTCAGACGTGGGTACAACAGTTCCTTTGATTAGGGAGTATGCAGTGACAAAGAAACACTCTTTGAAATATTAAGTGGTTGTAAATCAGATTAGTGATGTAGACTCATATTTGCTTATATTCAAAGATCCTCACTAAATACAGCTATGTGTGTGTGTGTGTGTGTATGTGTGTGCATGTAACACTACTATATAGAAAAAGTGTTACTGTATGAAAACAGTAGAAATGGTTGTGACCCATTGATTACTGGGATTAAAACCTTGGTGTGCAGGTGGTCAGCTATGGGGGTCATCTTCTAACCAGGAAGTTAAACTGCTCTAATTCAGGGACTGGGGTCATTAGGGGATAGGGTCAATTTCCTGCTACCAAAAAAAAACAACAAAGATATCCCCATAAGGCAACACATCATGGATGTATATGCAAATCACCATGACATTCTATGCTGGTTCAGCTACAAGCAGGAATGCATGGTGCCAAACGGCCTCTTACATATTCTGCAAAGGGTGAAAACAGAAGACACAAGCAAGTGTTTTGTCCTACCCAGGACTCAGTGTGCCTCGTCTGTATCACACCCTAGGGGGAATGGAACAGCCCTAAGTTGGTGTTATGGGTTTGGGTCATGGTGAGCTACCAAAAACCAAAAAACAAGCCAAAAGACAAACAACCTCCATGCAGAAATTACCATGAAATTTTAGGCTACTTCAGATTCATGCCAGAGGGCCTCTCACACAATATGCGGAGTGACAAAGATGTGCAGATTGTGTGAGAGGCCCTTTGGTATCATGCATTCCTGCTTAAAGCTGAACCAGCAGAAAATGTCATGGTGATTTGCGTATACATCCCATGATGCATTGCATTACAGGGATGAGTTTGATACTGTATTTCTTTGAAACTTGGCTTTATTGCCAATGTCCTCTGGGGTAGCCCCTGCCTCAGTACGTTTACACTGAGATTCTTTGTTAAAAAAAAAATAATTCCAGCATACCCCAGCGTGACACCCAAGCCAGGTAAAAAAATTCCCACCTCACACGGCCCCATGATGATGGGGTGGGGATTTGTTTACTGGACTGGGTATCTGTCTGCAGAGGGTGGTCTGGTGAAGGGGGGTGTGGCTGCAGCCAATGAAGGCAACACGAATATAAAGTGTATGAGGGAAAGTGTGAGTGTGTGTGTGTGTGTGTGTGTGTGTGTGTGTGTGTGTGTGTCTTGATGTCTCTAACAGGAAGGAATGTATTATCCAGCACTTATGAATAGCCCAGTATCAACTTGAAATGACACATAATGATAAATATCATAATCTTTTGTATGCTCCCACTGTTGTATCCTGTCAGAGGTAAAGAATACAAAAACACTTACTAAAAAGCATCACTGAGTAAAAAAGTAAACTTTCATTAAAACAGTATAATGTAAGGAACGAAACATGAAACGATGTGTGGTTATAAGAAAACAATGCACGTCTCAGGGGTTGTTCGGCATGAGAAGTAGCCGAGTGCAGCAGCTACCTGAGGAGTGCATTATTCTCTTACAATCACACACCCTCCTGGAGTATATTATCCCATTTATAAAATGAGTTTTTATTTGTTAGAATATATATATATCAGGTGAGGAATGTGGTTGTCAGAGAATAATCAATGGTCATGTGAGTTATTTCGACCAATGAGGCTGCAGGATTTTCATGTCCCATTTTATAATGGTCTCACATTGGAGGGGGTAAGACATAGGAGAGAGATGAGGAGAAATTTTTTCACAGAGAGGGTGGTGGCTAAATGGAACACTCTACTCGAAGAGGTGGTATCCTGTAAGATGGGGGACAGTTTCGGGGCCTTTTTTTCCATCATTTTCTTTATGCTCCCGCCTGGCCCCTTCAGTCTGCCCCCCCAGCCCTGTCACCCGGCATCCACTGGATTCTCCTCTCACACTAGCGAGATGCCAGCTAGCTAGGTATGGAATCTGTGAGGGGCCACCTTCATCCTGCTGGCTGACATTTTCTCCTCCTTTCTGGTGCCCATCCCTAAGCGCGGTGGTGTACAATGACGCCAATGGCCAAGTTGCGCATGCTTCCATACGCGGCACACCAGCATCTTCCTGCAACTGTCCCTTATGTGTGGGCCTGCTGTGCCATTTCCCAGCCACCACTAGGGGTCAGGCAGACAGCAGACTCTGTCCCCACCCCTCCCCGGGAGAGGAGTGCTGTTCTTCGGACGCTTGATCCTCTCCCTTCCCAGCTGATCCCCGGCGATCCACTCACACCATGAATACGGGTCACCGGCATGGCAGAAGGTAAGGCATGATGCCTCAGCCCTCCTCACCACTGGGCCAGCTCACAGTGGGCAATTTTAAAAGGGAATGGGACAGGGTATGAGGGGGTAACTGTGGGGAGAAAGGGGGGCAGCTGCAATGTAAGGATGCTAGCTGTGCATTCGAGCAGACTTGATAGACCACAAGGCCTGTTTCTGCTAGCAGATTCGTATGTTCATATAATTTAGATCAATGCAAACAGACACTTCAGTTCTTGTATCACTTACTTCACGGCGTTTACTCTCACTTGCTTTGAGGCCAGTTCTGTGAAAAAAGTATTGAAATGTTTTAAACTCTTCTGCTGTCCCAGATGCAATATGCAGTAAGACACAGAATACAGTAGCACAGCAATTCGAGGTCAGAAGGAACTCCAGATCCATCACCTTCACCCCACCCCCGCCTCACAAAGAGGGACAAAACAAGTACGCTCTCCCCCACAGCTCTAAAACTGATAGAAGCAGGACCCCAGTGAAAATAAAATGCCTCATTTCAGCTTGGCCATCCTGTTGTATAAACAGTTGATTTGCCAGGTATTTTTAAATGTCTAAACTTATTACCCTAGTAATTAAAATTGTAGGACTTCATATTAATTCACACTAAAAATCACTTAAGTGACCTTAACCTGTGAGTTTTCTGCACACTCCTGTTGGCTTAACCTGGACTGTCAGATACAGTACCGCGTATGCCTACTAGTAAAGAAATCCACCTTAGGCTTAAAGCAGCAGTGCAACAGAAAAAGTTATTCCAAAAAGCAAATTGTCTGCTATGGTTATGAATAATATTGGCAGAACTGTTGATCTGGGATTTCTGGATGCTTCCTGTGCTGTGTACTGTACATCTGAGTTTTGTCTGGACTCTTACCCTCCTCAGGTCCTCGGTAACACAGAAACATAGAATTTGACGGCAGATAAGGACCACTTGGCCCACCTAGTCTGCCCATTTTTCAACCTAACAGATAAGCTGCAGATCCTAGTCAATCAACAGCCTACTTCCTCCTACCCCCCCCCCCCACTAGGACTGTCATATGTCTGTCCCATGCATTCTTGAATTCCCCCACTGTTCTTGACTCCACAACCTCCTCAGGAAGGCTGTTCCATACATCCACAACCCTCTCCATGAAAAAATACTTCCTCACATTACCTCTGAGCCGTCCACCCTCTATCTTCAAATTGTGCCTCCTTGTTCTTACACATCTCTTTTTCTGAAAGATACTACCCTCTTGGACTTTGTTGATTCCCTTGAGGTTCTTGAAAGTTTCTATCACGTCCCCCTCTCCCTTCTTTCCTCAAGGGTATACATGTTAAGCTCCTTTAGTCTCTCTTCGTATGTCTTCTGGTGCAGACCCTGCACCATTTTGGTTACCCCCCTCTGGACAGCCTCCACTCTGTCTATGTCTTTGTGGAGATGGGGTCTCGACAACTGCACACAGTACTCCAGACGGGGTCTCGCCAACTGTCTCTACAGAGGGATAACAACTTCTTGTTTTCTACTGTTGATGCCTCTCCCTTTGCATCCCAGTATACCTCCAGCCTTCCTTACTGCCTTCTTGCATTGTTTGCCCACCTTAGGTCACCTGATATAATTACCCCCAGGTCCTGTTCCATTTTTATTGTTGTCAGTATCTCACCCCCCCCCCATTGAGTACCCTTTTCCTGGGTTTTTGTTTCTCAGGTGCATTACCTTGCACTTCTTTGCATTGAATCTAAGCCGCCATACATTTGACCTTTCCACCAACCTTGCCAAGTCCCTTCTCATCCTTTCCACTCCATCTTGTGTATCAACCCTGTTGCAGATCTTTGTGTCATCAGGAAAGACATATACTTTTCCTTCCAGATCCTCTGCAATGTCACTTAAAAGACATTAAAAGGACCGGTCCCAGTACTGAACAGTGCAGTACCCCACTGGTAACCCTCCTTTCTTCACCGTGGACTCCGTTTACTACTACCCTTTGCATCCTGTTCTCTAGCCAATCTTTTATCCAGGCTACCACCTTGGGACCCACTCCAAGGCTGGCTAACTTGTTTATTAATCTTTTGTGTGGAACTGTAGCAAATGCCTTGCTAAAATCTAGATAGGCCATGTCCACAGCCTCTCCCTGGTCTACTACTTTGGTCACCTAGTCAAAGAAATCTATTATATTCATCTGACATGACCTTCCTGTTGTGAATCCATGCTGCCTTGGGTCCTATGCCCCACTGGCCTCTAGGTATGCAACAATTCTTTCCTTCAGAAGTGATTCCATCATTTTCCCTACCACTGAGGTCAAACTAACTGGTCTGTAGTTTCCTGCTTCTGTCCTGCTCCCACTTTTGTGAAGGGGAATCACATCCGCCCTCTTCCAATCCTCAGGTACCACCCCATCCTCCCATGATTTGTTAAAGAGAGTAGTCAGCGGTGTCACTAGTTCTACCCTTAGTTCTTTTAGAATTCTTGGGTGAATCCCATCAGGCCCCATTGCTAGGTCTACCTTCAATTTTACTAGTTCTTTCAGAACCCTTTCTTCTGTAAATGGACTGGTATCGACCCCCGTCTCCAGAGTGATTCTCTTGTTTGGTTTAAGTACCCCTCTCTCCTCTTCCTTTGTGAATACTGAGCAGAAATATTTGTTCAGTATCCCTGCTTTTTCACTGTCACCCTCTGCCCACATTCCCTCCACTTTATTAAGCCTCAGTATCCCTCCCTTGGTCTTTCTTCGCTCTCTAATGTACCTATAAAAGGTCTTGTTCCCCTTCGTAACAGAGCTGGCTATCCTTTCATCAGTTTGGGCCTTTGCTATTCTGACTGCCTTCCCTGCCTCTTCCTGCTTTAACTGATAAAGTTCTCTGTCCTGCTCCTTCTGTGTTTCCTTTTACTTCCTAAATGCTGTCCTTTTCTCCTTAACTTTCCCTGCCTCATCTTTTGAGAACCATAGCTTTTTTTCCTTTGTTGTGTTTTGTTGATTTGCTTCACACAAAGGCTTGTTGCCTCTGTGATGGCTGTTTTGATTACTCCCCATTGTTCCTCCACCCCTCCTTCTTGCCTGTTTGCTACTGCTTTTCTGAGGCATTCTCTCATTTTCCCAAAGTCAGCCCTCCTAAAGTCCAATACTCTTGCTTTTGTATGGTTTGACTCTATGGCTGTGTTTATCGTGAAGGACACTGTTTGGTGGTCGCTTGTTCCCAGGTGGCCACCCACTTCTAAATCTGAGATTCTTTCTCTGTCCCCATTTGAGAGTACCAGGTCTAAGATGGCTCCCTCCTGAGTGGGTTCCAATACTAACTGTCTGAGGCATACCCCTTGTAGGGCATCAAGAATGATCCTGCGCTTGGATGTGCCTGCAGCAAAGGTGCTCCAGTTAACATCTGGCATATTCAGGTCCCCATCAACAATATCTCCCCTTTTTTTCTACCATTCTAAGGATGCCTTCTATCATTTCCTTGTCCATTCCCTCCCCTGTGGGGTCTGCATACAACCTCCATGTGGATTGTGGTACCATTTCCTGTCTCCAGGGTGACCCAGAGTGCCTCATCTGCTCCCTGTTTAATCTTTAGTTCTGTTGCTTTGATCCCTTCCCTTACATAGAGAGGTACTCCTCCTCCTATTTTACCCTCCCTGTCGCTCCTGTAGATTGTGTATCCTGGTATGTTGATATCCCAGTCATGGATCTCTGTGTACTGTGTTTCTGTGACTGCCACAATATCCAGGCATCCCTCTTCCATCAAGGCCACTAGTTCAGGGAGCTTGTTACACAAACTACAGGCATTGGTACTCATCACCCTCCAATTTGTGATGGTCTTACTCCTTTTAGCCCCATCCCTGTCCTTACTGCCTTTGCGTTTTTTGCATTTACCTCTGTCCAGCTTCCTAATGAATTCTCTACCTTGATGTTTACCTCACTAATTACCATGTTTTGTAGGGAGAGCCTTGGATTTCCCTGCTCCTTTTCAGTGCCTCCCCCTTTGGCTAGTTTAAATGCTTGCCAATGAAGCATTTAAACCTTTCACCTAGGACTGTAGTTCCCCCCTCCCCGGACAGATGCAGACCATCGCACCAGTATATGCCTGCATCTCTCCAGGTGGCTCCCCAGTCCCCAATGAAGCCAAAACCCTGAGCTCCACACCAGTTTTTCAACCCTTCATTGAATTCCCTGGTGAGGAGTACCCTAGCATCACCCTTGCCATAGGCAGGCAGCACCTCCGAGAAGGTTTCTGTATGTGCTACTTGTCTAAGGCCCCTCCCCAACTCTACAAACTCCTTTTCCGCTGCTCTGATCCCATTTTTAGCCAGGTCATTTGTCCCTAGGTGGACAATGACATCCAGCTCCCTCCCTCGTGTGGCTGCTCCCATGATCCTGAGGATTCGCTTCCTGTCCCTCCAAGCCATGGCGCCAGGCAGGCACCTTAACTCTCTCTCCCGTTCCTCTCCCCTTCTACCCTCAATGACTGAGTCCCCTACCAGGAGTTGTTTCCTTCCCCTGTGGGGTCCAGTGCCACCCTCCTGTGGGTCTTCTTTGTGGAAGTTCCTAGCATCCTCCTTGGTCTCCACTGCAGGTGCCTCCACAGAGGAACCACTATCCACCAGATCAGCGTATAAATTGTGGAGAGGTACAGCTGGAGGAATGCCCCTCTGTTCCACCACCCTCTCCATCCCTGAGCCCACCTTGGTCCAGCCGCTTCTCTTTCTTGGCAACCTCTGAGGTAGCGGCATTGGCCCTGGTGGTCCCTGGGTGGGGGAGGAGGTTTCATGAATCCTAGCCAGTTCAGCCTAGAGACAGGCAGCCTCCTCCCTCAGACCAGAGAGGGGCCTGCAAATAGGGCAGCATCGTAGCCTCCAGAATGTCTCCCAGAACACTGCTGCCCCACAGCCATTGCACTGCACCACTCCCATCTTGACTTATTTTGTGTCCCCTCTCCTGTTGCTCTGTATGCTAACTCTCTCCTCTCCTTACAACTCTCACCCTTCTTGTTCTGGGACAGCAACTTCCTGTATTCTTCTGTAGTCTCCTTCTTCCTTGCTCAGAGTCAGACCACCACCAGCTGGGGAGAGAGCTAGTTTTTTGCTTCAGGGTTGACAAATCTAATGTTTCTCTATGATCCTTCCTTTCCTACTGCCAAACAGGAAGTTCCTGTTGTTAGTCAAATCCAGTGGCTATAAAAGTAGAACTGGCTTAGGGTGGGATGGAGGGCAATTAGTAAGAAAAACAGTAACTTTTTTAGTTAGCTGCTTTCTGCTCTACAAACAAGATTTCTGTCTTCCAAAAGCTAGCAACAGCAGTATTATTTCTATGCAAAAATTAGGAGGCCATCTTTTTTTTTTCTTGAGAAATACTACTGGCTAAATGCATTCAGTGATGACATAATGTCGGAAACAAAACTAGGCCCGTTTAAATCGAAGCTTCATGCCCACTTAGCATTACACAGTAGCTGTGATTGTTGCACCTAACTTAACCAACTTGTGTTGAAATCCCTGCTCTACCATTAGCACTAACTAATGTACCCAATCACCTACTCTCTTCTCCCCACTGTCTGGAAATTGCCTCCCTCGTTTCTCCCCACCTTTCCTGGACCTTACAGCCCAAGGTCCCATCTCCACCATTTAACTCCATAGCAAAGCCAAGAGTGACTGCAACCGTCCTCTACTCTTTATCCTTTCAGGTGTTCTCTACTCAATCCCTGAGATCCTTTTTCGGTCTCTACTTGGTTCTCATCCTCATTCTGTAATTGTTCATTCTCTTCAGTAATTTGACATAAACTCAACTGAACCGTATGCTATGCACTTTTAGACAAGAGCTGTTAGTTAACATGTTTGCTGAATTCTTTTTAATAATGTCCTCATATAGTTACCTTTGTTCTTACCAGGAGAGACACGCTAAGCTAATAGCTTGTTTACAGGTGCAGCCTGGGAGTACAAGGGTCACACAGTATGCAAGTGGGGGCTGCAGGATTCTAACTCAGATCTCCAGGTTTGCAGCTCAGAGCCTTAAACCACTGTGCTATACAGCCTTACTAAATCTTATTGTAACTGTATTTGCTTTGTATCACTCGACAGTTTTGTCTAACTGACGTGGAACTTTTGTAAATGAGCAACTAGCTTAAAGGTACTGTAATCTGAGATCTAATACACAAATAAATAACCAATCAGCTTCAAGAACTGCTTGGCCTCATCCTGCTTGCAACTGGCATCTCATGCTGGCACTTCGGGTCGAAGGAAGATTCCACTTCAACAATGCGGGAAAGTTGTTACGTCATTTTTGTTTGTTTTTTCATGTAAGGATGTTTGAAACATATTCCAGAGATTTATAATACGTTCATAAGTGTAGTGCGGGAATTGAAAAATAACAACCTATCATGCTGATTGGGCTGAGCTCAGCTTTGCTTTCCAGTCTTTTCACAGAAACAGTAAGAGGGGATGTTATTTTTCTGTAACACATACCCCCCCACTACATATACTGCATCATCATACAAAACTGTTGAGATACTGATGCTGTTCAGGGGCAGTATAGCATAGTGGTTAATGGTACTATGCTGCAAGCCTGGAGACCTGGGTTTGAATCCCATCAGCTCCCACTTACACACTGTGTGTCCCTGAGCAAATCACTTCTTTTTCTCCCAGGTCGCACCTGGAAACAAACTCTGGCTTTGTGTGTGTTTCATGGGTAAACAATGTCCCCTTCCCCATCCTGGTTGAATGACATTCACTTGTATTGGAAAGCATGCAGAAAACATCCTTCAGACTCTCTACAAGCTCAGAATTCAAATTCCTGCTCTTGTGATCCCTCCGTACTTTACACTTGGATCACAAACTAGAAGGAACTCAACTGATTTTTCATACTCTAGGACAAAAGAGAACTATTTCCGTGACTAGGACCAGTGAAAATACCTTTCTCCTCAGGGATACTGAATGTGCCACAATGCCCCCCCGCCCCACACACACACACACATATGCTTGCAAGGGCATGCACACATGTATCAACATCAGAAGGTAGCCCTCCCAGATTTGGCATGCTCGCTGTGCTGACACCCCACTCCACCAGGTTGCAAGTAAGTAGAAGAGTGACCCAGCCCCCCCTCCTCAAGACAGCAGAGCTGTCCATTGGAGGCTCCATCCTCTCTTGACCCCCCCCCCGGCTGGCCTAATGTGATATGTGTCCACTCCTGAACTGGGGTCACCAGCTCAGTACACTGTAGTGCTATTGCCATGCTACCGGCCAATTAAAGGTGCCATTCATTGCATTTCTTACCTAAAGCCACACATCTTGTAAACTGATCCAGTGCCGATTTTGACATGCAGTAGGCCAGAATACCAGGGAACTACAAAAAGTTATGAGAGATCATTTTGAAAATCACAGGAATTAACATAAGGAAATGCTATGAAACGTATGACCTGGCTGTTTAAGATGGATCTCACAAACTGGATATTTTTATGTAGTAGCTGGTTAATTTTTGGAAATCCTGTTGGCATATCTAAATCCCTGTCCACCATGCCAATATGCAGAGTGTCCCAGCTGCCATCTTCCCAGCCCCAAATAGTTTCATCCAGTTGAAGTCCTCATAACTGAATGCATTGCTGACATTAGCCACAAGTGTGTCTGGGATATTTTGCATACCTGGATGTTGGATGGGGATCAACCAAATTATATACTAAAACTTCACAAAAGTAAGTCACAGGAAAATTATCTGAGGTCGTGATTTTTCTAACAGGGACCAACCAATTTTAATATGAAGTAACATTTCCTTGCACTTTAAGTTTCTTCAGCTTTCAGTTTGTTTGTTTTTTATCTTTGAAATATCTAGCTATATCTTTTATATCAAACTTACTGTAAATTCCCTCATGCACCCTGGTATGCATATAATTACCTGTTTCACTGTTCTCTGGGGCCCCAAACACAGTCACAAGGGACTAGTGGCAGCCTAGGTGATTTACCTCTGAATAAGTCTTCCCTATTTGGTTGGCACGGTTCCATGTTGTCGCAGCGACAGAAATGCAGCGACAGGAATGTCGGTGAACTCCCCTACAGCGACACATGCTCTGCCCCCCCCCCCAGACTTAAGGATTTAAACTTGGGGGGTGCATATCAGGGGAGCACAATCAAACTCCAGAGTCGGTAACTCCGGCATCACTCCAGCAACCCGGTCAACACTGTGGGTGTCGGCAAGTTGGTGAAGCTGTAACAGCGTCACTGTAAGAGCGTCGCTGTTACAATGGTATACCAGTTGGAGAACCCATTGGGAGTGCACGAGGAATGGAGCCAGAATCACTATGTGAATGGCCTACAATGCCACCGTTCACAAAGCAAGGCAACCATTGCTTACCCCAGTGCACAGTTTCACAGCAGCAGAACTGTTGCAGGTAGGTGGGTGGGGTTATCATAAACCTGCGATGGGATGAGTAAGGGCAGGTGGGGGACAGAGAGTACAATGGAACAAGAGAGGGGGATTTCACTGGATGCTATGGAGTGATACAGATCTAAGGTGTTGGGGGCACCAGACCACCAGGAGTTTCATATTCAGTATGACAGAATCAGATCTGGCACCATCTCAGAAGCAGGCCAAAAGTACAGGTCAGCAGGTGGGGGGGGGGATTCAGGTGGCAGTGCTGCTGCCCCCAGGCTTTCTGTGTGGCTGGTGCTATTGCATGCCATGCACAGAACTTTCTTGGTGCTGAAATTTAGCATGTTAACACAGAAATACACTCTAGATGTTGACAGCAAAAACAGACCCAATGCCCCAGTGAGTCTGCCTAGTACCTGCCTGCATCCACACCCAGCCTAATACTACATCAGAGCTAATCTACTGATGGCCCTGACTGTATTCTGACACCCCCCCTCCCTTGTCCACTCATCCATCTCCCTTGATTGCCCACCCTCCTTGCCTCTTCTGGTTGGGACTATTCCTCTACCCAAGTCTCACTCCTTTGTGCTAGCTCTCTGCTAACCAATGTTTGGCAAACACACTGAAAACAGGAAAATACAGATGCACCACCCACAGTGTGCTTACAGACTGTCGTCGTTGCACAACAAATCTTATCTCTAGCTCTGCCTCCTCACGCCACCATCACCCATCTTCACAAAGCCCTGTACTCCAGTAAAAGCTATTACTCCAAGATGCCGCAGTCTTCTTGCTGCCAACTTTTACAAGCCACTCACTGCACCAATGATGCATCCACATACACACTGCCTGTGAGCAGGGAATTCAACTAGAGTCTCCCAGCACACAGGCCAGCTTACATATTATTCTTAAATCTAAAATTCAGTATGCAGTTCCTCCCTATCTAAATACCTCAGTCACCCTATGAGGGTCGCCAGGTATGATTTTTTTACCACTTGGGAGACTGGAGTATATGTGCACGCCAGACTCTCCCACTAGAGATGGGTGGGGGCAAAGTACATTGTGGGGGTAGAGGTGCTTGGCTCTTGGGAAGAGGAGACACATCTCAGCAGGTGTTTGCACTCCCTCTACCTACTGCTCGAGGTGCAGTATTGGAATTAGCTTTGAAGGCCGCTGCCCACCTGTTCCCCTTACTGAGAACGGGCAAAGGGTACAGCTGCAGAGTCCCAATTTTGGGGGTGGGAGACAAGGAGCAAGGATATGAGGGGACCCTATCTGTCTAGGCTAGCATAATATGAATACATAGAATCCGTGGCAGGGATATTCTGACCCCCTCACAATAGGCTTGCATCAAACTGGATCCAGCTCACTGTGGAAGCCTTCCCAGTGCTAGATACCATATTATGTTCAGCAGCTGTTTGTCTTTTCTATCTAAATAAGAAGACAAGGGTGGGCCTTTCCACACTCTAGTGGGCCTTGTTCTTTAAACTTCCAGAAGCTTTTCATAGGACATCCCATATCATGTGACAGTTTCACACTGCAAGGCAGACTGATCTAACTGTGTAATGTTATCCAAGGAAACAGGAAGTTGAAGTAAGGGATTCCCTTTCTAACAAGTCATGGTTTTTATATCTATAAGGGCTACATTTCCATGTATGACACTCACATGACATTTCTTGAGTACAGTGGTCTTCCTCGCAGAAAGAAAATGACACATTCCCTTTGGTGTGAAAAATGTGTCAAACAATGACTATGCTATCCAACATTTCACATGGTAGTTCTCTCAACATTAGCAATTTGGCAGACAGAGTCAACTAAAATCCAATGTTACAGTTCTTCAACTTTATGTAAACCACGTGCTTCTTCCTTGCAGAAAGACTGAGACTGTCGACCCAGTGGTTGGTGGTAGTGCACTGCCCCCCTGGAGGCCACTCTAGACTGCACTGTGGCTAAATGGGTATATCACAGAAACCTAGAAAATGTCAACAGAAAAAGACCATTGGTCCATCCAGTCTGCACTTTTGTACTCTGTTCTACCACGGGATTTAAAGTCTAGTTAGGGTTATTGCCCCCCCCCCCCTTGCCCCCCTGTCTTACTGCTTTCTCCCTGTGTATCTATTAAACATTTTACTCAATTCTACCCACCACTTCTACTGGGAGGCTGCTCCACAGCTAAACCATTCTCTCTCTGCAAAATAAAACTTTTTTATATCTCTCCTGAATCTCCTCCCTGCCTGCTTTGACTCTTGTCTTCGTGTTCTTGATTTGCCTGTCCTGCTAAACACCTCTTTATAGTCTACTTTGTTCATTCCTATCAGGAACTTGAAAGTTGATATCATATGCCCCCCTTTATCCCTTCTGGTCACCAGTGAGTACATGTTCAGGGCCTTAAACCGATCCTCGGAGGATCTGCCCTGCTCACCATGAATCACTTTGATTACCTTGCTTATGCTGAATCATGTCTATCTTCTCTTTGTCTTTTCTTAGGTAGGGGCTCCAGAACTGGGCACAGTATTCCTGATGTCGCCTTACCAGTGATCTATAGAGAGGCAGTATCACCTTCCTCCTGTTGTCAAACCCCCTCCCAATACACCCCAACATCCTGGTTGCCTTGCTGCTGACCTTGTTATATTGCCTAGATACTTTGAGGGGGCTCACTTATGATGACTCCCAGGTCCCTTTCCTCAATGGTAGTGTCCAACTTAACCCCTTCCATCCAATATTCCATCCTGGGGTTCTTGTACCTATGTGTATCACCCTGCACTGTTTGACACTGAATTTCAACTGCCAGACTTTGGTCCAACTCTCAAATCTTTGCAGGCCCTTCTGCAACTCCCTAAAACAATCCTTGCTGTCTGCCTTGCCAGAGATTAGTGTCATCTGTGAAGAGACATAGTTTACCTTGTATCTCTTCTTCTATGTCACTGATGGTTGATCGACTTATTGAAGAGGACTGATTCTAGGAATGAACCCTGTGGTACCCCACTCATGTCCTCTCCCCTGACTTGATCCCATTAACAATGGTTTACCTATAGCGCGGTGACACCAAAGTCGTCGACATCCCCGGCATTGACGACACAATACTGAGTCTCGGCACTGTGCTGTCAGTTCTCCTGTGTGTTTTCTTTGGGGGACTGTGCGGGGGGCTCCATACTACCCCACTATTTAAATAACCAACTCTGAGTCGGAGTTGTCTCGGGGAGGGGGAAAACACTGAGAGATGCAGTGCCAGTGTCAGCGGGGACCATTACAGTGACCTGTCGATTTCTGTTGATTTCTGTCACTGTAATGGTCTATGCTGTGGATCTTTTCATGTTTGGTTGGCATACCTTTACCAACACCCTCTGCTTCCCCCCCACCCAGCCAACATGCCACCCATTTGACTAGATTCTTCACTGTTCCCAGATCATCTAACTTCTTCAGCATCCTTCTGTGCAGCACAGAGTCAAATGCCTTGCTGAACTCGAAGTTGAGCAAATTTACTGTTTGACCACTGTCCACTGCATAGTTACCCAGTCAAAAAACACCATCATGTTGGTCTGACAAGACCGCCCTGCCACAGACCTGTGCTGCTTGCTAACTTGGAGCTCACTTCTCTCTAGGCAGTCCACGGGGTCCTCTTTGACTAATGTCTCAATTAGTTTACCTGCTGTCATGAAAATGCGGGTCTTACTGTCAGGGAGGGAGGATATGGAGCCTGTAACACTCATGTGCCCCCTGCTGGCAAAAAACAGCCAGATGTAGGGTGCTGTAATGGCAATACAGATTGCTGGGGTGTGGGACAAGCAGAGAAATCATACAGAAGAAAATAACAAAAAATTGTGAGTAAATGATGTAGTCATGTCCACAGCGTCAACGGTGTCAGAGTGACAACCAGGCGGGGGTTCTTTTCTAGTTGATGAGAACACACAAGTTGCATGATTTGAGGCAAAAAACAAGGAAAAAAGCTCATCTCAAAGGACAACAAGCACTAAAGTCCTTGTTACAGAAACTAGTGTCACCTTCTGCAGTAACTACAGAGGACAGATAGAGTCAGAACCACACCATTGTGTGGAATGTTACACCCCCACTCAAGTCTTAAGGATGGTGTGTGCATAAAATGGAAACCTCTTCTTTTTATCTTTTCATACTCACTGCTCTTAGTCCAGAATCACTAGAGATGTTTACGATGCAGCCTTTGCTTTTGACCAGGTGTGGCACTGCCAGATGAGTGAGATGGCATACAGCTCTGAAAGGCAAGGCAAAATGTACGGTGGTCTTAGTATATGAACTACTAAAAGGAATCTTATACAGTATATTGCAAAGTGCTGTGTTAATGAACAACATGCAAGCACTCTAACTGAAATTCCAAGGATGGTATCACCAGTGAGGTGGCAGATGAGGTAAGGAGAGGAAACATGACAAAGGAAGATAGAACAGATGGAGGAACTTGAACATTTAATAGAAGGTGAGAAGGGTAGTGGGTTGAAAGAAGGGAAGAGGTAAGTTAAGATGTGGAAGTCTTTGATGTAAGATGGTGAGGAAAGGGAGAAGTGGTTGCTGGGAACAGTAACTTGAAGCATGGCAGAGAGAACAGGTTTTAAGTGAAAACCACAGGTTAAGTGGATACGAGAGGGTGATGACATCATTTAGAAGAGCATCAACCCTGGGGGTCTCAAGGAAATACAGTAAGGCAAGAGACTATAGATACATGAACACCAAGAGTGTAACTAGCTGTGAGAAAGGCAGACAGAAAGGAAGGGAAAAAAACTAAAGGACAAGAAGGTAACCTTAAAACAGACTAAGCCAAAGCCAAAAAGTGAAAGTTATAACAGGAAATACGAGATGGAGAAGTGGGATGAAAAGGAAGGTGATTATAGATCACTATTTTTCCTGATCAGCCAGCCCAGTGGTGTGGAGGACTGAGACGTCTGTGCCTTACCTCCTGCCGTGCCGGCAACCTATGTTCGCAGTGCGATTGGGCCACCAGGGGTCAGCCGGGGAGAGAACGGATCAAGCATCCGGAGGACTGCTCTTCTCTCCCAGTCAGGGGTGGGGATGGAGTCCGCTGCTTTACTGGCCCCAGTGGTGGCTGGGGACTGGGGCAATGGAACCACAACATAGGGGCAGAGGTGGGGCAGATGCCCGGCATGCCACATGTGGATGCGTGTGCGTGGCTTGGCCATTAGCATCATTGCACACCTTCTTTCTGTGCTTGGGGCCAGGAAGGCGAAAAGAGAGAAAAATAGATCCCAACCAGTGAGAAGATGATGCCAACCTCCTGCAGGTGCCAAACTCGGCCAGCCAGCACTTCGTGGAGCAGAAGTGAGTCTGATAGATGTTGGGGTGATGGGGCTAGGGGCCAGTGGAAAAGGGTGCCGGTTGGGACAGGGGTTAAAAGAAATTAACCAAAATATTTTTCCTGATGAAATGGGGTGCTTTTATCTTATGTGTGAGACATTCTTATTCTGTAAAGAGTATCTCACCTGCTGGTGCCATGGAAACGTCCACCTTCGGGAAATTGTTTAATATTGAGTGACCTTGATCAATAATATTAGCTGCTGACACCATCTTACCGTTGTTACAGTGGTCTCCATTCTTAAAGTAACAGAGCTGGCTACCTTTGGATTACAGTTCTGCTACGCTAAGAATACATTTGAAATCACTTTCACAGCCTCAAGACTGACTTTGGCAGACATGTTTAACATAAAAAGTATGGTAGACACCTATAGCAGTCTCTGTAGTGGAGAGAGGCTTTCTAGAGTAGTGGACATGATGTAGTGGCAATCTAAGAATGCAGGTATGTGTAACGTGGAGAGAGCTGGAACAGTATTGTCTCTTTTCAAGGGAAAAAGAGGATCATAGGGTGAATGGGTTAACCTGTAGAACAAGGAAGGGGTTGAGGCAAACAAAGAGAGGGTGTAAGAAAGAATGGGAGCTCTACAGAAACTGTGTGGCTGGAAATAGAAAAAGGCAGAAAAGGATTTGGGGAGTATGTTATAGACCACAAATTAGTCCAGTGAATGTAACCTGGAATGGGTGAACAAAATAAAGAGGGCAACTAGTATGGGGCACTTCGTTGCCACACAATTTTTTAACCTGTTTGTCATTGGCTGGGAGGTAAAATATGTCTGTCTGAAAGCAGGGAGGGATTTCTTGTCAGTCGTGAAGACTGTTTCCTCCTGCAGCATGTCAGGAATGGGACAAGAGGAGATGCAGTTCTTGATCTACTGCCGAGTAATGGAAATGACACTGTCATGGCAGTCAGGGTGCGGATGTCAGTGAGTAACCATGACCACAATAGGATGGAGTACAAGGTAATAGTAATAAGGTGCTTTAGGCATAGAAATGTAACCCAGCAAGTCCAGGTCCGCATTCCCAACACAGCCATGGACACTGCTGAAAACAGATCCTTGACCTAGCTTAATGTTTCTGGTAAACCAAGTACTTAAAGCAGCACTGTTTGTTAGTCGTCATGTAGTTTTGTTCATCAGTAATTTTTCTCCTGGCAAAAACATCAATATATCGAATTTTCTTTCTGTTTTCTGCTACCTGACCCGAGATAATGGGATTAAGATTTTTTTTTTTTAATATCCTTCTCCTGCGTCATGTCTGAAGTAAACAAATTAAACATCCAGGTACAGTGTAGTTCTGTTTGCCATCAGAAACATGTGCTAACACCACTCTAATACATCCACAATATGAATCTAGTATATACATTCACCATGTAGTTTCAATGAAGCTGAAGAGATTTTTAAAATTTGTGAGTGGAGGCCATTCTAAATGACTTGTGTCTTTAATGACAAAGGCAGTTTTAAAAATAGATGAGAAGATAAAAAATATACTGAAGATTAATCTAAGGATGTTAGAAATACATTTTTGACAAAAAAAAAACAAACCAATATGATGAATTTGTTGCCTATTAACAAGCATTGCTGCTTTAAAGGGAAACAGTCAGCACTAACAGATCCACACCCAACTGTGGGCTTAGACCCAATTTGCATTTACGTGGAAAAACATTTGTCTGACTTACTATTTATTGCAATATAGTAGACTGTATCGGAATTTTTCTGTTGATTGGCAAGCTAACATTCTCTGTAACAACAAATCCCAGAAGCCCCTGCAGCTGACATCAGAGCAGGGCTGCAGCAATAGGTGATTCAACAGCCTGCAGTGCTTGTTAGAACTTTTATAAGATCTGATCAGATGCTCGCTGGTCTCACGTTTCTCCAGGTGCTAGTACAGTCCTCTGGGACTAGCCCAGTGAGGACAGCAGGACCAGCAAACAAAAGATCAGTGCTTATAAAAACTCTAACATGCACTACACAGACTACTGAATCTTCAACTGTTGAAGCCCACCTCTGATGTCATTTGCAGGAGATTCTGGGATTTGTAGTTACAGAAACTGTCAGCTTACAAGCCAATAAAAACAGTCTGATACAGTCTACTATACTGTAGTAAACAGTAACAATAAATAAAAAAATAGTTATACACACAAAATGCAAGCTGAGTCGAACTCCAGACTTGGGTGTGGTGCTGAGTGCTGACTGTTCCCCTTTAATCTAACACATAACCAGAGTGACCCTCATTACTTGACATGTGCGATGGAAAGGAGAAGTCTGTTCCAGAAGGAGTGCAAATAAACTCAAAACACAAGATGTATTTTGCATGAAACCAAATAAAAAAATCAATAATTCAATAGGTGAATAAATATGTTCACATGACACTGTAGAAACTGCACTGGACTAAATCACGGTCTGTCAAAGATGAGTCTCTCCTTCTCATACCTGACATTAGTGTTCATGATTTTGTCATATTGCTCCAGATTGGTGTCTTCAATTGATCCATATTCAAAAATCCCAGCGTTGTTGACCAACACATCCAGCTGTCCATAATGTGCAATCGTATCCTGTATCATTTTCCTGGCTGCAGCTTCATCTGTTACATCACCGGGCACTAGAAAGGCCTGATGATGGAGGGAAAAAAAATGATGTGAACGATTAACAAACAAAAAAAAATCACTGCTTTGTTTTCAATCTGAAAAATGGGGAATTTTTTTTATCATTTGGGTAAAATGGTTGTGAAAGAACCTTACCAAAATCCAGCCACTTCATTCTGCAATTGTGTCACATGGCCTTTCCTTAAAGCAGTAGTGCAATTATTTTTTTCCAAAAGGTTAATTTCAGCTACATTAAATAAAAATATTTACACACCTGTTAAATCTACCTTTCTAGGTATCTCCTATGCTGCATACCATGAGTTTTTTTTTTATTTCCTTGATCCCAACCTTTGCTAAGTCCATAATGCTTCTTCTAAGCCAAATAAGGTGGCCATCTTTTTTCCACAGAAAAAAAAATTTAAAACATTTATAACATACTTCAGATTTTGCTGGAACTGGAAAATGCTACCATCAAATAAAACTGGAAGATGCCAAGAGCCTTTGATAGTGAAATAAAAGAAAAGTAGGGTTAAAGTTTTTGCCCAGTTCTGTTGTACTGCTGATTTAAAGAACCTCTGAAAACATTTAAAAAAACATAATGCAGTATTCTGACAGAAATCAACTCACAATTCAGATATGAACTTCTTTTTTTAAATTACACTTTATCCATCCCTCAATCTGCCGACTCAGACACTTCAGAGCCCCACAAGGAGTCATCCTCCTGCCTTCTGCACTACTCGTACATCTCATGAAGCTGTGGCTTACCCCCCAAGCAGGGATGAAGTCAGGGACCAGACACCCTGGGATCCTTCATTTCATCAGTCATGGCTGTGGTCAGGCGAGTGGGGGCACATTGCAGGCACGCTCCTGGAAGCCCATCTTCCCAGAGCCAGCAGGCAGTTTCCTCTATTCTCCCTCCCCTACAGCATGCAACCCCCTGACGACATGGCACAAGATGCTGACATACACACTGTGCAGTGGCCGCCCCTCCCTTGTGATTGAGTCTTGCAGTACTCCAAGCCTCCGCTCGGAGTCAGGCAAGTGCGCAGGCATCGGCCTATTCCCTTCCCGGAGAGGGCGAGCTGTCATTGGACACTCAATCCTATCTCCCCCCGGCTGACCCAACAGCGGCCCGAGTCCAGTCCAATCCCGAACCCGGTTCGCCAGCGTGGTGCGAGGTGCAGCATCCAGCGCCTCAACCCTCAGCACTGCCGGGCTGGCGATATTTATTTTTTTACCTTCTGTTGTTCTTTATTATTTTGGATATTTGAAAAAAAAATGTTTTTTTTCTCCCTTAGTCTTCATATTCCTCTGCTGTTTGCCTACATGTGACATCAGAACCCTCTGCTCATCACAGTAGAGCTGGCTGCTGCAGAAATTACTTCAGTCTGACAAGCAGAGGATTATCATGTCACTTGTGGACAAGCAGCCAGAGCCTCTGAGGACCAAAAGACATAGAAACACAGAAACACAGAAACTGACTGCTGATAAGGGCCACCTAGTCTGCCTATTTTCCCTGCCTACTGCAATACCCCAGATCCTACTTGATCGCTGTTTTTTTACCCTCTCTTTCCTTCTGCTAGGGTTCCCTTGTGCCTAGCCCATGCAGACAGAAAGTGTATTTTCATAAGAATTAAGTAATTTATTTGTTTTCAGTTTTAGGCTGGTAATAGAATACTAGGCTGTGATAGCTTGTTTCCAGATGCATCCTGCTCGGGTGGGTTACTTTGACCAGTTTTATTGACAGGGGGAACTTCCACCTGGACAGTGACCAGAGATGGGCACGAGGGACAAAGGATTAATATTTAATCCAAAGGACGGCACCTCAACAGTGCAGTACCACCTCTTACTGTGCTACACTGTCAGTTATGGACATTACCACCTAGTACCTGCTGACCTGGGGCTAGAACCCAGGACCTGCTGATATCCTGGCCTCAGAGGTGAGTGTGCTACCTGCTGAGCCACTGACACTGACAAGCAAAACATTATCAGGGAAGGTAAAGTACATGAAATGTAGGCTAAATTGTATCTATTTATTTTGAAAAATCACTATTGTATATGGAAGGATCTTACACTAACCTACCAGTAGCCACCTTAAAATATGTGATGCTGAGTCACACAAACAAGTCATTAAAAGATTTTATCCCCCCACCAGTAGGGAACTACTTCGCATACCTCTCACCAGTTCCACATTACAAGGGACGATCCTTACTTTAACCCTCAGCATTGCTCCGTCCTACATGGGAATGGGGCTGCCCATGTAGAAAAGGTGTCATCTCATATTGTCAGGGCAGATTTTCATGCAGAAATTAACAACAATAATGAGATATCTGGCTCATGAAGCTGTGTAACCACAATGGTGAAAATGTGGCATAACTGGTAGAAAGGTGCGTTAATGAGCTTCGATTACTTTTAGGCAAATAACATTAAACCCAATGAACCCAGTGCTGTTCTAAGCAGTTTTGAAAACAGAAAGTACAGATACTATAAACAGTTACTCTTACATTACCTTTTCTTTTTGGTCTTCGTCACACTGCTGAGCTGTTTCTTTCAGTTTATCCACATTTCGTCCATTAAGGGCCAGTTTTGCTCCCAGTTTGGCAAACAAAACACTTGTTGCAGCTCCGATCCCTGAGCTGGCACCAGTAATGAGTGTCACCTTCCCTTTTAGGGAGA
Organism: Neoceratodus forsteri; assembly: GCA_016271365.2. NCBI lineage: Eukaryota > Metazoa > Chordata > Ceratodontiformes > Ceratodontidae > Neoceratodus > Neoceratodus forsteri. The sequence goes on along the minus strand of JADMNL010000029.1, from coordinate 37,491,624 downwards.
GCACCTTGCAAAAACAAAGAGAAGATTATGACAACAGCAATTTGAACTTTTATTTTCACTTATTTCCTCTCCCCCACCCCTGATTTTCTCCTGAATCCCCCTCTTCCCCCATCACACTGTACTTAATTGTTTCTAGACCCCTGCTTGAACAGTGTCTAGTGTGAGCAGGGTGTCTTCTGTAAGACAAAGTCACTTCCCCACCCATCAATCACCTCCCTGTAGTTTACCATGGAAATAGGGACACAAATGAGTCACACAAGGGCAGAGGTATTAGATTTCAAGAGGGCAAACTTCGCTGAAGTAGTAGATGCATCAGAGTAGCCCTGGAGAAGGTTGCTGAATGTGGGAGGGGGTTGAGGAGCAGTGGGGGAACTGAACAGGGCCATAGTGGAGGTGACAAACCAAAGCATCAGGTTAGTGGCCAAGGTGAAAAGAAAAAGGAAGCCACTATGGTCTCCAAAGAAGAGGCAGACAAAGTAAGGGTGAAAAGAGTGAGTTTTAGGAAGCATAAGGGGACCCAAAAGGAGGAGGACAGGGATGTGTACCTTGAATGCCTAAATGAAGCAGGGAAAGTAGTTAGGAGCACAAAGGCATGAATGGAAGAGAGATTAGCGCAGACAGTGAAAAAGGGGGACAAGACCACTAGACCCAACCAGTCTGCCCGTAAGTCCGGTACTTGATTACAGCTTTTGACCCACCTCCTACGTAACCTCTATGGTTCCCCTATGCCTGTTCCATGCATGTTTAAATCCAACCACAGTGCTCGTTCCCACCACCTCTTGTGGCAGACCATTCCACAGGTCCACAAACCTCTCCATGAAGAGAAACATCGTCACATTCCCTCTTAATCTGCCACCTTCCAATTTCATGTCATGCCCCCTAGTTCAAATTTCACTTGATAATAGAACTCTAAGCTGTTTTATGTTCTGTATTACCCTTACCCAGTAGAGTAGAACTCTAAATGATAAAACTGTGTTGGTGTTATGTGAAAAGTAATGTCCCTGAAGCAGAATAATAATAAGCAGTGTATCATAATTCAGCCAATCATTTAACATGGGAGTGTAGTCTGGGGCCCACAGCCAATCATTTAACATGGGAGTGTAGTCTGGGGACCACAGCCAATCATTTTACATGGGAGTGTAGCCTGGGGACCACAGACAATAATTTTACATGGGAGTGTAGCCTGGGGACCACAGACAATAATTTTACATGGGAATGTGGTCTGGGGCATGGGGACAACATCCAATCATTTTACATGGGAGTGTAGTTTGGGGCCAACAGACAATAATTTTATATGAGAGTGTGGTCTGAGGACAACAGCCAATCATTTTATACAGGAGTGTAGCCTGGGGACAACAGCCAATCATGTTACACAGGAGTGTAGTCTGGGGATAACGGCCAAACATTTTATATGGGAGTGTAGTCTGAGGACAACAATCAAACATTTTATATGGGAGTGTAGTCTGAGGACAACAGCCAATCATTTTACATAGGAGTGTAGTCTGAGGACAGCAGCCAATCATTTTACATGGGCATGTAGTCATAGAAACACAGAATTTGATGGCAGATAAGGATCGCTTGGCCCACCTAGTCTGCCCATTAAATTAGTCTTGGGACAACAGCCAACCATTTTATATGGGTGTGTGGTCTCAGGACAACAACCAACCATTTTAAGCGGGAGTGCAGTCTGGGGACAAACAATACATTCTGACTATACAAAACAGGACAAAACACCAATAAAAGGAATGCTCATACTGGTCTGTGAACATATACTAAGGACTTACAGAAATGCTCCCAACAATAGCTGCAGTGCTGAGTTAGGGTCATTTCCTCTATTGCTAAACATACACAAACAAACTCTTAAAGTTTGGCCTCAGCTGCAGACAATTTGTCTGTTTGTTTATTTATTTATTTATTTGAAAACTGGTGACCAGGAAAGGCACACTGAGCCAAGGCTTATTTCCAGGTGTAACCCGGAGAAAGGGAAAAGGGGAACAAATGCATAGCACAGATACGGTACACAGTTAAACTTAATTACACAGCATTGACACAGTTTATTGTTGCAGTGGAGTGGAAGAGACAGAACAAACACCAAAAATCAGGCAATTTAGCCACGTCTATACCAAGGCAAATGTAAGGGGAGCAGTCAGGTAGGGGGAAACAAGAACGGAGGAGGGAAGAAGTTTCAACTGGAACCTGAGGAAAACAGGGGAGATAGTGAAATGGAGGAAAGGTGGGAGTAGGTTCCAGAGTGAAGAAGATGATAGGAGAGGGCTGACTGTCCAGCAGAGGAGCAGGGATGAAGAATGGCAAATGTACAAGGATCCCTGGGGTGGAGGAAGCAGGTGGTGCAGGCAATGGAAGACAGGCAAGAGAGAAGGGACCTAACCCAGAATTTGGATATAAATGAGGCACTTTGGTTCTGCTGGCATGAAGGTAGGGGAAGACTAGGTAAGGAAGAACATTTATTTATTTGAATTTTGATGGACCAATGAGACTGAAAATCTGTTTTTCAGGGGCGGCCCACAGAAAATACATTTCCAGTAATTAGACTAAGATTCAATCACAAAAGGGTTACAAAGAGCAATCCAATGAATAAGATTGATGTAACTTATTTGTTGGGTTTGTCCTCCAGCTGGCTGTGTGAAACATGTCTGTTCTAGCAAGAAAGAAAGGTAATTAAAAAACCCAGAGGGATCCAGATTGGTGGGAACTTGCATTTACTGTATTTAATTTCAGTAGCTCAGACAGGCTCTAAAAATGCTTGAACTGGAGCTGCTGTGTAGTGTACTACCTCCCCGTATGCGAATGAGATTTCAGTTCTTAAGGAATGTGTATAGTTAGGCCCATCGTGTGGTTCTGAATGTTTATCAGTAATGCTCAACTGAATGAAGAGGCATTACGAACTAATCACTTTAAAGATACTTTGCAATAAATGCTTCTCCCTTTGTGTCCTGCTGTTTGTGAAGGCAGTCCTCCTGACAGGTCCATTGGGAAGCGATCCTTTATAAAGTTTTCTTTGCTGGTATTGGCATAGATTCAATATCAGAAATAGTATAGAATGCCAGTGTTTATTTATTTTTATTTTACAATTTTTGGGCCAGGAAAGTAGGCAGGAAGTATCCATCTGCAGTAGCTACCAGCTTGCCTGCTTAAATCTCTAAGAGTTTGCAAATTGCAGTTGCAAGTAACTTGCAAGGACATGGCAGTTGCATAACATCAGGAAGAAACTAGCACAGCTAGACAGTGACATCTACTTTTTATCCCAGTGCAAAAGGAATAACATTATCCCCCCTGGCTGTATTGAGGCTTTTATCAGCTCTGCAGTGCACACCTACACATGGAAATTTAAAGGAGGCAGTAGCCGGCCAAAGGAACTCCCTGTAAATTAATATGTTTGCACAGATACTTTTTTCATCCACGCTTTTAAGGCATCGGGGACATACATGATGAACATGTTGTCCCTTGCAGTTGTATAAATTAGAACTGTATACGGGATGAAACTATCTGTAGTGTATGGTGGAATGCTGTACTCGCTCGTTTTTCCACCTAACTGAAACGCTGTTCAGACACACACAGAAGAATTAATGGAATGTTGTACTGACCATAGATGCAGTGCAGCATTCCACTTATTTAGAGAGAAAAGCGTGAACCCCTCTGTAGCAGAACAAGCTGGTTCTACATGGTTACCCATCCAGTATTTTCTATTTACTGGCCTTGTAGTAAATCCAGTGGGAGCTTCTAACTTAATGTGCAGGTGGTCCAGTGGGATGCCTAGACTCCTGCAACAGTATATGCCAGCAGGGTCAGAGGAACATTCCACTGAACATCCACCAAGAAGAAACAAGAAAGTTCAACATCTGAAGTAAAAAACAAAAAAAAAGCATTTATGTGTAACGCATTCCACCAAGAACATAGTGTTTCAGGGGTATCCTCCCCACTTTTTCAAGGCAATGAATCGTGGTAACAGTAATGATGTCTATCAGTTTATCTCTCAAGCATATTGTAACTGCTTCAGAACTGCAGTCTTCACTATAGAAAGAAGTTTGCTTGGCCGACCTGGAGGCTGCTGTTTAAGGTGCCATCTCTAGGCTTGCAGTAGTTAAAAGGGTTGAGTGAATGGGGGTGCCATCTCTTGTGTCCATGGCAGCCCCGGTGCAGGCAAACTTCTGCTGCAGTCTGCCTCGGTGGAGGTAGGCAGACAGATGCAATCTTGGAACACTCCTTGACAAAACTTTGACAATGAAACAGTAGGTATCAGTGGCTACCACTTTAGTAAGATAGCCAGATTACTTTTGTTCCAGCCTTCTGAGAAGGTTGCCTTAACCCATACCTTTGTCATACTGGGATTTGACTTTTAATGCGTTGTATGAGGACATTCCTGTAAAGTTTATTTGACATTGGCAGCCAGTACAGAATACATGAGCATAGCTGATTACCTGTATTAGTCAATTTAACCACATCAGTACCATGGCTTTTGAGCGCCACTGATTGCCTGATACAAGCTCTTGTATGGATTTCAAGATGTTGATGCTAACATACAGGGCCAGATGTGGCTCATGTCCCTCACATTTCTCAGACTTGGACTGTATGAGTGTATGCCCGACTGCATCACCTTAGGTTTGCTGAGGACCATCTAATATATATTTATAACAACTGCATCCCCTGCAGGGACACACACTAATCTCCTGTTCACCCAGATGTGCTTTCTCTGTCCCCACCCTGGGTATGAACTCCTGACCCTCCTCTGCTGAGGCTTACACCCTATCCTCTATGCCACTGGAGCAGCCACTTTGGCTGTGTACTTTTTCACTCCTTCTACCTTTCCTATCCCCTCTTGTTTGAAGCCACCACCCCATCTAGTTACCTGTCACTAAACTTGTTCTCCAGCTTGAGGAGGGCTGTGCTACCACTGCTGGCGGCCTCTCTGCTAGGCACCCTACTCCTTGTAGAGCTTGTTCCTTCCATACTGGCCATAGAACAGAAGCTCCTATCCTGCCTTACCCCCTCCTTCCCCCCGTTACAGCCCATCCCACTGTCAGGTGGGAGGGTACCCCCATGGGCCTCTCTTTTTTTTTTGCATTTCTTTCCAAACAGGATGCCTGCCAACTTGGCTTCCTCCTTTTCTCTACTACTATCCCCTTCCATATTTGCCCACGGCATATCACCTGCTCTTCTCTTTGCTTCTACTAGCAGGAGACACTGAGACCCATCCTGGACTCCTTTGTATCACCACTGATCACTCAAATCCTGTATGGAACTCCTCCTTTGGACTGAAGTTCACACACATCAACCTCTGCAGCCTCTCCTACAAATTAATCGATCTTGAACCCTGGTTGCCCTATACAAACCACATGTGCTAGGCATCTCTGAAACATGGCTAAAACCCCCTCTCTCTGATGCTGCCTGCTATCTCCCAGGATACTCCTTGCTGAGGCATGACAGCCCTGCTAGGAAAAGGGGTGGTGGTGGGGTGGCTCTCTACATCCGTGAGCCTCTCTCTGCTACCCTCATCCTCCACTCTGACTCTAGCTCGCCCAGTGAGTGGCTCCTGGTGGAACTGACCACAGGTGCAGCAAAAAAGATGTATGTGGGCTGCTGCTATAACCCTCCTCCAGGATGCCCAGCAGGTCTCACCACCTACCTTGAAGGGATGGGAAACCTCTCCCCCACCAAGGACACCATCCTCCTTGGGGATTTCAACCTGGACTGGTTTAGTGCCCAGGAACCTGATTACTCTAACCAACTCAAGCTCCACAACCTAGTCCAAATTATCACCATCCCCACCAGGCACAACCCTAGTACCCAAAACCATACACTTCTGGACTGGGTAATCACCAATAAAGAGGACAGGCTGCTCCTATTGGGCACTCTGTCTGATGACATTGGCAATCCCTCCCCTACCTAACTGGTCTGGGCCTCTAAGACCAAGTGCCTGCCCCCTAAAATACTCTCCTTCCATAATTTCAGTCTCCCAGACATCCCTTCCTCCTTCATGATGTTCGAACGATAAACTGGTCAACCTTCTACACCCTCTCTGACATATCCGAGGCTGAGAGTTTCTTCACAGCCGCACTCCTCCATCTCCAATATCAACATTTCTCCCCGACTACTCACCGAGTTAGGGGAGGTTGTATGCACTGGGTTACCAAGGACCTCCTGGCCATGATGAGGGAAAAGGGGTAAGAAATGGTCAGCCTACAAAAAAGCCCCCTCCCCTGCCTAAAGGAGTGAATACCGGTGGGTATGAAACCTTTGTAAACAGTCAAAAACGTGCCTTCTTTCACAGCAAACAAAGGGACAGTCCTGGTGACCCCCATTGCTTCTGGGGTGAGGTCTGTTCATTACTCAGGCCATGCACTCATAACCCCATTATTCACTTTGACACTCCCGCTGGACATCTGGCCAACCCCGTTGTTGTGGCCGATGCCTTCAAAAAAAAATTCACAGACCTATCTTCCCTCCTTAGCAAGCTGCCACCCCTGGTGACCACTGGTCCCTCTGATCATCCCCCCACCCATACCCTTCAAACTCCTCCCCTCCCCTCTTTCTACTTCCAGACCATCACCCCAGGGACACTGCCAAACTGCTAAAGAGCCTGCTTAGCTGGGGCAGCCCAGGCAGCGATGAGCTTTTCTCTGCTATGCTTAAACTTATATCACCTGCCATCTTAAAAACACTCACCTACCTCTTTAACCTGGCATTGAGTACCTCCTCAGTGCCCAGCACTTGGAAGCATGCCAGGGAGGTTCCGATTTTTAAGACCGGTGACCGTTATGCCCAGATAACTATCGGCCTATATCCTTGCTCCCCCACCTTAGTAAACTTCTAGAAAGGATTGTCCACCGACAACTGTCTGACTATATTGTCACACACACATACTGTCCAGACAGCAACACGGCTTCCATAAACATCACTCCACCACATCTGCCCTTGCCTTGTTTACCAATCATATTCTTAGGAACATGGACCTTGGAATGGCAATGGGTACCATCTTTGTTGACCTGAATAAAGCTTTTGACCTGATCTACCACACCCTGTTACTTTTCTCCCTCCACACCCTTGGCTGCTCTACTGAGACCACATGGTGGTTCCAAAGTTACCTTTCAGATAGATCTCAGTTGGCATGCGTAGGACCTTGCACCTCAACTGCAGTACCAGTCACTACCGGAGTAACCCAGGGCTCCATCTTGGGCCCACTCTTATTCTCCCTGTTTATAAACTCTTTCCTCTCTGACTGTCTCACTTGTGATGTCTATTTTATGCAGATGACTTTGTCCTCTTCACTAGTGACAAGGCTCTTGAGACTATATCCAGGGCTTTATCCAATAACTACTCTGCGGCACACACCTGGTTCCACTCACAGAGCCTAATTGTTAATGCTAAAAAAAAGAAATCCATGCTATTTGGATCTACACCTTTCCTATATAAGGTCACCAAGGCTGGGTCCACCCTCTCAGTAGTCTCACCGGACGACACTGTACTAGAAAATGTACTAATTTTCAAATATCTGGGAGTTATCCTGGACCAATCCCCCCTCTCTTTTTCCAATCATATCTCCTCTGTTATTCACTGTATTAACCAAAAATTTGGTGCAGCTTATCAGATAAAGTCACTCCTGACCGGGGAAGTCTGTTTAGCCATTGCCCAAGGCAACCTGCTACCCTTGATTCACTACTGGTCCTCTATTTACTCACACACATCCTCAGCCTTGTGTGGATGCCTCTACTCCACGTACAACTACATATGTCATTTCATTCTCACTCATTCACACAATTCAGGTCAGCTTAAAGGAGTACTGTGCTGAACCTGCAAGTCATTTTTCCCAGTATGAGCTGTTTTTAAGTACTGGTTAAAATTCTGTTATTGGTCTATCTATACAGGCCTTTTAAGGGAACTGTTACTGGACCCGGCACATGGAAATGCTTTTGGGAAAATTGAAAACAACCATGGCAGGGTTAACTAGATTTAACTTTAAATATGGAGGAATGACAATAAAACCTCTAATTCAAGTAGTAAAAGCAAAATTTGACTCACAGCTTTTATATGGCTCTGACATATGGGAAACAAAACATATTAGTAGGCTTACGGTGCCTTTGTACAAGGCTTTGCGTAGCTGGCGAAGATTGGGTCATTCATGCCCGGTGGCCTATCTGTGATCAGAACTGGGATTAACAAATATCAATGCACTTATCAAAAGCATAAAGCTTAATTATTGGATAACATGCACAAGGATGGAGGATGGTAAGTTAGCCAAAGAATGTTTATATGAGATGGAATTCTGGTATAATCTGGGGTATAAGGCCGGGTATTGGTTTAATACCATAAACTTGTTACTAGAAAAACACAAGTTAATGAACCTCAGATGGGCAGTCAGGCAAGAAAGAGTATTAAGTTTGAAATATAAAAATATGTAACCAGTAAGGTGTGTAGATATTGGAATAGGTTGGATCTGGACTCAATTGCTACCTCATTACTTTGACTGGTTCTACAAAACAATTATTATCATGGTTACAGGACATATTTGGACATAATAACTGATCAAAAATTTAGACTCACTTTCATGAGTTATAAATTCGAACAATTTCACAGTAATGTCTTAGCATACTGGTATAAAAGACTGGGTGTACAGTCAGAGGACTGCGATTGTGGTTACAGGGAAAAGGAAGATTTTAATGCACATTATGGAATTGCACATGGTATGTAAAGCAAAGGCAATACTGGTTACGTTTTTTAATTACCACTATCTATCAAGTGGATAAAAAAGCACAAACATGTTAATGCGCACTGAAGATGCCTGGGCACTTGACAGAATAGTTAAGTATTTCCATGCCATTAATGAAATTAATGAAGGAGAGATTGGTGGAACATCTGGTTGTCAATGGACTACTGGGCCCAAGGCAGCATGGTTTCACCAGGGGGAGGTCATGTCAGACCAACCTTGTTGAATTTTTTGACTGGGTGACTAGGGAGGTGAATCAGGAGAGGGCAGTGGACATGGTCTATCTGGACTTCAGCAAGGCCTTTGACACTGTTCCACATAGAAGACTACTACACAAACTGGGAAATATGGGTGTGGGCAGGACAGTAGTGTGGTGGGTATGTAACTGGCTGGGTGGCAGGACACAGAGGGTGGTGGTAAATGGCTGCCACTCCACAGAGGGAAGACTGACCAGTGGGGTACCACAGGGATCAGTGCTGGGACCGGTCCTATTCAACATCTTCATCAGTGGCATTGCACAGCACCTAGAAGGCAGAATTTCACTGTTCGCTGATGACACAAAGCTCTGTAACAGAGTAGACACACCAGAGAGTGTAGACAGAATGAGAAGGGACCTGCAGAAACTTGAAGAATGGTCAGGGGTTTGGCAGTTGAAATTCAATGCAAAGAAGTGCAAGATAATGCATATGGGGCACAAAAACCCTGGCACAATATATCAGTTGGGGGTGAGGATATAGCATGCACCAAACAGGAAAGGGATCTTGGGGTTGTCATCTCTGATGACCTCAAGGTAGGGAAACAGTGTGACAAGGCAGCAGGTAAAGTAAATAGGATGCTGGGATGTATAGGCAGGGGCATCACCAGCAGGAAAAGGGAGGTCATAATTCCGCTATACAAGACACTAGTGAGGCCCCACCTGGAGTACAGTGTACAGTTCTGGAGACCATACCTATGTAAGGACATAGACAGGGTAGAGAAGGTTCAGAGGGGCAACAAAGATGGTGCATGGATTGCATCACAAGTCCTATGAAGACAGGTTGAAGGAACTGAACATGTACTCCCTGGAGGAGAGGAGGAGAGGGGATATGATAGAGACATACAAGTATCTCACAGGGAGGAACAGGTGCAGGAATACACTATTTTTAAGCGTAAAAAGATGTACCAGGACTAGAGGGCATGGGGTGAAGTTGGAGGGAGGATGATTCAGAGGAAACATGAGGAAGAATTTCACACAGAACGGTGGTGGACAAGTGGAACACCCTGCCAGAGGAAATGGTGGGGACTGAAACAATCACGGGATTTAAGAATGCATGGGATAGACATAAAGGAATTCTAGAGGTCAGGGGTAAGGGGCAACAGACTTCTAGGAAAACATAAACTGAACTTACAAGCTCAAATGGGCAGACTGGGTGGGCCATAGTCCCTTATCTGCCGACACTGTCTATGTATCTATGTATAAAAAAGAATAAAGGTGCTTTGAAAATTCTAGAGGCAGGAAGTGTTCTGTGTACCTATACTCTTGCACTTTACATATGTACATAAGTTACTGTCTGGATAGGTACAGTACTATGCACTTAAAAGCTGGAATGCACTGACTTGTATGTGATTATTGTTATTTATTAATACTGTTTCTATTAACTTTATTTTTAAACTGTTTTTATGCTGTTTTTGTCTTTGTGAAGGCTATTTAGCCAAACAATAAACTTGGATTGATTGATTGACTGACAGACCTTTTAGTAACTTCAGTGGGTGTTTCTGTTTTGTAATCGGTTGGTAAGTACCATCTTAGAACTGTATGATGTAGTTTATGTCCCAAACAAAGTCAGAGTTCTAGAGTGGATCATAACTGCATTGTAGTAACAATAGAAGCATAGAACAGGGACATAAACTACATCATTTAGTTCTAAATGGTTCTTACCAGTAGCATGTAAATCAGAAACACCCACTAAGATAACTGAAAAGTATGGATAGCTAGAGCAATAACATAATTTGAACCAGTATTTAAAACACAGCTTCTGCTCGGAAAGCTGACTTATAGATTCAATGCAGTTCTTCTTTAAGATGAAGATAGAGCAGTGAGGTGAGAGTAATAAAATCATTGGGACAGTATATACAGTAAGAGTAAATTGAAATTAGACAGTAGTAGCTGAAGAGAGGAAAACAGAAGGGGAGTGGAGTATGGGAATAGGAAGTAGAGTGGAGAGGAAGAGAGTATGGCGGAGGTCTTAGAAGCAGGAGCAGATAGGCAGAGGAAAGAAGAGTTCTTTAAAGCATCTTTTGAATTGGGGAAAGGATGTACAGGACATCAGACTGTACAGGAGGTTGTTCCATTTTTGGGGTGCTAGAAAGAAGGAGGATCTTTTTCCTACGGCTCACCGTGTCTTGGGGAGTCTTAGTAAAGGGAGATGAAAGGAGTGTAGGGATCTAGAGATGGGCTTCAAGGTGAGCAAGTTGGAGGGGATAGGTGGAGAGGGGATGGGAGATGGATAAGACTGAACAAAGTACAGAGCAAGGGGAAGTCCAGCTTTGCCTGGAAGGATGGCCATCAAAGGATCTTGAGGATGTCTAAATGGAGTGCTTGAGCGGGTGCTTTAGTGGCGAAGCAAGTGATTCTGTGATCAGTTTGCTTTAATTTTGGCAGAATATAAGACTTAGCCAAAAGAAGTAGAGGGGCGCCATAAAAGAGGCCAGGGAGTAAAGTTGCTATGGCAAGGGCTCTCCAGGAGTAATGGGTCAGGTAAGGTGCAATTCAGTATAGTAGGCACAGTTTTTGTGTGTTGTCTTGATAATTTGATGGGCATGAGCTTCAAAAGATAAATTGATGTCCAGCACAACTCCTAAATATTTAAAGGAGTCTGCTCTTTCGAGAGATGTGCCTGAGGAGGTGGTGATTGCAAAGGGTAGTTCGGTTGACAGATCCAAGGAGGTGTGTCAGAACAGCATAGTTTTGGGTTTCTTAGTATTAAATACCAGTAGGTTTCAAATAAACTAGTCTTTGAGTAGCCAGAAGTCTTTCTCAAGGCCCAATTTAATAGAGGAGATACTTCTGTCTGATCTATATAGAATGCCGTTGTCTGTGTAGAGTTGTACCGATGCATCACCACAATTTTTGGGAAAGTCATTAATGAATATAGAAAATAACAAAGGGCCTAGGATTGACCCCTGTGGCACCCCGACAGAGATGTGTGCCGGGGGGAGGTAACTCCAGACCATTTGATGCACTGTTGCTGATTAAATAGGCAGTTACAAAACCAAAAGAGGGAATTGGAGTCAAGACCAAGTTTGTTCAGTTTAACTAGGAGTAGTTGGTGTTTAACAAGGACAAATGCTTTCATGAGATTGATGAATACTGTACCAGTAGCACATCCCTGATACATGGCATGAAAGATATCTGTGGTGACCCTTAAGAGAGCGGATTCTGTCTTGTGCAATTTCCAGAACCCATGCTGTGAGACAGTGAGAGCATTTGTTAATTCTAAAAAGGAGCTAAGCTGGTTATATATTATTCTTTCTTCAATTTTCACTAGTTGGCATTGTATGGAGGTTGATCTGTAGTTATCTGTTTGGTTCGCTGGGTCATTCTTGTGTACAGGGACTACTATCGCTATTTTCAATAGAATAGAGTGAACAGTGGTGGGTACGAGAGGGGGAGTTAATAGCAAGATAACAGAATTCATTGCAGAGGGTGTCTAGTTTGGCCAGGGAGATGAAGAGAGATGTGGCATAGACCAAATCAGCATAGTAAAAGACTAGGAGCACCATTCTGGTGACAAGCTCATGGTGTACCTCCAGAGACAGACAGTCTTTATTGTGGTACAAGGCACAAAGTTTGGGATAGAGCTTGGTGTGGATGGTGTCAAAGTGGGCAGTAAAGTCAAGTCTGCTGTCTAGTCACAACCCAAGGTATCTGAAGGAATGGATCACTTCAATAGGGGTGCTATCCAAGGTAGTGAAGACAGGCAGAGTAGCGAATCAGGTCAATTTTTGACTGGTGCCAAAGATCATGGACACAGTTTTTTGAGTTGACCTGGAGATGGTTAGACTGAAACCAGGACAGGACACTGCAGAAGTCTTGCTTGAGCAGATTTCCAATGGCTGTAGTGGAGGAAGAGAAGGTGTAAATGACTGTTATCTGCATACATGCAGATATGCTAGGTAAGACAAGCTGGGGGGAGGTCATTAAGGAAGATGGAGAACATGGTGAGCCCCATGAAGTTACCCTGTGGGACCCTGACCTGGATGCAAAATGAAGGTGACAGGGCACTTCCAACCTGTACTGACTGCAGGTGGCCTGAGAGGTAAGAATTGTACCAGTATATAACAGAAGTTGAGAAGCCAGCAGAACTCAGCTTATCCTGGAGGAGTGGGTGGGACACCGAGTCAAAGGCCATGGCCAGACTGATGAAAATGGCAGCTATGATGTGCATCTGACCAGTTCCTGAGAAGACAAAATCAGTTACATGCAGTAGGGAGGAGATGGTGGAGTGATGCTTCCAGAAGCCAGGTACCCAGAAAAGAATTCTCCAGAAAAAAAGGCTCTGGAAAAAAACATCTGCAGACAAAATGGCACATAGGAAAAAGGGCATGTGGAGAAAAAAGGCGCTGATATGGCGTGAAATGTATTTTACCTCAAAGTGGTGATCCCTGGTGGTGGGGTGTTGTAATAGTAAATCTGTACTTCCCTTAAATGGTGCTGTTTTTTTTCACTCCTTTGCATTTGGTGCCTTTTTTTCCACATACCCTTTTTTCTTTGTGCCCCTTTTTCTGGGGATGTTTTTTCCAGAGCCTTTTATTCTTAGAACCAGAAGCCAGACTAGAATGATGAGTGGAAATCAGTGGAGGATAGAAAATTGGAGAATCTGGCATAGACAAGCTTCTGTTGCAGTTTAACAAGGCAAAAGGAGGAGGGAGATTCATCAAAAGTTACCTGGGGAGGAAGGGTACCCCCTTTATGGAGTGGAACAACTTTGGCCAACTTCCAGTACTGAGGAACAGCACAAGGGAGAAGGAAAGGTTGAGAGGGTGAGTCAGTGGCAGTGCTATGGCAGGTGTTGAGATTTGCAACAGTTTATGGTCCAGTCTGTCAGGACTCGATTTGCACAGGTTGAGGGACTAAAGGGCAGCAAGGGTTTCCTGGGTAGTATGTGAGGACTGGATTTGCACAGGTTGAGGGAGTAAAGAGCAGTAAGGGTTTCCTGCGTAGTACGTGCAGACTGGATTTGCACAGTTTGAGGGAGTAAAGTGCAGTAAGGATTTCCTTGGAAGTAACAAGGAAAAGCAGAAACCAGTGGTAGGTAGATGAGAGGAAATGTGAGGAGGAGTTGAGGAGGTTGGAGGGTGAGTGGAAGGGAAAGCACAAGTGGTAGACTTCACTGAAATGAGCAGTGATAGAGGAGGGGTCGGACTCCGGTGAACCATTTAGAAGAAGGACTGGAGGGGCAGACTGTGTTGGAGGGGTCAAAAGAAAGTGAATTAGCTTCCCAAACTTTGAGGGGACATTAAGGTTGTTCTGAAAGTTGCTCTTGAAATACTGTGATTTTGCAGCCCAGACAGCCTTAGTACAGGAATTTCTGATAGCCCTGTATAAGAGGAGGTCAAGAAGGAAGTGAGATAATTTGAAACATGCCCAGGCAAGGTCACAGAACTTGCACTGATTAATAATTGTAGGGGTAAACCAGGGTAATGATGATTTTTGACCTTGGATTTTCTGAGTGGGGTGTGCTTGTCCCATACAGAGGAGAATTTGGAAAGAAACAGGGAGAGAGCAATATTTATATTCACGGCGTAGGGTACTGCTGTCCAGTTTGCAGCAACACGATCACTCAAAAGACTGGAGGTGTTGAGTGAGCAAAGGGACCTGGTCCAGATGTATTTAAGGGGCGAGGGTGGATGCTGGATCTCCTTGACACAGAACATCATGCATTGGTCACTGAAAGCATCCAGCAGGACTCCTACTGCTACAATGTGGGGCAGGGGCCAGGATGACAGAACTCAGTCCAGAGGGCGTGGTTATCAATCAATCAATCAATCAAGTCTTTATTTAACCAGGTGTTCATCGTTGAGCAGAAGCTCATTTGCAAGATGGACCTGGGTGAAGCATGAACAATTGTATATACAGGTCAACACAGGCATTTACAAGGCAATGCAGATAAGACTGTTTACAGAGAGGAAGAAAAAGAAGTTCATATGTACATAGAATTATACAGATATTGTACAGATTACATGGTATTTACATACATAGAAGTGTCTATAGGAAGATAAAGCAGGTTATCTAAGGTTGCAGGAAGTAACAGAAGGAAAAAAAATTAAATAAAAATGTACACCAGGTAGAGGCGAACATGGTGGGGAAGGGAGGGAGGTAGGGGGAGAAAGGCTAGGAGGGCACGATGCACTGAGAGGAGTTGGTAAAACGGGATGTAGAGAAGGTGGATGGAGAAAAGGAGTATGTATGAGCCCCAGGATTGAATGCTGTAAAGTACTGGGCATGGTAGGATGTCACAACCCTGGGGTAGTGAGCTCCTATCCGAGGTTGGGAAACAAAGGATAAGGGGATGGATGGGCCTAGTGTTGATAAGACAGGGGGATAAAAGCGAGAACACTTAGGCTTGTGAGGAGCAAGCTGGGGGGTCTGTGAGCTGCGGGGTTGACGCAGGTAGGTTTAGTGATAATCTGCATGTCATTTAGGAACACAACTTTGTAGATGGTCATCCTGGAGGCTGGAAAAAAACAATTGACACTGAAGTTCCCTAGCAGGATGAGTTCACCAAAAAGTGAAGAATATTGCTACCATTGCCAAGCACTAAATCATACTTCCAATAGCTTTGTATGAAGTCTGTGTTGCTTACCTGACACAAAATGGCCACCAGGAGATAATAAGTTAAAACAGAGAGCAGTCAAAAAACACAACACAGTCCTGTGTGTTCACACTCTTGGTTTGGTTGCACTAATACTGACAACACTGTCAAGTATACTACACCTAAACATTATTCTATCCTGCCCAGAGCTTTAGAGACAGCCCTGAAAAACAAATACATTCTATATAATAGTTGGAACAGCAAATCAAAGGTCAAACAAAACTAGAGTGCTACAGATCCCTTCCCAGGAACTTCTCCCTAGCTGCTTATATGCATACCGTTAACATTCTAACCAAATACAGAATCAGTGACCACAATTAAGAAACAGACTTGCACAAATTAAGCTGAAATCCTGCAGTCTGACTGTACTCAGTGGGAAAGCTGCAAAATAGATACAGAAACACGCCTCATTCCCCACAGTACAAACTACAACTGTATACAAGCACAAACATTTTCTAGAGCATAGAAAAAGAGAGAAGCAGATTTTCATCTCATTGCTGATTAAACTAAACAATGCTTAGGGTCAGGGAAGGAATGATGCAGATGAAATAGCTGCAAACGATATAACAGAGCTCGTAAAACATACCCCCTCCCCCAGTCTCCCTCACAGGCAAGGCACAGACTAAAAGCAAAGGTATGCCAAGATAAAAAAAGGTATTTATTTAAACTTATATAGTGCTAAAAAGTGCAGGGCATAATGCTAAAGCTGAAGGGGAATGGACATCCAGTAGGAGCCACGGAACAACTATATAGCACCGTGCCACCAGATTCAACATACAACACAGATGTATTTAAGTATGTTGCAATATGTTTATATTTTATGATTAGTTTGATCTATAAATGTTGGCAATATCTGCATATCTGAATTTCAATATATAACTTTCAGATAACAGTATAAGGACCCACGTTGGGCATGCACTTATCAGACTACAAAAGTGCATAGCTGTTCAGAAAGTATATTTTAGGGAAAAAAAAGTTTCTACTAAACCAGTTTCTTTGTTGCACAGTAAACTTATGCTGTATGCCAAGCACTGTCAGTAAAATCAGCACCAATCCTTCGCATACCACTATCCTCACTAGCTAATAATACCTACAGAAAGATGAATTAGTTACATTGTGAACGTACCTTACATGCCTGTTGTGCTGCTGCAGCCATGATGTCTCAAACAGATGGAGATAGGAGTGGGACAAACTTACATAAGGCTTCTAAATGCAGAAATCCCCGCCCCCTAGCAAATCTAAGTGGCTATGACAAGAAGGGAAGGGCAGAGTGTGAGAGAAATACATATGTGTTATTTATCGTAACAGAGAGGTGATCATTCAAAATGATTTTCCCAAGAAGTTTGTTTCAAATAAAAAGGAAGATTTATTTAGTTGCATACCTCTCAACCTGTCAATGAAATGAGGGACTCAGACACTCAGAATAAGCAACAATGTGGGACACTGGCCCTCAAAATAAAGGACACATCATTAAGTATAAAGATGCATATTGCATACCCAAACAGTGTGGAAACCAGTGCCTGTATGTCTTCAAAGTTTAAATTTGTTTCAACATCATGTTAGAATACCAATACTTTCTGCTTTAAAGTCTAAGTTTACAGTGTCTCAGCGATGGGGCAGCACCTTTTCAATGTGGGAAAGAGCACTTCTATTTTTTTAACTCAGTTTTATTAGTGAGAAGAGAGACATTACAAGGTGCAGATACGTTAATAAATGGGCAATCAAATAGGAAGGAGCTGACAATGCATTATTAAGGGGAACCAGTAATTGCTCGATAAAGTGAAATCAGACAACCTGACGTATATTTGCACACCAAGTAGATTAATAATTAATCAGTTGCTTCAGCTGGGACAGAGCTCTGGGTATTCCCACACCAAGTAGACTAATAATTAACCAGTTGCCTCAGCTGGGACAGAGCTCTTCTGAGAGGTAAATTGAGATAAGTGCATGCATAACGAGTGACAGCTAAGTTGTTGCTCAGCTGTGACACAATAGCACTATCATGGAAGTTTATTCACCTAGTAAATATGCTTCTATGAAGACCATTTACAGCCTTCTTGTAGTCCTTAGCAGTGGTAAACAAGCTGATCCTATAGGCTGATGCATACATCAATCAAAGTAAGCCTTCTCCTGTGCTTGATTCCTCCCCTGTTGCTGCTAGAGCCTGTTGAGTGTGATACTTTCTGAGGGTTTTGTAACAGAAAGACTAAGTACCATAGTATCCTGCACATTCTGAACTTTATCTCAGGTTCATTTTATGATACGCTGTATACACACGTAACAAAACAATCCAGTGAAGGACTTTTTAACAATTAAAATGACCTGTAGACTCTAAATGTCATTAAAAGATTTGTTGAACTACTTCCAAGATAATAATTAGAACAATAAAATGCCCTCAGTTATAAAGTGCCTCAACAGTTTTGCAACCAGGTCACCATGTGTGTTGTGGTTGCCAGCCCTGCCTTGTGGGCTCAAACAAGGCTGAGGGGCTGGTTTGTTAAACTCCTGGTTGGGGGTTCATATTGTCAGGAGGTCTAAACCTCACTTTCAGGTTCTTGGCAATATTGGGAACACAAGTAATCACAGACACATTGCATAAGAGTAATAAATGTGTTTATTACTACCAAAAAGGATAAAATCACAGTTGCCCTAAGCAGTTCTTACCAATATGAACTGGGAGCCAGTACTAAGCATTCCCTATACCTCGAGGTTTCTTTGTGTCTCTTGGAATCTCCGCGGAACAAGACTTGTGTATCACATTATATACCTATGATAATTACTATGGTTACTGTAAGATAGAAACATTTCTAGTTACAAAGATGAGCCTTATTGGCTAAATTAAAGGAGGCTCCACTGTCCAAGATAACATTATACAATTTTGTAGTAGTCATCAGTTTGTGAAACAAGAGTTCTTATACAGAGTCTTACATAACTCAGTGTAGTAGTACAAATCACCAAAAGGTAGCAATGCCGACTTACATATCATAATTATTCCAAGGACACAGGTGTCCTGGCATCTTACAAGTAACAAATACACAGAAAATACACAGAAGAATATATATGTATTAGCAAGCAAAGTGTTTTACAACAATATGCGTACATATCCTGACATCTACTCTTATACGGTAGATGCCCTTAGCCCTATATGTTAGTGTAACATATACCTAAGCACTAGCTGTCTACGGTGTACCTCTGAGGGTACCAATAAGGGTGCAGGGACCTCGTGTAACATTCCCCCCTTGTTGCCTCCAAGGGCAACACAGGCAAATCTAGGGAAAGGTCAAGGAGCAGTGGTCGTCTACAAACCTGACACGTGAGCTTTGTAAAGGAAATCGAGCTGCTCACAGTGTTTGCGCAGTGTGCGCCATTGGCAGCATAGCATAATGATTAAGACAAATATCAAAAATGCTTGTATAATAACAAAACCTTTAAAAGTAATCTCTAACCAGGTGTTAGTCAATGCATCATTCATGTCACCATCATTAATCAATGAAAGGATAGCTTCATTGGCTTTGGTTATATTATTGCTGATGTGGATGAGGTGTGTGTGTCTTTCCTGTCTAAAAGTGATTTTAATGTAAGAGTGAATGGGTCTATGTGTACATTAAAATATGGTAAGTATTCAGAAAGTGTGAGCAGATAATCGGGGTTACCATCAATGATGTCTGCATCCATAAGGGGGACGGGGGTTATAACGGTATGTCCAATGACAGTCTTCTGGTGGGGGACAAAACAAAAATTGAGGTTATCAATAACACATTTCACAGATCCATAAGTATAGCTTTTAAAGTTAGTTACCACACAGTACTCCCCATCAGAATTGTACTGAGAGCGAACAGTGGGGAGTCTCCACTTTTGTAACTGCACTGGGCAGGTGTAGGCCATCATCAAAATCTGTGTTGACAGGCGATGAACCTCCTCACGATATGATTGATGGAGATTATCCAGAGCCAAAAATAGAATCAGAGAAATCCATGCCATTATGGGTGATGTCATCATCCATGGTAAAAGTCCAATCAATACTATCTGGAGAATAACCACAAACAGGTTGAATAACATGAAATACATCACATCGGCATAAGTAAATGTATTGCTACTTCGCACAGCAATCCATGTGCGGAGCCACCCACGCATCCAGGAAAGGATGGAAAACCAGTAGAGGTGGTAGATCCAGGCATTCTCTGTAGATGTCTTCGTCCAAATGCCCAATAGAATGTACCAGTGCAAGCTTGTCGAACAAGGATGTAGTGGAATCAAAACGTGGTAAAGAGACAGTAAAAGAGAAACTAACATTGCATCTCTTATGGAACATTTCTTAGCAGTGAAACAAGGACCAGTGTTAGGGTGTCTGGTCACAAATCCCAGGTTCCTAGCTGTAGACAAAGGAATAGTTAGAGATTGTTGCATACTCATATCAATACAGCTAGGCTTTTACATCGTGGACAATACCATTTGGAAATTCCAGATTCTAGATCATGGAAGAGAGTGTTGATGGTAGTGATAACGTATGAGCCATAGGCAGAGCAGAGAATCTCTCTAGCAATGTATTGTTTATCTGCTTTTCTGTTGTTCTGTGCAATGAGTGCATTAATCTTGTCTTTAGAGTCTGTAAATGCCTTAGCAATGTCGTGCATACTGTATACAGTGTATCTTTCTTCCTGACTAAGGCCATCCACACCATGCAATAATGGGGGTAGGATGTTGTTAACCAAACCAGTGGTAAATTTGGCAGCATGAGATTTGATAGCAGCAATGTCTGCTTTATTCCAAATAGACACAGCCATACCAAAAAGGCCTGTGACAGTACCTGTTGCACCTGTGACATCAGAACTGTCAACTTCACGTGTGTTACATTTATGACTTTGACCATCAGGATTGGGTTTTCTCCTGAAGTTGCCTCTATGTTCAGTAGAATGGACCCCAGCAATAGGGTCTTGAGTATGAATCTGAAATACAGCTAAACTATCAAGCAATAACGTACTATAAAATGCTGACGTATTAGTATTGTGACACATACCAAATTATTTCATATTCCAGTAAGTAAGATTAAACAAAACAGGTATATGCATAAATTGTAAGTTATTAATCAATGAACCTGGGAGGGCAGTGGCTGTTAGACCACTACGGGGACCAGGGGTGTGCTTTGGACATTCCAAAAGCTGTCTATCAGTGGGTGGTAATACAGAGAGATACATGGCAGCAGAAGCCATGTGGTGTAAAGCACAAAATTTTTGAGCAGAATCCTTAGACAAAGAATTACAGTATAAAGGATCAATTAAGGCAGTAATATTGTACAAACCAGAATGTCTAAGAGCAGTCTGCAACAAGGACAGAGAACCATTTGGGGATAATTTAGCATTGGGCCAACCCTGAAAAGTTCCTCTGGAGAGTTTGGCCACAGGGAGAATTTGTCCTTGCAATGTGGTTTGTCACTCAATTTGTAGGGTAGATTTATCAGGAGCAACAACCGAGGCAGTGAGGTAAGCATCGGAACCTTCTTGGACAGTAATCAGACTATCAGGTATATTGATGGATGCTCCCTCTGAAGGAGATGCTGGATGATCAAGGTGTGGTAGGAGGTTTGGTACCGTGCCGTGGATGCAGGGGATAACTCTTGAGATGAGGAGAAATGGAGCAAGATAGCCATCTTCTCAGTGTATCTGAAAAGCAAAATCAAACATTAGTAAGTTAGTACTATTCCACCCAATGGGGTGAGGAAAAGTAATTAAGCTCCTTTATACAGTTTCAGTTGGTTTGCATGTAACCATTTGTCAGTCAGTTTATTGTTATGTAGGAGTCTAACTTGATAGACTGCCGGACTGAGCTTGTTGACAATGGGGTATGGGCCTTCCCATTTATTGGAGAAGGAATGGGTGGGATGTGCAAATCAGAGTACCATGACCTGATCTCCAACCTGCCAATCCACTTCTTGTGCATGTTTGTCAAACTGTATTTTGGATTGTTGCTGGGCCTTGCCCATGCAGCTGGTAGCATACAAATGTGTGTGTATGAGGTCTTTTCTGAGTTTTTCCACATATTGATCTACAGACACATGGTCTGCAGTGGGGGTGTGCAGGTCAAACAACAGGTGTTCAGGTAATCTCATCTGTCTTCCAATCATCACCTCAAAGGGTGTGAGCTGGGTGGTGGCTGAGGGTGTGCCCCTCATTGCCATAAGGAGTAACGGCAGTAGGAAATCCCAGGTTTTGGGATTGTCCTCAATAAATTTGTAAAGCATTTGCTTAATCCGTCTGTTGGTTCTTTCTACTTAACCTGAAGATTGGGGGTGGTAGGGTACGTGGAACTTTTGTTGAACTCCAAGGAGTTCAAGAGATTCTTTCATTAACTCACCTGTGAAACTGGTTCCTTTGTCAGAGTCTACCTTAAGGGGTAGGCCCCACCTGGAGAAAATCTGTTCCACCAGGATTTTGGCAGTGGTTTTAGCAGTGCATGTCTTAGTGGGGAAAACTTCAACCCACTTAGAGAAGAGGTCAGTTACCACAACAGCATACTTGTTATGTCTACTGATATTGGTCAGGGGGCCAATAAAATCAATCTGTATGACATGCCAAGGGCCAGAATGTCATTGTGGTAAGAGTTTGGCATTTCACTTGGTGGGGATGGGGTTGTTTTGCCCACAAATGAGGCAATTGTCTATGTACTGTTTAACATCTTTGGTGACACCAGGCCACCAAGCGGTGGTCTTAAGCCTTTGGAGGGTGTTTTCCACTCCCTGGTGTCCACCAGTGGGTGTGTCATGCACTTGGTGCAAGAATTCAGATCTGAGATGTCTGGGGACCACCCACAATTTGGTGGTGGAATCATCTGGCTAATACCAGATGAGCTTGTCATCTGGTGACAAGTGTAATTTACCTTCATGCCTCTGGTATGGGTTATGTGTAGGAAGTTTCTCTTCAGTACTCTTGTCAAGGAATCTGAACACTTCTTTGAGTTCAGTATCAACATGTTGGGCTGTTGAGAGATCCAAGGGGGGAAAAGGGTTCAGGTTTGTTCCTGAGTGCTGCTATGTGTACAGCCGCATTGGCATCTGGATGGTCCATCATCCAGCTGCCCCCCCCTTGGGCCCCTTCCTTGGCAAGGGTGTCTGCTGTGTCGTTGAAGGCATGATATGGGTCATGGAGAGAATGATCTTTAACTTTGTGTACATAGAGTTTGTGTGCAAATTTTTGTGCTAGTGAATGTATGTATATTACCAATTCCTTGTACTTCACTTGGCTGCCATCAGAGAAGAGGAAGGAGTTCTGCCAGAAAGGAAGGAATTCTGTAAGAGAACAATAAACCCAATTAGAGTCTTTAAAAATGATGGTATCCTCAGTCCCATGCTGGATGGACTTAAGGGCACAGACCACCGCTGCCATCTCTGCATATTGTGATGATGCTACACTACAATGTTTAGATATTTTAACTGTGTTCTCATAAGGGTAAATCAGTAGAATACCCATCCCTGCAATTTGTTCTCCCTGATAGCAAGATGCTGAGCCATCAGTAAAGACGTGACACAAAGAGGTGTTGTCAAGTATTTGTGGTGTAGCAGGGAGAAAAGGACCTGGATCCGGAAGATCAGGTGACTGCAGTGTACAGTCATGGGGGTCTCCTTGGAAAAGGAGTCCATGAGCCAGCATAGATGGAATTTTTGTTGGGTGTACCTGTATGTCTCTATCCTGGAGAAGAAGTGACCTGTATGTCAGTCTGGTGTTGGAGACTGACCCATCCTTCACTCTGAGAGCAGAAAGGTAGTTGGGGTGTGGTTGGTGTTGATAATCAGTGGAGAGTACACAATGATATACAGAAAGTGCTTGACAGCCCAGTAGGTAGCCAGAAGGTTCCTTTCACAAAGGCTATACTTCTGTTCCACTGGGGTCAAGAGCTGTGATGCATATGCAATAGATCTCAGGGTGCCATGAACCTTCTGGGCCAGCACTGCTGATATGGCAATGTCACAGGTGGCACATTCCAGATGGAATGGTAGTGCTGGATTGGGGTAGACCAGAGCTGGGGCCGAGGCCAAAGCCTGCTTCAGTGACATCACAGCCTAGGTATGTATAGGGCCCCAAGTCCATGGGATGTCCTTTTTCAGTAGCTCATACAGAGGAGCAGCTTTCTGAGCAAAATCACAAATAAAATCTCTTGAATAATTTACCATACCTAGAAACCTTCGAAAAGTTGCCATGCTAGTGGGCAATGGCAAGTCTTGCAATCCTTGTACCTTCTTCCAGGTAGGGCTTCAACCTTGGTCAGTTATTTTTAGACCCAGAAAGAGTACTTCTTTCTGACTTAGTTGTGCTTTTGCTGGATTGCATTTCAGGCCTGCTCTCTGAATGAGAGTCAGTAGTTCATCCAAGAGATCCAGGTGTTGTTCCTGTGTGGCAGTTGCCAACAGCAGATCATCCACATACTGCAAGAGACATTGGGGAGTAGAGAAACCCTCAAGGGTGTCCATCACATGTAGATGGAACAGGGACGGGCTATTATGGAATCCCTGTGGTAAGCAAGTCCAAGTATACTGTCTTCCTTCGAAGGTGAAGCAAACTTATATTGACTCTTGAGGGCCAATGGTAATGACCAAAAACTATTGGAGATATCCAGGGCACTGAACCATTTCAGGTCAGGGGTCAAAAGTCATAGCACATCGGGTGCTGATGCCACAGTTGGAGAACAACTGAGGGTGACCTGATTCAGTTTTCTGTAGTCAATAGTAAGTCTCCTGGAGCCTGTGGGTTTTTTCATGGGCCACACTGGGGAGTTGGCAGTAGAAACGCAAGTTCTGATTACTCCTTGCTTGAGGAGTGACTTGATTGTTTCTCTGAGAGAAGGCAAGGCCTCAGTTGGAAAAGGGTACTGCCTTTGCCTCTCATGTGCTGGGCCTGGCACTTTGATGACAGTGTGCAATTCTGCCCACAGTCATGTTTGTTGATTGCAAATGCTTCCAAATGTCACTGCAAAATGGGGAGAAGCTTAGGAAAAAGCTCATGATCTTTGAACAAATCTATGATGTCATACTCTTTGTTGTTAGCAAAGATTGTCACCACAACGTGTGAATCAGGGATCAAAATGGTGTGGTATTGACCCTGAATCTGTATCAGTAGCATGTTGGCTAGATCCACCACACAGCCATGTGGTGCAAGAAAATCAATCCCTATGGTACTAGGATGATCATGCATTACCATCAGTTGGAAAGTGTGTGAGGCCTTTAAGTGGCCTAACTCTACCGGCAGGGGTAGAGATCGGTATGCAGGTAGCCTAGTGCCATCTACTCCTGACATGTTGATCCTCCATCCAGTGGACCAAGGAGATGTGTCTGGGTGTTCATCATGTAATACAGATACAGCCGCACCTGTATCTAGCAAGACTACAAGTAGGCGGCCCACGCCCTCGGCCTCGGTGCAGGTCCTTCCGTTTGTATCCAAGACCAGCTTGTTTACAATCCGGACTAGGGCCTGTAATTGTCAATCTGTACTGCTCGGAGCATGGAGAGGTTGGGCTTGGCTTCTTCGAATCTCTTCACCATGCTGCACCGATGCTATATAGGGAGGGGTTTCCAGGTTCAGGCCTGTATGGGCCTGATGACCTGCACTTCCAGTATCACCATGACTTGTTGGGGTCTGGGTCACCGGTTGTACAGCCACAAGGGCCTGAGCAGGAACAGCGTCCACCACAGAGCGCACTTGTCCCAGGAGCTCTCAGAATTTCTGATTTTCCTTGGCTATCTCCCTATATGAAGGGCCTGTTCTTTGTTGTTGTGGTTTACCCTTGTTCTTGTGCTTTTTATTCTTAGGCCAATTCCGGTTCCCACCCATTGCTTCTGCTGTTGTGGTTATTGTTGTTGGTGTTGGGCCTGTTGGGGGTGTTGGTTATCAGCTGGAAGGGCCTGTTGATGTTGGGCCTGTTGGTGTTGGGCCTGCCCTTCCACAGTGTAGTGCTTCGTGGCCTCCGAAATAGGCTCCACGGTGGCTACTTTCTTGGAACTGGAGCCCAGATCACGGATGTAGATTTGGTAAACTCTCACGGTTTTCCGAAGGATGTCAGCAAACCTGTCCGTATTGGAGTAGGTGGTTGGCTCTGCCTTTTCTTGTACTGCAAGAATCATGTTCCTAAGGAACAGAGTCTAATATTCAATAAGATCTGCATCTGCAGCTTCTTGTGCCAGGTGCTTTCCTGCTCGGTAGACCATCCAAAGTCTTTGGTGGTAAGTCGCTGGACTTTCCTTTGCATTCTGTTTTACAGGGTATGCAAGCATCACTCCTACTACACCTGGGCTAAGAGCAGAAATTAGCTCAGCTGCAACCTCGTCAAAGATGGCATTCCCGTATCGGCGGACGGCATCGGGGAGTTTGGCCCACAAACTAAGATCGATGGTTTGGCGTAGTATCTGGACCTGGTATTCTGCAGAGAGGCTGAGCATCTCGCATTTAGAACACACCTTCTCTAAGTGACTACTGAGATTGTCAGATGGGTTCATCCAACCGATACTGTCAGCGATTTGCTGAACAGAGTAGGCCATTTGCAGGGGATTATTGGGTCGATCAGGCAGAGGTAGATTGTCTCGGGCACTGTCTAAGGCAGCCCAAGCTGCAGCCTCAGCCACAGTATGAACAATACCATCCTGAATGCCAGCCTCTTGTTGAAGCTGCCTAATTGGGGTTTAATGGCCCGTTTACTCCTCTCAGGAAGAAGTACATTACCTATTGCCATTTCAATCATCGTTTCTATCTCCTGCCTGTCTTCCACATTAATAACGGCTATCGGTGGTGCCATCGGGACCAGGCCTGGGCCTGCTCCCCCCATCACAGTGGCCGCCATGTTGGCGTCTTCCATGATGGGCATCACGACGTCGATGTCGTATGACATGGTGTGGGTGGAGTGGGGACTCACCATGTTGTGGATGGCTGGGTGGGGTTTCTGGGCCATAGTAGGGGTGTGACTGGGCATTGGACTGAGAAATGTCGTCATCAGAAACCACTCCTTCAGATGACGTGTGTAAGGCAGGGGCTACACCTCCCATCGCCTTAACATGTCCACCCAGTATCTCCCACTGATGGTGCAGTTTCACCATCTTAGTTTTACATTCAACGTGACTCACCATTGCAACATCCATTTCAACCTCATCCTGCATTTGCTTCTGCAACACTCTATATGCAGCGCTCAGTTCGCGATTGTCCCTAGTAGCCACATCTAAGTCATTACGTACCTGGTTCATTTCCTCCTGTAGCTCTCCCATCTCCTCAGTCAACTGTGCATTCACTGTACTTAACAAGTCATTCATATGCAATGCTTGTCCCTTATCCTGTCTCAAACTTTCACACTCCTGCTTCAACATACAAAGTTCCTGTTCTCCAGCTTGAGTTGAATGATGCAAAAGTGAATCCTTTTCATTCCGCAGAGTTTGGAGTTCAGACTCCAAGTTCTGCTGCAGTCTAACACATTCCGTTTCCTGCAAACCCATCTGTTGCTTAAGAGATGAAATTTGCAGATCAAGAGTTCGAAACCTCACTTTGGAGGCTTCCAGAGCAGCATAGAGAGTCGTGACCATCAGCCCTTTAGCTTGACGCTTATTGGTTGATTGTCTTGTCTCTGTGTACTGGGTTGAAATCCCCAGCATAGGGTTTTCAGATTGACTTGCGTCCCGCGTGAAGTCAGCCCATCCTCCATGGGAGGCAAGGAAGTCTGAGACATCGAGTCTCAGTTCTGCGCAGATATTTGATACAGCAGCCATTGTGTGGGAGGGAATGAAAAATCAAACTGTGAAAAAGGCGCTGTGCTATGTATCAATCCACAGCAGAAGTACTTTATACACAGTCGGGCTACTGTAAGAGTTGCAGGCTTACAATTCAAAGCTGTAATGGAGTAAGTTGAGTCAGCAACGACCACACCTGAAAAGAAAACAGTCAGACTTTGTAAGTGACTACAAACTGGTTTTAAAACAGGAGAGGTGATATGGGAATGTACACCTACTGTCCCCATGGGAAAGGGAAAAGTTATAGCAACTAGTGAAAACTTACAAATGCCAAATATCGCCTACACGCGGTCACCAATTGTCAGGAGGGCTAAACCTCACTTTCAGGTTCTTGGCAATATTGGGAATGCAAGTAATCACAGACACGTTGCATAAGAGCAATAAACTTGTTTATTACTACCAAAAAGGATAAAATCACAGTTGCTCTAAGCAATTCTTACCAATACGAACCGGGAGCCAGTGCTAAGCATTCCCTGTACCTCGAGGTTTCTTTGTGTCTCTTGGGATCTCTGAGGTACAAGACTTGTGTATCACATTATATACCTATGATAATTACTATGGTTAATGTTAGAAAATTTTCTAGTTACAGAGATGAGCCCTATTGGCTAAATTAAAGGAGGCTCCACTGTCCAAGACAACATTATACAATTTTGTAGTAGTCATCAGTTTGTGAAACAAGAGTTCTTATACAGAGTCTTACATAACTCAGTGTAGTAGTACAAATCACCAAAAGGTAGCAATGCCGACTTACATATCATAATTATTCCAAGGACACAGGTGTCCTGGCATCTTACAAGTAAGAAATACACAGAAAATGCATAGAAGAATACAGGGTTTTAAATAATTGATTAGCAGTTTTTTTTCTTGGGACTATACTAACTGTACAGAAAGTATTTATATGGATTTTCTAGAAGTGCTGTGTTTGTTAAACACAGTGAGGCAAGAGCTATGCATTTTCACAAAGATTTAGCACTTTTATAAGCAAAACGCTAATCAATTTTTAGAGTTAAATAAATCCCTGGAATATATATGTATTAGCAAGCAAAGTGTATTACAACAATATGCGTACATATCCTGACATCTACTCTTATACGGTAGTTGCCCTTAGCCCTATATGTTACTGTAACATATACCTAAGCACTAGCTGCCTACGGTGTACCTCTGAGGGTACCAATAAGGGTGCCAGGACCTTGTGTAACAATATCCGAAGCTTAATAAATTGTATGTTGCCTCCATCCAGGCAAAGGTTTCATGAGACTTTACCCAAGGGAGTCAACCTAGGGAGGCAGGCAGCACCCAGACCCAGTGCTCAATTAAGGTGCAACAGACCTGGACTCAGTAAAGGTAGTTCCCTGTAGGATGACAAGGTATTTTTCATTACTTCATGTTTGCAACTATAATTAAGTATGTACGCAACCTGTGATATATCTTGGGTGAGCACAACATGAAGGCTGTTTACTCATCATGGAAGCAATATAGCTCAGTGGGTTAAGGCTCTGAGCTGCAGATCTGGAGACCTGGGTCTGAATCCCACAGCTGCCTAGGTGCATACTGTGTGATCCTGAGCAAGTCACTTAACTTCCTTGTGCTCCCAGGTGCACCTGTAAACAAGCTTCGGCTTAGTGTGCTACTCCTGATTAAACAATGTTCCCTTTCATCATAGGAAGTAAGTTTGAACAGTATCTGTAGTGAGATATGATACTGTTTGCTTAGTAGCTGTAAACGCTGTCCTCATCATCATCAGCTATTACTGCAAAAATGTGCCATTCTTCAACCTTTTACAGCTAAATGCATTGAGTATTCTCACCTTCCCCGAATATGCAGCTATAATTAGATTAGCAGTCCTTAAAGCAGCACATTAGCCCACTGAACTGATTGTTACTGCATAATCCAATCTACTGTTACTAAGTAATCTGCTGCTAAAATAATCCTAGTATTCCTGTTATATAACGTTAGATTTTAGCCCACTGAACTAATTGTTTCTCCATGATCCAAACTACTGCTTGTACATAATCTGCAGCTACAATAAACCTAGTATTCCTGTTATATAATGCTTCGTCTCAGCTCACTGTACAGAATATATTCTGAATGATCTAAATTACTGTCATGAAGTACTCTGCAATCCTTAAACTAATTAATTTATTTATTTGTTAAAAAGTTTCACTAGGAAGGCATGCTGAGCAGACTACTGAGTGATTACGGATGCGTCCTGAATGTCTTGCACCTTCTCATTGTGAGCAATAGGATTCTAGCAATCTGTTTTAGTGTCCCTAACTCTGTATGCAAGGTGCCTGTCCTTTAACTGTCCCACTAGTAGAATAGGCTAAATCATCTCTCCTCTGTGCTGAATCACTCTTCTACCTAAGCCATTTTATGAGAACCTTGCCCCATTAGACGTCTGACCTGTACTGAAAACCTCACAGACCCTGTTAACTTCCCCCCCACCTCTTATTCCACACCTAGATGGAATGTAAGTGACACCTCAAATGCTGTTTTTTTTTCAATCAGTGTGATAACTGCACATGAACTGAACCAGGCCCTGATTACTGTGGCCTCTTACCATAGGAGCAGCCTAGTGAACATGGCCAGTTCAGGTGATGACCTTTTCTGCTCAGTCTCAGCCTCCTAGCTCTCTCAGACAAGTTATTGGCAAATATTATTCTACCCCCTATGGTACTCTATTCTAAACACCTCCCAGCCACAATCTGCACTGAAACTGTGCTGTCATAGACCCCTGATACAGCAGTTCTCCAGACTGGTAATCCACAAAGGTGCATACTATGCCCTACCATATCACATAACATGGACAGTAATAGAGAGACTCAGATTGCCCCAGGGCTACTACTAAGATCTGCTACGCTTTTATTACTGCTAACTGCTGATGACATTGAGTCTAACCCAGGTCCAGGACAAGCAATACTAGAATCACATCCCTCAGCAATACCAGCCCGGGCTAACCATTGGGACGCTTTGCCAGCGGCTTATGATTGTTCTATGATATTTGTAATACAGACTTTGGTATGTGATTGTCTCACATGAGACATCTTCTGCTCCTGGGTGACCCCCCCCCCAGGTTTTAGTGAAAATAACAGGATATATTAACCTGAAAACAGGAGGTAATTAAAAGACTAGAGAGACTTAATTAAGGGTCTCCTATTTTCCTGCCTTAATTAGACCTGACCCAGCTGCCAGGATATAGGGCTTGTACACTTTTAAGACGTCTTAGAGGGGAAAACATGTTATCCCATCATGGTGCTAAAGCTGTAAAAAAAAACATTGATGTTCCTTGGGAAAACAGGAACTGATCAAGATCAAAGAGGAAAGGCTTGATTAAAGACTGTCATCATTTGGGAACTTAGTTTTGCTGATGTCACCTTATTTAATATACCTCCTGATAGGTCATCCTGTTTGTATATTTTTTATATTCTAAAAGAAGGAGCTAGATGACATCATAGAAGGGGTGTGGAAACATAGAGTTTTAAACTGTATACTGTGGTTAAACTTCTGTGACATATCTTTTTGGGCTCTTAAGAAACAAGATTTCTGATCTAATGTAAGCACTGTACAGAGGTAATACATTAGATAGAAAGGATCTAACTGTATGTTAGTAGAAGTTTGTCTGTAGCTTTCCTTGTTTTTTTCTTTATGCGATTGTATGCTGTTTGATATATTGTTCTGTGTTTCCATTTTACATATTTGTATCCATTTTTAAGGAAACCTTGTATTTGAAAGATAGAGCCTCTGTCTTCCAAGTTCTTTCTTTTGCATGTGACGTATAGAGGATTAAGACTGACAAAAACTGTTCAAGAGCTTGATGGTGTTACTAAACTGGGAAAAGGTAAGAATATACCTAAGGTCTTCTATAGAGTTTTAAGGGTTCAATTTGGAAGCCTGGCTTGGTGCCCCCTGGCATATGATTGTAACGCAATCCCCAAAGAGGGAATGAATCTGCGCCTGCACATTTGGGTACGCTAGCATAATATTCACAGTTTGAATCCCCCCAGAACTTGAGACCAAAGGTGATTCTAACCCACAAGCAGACAGCAGGGTTACCCTGTCTGTTACCTGTTCACATTACCGTGCTCAGAGGTTGGCACTATGGGGGCAGAGGGCCTGACCTGCTAAGTGTGTTTGTGACAACCATACTGGTCTAAAAGTTACACAAATAGATTTTAATAGCCAGCGAATAAAGAAGCCTGAACCTGATGCATGGATGAACTCATAGTCCCCTGTTGTGCTTTCTGTCTCTAAAACCTGGCTCAGGCCGCATGTATTAACTAATGAAATTGACCTGCCCAGTTAAAATGTATTTAGGAAACACAGACATGGAAAGAAAAAAGGAGGGGGAGTGCTCATCTATATCTGGGACACCATCTGAGCAACACAACTCCACTTGCCTTCCCTGGATGCTTCACCATGTGATGTATCCTTGTCAAACTGCTTCTTGGAAACACTAAACTACTGTACATTTGCTGCAACTATAGTGTCATCGAGTCACAGGTCAGGAAGCACAGGAAAACCAGGAGCAGTTATAAAATTCACAACTAGCATTTTATTATTAACAATAACAGTAAAATAAAAATAAAAACTGTTTAGTATAACTATTTACAAAGGCAGTACAAACAAAGAAAACAAAGTCCTTCATCTGAGAGTATCTCTAATTCCAAGTTTCAGCTCCCCCAGTAAAGATTTTGCTACTCTTTTTATAGCAAGTCTTTGCCCGATAATTAACTTCTTCATCCTGAGCTCGTTAAGGAGACATTCTGTTTTTCACAAAATGTTCTTGTCAGTTTTTTTGCAGGTGCAACAAAACAGGACATGGTGACCCAGAACAGATCTCCTGCTGAAACCTCCAGAAAGAGTCTGCAAACAAACTTGAGAGGAACTCAAACTGTATCCCAGGTCTACCCCCAAAATCCCAAATAGCTTTTTGCATTCATCTCAA
This sequence comes from Neoceratodus forsteri, assembly GCA_016271365.2. Taxonomy (NCBI): domain Eukaryota; kingdom Metazoa; phylum Chordata; order Ceratodontiformes; family Ceratodontidae; genus Neoceratodus; species Neoceratodus forsteri. The sequence continues at coordinate 37,459,348 of JADMNL010000029.1, read as the reverse complement.
CGGTACAACTACACACATTCTCAAACTAAGGGATACCAGTATCACTTACAGTTGCACACAAAGATCCACATACACCTCCCTAACCACAGATGTGCAAGGGGGAGAAAAGACAGAAACAGCAAGTGAAGACAGAAAAATAGCAAGAGGCGGAGAATCATGAAGCTGTCAGAGTGATCAGTTCCCAAGTCTCACAAGAACATTTGGTTATGCAACCAGACAGACAAGAAATAGAATAGTACAGGATAGAATAGAGCCTTGCATTTACACTCTTTCTGAATAACAAATGGGACATGATAGTCAACCCTGTCTCATATAGTCCTCCCACCAAAGCCAAGCCAGTTCTTATAGAGCTCATTGGCTGCCTGGGGCAAGATATCCCTCACTGAACTCCTACTGCTGGGTGACTACAGCCTAAACTGACTTGACAAGGGAATCTTTGCTTTTAGAAATACATTAAATGGTGCCCAACTCCATCAAATCATCAAGGAATCTAAAAGGTAAAACACTAAAACTGGAAACCATATTCTTATCGACTGGGTACTGGTATGTCAGCCTGACAGAGGCCATGCATCTGGGATCTTCTCTGACTCCCTAAATGACCACTCCCCAGTATACTACACCTGAATCAATAGTTTCTCCAGAGTCTTCTCTAGGATTACTCTGACCAGGGACTACTCAAAGTTGAGCAACAGAGCCTTTCTGGAGGACCTCTCCAGTGCAAACTGGAAGGATTTAGGGACCATACAAGGTGTCAACCTTGCCTTTCACTTTCTGATTAACAGTTTCATTACCATAGTAAATGAGCATGTCATGCTAGTACAGGGGCGGTACAAAGGTTTCTGCTCAAAGTGACTTACCACCTCCCTATGTAACTTATTGACATTGAGGGAGAGGGCTTGGGGTGCATACTCCTGGCAACAGAAAGAAAGGCAGGTTTACAGCCAGCCTTGCAATTCCTGAAAGTAATCCTTACAAAAGGCCAAGTTTAATTACATGAAGAACCTGCAGCTGAAAACTTGTAAAATTCTGAGAGTTTTTGGACTCAGATTAACCACCTTTTAAAAGGGCTGACAGACATGTCAGCTCGGGAAGTCCTAAGCAATAATGAATATGTAAGCAATCCACTTCTAATTGCTGAAGAGTTTAATAGATTCTTCATAACTCTGGGCATCTACAAAGACTCTTCTGCTAATCCCACTCCCTCCTGTACCACTTCTCCCATGACCACCCTAGTTTTCACTTCAAACTGAGCACTATAAAGGAACTCCTGGAGGAGTTACTACTGATCAAACCTGATAAGTCAGCTGGCCATGATGGACTTGAACCCAGGCTCCTATGACTTTCTGCCACAATACGGCCTCACTGCTGGCCAAACTATTCAACCTGTTTCTGCTCCAAGGGGAGATACCCCCAAAAATGGAAAATAGCCCATGTTGTCCCTGTCTGCAAAGGAGGAAGCAAAGCAATTATCATCCTATATCAATACTCAGTATGCTTTCAGAAATCCAAGAGAGGATAATTTACAACTCACAACCTATACCGAGTCAAATTCCTTGCTCACTGACATCCAGCATGGTTTCCAAAAGCATTATGGAACTGACACAGGACGTGTTTGGTTCACCTCAGATGTCTTCAGAGCCACTGACAATGGAAAAGCTACAGCAGCTGTATTTATCGATTTAACCAAGGCTTTCAACTTGGATAACAATAAACTCCTGCTGACTAAATTGGTGAGATTGATACTTAATCAATTATCCTTCACCTGGTTCAGGCGCTATCTTACAGACCATAACCAAGCCATATAATGGGAATCCACCCTCTCCTGAAGATGTAAAATATATGATGAAGTACCAAAAGGATCCATCCTAGGGGCTCTTTCACTTCTCCCTATTTATCAGCAATCTGTGCTCTAATTGCAGTAAGCCGAAGGCACTACTGTACGCAGACGATGCTGTGCTTTACAGAACTGACTCTGATGTTAAGTCTACTGAAGCTGGCCTTAATGCAGACTTTGCACTAATGGAAAAGTGGGTTGCGACCAACCTCCTTGTTCGAAACACCATGAAAGCAAAGACAGTGCTCCTTGGATCTAGAAAACTAGGTACGGATAGGACCAAATTCCTTAGCACTGTCACCAACAGTGGTACTAGATTTGAGTTAGTCCAACAACATAAAGTACCTAGGCATTTTAATAGACCAGGAGCTTTCCTTTAGGACCCAATTTGAATGTGCTACTAGGTTAGTCTCTCTCAAAAACTAGGCCTATTCAAGCCAGCCTAGTGGCATAGAGGGCTGTGGTGCTCAGCACCTTACTTCCTGCCACACTGGTGACCCAGGTTCGGGAACCGACCTGGGTCATTCGGTGCCTGGTTGGGGGAGGGATGATTAAGCATCTAAACAACAGCTATCTTCCTTCAGTGGAAGGGGGGGTTGTGTGACCCACTGTTAGTCTGCTACCTGGGGGTGTTCATGTGGTATCACAGACCAGGTGCAGAAGTTGATATGCCAGTCTTCGGTGTTTGAGAATGTCTCCATGGAGGAGGAGCTTGCCTGTCATGCCATTGCATGTGCATGGCTCAGGGAATACAAAACAATAGAGGAAAAGTCCCTCTGGCCACAGGATGAGGTCTGGGCCTTCACAGGCCTTGCTCCGGTGATAAGGCACCCTGCCATAAGTCCTGCAAGCAAACAACACGAGCTGAGAAGATAAGTCCAGGGCAGTCAGATGGTGGGGCTCAGGGGACTAGACAGAAGGGGGGCAGGCCAGTGATGACAGGGGGATAAAATACTGGTTAAAAAAAAAAACTAGGCCTACTCTATTGCCTCAGTGCCTACCTTACAAATGAGGCCCACCATTGAATTGCCTGCTCACTGCTACTTCCAGCACTTCTCTACAGAGCTCCTATTCCTACACCCATAGTAAATTGGGTAGGTAACTGGCTAGAGGGGAGGCAGCAGTGGGTGGTGGTCAGTGGGGTTAAATCAGAGGAAAGGGCGGTTATAAGTAGTGTTCCACAGGGATCTGTCCTGGGTCCTGTCCTCTTGAACATGTTCATTAATGACCTTGGAGAAGGAATTCAGAGCAGGTTGTGTTTCTTCGCAGATGACACAAACCTATGTGGGAGGGTGGATAGTGACAAGGGCATAATGGAAATGCAGATAGACCTACAAAAGCTAGAGGGGTGGTCAAAGGTCTGGAAGTAAAAATTCAGCACTAGAAAGTGCAAGATAGTACACCTTAGGAAGAAGAACCCCAAGACAGAGTACTGAATGGGAGAAGAGAGACTTAGCACTACAGCCGGGGAATGGGATCTGAGAGTTATCATTAGCAATTCACTTATAGTCAGTGCAACAGGGCCTATGGCAAGGCTAACAGGATGCTTGGATGTATTTGGAGAGGTAATGATTGCAGAAGAAAAGAGGTAATACTTTACCTCTATAGATCCCTGGTGAGGCCTCACCTAGAGTACTGCACCAAGTTCTGGATTCCTCACCTCAGAAAAGATCAGGATAGGTTGGAGACAGTGCAGAGCAGAGTAACAACAAGCACTTATCAATGCCAAATGTTGATTGCGTTGGTCCGTTGAGCTCGCTCCCTGCCCCTGTGTCACTCGCTCATTCTGTTTCTCCCAGTGCTGCAGGTTGCTCTTTTTTACTGGGCTCCTGCCTGCGTTGGCACGTTTTTCTGCCCACAAAGAAATCTGCACCTTTCCTGACAGAGTTCCATTGAGGTAGGTCACTCCCCCTCTCTCACTTGCTCATTCTGTTTCTGCTGGCACTGCAGGCTGCCCTTTTGTACTGAGCTCCTGCCTCTGTTGGTGGCTTTTTCTGCCCAGTAAGAAATATGCAGCAGTCCTGACACAGGTCCGTTGAGCTAGCTCACTCCCCCTCTCTCACTCGCTCGTTCCGTTTCTGCCAGCACTGCAGGCTGGCCTTTTGCACTCAGCTCCTGCCTGCATTGCCACCTTTTTCTGCCCACAAAGAAATCTGCAGCAGTCATGATAGAGCTCAGTTGAACTCACTCACTCCCCCTCTCTCACTCACTTGTTGTGTTTCTCCCGGCGCTGCAGGCTGCCCTTTTGTACTGTGCTTCTGCCTGCATTGACACCTTTTTCTGCCCACAAAGAAATCTGCAGCTGTCCTGACAGAGCTTGGTTGAGGTCGCTTACTCCGCCTGTCTCACTCGCTCATTCTGTTTCTCCTGGCACTGCAGGATGCCATTTTGTAGTGGGCTCCTGCCTCTGTTGGTGTCTTATTCTGCCCACAAAGAAATCTGTGGCAGTCCTGACAGAGCTCCATTGAGCTCACTCACTCCCCCTCTCTCACTCATTCATTCCATTTCTGCCAGCGATGCAGGCTGCCTTTTGTACTGGGCTCCTGCCTACATTGCCGCCTTCTTCTTCCTACAAAGAAATCTGCAGCAGTCACAATAGAGCTCCGTTGAGCTTGCTCACTCACTCCCCCTCTCTCACTCATTTATTCTGTTTCTCCCACTGCTGCAGGTTGACCTTTTGTACTGGGCCCCTCCGTGCATTGCTGTCTTTTTCTGCCCACAGGGAAATCTGCAGCAGTCCCAACAGAGCTTTGTTGAGCTCACTCCCTCCCCCTCCATCACTCATTCTGTGTCTCCTGCTGCTGCAGACTGCCCTTTTGTACTGGGTTCCTGCCTGCATTGGCAGTTTTTTCTGACCACAAAGACATCTGCAGGAGTCCCGACACAGCTCCATTAAGGTCGCTCACTACCCCTCTCTCACTCGCTCATTCTGTTTCTCCTGGTGCTGCAGGCTGGCCTTTTGTACTGGGCTCCTGCCTGCATTGCCGCCTTTTCCTGCCCACAAAGAAAGCCGCAGCTCTCCCAACAGAGCTCCCTTGAGGTTGCTCACTCCCCCTGTCTCACTCGCTCATTCTGTTTCTCCTGGCGCTGCAGGCTGCCCTTTTGTACTGGACTCCTGCCTCTGTTGCCATCTTTTTCTACCCACAAAGAAATCTGCAGCAGTCCCAACAGAGCTCCGTTAGCCTCACTCACTCCCCATGTCTCACTTGCTCGTTCTGTTTCTGCAGGCGCTGCAGGCTGCCCTTCTGTACTGGGCTCCTGTCTGCATTCTCGCCCTTTTCTGCCCACAAAGAAATCTGCAGCAGTCACAACAGAGCTCTGTTGAGCTCGCTCACTCCCCCTCTCTCATTCACTCTTTCTGTTTCTCCCACCCCTGCAGGCTGCCCTTTTGTACTGGGCCCCTGCATGCATTGCTGCCTTTTCCTGCCCACAAAGAAATCTGCAGCAGTCCCAGCAGAACTCCGTTGAGCTCACTCACTCCCCCTCCTTCACTCATTCATTTTGTGTCTCCTGGTACTGCATGCTGCACTTTTGTACTGGGCTCCTGTCTGCGTTGGGGCCTTTTCCTGCCCACAAAGAAATGCACAGCAGTCACGAGAGAGCTCAGTTGAGCTCAGTCAATCCCCCCCTCTCTCAGCTGCTCAATCCTAATCTGTCCCAAACACTGATTTCAGACAGTGACTGCGGTATTCTGCGCTGGAAGTGCAGAAACACATTTTGGCCAGGATGTGAAAAATGTCAGCTGCACTGTTGATAAGGAGGTGTGAACAAATACCAGTGTTGAAAATCTGACGTGAAAATATTACTAATTTGCGAACTTACAAGGGTGCGTAGAAACTGCACAACACCGCTCGTAACACAGTCATTTTATGGAGTTTCATCACAAAATGTTCAACATAGGCATTTTAGGACCTCTGCTCATGAACAGTGTCAGTGTGATTTTCCTAAAGTGTCCCGAACACTGATTTCCCACAGCGACCGTGCTATTGTGCACCGGAAGAGCGAAAACACATTTCGGCCAGGATGTGAAAAATGACAGCTGCACTGTTCAGACAGAGGTGTGGAAAAATGGCAATGTTGAAAATCTGGAGTGAAAATATTGTAAAGTTGTGAAGGTACGAGCGTGCATGAAAACTGCGCAATGTACATTCGCAACACTCTCATTTTATGGACTTTCATCGCCAAATTTTCAACATAGGCATTTTAGGACCTCTGCTAATGAACAGTGTCACTGTCATTTTCTTAATCTGTCCTGAACATGGATTTCCCACAGTGACCACGCTATTCTGCGCTGGAAGTGCAAAAACTCATTTTGGTCAGGATGTGGAAAATGTCAGCTGTACTAATCATAAGGCATTGCAGAAGAATGGCAATGTTGAAAATCTGGAGTGAAAACATTATTAATTTGCGAAGTTATGAGCGTGCATGCAAACTGCGTAATGCACGCTCGTAACACAGTCATTTTATGGAGTATCGTCTGCAAATTTTCAACATAAGCATTTTAGGACCTCTGCTCACGAACAGTGTCATTGACATTTTCTTAATCTGTCCTGAACACTGATTTCCCACAGCGACTGTGCTATTCTGTGCCAGAAGTGCAAAAACACATTTTGGCCAGGATGTTACTGTTCACAAGGAAGTGTGAAAAAGTGATAATGTTGAAAATTTGGTGAGAAAATATTGCAAATTCGCAAAGTTATGAGCGTACGTAGCAACTGTGCAATGCATGCTCATAAAACAGTCATTTTTTGGATTTTTCCCACCAAATTTTCAACATAGGATTTTTGAGAGCCCACCTCACGAACACTGGCACTGTCATTTTGTTAATCAGTCCCGAAAGGGGATTCTGCGCAGTGACTGAAAAATCACCTTTCAAGGCTGAATAATGCCATGACAGTGCCAGAATTCATGAGGAGGGGTCCAAAAAATGCCATGTTGAAAATTTGGTGCCAAAATTCCAAAAAGTGTCAGAGATATGCATCAAACTTGAAAACACCCTATTTATTCCATTATACAGCTTACTGGCATTTCCTCAGTTTGAGGTTGGCTTTGAAGGGTGCAGATGTGTTCCTGGTCCACTGAAGATGGTCGCTCTGGACTCTGGAGCTAAGTATGGGTTGAGGAGGGGTGTGGGGAGGTAGGGTGCGCAGTGGGTGGGAGTGGGTTGTGGGAGGGGGGCAGGGAGTCTGCCGAGGGACCATTTCCTTTTTCCACAGGATAAAAAAAAAATCACTGGACCATTTTTGGTTTTACAGGGGCATGTGGCATGCTGGGGTGGGCTCCCAGCAAGCCAATGGAGTATGTTTTTGGGGGACAGCTGTAGCCGATGGGGGATTGGACACCCCTGTCGGCATATAACAAAAGGGGGGGGGATATTATATTGATGGGGATTGGGCACACCCGTCAGCACACCACAAAAGTGAGGAGGGTTACATAATGCCAACAGGGAGTGGGCTCCCCCGTTGGCAACATCAACCTTAGGGCACTGATGCCGATGGGGATTGTGGCCCCTGTCAGCAAACAAACACGGTGGGGGGGCACATGCTGCTGAGGGGGATTGGGTACCCCCTCAGCGGGGGAGTGCTTAATATTGTTTGTGAACATGGCGGCAAGCTGCCGCCATGTTCACAAACAATATCACTGTAACAAGGTTCCACCCAGTAATGACAGGTAACTCCCTCATTGCAGCGGAATGGCTTACGCTGCAATGACAAAGTGGCCCCTGATTGCATCGGCTGAAACCTTCCAAGGTTGTGGTACGCTAACTGAACTAATGTCAGTAGCAGCATGCCACGGCATTGGGGAAAGTTGGCCAAGCTTTAAAGGCTGTGGGGGCATTGTCCACAACAGTGTCACGCCTCCACAACCGCTTCTGAAAAGCTACTGCAATGTTTCTTATGCATGCACGCAATCAACATAAAATGATTCAGGGCCAGCAGGGCAGTTCCTATGAGGAGTGCCTCAAGGCACTAAATATGTACTCACTGGAGACCAGAAGGGAGAGGGGAGATATGATAGAGGCCTTTAAGTTCCTTAAAGGAATTAACAAAACGAACTGCGGGGAACTATTTAGCCTGAATACCAATTTGTGGTCATGTGGATATGAATGGAAATTAACAGTTGGTAGGTTCAGGAGAGATGTGAGGAAGTGTTGCTTTATGGAATGGGTGGTGGAACCTTGGAACAGTCTATCAGCTGAAGAGAGAAAAAGAGAAACTGCTGCAACCAGCTATCTCCACAAATCCGACTGGTGCAGTTCAACGAAGGGTGACCCACCCTTCACACATAACTAGTATCAAAATAAATAAATTACACTCAGACCGCATAAAGAATCAGACTCAGTCAAATGGATTAATTTGGTGAATTTTATTCCACAACTTTAAAAGCAGTCACGGTAAAGTTAAATAAGCACTCCCAAGTGACAGGACAAAGATGTAGAATAGAGACAGGATGGGGAAGGTTAGTACCCAAGAGAAACAGTAGGCACCAGGGATTATAGGGAACTTGGGCAGACTGGATGGACCTATGGTCTTTTTCTGCCATCATTGTCAATGTTTCTATGTCTCCATTCTCTCCACATTTAGGGAAGCTGAGCTTAGTTAACTCAAACAACTTTAGCATAGGGTAAGCAGGTTTGTGGCATGTACTGATAACAAGGAACACCATTGTGCTGCTCTTGCTTCCCTCAACTGGCTCACCCACAAAGAGAGACTGAACTACTCCACGTTTTGTCTCACAATCAGAATCCTTTGTGACTATTTTCCTAGCTTCAAGGAAGCAGTGGTGTAGAGACACCACAAGATAAACCTGCACTCTGCCCAACCTCTCCTGAAAACTCCGAGAGCCAAGACCTCAACGGACCAGCAATATTTCTCACGCAAAGCCTCTCGGCTCTGTAAGAAACTCCCCTTCTCTATTCAGGAGAGCACTTCATTAGAGTCCTTCAAAGGTCTGATCAAGGACTGCTCCCCCTCGTAGCAGCATGCACCTGTACCCGCTGTGTGAATGGTGAGGGTGCTATATCTCCACCTTTGTTCCCCTCCCCCATGAATCGATAAGCCCAACTGTGCCTTACACTTCCAGAGTTGTATGATAATATCATGGCACTTTGAATTCCATGTGGTGCATTGTACAACTTTATGTAGTTCAGTCAACTGCTATGTTGTTCTCATGTCACTCGTCGTCTTGTTTATTTCTGCTGAACTGAACATTGTTATCCGTGTATACGTGACCTGCTCTCCCTGTTGACTGTAATTAACTCTGGGTCACTACTCCTGAAAAGGGGCATCTGTCTCGGTGAGCCAACCCAGTTAACAAAATTCAATAAATAAATAAAAAGAAGAGGGTCTGTTGCCATTATGGCACAACCCCTTGCGATGTATTACCTCCCCACTTCCCCAAAGGATCACCCTACCCATCAAACAACACAGTGCCAGTGCAGTAAGTTACCCCAATCAGCATGCAGCTTATACATTAAAGAGCAGCTCTACACTGCAGCAGGTACTTTCATAAACGTATTTCAGCTCTTACAGTTCACTAGGAGAGCAGTCTGTGAATGATTGATCCCAGTCCTACCCTGCCGACCCCCTATGGCCCGGGCTCATTCCTGAACCCTGGTTTCTGGCATGACATGAGATGTGGCATCCAGCACCTCAACCCTCAGCACCACCAGGCTGGCCAGATTTGTAGATCTTTGAAAATAGATACTACCCCAAGGAAGTTCAAGGGGAACCCTGAGGACCTTCCTAGAATTCAAGCTTTGAGTAGTGTATTTGCGGGATGAATTCATTGTTGAAGAAGTATGAAGGGAATCCTGAGGATCTTCTTCTGATCTGATGATGTAGAACCAGTAGAAGACAAAAACTTTGAGGAGTTTTTGAATGATGGATAAGTGTCTGGGGAAGTCTGAAGGGGAACTCTGATGACCTTCCTCAAAATCCAAGTCTATGAAGAGTATCTCTCTCTCTCTCTCTCCCCCCCCCTCTCTCTCTCTCTCTATATATATATATGTATATGTATATGTATATGTATATGTATATGTATATATGTATATATGTATATGTATATATATATATATATATATATATATGTATATATATATATATATATATGTATATGTATATATATATATGTATATGTGTGTATATATATATATATATGTATATGTGTATATATATATATATATATATATATATATATATGTTTATGTATTTGTATATGTATATGTATAAAGATCTTGCACAATGAATGCAATTTTTTCTTGAAGAAGTCTGAGGGAAACATTGGGGATCTTCTTCAGATCTGATGATGTAGGACAAATAGAATATTTGTAAAGTATGGATGAGAAGGCCTTTGAGACTGGATATGAGCTTTAAGACTCTGAGGGGAGCCTTGAAGATCTTCTTCAGCATTGGAAGCTGGATTATCAATAAGAGTGGTGAAAGTTTGTGGCAAAAGGATGAGCTTAGAGGTCCAAGGAAAATCCTGAGGATGTTTTCAATCTGACATAGTACAATCAGTGTGAGCAAAGAAACTTCATGAATTATGGATGTGAAGGTCTTTGCTAGACAGATGCATAAATGAAGAAGTCCTAGGGAATCCTGAAGACCTTCAAAATTATTATTCAGTTCATGCGGAAGTGCTTCGCTGGTGTAGTCAAAGATGACGTCTACCCCAAGCAGCTAGGAAGAAGTGCTGAATACTGACAAGGAGAAGAATAGCTTCAGAGGGCTGAAGTTCCTCTATGGCTTGGATGTTGCAGATCCATGTCTCTGGCAGACAAAGTAGAGCCCTTAAACACACATCAGAGGAAGAACTACTGGAACAAGGAGATGTAATATAAGTCTGATATGATGTTGAAGGGTGGAAATCATTTGACTAGCAAATGGAGATGAACTCTTGGTGAACTGCCGGTAGCAAATGGGTTAAAGTTGCAGGATACCACAGATGACAGATGAGTCAATCCCTAGTGTGAGTTGAATATGATAAAGATGGAATGGAGGTTGCAGACTTCTATCTTTGGTGGATGAATTGAACCCTACCTACACTCATCGGCCCCTCGAAGGTACAAGTTAGGGAGATGGAGTATTGCAAAGCTGCTGGTGAGGGCTGTGAAGACATGAGAGGTAATAAACTGCTAGTAGGAACTAAATGGACATGATATAGGAGTTGAGATGAGATTAGAAGGTTATGGTTGAAAGCTAGGAATTATGAGCAACGGATGAAGAAGAGTGAAAAGGAGACACAACGAGGAAAGAGGATGATGATAGTGGGTGGCGGGAAGGAAAAAGGTTTGCAGAATACTGGGTGCATAAACGAGAAAGTGAAGATCCATTCACAGGCTCAAAGGAGAAAGAAATAAGTGGTTCTGAATGACTGAGAGGGGCTGTATGACAATCAACATGATGTTTAATTCAGGGAGACCCCTGCAGACTGCTTATGATAGAAGGAGTTCTTAGTTGCTCCTTCTAAATGTTAAATTTTTTACTGCTGCTGCTCGTTGGAAGAATGACTAGGAACCTATTAGGGTTCAGTAAGGCAAGAGATACATTTAGCAATTAGAATGGGGCGCTAACTTAATGAGCTAAATAGGAAATGAAAACATTTAAATTATGAAGAACTACACTTCAGGGTTGGTAAGCTACAGCGCCCAATGAAAACAGCAGGGGAATAACAGTATGGGCAAAAAAAGCATGGGAACAACAGTGCGGCTGAAAATATCGACTGGCATAAACACTTTGCGGGTCATTTGGGCACCATCTCTACCTTTGTTGTTGTGCCTCTGATTTATGCTACATGGAGCCTGTTTATAATTCAGTTGGGGGGTGTGGGGGTAAATTCCCCCAAAATTACATGTGGTAGTGGGTGTAATTGTTTTTACTTCTCACTCTGATGTCCTGATGCTATTATTGCACTTGTTGTTTTGCCCACCCTATTCTGCATTCGCTATTATCACCTAGTACCATAAGATAATGGTGGGGGCTTATGAAAAGCATCACAACAGGTGCTCTTTAAGACTTCACAGCTGCTAGAATGTTTCTTTCACAGATTTTGCAAGGTAAAATTCTCTTCTGCATGGTCTCCATTTATAGCCATACCCCTCACCAAGCAAACAGTCAAACAAGTGACAATCCTTTAAAAAAATGATGGAGTCAATATATCTGACATTCTGTTCTGCATGAAACAAGAAGCAGATGTGTTAGATTGCCCAATGAATCTGGACAAGAGGTGGAAGATCAGGGTCAGACGGCATACATCGGAACTGGGTACTCTCCTTCTTCCCAGCAGCTTCTACATAGGGAGAGAAAATGGCTTGTTTTTATGTAGGTCAACCCAAAACCTGCCATAGATGTGGCCCCCTGAGGAACCTGAGTAATGTCTGCAACACTGTGCAATGTATCCAATGCAGGCAATGAGTCCATTCCGGCATGAGATACCCTAACCAAGTGAAATGCAATCTTTATAAAGAGTCAAGCCATGCTTAGACTCAGTATCCCTGGGCACCCCACAACAAGGGCATGTACTATGATCAGGAAGCCATGGTCCATTAAATCCAACATGAAAAGCAGCAGAATTCTGATCAAAGTAAAACATCCCACTCTCAGCCGTCCATGTCTACTGAACAATCATAGGGAATTAAGACTGCCAGCACATCTACACCAAAGCCCTCCCCCCTGACCATCCAGATATCTGGCTCTGGAAGAACAGACACAAGCAACAGAATAGTCTGAACCCTTAGAGGATCCTCCTCCTCTACCCTCACAAATAGAGCAGAATATAGAAGATCCTTTACCAGAACAGATTCTGAAGGACGTGGAACAGACTATAATATGACCACCTGCTTGACCAAATGAGAACTTTTTACTAATTGGGGGCAGAAGGAGTGATAGGTTATAGCTAAAGACTAAGATGGCTAAGAGGGATGACATTACCACCATAAATCGTTTTGCAGAATTTCAGACCTCAGGACCAGATACAGAAGGAGAAGAAGGGGACTCTGAGGCATCCTCAGTTACTTCTTTGCAGAAAGACTTTTCATAGATACATAGCTACATAGACAGTGTCGGCAGATAAGGGCCTATGGCCCACCCAGTCTGCCCATTTGAGCTTGTAAGTTCAGTTTGTTTTCCTAGAAGTCTGTTGCACCTTACCCCTGACCTCCAGAATTCCTTTATGTCTATCCCATGCATTCTTAAATCCCGTGATTGTTTCAGCCCCCACCACTTCCACTGGCAGGGTGTTCCACTTGTCCACCACCCGTTCTGTGAAGAAATTCTTTCTCATGTTTCCTCTGAATCATCCTCCCTCCAACTTCATCCCATGCCCTCTAGTCCTGGAACATCTTTTTCGCTTAAAAATAGTGTTCCTGCACCCTGTTCCTCCCTGTAAGATACTTGTATGTCTCTATCATATCCCTCTCTCCCTCCTCTCCTCCAGGAGTACATGTTCAGTTCCTTCAACCTGTCTTCATAGATTTGTGATGCAATCCATGCACCATCTTTGTTGCCCTCCTCTGAGACCTTCTCTACCCTGTCTATGTCCCTTACGTAGGTATGGTCTCAGAACTGTACACTGTACTCCAGGTGGGGCCTCACTAGTGTAGTGTATAGCGGGTGTGACCTCCCTTTCCCTGCTGGTAATGCCCCTGCCTATACATCCCAGCATCCTATTTGCTTTACCTGCTGCCTTGTCACACTGTTTCCCTACCTTGAGGTCATCAGAGATGATAACCCAAGATCCTTTCCTGCTTGGTGCATGCTATATCCTCACCCCCAACTGATATATTGTGCCAGGGTTTTTGTGCCCCATATGCATTATCTTGCACTTCTTTGCATTGAATTTCAACTGCCAAACCCCTGACCATTCTTCAAGTTTCTGCAGGTCGCTTCTCATTCTGTTTACACCCTCTGGTGTGTCTACTCTGTTACAGAGCTGTGTGTCATCAGCGAACAGTGAAATTCTGCCTTCTAGGTCCTGCACCATGTCACTGATGAAGATGTTGAATAGGACCGGTCCCAGCACTGATCCCAGTGGTACCCCACTGGTCACTATTCCCTCTGTGGAGTGACAGCCATTTACCACCACCCTCTGTGTCCTGCCACCCATCCAGTTACCTACCCACCACACTACTGTCCTGCCCACACCCATATTCCCCAGTTTGTGTAATAGTCTTCTATGTGGCACAGTGTCAAAGGCCTTGCTGAAGTCCAGATAGGCCATTTCCACTGCCCTCCCTGATCCACCTCCCTAGTCACCCAGTCAAAAATTCAATGAGGTTGGTCTGACATGACCTCCCCTGGTGAAACCATGCTGCCTTGGGTCCTGTAGTCCATTGACAACCAGATGTTCCACCAATCTCTCCTTCAGTAGTGCTTCCATGATCTTCCCACTACCGAGGTGAGGCTGACTGGTCTGTAGTTCCCTGCTTCCTCTTGTTCCCACTTTTGTATAAGGGGACTACATCTGCTGTCCTCCAGTCTTTGGGTACCTCCCTGTTTCCAGTGATCGGCTAAACAGGATAGCCAGAGGTTCAGCCACCACCTCTTTAGTTCTTTAAGGACCCTGGGGTGCACTCCATCTGGCCCCATTGCTTTATCAACTCTTATTACTTCCAGTTCCTTCAGGACCCTTTCTCTGTAAAGGGACTTGTGTCCATTTCTGCACCATTCTCACCCTTGTACTCCTTCAGACACATTACCCTCCTCTTCCTCAGTAAAGACTGAGCAGAAATACCTGTTCAATATGTCAGCTTTACTGTTGTCATCCTCCCACGCGCCCCCATTCTCCCCTTCAGTCTCACTATCCTCCCTTTGTCTTTTTCTTTTTTCACTTATGTACCTGTAAAGGTTTTGTCCCCCTACCCACTGATTTTGCAATGTGTTCTTCTGTCTGAGCTTTGGCTTCCCTTACTGACCTCCCTGCCTCCCTTTGCTTCTCCTGGTACTTCTCTCTATCCCTTCTGCCTGTGTCTTTTTGTATTGCCTGAATGCAATCTTTTGGCTTTCACTTTCTTTGCTACCTCTTTGGAAAACCATAATGGTCTCCTCTTCCTTTTCCTCTTGCTAACCTGCTTAATACATAATTCTGTTGTTCTTGTAATCCCCATTTTAAATACTGCCCACTGTTCCTCAACCCCTGATTCCTGTCCCATTCCCCTTAATGCCTCTTTCAAGTATCTCCCCATTTTCCCAAAGTCTGCCCCCCTAAAATCCAGGATACGTGTTTTTGTGTGGTTTGGTTCTGCTCTTTCTGTGATTTCAAACCACAATGACTGGTGGTCCCTGTTTCCCAGGTGCTCCCCCACTGTTACCCCATCACACTGTCCCTGTTTGTGAGCACAAGGTCCAGTATTGCCTTCTGCTGAGTTGGTTCCATGACCAGTTGCTTGAGGAAGGCACCCTGAAGGAGTCCAGGATAAATCTGCTCCTAGTTGATGCTGCTGCTGGATGCTCCAGTCCACGTCCTGGAATATTGAAGTCTCCAACCAGTACTACCTCACCCTTGTCTGCCATCCTTTGGATGGCTAGCATCAACTCCTATCTGTTTCTTCCTCCTGGGCTGGTAGTCTATAGACCACACCTGTGCGGATGGCTGTCCCATTTTCCTTTCCAGCTTAACCCACAGTATCTCTCCCCATTTTGTTCCTCCTGGATCTCTGTGGCCCTTATGTCATTTTCACATAGAGTGCCACTCCTCCTCCCTTCCTGCCTGCTCTGTCTCTTCTGAATATGTTGTAGCCAGGTATGGCCATCTCCCAGTCATGGTTATCATTACACCAGGTTTCAGTGATGGCCACAATGTCCAGGTCTGACTGCACCATGACAGCCTCAGATCTTCTATCTTGTTGCTAAGGCTCCTGGCATTTGCCACATGGCTTTCCATGATTTGACCTTCCTAGACTGTCTCACTGTTCTACTCCAGCCCCTTCCTTGGTTGTCATTTATCCCTGGTTCTCCTTGCTGTCTGCCGTCTGCTGAATTTTGCCCCTTTCTGCTTATCCACCTCTTGGGCACTAATCTCCATCTTTTGCACACTGCTTTGCAGAGATAGCCACTCCTCTGGTTCACTGGTTCCACTGCTAGCTGTGGGGGGTGAGCAAGTAGGTATCCTCCTTGCTGGCCTGCCACCCCCCTTTGCTAGTTTAAATGCTTGTCAATGGCCGGCCCGGTGGCGCTGAGGGTTGAGGTGCTAGACGCCACACCTCGCATCACGCCGGTGACCCAGGTTCTTGAATGGACTCGGGTCATCGGGGATCGGCCAAGGGGAGGGAGGATTGAGTGTCCCAATGGATGCTCTCCTCCCTCAGGGGTGGATTCTCAACCCTGAGAATGACGGTGGGAGCACCGGCACTCAGGGGGGTTGAGGCTCCATTCGGAGTCGGGGAGGGATGTTGTTAGGCAGAGGGAGGCATCGTCCAGCACGTCACCCCTCTAGGACGTACGTCCTTGTGTGCCGGCATCCCAGGGGGTGGGGGAAGTGGGCAGAAAAGCAGAAAATGGTAGTCCTCGGTGTCCCTAGATGAAGACTGCCCCATCCAGAGTCCACCTAGGACAGACCCTGCTGTGTAGGAGAAGGAGAGGACAGGTAAAAAATGGCACTCTAGGGTCAGATCCTGAAAGGGGGCTACGGGGATATGTGCAGTCGGAAGGAGGGGGACACCAAGGGCAGGAAGGAGAATAAAGAAATAAAGCAAAAAAAAAATGCTTGTTAATGTAGCATTTAAACTTATCATTGAGTGCTTGGATTCCCCTCCAGGATGAATGCAGGCCGTCAGGCTTGAACAAACCTCCATCCCTCCAGGTGGGTCGCCAGTCACCAATGAATCCAAACCCTTCCTCACAGCACCAGTTCTTCAACCATGAGTTAAAGTTCCTGGTGCATGCACTCCTATGCTCTCCCTTGCCTCTAACAGGTAGTACTTCTGAGAAAGTGACAGAAGTAGCTACTTGCTTGAGACCCTCCCAGTTTCCTAAACTCTTCCTGAACTTCCTTTGGCTCCCCATTTGCCAGGTCATTGTACCTAGGTGGATAATGACATCCAGCTCACCCTCCCATCTTGCCTTCCCAGTGATCCCCAGGATCTTCCTTCCATCCCTCCATGCCATGGCACCTGGTAGGCACCTCACCTCCCTGTCCTCCCCCTCCTGTGTTCTTAGCTGGCTCCCTGTTATGATGGAGTCCCCCACCAGGATTCACTTCCTTCTCCTCTGGGGTCCACTGCTTTCCCCACTGAGGTCACCTCCTTGGCTAACCTCCACATTCTTTCTTTCCACTTCTCTGGGTACCTGTATTTGGTTGTCCTCATTTGCCAGTGTGGCATATGAGTTCTTGAGTGGAATAGGATCTGGGATGCACCTCTGCCTGACTGCTCTAACCCTCCCTGAGCCCACTGTCATCCAAGTGCTCCTCGTTCTCTGCATCCTTTGAGGCAGTTGCATTGGATTGGGTGGTCCCTGGATAGGGGTGATGGTACTCCTGATCCAGTTTACTTCCACTCTGAGTCTGGCTACCTCATCCCACAGTCCAGATAGATGCATGCAGATAGGGCAGCACCTCAGTGTCCAGAAGGTCTGCCTGAATATGGCTGCCCCACAGCCACTGCATTGTACCACTCCCCACATTATACTGCAATTCCACCACTTGTCTGCTACTGAAGCTCTCCTAGTTCCCTTTTTATTAATTTACTGTCCTAAAAATCCTGCCACTGTTCCCCTATAATATTTGAAAATACATACACTTCTATCTAAGCTCTTTATCCTTACAATCAAAAGGTAACTACAATGACAGTAATCTACCTTCTACTAATACAGATTCTATCACAGAATCAGAGCACAATGCAAAAACATCTGCTACTTAGCAACAACAAACAGGTTCAACATACCAATTCATACATATTCAGATATGGATGGCACTGTCCTGAAAGCTTCATATTCCAGAAAAAGAAATAAAAAGAAGGGTTATTTCATTCTCTAAAGTAATAAATGGAATCACTAATTGCCCTCTTCTTGTGGCTTCTGATGACTAAATCTTTGGTAGGCGAACTAATACGTACTTCTTTGAAAGAGCCATAAGTGGCAACAGGATGTGTTTTCCCTCTCCAGCAATGTCTGGTTCCAGTATTATATGGCTTAAGGCTACTCATGGTATACAACAAGTTCAGTCAGAAAGGCAGTGGAGATCATTAGTGTGGTCCATAGGAGAAGACTTATGCTCTAGGGTGTCTGGGTACAATTCTTCACATTGTGACACTTAATGTCAACAGCATAGAAAACTATAGGAAGCAATTAACATTATTTCCCATATTACAGTCATTACAGGAAAACACGTTTATTTGCAGTACACTAGACACAGTTTAGGAACACTCTCATGCCAGTAAATTATGGATGGCAGGGAGTTCTTACTGGTCACATGGTGAGGAGTTGTGCGATGAGGTTGGTCTTGTTCAAAGGTTCAAGCTTTAATGTGTGAAAGGTAATTGTTATCATGCCTGGTAGAGCTTCACTACTGAATGTGCTCTTGTAGAATTACAAACATTTATACCCTGCAAACTACTGCCACTAGAATTGCCTGATTCAAATCATTTCAGCGTTATTTGCACACTTATATATTGGTTATGCTGGGAGGAGATTTCAATTCTGGGTTATCAGCATCTGATAGGGGAAGGAACACAGGTAAATTATACAGTGACACCACCTTTCTCAAGGTGATATCCACAGGTGGGCTTCTCAATGGTTATAAGTCTGCCAAGCCAGATAGTGAGAGAATTTATCATACAGGTACACTGTCTGCTCGGAGAGATTACATTTTTTTTCTCCACAACTAAATATAGAGAAGGCACAGACCATAACTGTGGAATCCTCCGACCATATGGCATTGGTCTGTAGTTGTAATATTGGTATGTCTGGAAGCCATAAACCACCTTCTTGGAAATTAAATAGCGCCTTACTTGAAGATCCTAATATCTGTCGAGGTTGTTGTAAACTTTTTCAAGCTTGCTTGTCAATACAGTGTGCTTATAAGAGTATTCTTGATTGGCAGGGGGAATCTGAAAACGACTTTAAGTGATATTTTCAACAGAGAGGTAGGAAAAAGGCAAGAGATTCATAATTTAAAGATTCTCGCCAAGATAAAAATCTATGGACCTGCACCATCTTTATAGGTGCCTTGCCACCTAAGGGTCTCCATAAGAATATTATCCCCAAGATGTGTGTGCTGATTTAAAAGTTATTTTACTCGTAAACTTCTCAATACCGGGTCTGAAGGACTTCCTGGTTGTATTGTACTTCCCATGGTCCGCCCCCACGCTCACAGATATGATGACAAGATGTCAGAGAGAGTGCAGGGGCGTGCTCCATTATATTCAAAGGGCAGCAATTTTTCTTTTTTTTTTTGCAATATAATGGCCACTTGGCAATGAACCGTGGGCACCAGTCAACTAACAAGATCCTTGTTAGTTGATCAGTGCCCATGTTTCATTGCTAAGTGGCCGTTATGTTAAAAAAAAAAGATAGCAAAATAGTCGCTCATTGAATATAATGGAGTGCGCCCCCACGTCCTCAATGGCATTTTGTCATCACGTCTGTGAGTGCAGGAGCAGAGCATTGGTGGCTGAAAAACAAATGGGAAGTCCTTCAGACCTGGTATTGAGAAGTTTATGAGTGAAATAACTTTTAAATCAGCACACACATCTTGGGGATACTATTCTTATGGAGAATCTTTGGTGGCAAGGGACCTATACAGATAGTGCAGTTTTGGTGAATCTCTCTAAGTACCTTACAGTGACAGCCCATTTACAATGTTTAATTTCACAAGCTATGATTGTAAAATTTGTGTCACTGACCAAATTACTAAACTAATACTAGATATGAATGTGGCAAAGGGCATAGATAACACCTATATATATTTAAGAGTTGTCAAGACAGGATATCTGAAAGAGTAATTACTGCACTATACCCCAGTCCTGGTGACCTGTCTTGTAGAGCACAGAAAGACTTATCTAAAATAGTGCAGACTGCTGCATAAAATGCATTTGGGAGACCCTCTAAAGAGCCATGGCCCACAATGGACTTCCTGTTTTTTTTTTGGTTCCACCACCCCAGAGGGTGTTACAGAGTCTATGGTTACTTCTGTCAGATTGTTGAAAGTTTCAGAGGCGAGTAATGCTCAGTTCTCTAAAATAGTTCTAGGCACAGATAGTCTAACACCAGAACTTTATAAAACCTTTTCAGAATAGCTGCCACCAGTTTTGGTGTCTGTTAATTACAGGTTGCAGATAAGGTCGGTCATAAAGACTATGAATGAGGCCAGTGTTATTTATCTGTTCAAACAAGGTGATAGTTAACAGTATCTTGAAATGGAGACCTTTGAGCCTGCTGAACAATGATACAAAAACATTATCCTGTATATTAACTAATAGATTAACAAAAGCAGCAGGACTTGTAATTTTCACTTCTCAAACATGCAATTTCTAGGAGATCAACATTTAATAATCTTATCATGATTCTGGAATTAATGCAGTGGGGCCTCAGGATGGGTCAGAATGTTTCTCCTGGCACAAGACAAGGAGAAGGCCTTTGATTGGATCATACATCAGTACTTATTCTTTGTCATTAAAAAATATGGAATACCAGATACATTTGTATCATGGATAAATACTATGTACAAACTGACAACATTACACTGTACCACCTACTGTCAACAAATGGTGTATGTCTTGTACACTAATCAAATATTCTGTACCCCTGTTCATATGTATTGCTTAACACTCCTTGTATACCACTGTGTATGCCTTATATCTGTACTCCTGTAAATAAGTCTTGTTTAACATTCCTGTAACCCACTATGAATGCCTTATATCTGTACTCCTGTAAATAAGTACTGTTTAGCGTTCTTGTAACCCACTATGAATGCCTAATTCTGAAACTAACTCCGTGTCACTCCTGAAAAAGGGACCTTCAGGGCTCACTGGGCCTACCCAGTCGCCAAAATTGAATAAATCAATAAATTATTATCTAAAGTAAATGGGCATGTAGGAAGCAAAATAAGGGTGCGGGGGGGGGGTTAAGTAGGGCAGCCCATTAAGCCCCTCTGTTTTACACCTTTGCATTACACCTAGTGTTACGTATGATTCAGAATCACATTGATATACAGGGTACAACATTCCATGAGGGTGCCCTGCCATTAAAATATTTAGCTTATGTAGATGACAGAAACATCATCATGATAAGAATGAAAGGCTCTGGCACTGCCATGCCCCAGGTTTTGGAAACCTTTTCTGAAGTATCAGGTGTCACACTCTCACTCAGCCAGTCAGCCCTCTACTCCCAAAGTGCCAACCTCTGAGCGTATGATTTGTGAACAGTGAACAGAACAAGGTAACCCTCTTGTCTGTTTTGTGGGTTCAAGTCACCTTAGTCGTAAGTTCTGGAGGGACTCAAAGTGATAACCTCTTGTTAGCGTACCCAATTATCAGGATCAGATAATTCTGTCTTTGGAAGGGCAGATATCTTTGCCTATGGGCACCCAACCAGGTCTACAAAATGAACCCTTAGAACCCAATGCATGACTTTATAGAACTCTGTCCATTTCCCAGTTAGGTATAACAATAAGCTTGTACACAGTGTTAACTGTGACCTTTAAAAGCTCCACTTAAATAAAAAGAAATGTCAAGGCACTCCATGCAGTTTCTGTTGTAAAATACATCTTTACTTTAAAATATCAAAACACAATAATAAGTGCAGAACAAATATCCCAAACACATACAATCTTAAACAAAACAGGGTTTTAAAGTATAAACTAAGCTCTCTTATCCACATAATACTTCTCTTCTACAGTGCTGATGTTGTCCTTCTCTCTCAGTCAGAAATAAAATAATAAAGTGTCTATCTAAGGCTTGCTCAGTGGGATAAAAGCAGTCCTGAGCCGGCCTCCTCTCTCTGAGGTCATTAAGCTCCACCTTGGAGTATTAAAAGTTATATTTTACCGCATAGGATGTCCCGACAGGATTTAAAAAAAAAAAAAAAAAGTTAGATAGAAGGTCATGTCAGATGAATCTAATAGATTTCTTTGACTGGGTGACCAAAGTAGTAGACCAGGGAGGGGCTGTGGACATGTCCTACCTAGACTTTAGCAAGGCATTTGACACAGTCCCACACAAAAGATTAATAGTCAAATTAACCAGCCTGGGAGTGGGTCCCAGGGTGGTAGCCTGGGCAAAACATTGGCTGGACAACAGGACACAGAAGGTAATTGTAAATGGAGTCCACTCAGAAGAATGAGGGGTTACTAGTGGGGTACCGCAGGGTTCAGTATTGGGTCCAGTCCTTTTTAATGTCTTCATAAGTGACAATGCAGAGGTACTGGAAGGAAAAGTATGTGTCTTTGCAGATGACACAAAGATCTGTAACAGGGTTGATACACAAGGAGGTGTGGAAAGGATGAGAAGGGACTTGGCAAGGTTGGAGGAATGGTCAGAAGTATGGCAGCTAGGATTCAATGCAAAGAAGTGCAAAATAATGCACCTGGGAAACAAGAACCCAGGGGAAGAACACACAATGGGGGGAAGGTAGTAACAACAACAAAAAAGGAAAGGGACCTGGGGGTAATCATATCAGATGACCTTAAAGTTAGCAAGCAATTTGAGAAGGCAGTAGGCAGGGCTGGGGGTATACTGGGATGTATAGGGAGAGGCATCATCAGCAGAAAACAGGAAGTTGTTATCCTTCTGTACAGACAGTTGGTGAGACCCCATCTGGAGTATTGTGTCCAGTTCTGGAGACCCCATCTCTGCAAGGACATAGACAGGATAGAGCAGTTCAGAGGAGGGCAACTAAAATGGTGCAGGGTCTGCAAGAGAAGCCGTATGAGGAGAGACTAAAGGAGCTTAATATGTATACCCTTGAGGAAAGAAGGGAGAGGGTGGACATGATAGAAACTTTTAAGTACCTCAGTGGAATCAACAAAGTTCAAGAGGGTAGCATCTTTCAGAAAGGAGACGCCCAAGAACAAGGGGACAGAATTTAAAGATAGAAGGGGGGGTGGTTCAGGGGCAATGTGAGGAAGTATTATTTCACAGGGAGGGTAGTGGATGCATGGAACAGCCTTCCTGAGGAAGTTGTGGGGTCTAAAACTGTGGGAGAATTCAAGAATGCATGGGACAGACATAAGGCAATTCTTGTGGGGGGGTAGGAAAAAATAGGTTGTTGGTTAACTAGGATCTGCGGCCTATCCTATAGGTAGGGAAATGGGCAGACTAGATGGGCGAAGTGGTCCTTATCAGCCATCAAAGTCTATTTTTCTATGTTTCTATATGATAAGTGACATACTCAATTTCCTCTGCTCAGGTTAACTGGTCAGAATTGTTTTTTGTTCTGACACACACACACACACACACACCACACACACACACACACACGCACACACAGACACACACAGACACACACACACACACATATACAGTTTATGTGGTGTCCTTCCAAAGCATCCTGGGAGTGTGTATTGGACCTTCCAAATTCATCTGAATCCTTGTTATCTACACATCAAAGGTCTTTCTGATGTAATTCAAGGGCTCCCTGCGACACCCCTCCCAACACAGGTTCTTCCTGGCAGCTATTGCAAGTCAAAGGATCTCCCTGAGGGCATTATAAAGTGGATACTTTGGGTCCTGCCTTCAAAGAAAATTTTACAAACAAATTGCATTTTAAATAGCTGCAGATGTAGCTATGTCCTGTTCTTTGAACTTACCCCTGTTTTTTTTGGGGGGGGGTGTCAGTTCAGCAAGACTGAGTCTTCTGACTACCTTTCTCTTACATGAATTATATGTAATACTAAAACAAATTGATACATGGATCAGAATCAGTGGTCCAAGAGTGACATTTGGTACCAGAATAAATGTAAACAGGAGTAAAGCTTTGTGTGTTGCGTCAGTGGCTGAGAACCATCAGAGTACAGAAATTACAATAGTTCCAGTTGTAGACTGTGAAGAAATAGATAACTGGGAACTTCAAATTAACAAAGCCTTTGCTCTAATTGCAGTACAGAAAAGCAATTTTTAGCCAAGAAAAAAAATATACTTAATAAAAACCCTGGAAACCCCACAATTTCTGCATTTGAACTTGGTCTTTCCACCACCAAAAAAGTGTGAAAACTAAGCTGATCAACCTGTTCTTTCAAGGTCTTTCGGGCAGTAGCTAAACCCCATTAAGAGAGAAGTCACATACAGACCAGTTTCTAAGGGAGGTGTGGGAATGGTACACCCACTTGTTTTCTTCTCTGCTGTATTTATTTACATGCATTTTGCCCTCATCTTGGGACACTCATAAAATTCACAGGCATTCCTGATCCTAGAATGGATTTCATCTTTTCTCCCAAGCTGAGACCAAGGCACATTAAAACTTCCAGGAGTAGAGATGACTCAATATATTCCAGGTTATTTAAGACACAGTGTAATTAATATTCGGACTTTGAATATTTCCCCAATTCAAGTATCCTCCCTTACCTGGAAAGCATTGTACAAGACTGTTTTTGATATAATATGCTTTGAACCCATAACCTTTCCAGAATGTTCCCCTTCAGACCATGTTTCAGCGCTAGCTGTATTGCAGGATAATAGGGTGCCTGTATCAATGTGAGACATCACATAGTTATGTATATATGGGAGAGTAGGGGTTAAAACTTTTTTAAGCACAAAGTTGTGGAAGAAAGATTGTGTTTATGATCAACCTGCTCAGCAGTTCTTGAAACACAGGAACAGTTTTTATTTGACCGTCCATTTTCCTCTTTGGACAACTTTAGCTGTGCTACAGAAAGCACCAACAATTGCACAGTCGGACTATGAAAGTGTAGTTCTGGGAATATATCGCTCCCACTGGAAGGCTTTCCATAGAAGCACACTGAGGGTTTTATTTGCAACATTTAAACATCACTTCTGGTAGGCCCTTGTGCTTTACCCCCTACAAAACAAATAT
Organism: Neoceratodus forsteri; assembly: GCA_016271365.2. NCBI lineage: Eukaryota > Metazoa > Chordata > Ceratodontiformes > Ceratodontidae > Neoceratodus > Neoceratodus forsteri. Next base: position 37,434,550 of record JADMNL010000029.1, on the reverse strand, counting down.
CTTTCTCGTTTAGATGTAGGAAATCAGGTTACAAACCCGCTGAGCAGAATATATTATATAAAAGAAAACCTCATAACTGGAAATGATTTTCAGCATTACTGGGGTGCGTGTTCATGGGTCCCAAAAAGTGAGGGTTAGTTAGAGTGTAAATCTCCAGCTATCTAACTCGAAATACAAAGTCCTATTACTGTGTAACCACTGACTGTTGATCTTACCTCTGCTCTGTACTAACGCTTCATTATGATCTGTATAAGAAAAGAGTATTTGCTTTCTTTTATGTTCTATGTTTTTGACAGTTCGTGTTTGTATTCTGCTTTGTTTTTTTTTTCTGTACAATTAAACTCCCCCACTCTTCATCGATAAGTGCCATGGGATCTTTTACTTCCACCTGGACAGTGACCAGACAGAAGCAGAAGAACCTCTGTTTAAAGAGCTGCCGATGCCTCCTGGAGAACTTTTAAAAAACATAATATCTGCACACAGTTCAGCTTGTATTTCACATTAGCTCTGTATTTCTCCTCCCCTTTCTTTATTACTGAGGATGTATGCATGAAAACGGGATCTTTGTTTATTGAGAGTTCATCAGCTCCTCCAGCGTATTCCATAGCTGATAACATAATGCTCTGCTTGTGCCATCACAGTTATTTCCATGGCAACAGCCTGATTTCACAGCAGAGGGTTATGACTTTCAAATTGGGAATAAACTTTAAGGGAAGATAAACTCTATGAGATGAAGATCCAGCTTTTGTGCAAATTTCCTCAGGAATATAAAACGGGAGGTGAAATCTTAGGTTTTCCTCAGCTTTCCCAGAAGCATCAGTGGCTTTTTAACATCTCATTCGAAGTATGGCATCTTAACGTATTTACCCCCCATACAGTACCCCCCCATACTACAATGCAGTGTCAGTTATGGGCATTATTACCCCAAGTACCTGGTGTGGGGCTAGAACACAGGAACTTCCAGTCTTCCAGCCCCAAAGCTGAGTGTGCTACCTACTGAGCCACTGATGTGTATTAACCTGATCTGTAAGCTAATGGATATTTCCACCAGATCGTAATGGTTCATGCATTCGCAAAATCCCTACAAAGCATTAAGAAGTCTTCTCAATAGCCTGATGTCCACAGAACAGGAATGTTCCATGGGAGGGCATTTACCAGTCTGTGAAGGATTGGAGAATTCATTGTTTCACTACATAGCAGTTCCAGAACCCGGTGACTTCAGCTGAGCAGAAGCCTACAATAAAGTTTTCGGTGCAGGACTTCCAGGCAATTGATGCTGCCCAGTTCCAGAACTGCTAATTATAAAAGGGATCTCAGGTGGGAAAAATGCTAATTTAAAAAGGGACCCTAAATAAGAGAAAATACGATAATTTCAAAGAAAATACTAAAACAACAGACTTTAAAAATGTTCCAAACGGCAAAACCATAGCCAGTAGGTTCTAGGTTGGCGTTACCGTTAAAGGGACAAAGCAAGATGGTTGCATTGAATTTTATGTTGACTGCATATGACCTTCTGTACTATAACTGCACTGCCACAAGAATGGCAATACCTGAAGTGGCCTGTTACTGGTTAAAAATGATATTTCAATAACCAGACTTGCATATTATTATTTTTTATTCTGAAATGCACGGAGGTCAACAGGAAGTACACAGCGGTATCACAACTTTCATTTATTACAATAACTGAAGCAATCAGGAGGGAGCAGTAAGTCATCATCACCACAACAACCACATAATACAGAGAATCCCAGAAGTTTATAACACAGATTATAAATAATATTACCATCTGTTACAATTTGAGAATGATTCTAACAAACCTTTGCACCATACCTTTCAGTAAGGAAAATAACTTGATTTTTGTATTTGACCGTTGATACCAACAGATTTACAAATTCATATTCCTTCCAAGCATAATTCACACAGCACTTCTGAAAATCCCTTCCTGGCACTTCTGAAAATCCCTTCCTGGCACTTCTGAAAATCCCTTCCTGGCCTACACCAGGAGCTGCAATGGGCCAAGCTGCCTAAACGTGGGGCAATGAAGTGACTTTTTATTGCTGCCTTCCCTGACCTGGTATGAAAGAAATATTTTCTCACTATAAGCCTTCTGTTTTCTTTTGCTGCATTATTTTTATACATTTATTATTAATTGACCGTGTGTGTTTTTTAATTTACATTTTATTTGATATAACTAAGGCACACAGATTTTAAAGAGTGCACCAAATACAATTACTACCTACCTAGCACTGTGCTAGAAGATGAACAGGAAGACATTATGTAAATGATGAGTAAGTGTGATATACAAGGAAATAAATCCAGTGAAGGGGCCAACCAGATCCTAAGGGCATAGCCCCCTCCTCAGGTTTATTTCCGAGTGCAGCAGACGTCCCCGTGTTTTATTTTATATAATACATTTGGATGGTTATCGTTAGTCCTTATCATGATTGTGCAACCAGGGAAAGAGTATATGGGTAAATAACTGCTAACCCCTTCCATGGGGAAAAAGTTCCATGCATGTAATAGTTAGATATGTGTATGTGTATATAGATATATCTGTCCATGCACACACTTACACTAAGAGATGCTGACATTACCTTACATCTCAACTAGATAGCCCGAGATCTGATAAGGTTTAATTCAGAATATAATTTATGAATGGATCAGGTCTGTTCAGATTACTGTGTTGCTCTATTTATTTACCCAGGACTGTGCAGCTGAGATTTAACTGCATATCCTACATTACACGCTGAGTACTTTTCTAGTGATTTGATTTATATGGGGCACATTGTGTGGCGCCCTCCATCCACTGAGAGGGTGACCCCAGTAATAAAAGATGCTGCCTCGGAAGCCAAGAATGTGACTGTCTGTGCGACTTCATCAGATGTGCCTACTCTTCCCAGGGCATGAGTCTTCTTGTTGTCTTCAAGAAACTAGAGAGACACAAAAGATATCAATTAAAAAAAAGTAAAATACCACAGAGACATAGGAAATGCTAAATTAATAAAGGTCATGGGTTTATTGCATTCATCTCCTATCATAATGGCTGTCATAGCATTCAATATAATGTGAAACACTTCAGGGCCAGATTAAGGCAACCTGGGGCCCTAGGCCCAAGAGAAATCTGGGGCCCCCTCAGCAAATATGCCACTTCACCACCACTATATCCCTTTGCCATGACTGCACCTCTTTTGGGCATTGCATATTGGGTCTGAAACTTGAAAAAAATTGTATTTCTGTCCTTAAAAGTTGGCATTTAAATGTAAATAACCTAAACGCTTCAAAATTAATGAAACTAATAATATCAGCATGGAAAAATAACAGTAGTCTGAGCTTTGATCATTTAGAGAAAATAATTACTAATTTCACCTGGTAAAAATAATTTTTGGGATGTGGAATGTTATGATTTGCACTTCTCCAAAAGCCCCCGCCCCCAGCACATGTGTGCACACACAGTCTGGGTGTTACCATCTTGTCCAGTCAGGTAGTATGAACCAGAACATGGGAGTTTTTTTTTTTTAAGTCACATCTCTTTTTCCTCACCTTGCAGCCACAGTCCTGCTATACATCCAGTCACCACTCCTTACCTTCACTGATGACCCTGAAGCTGACATGCCCAGCTGGCATATGTAGCTATGACCGTTGAGAAGGGTCCACCTAAGCCCCCATGCCCGGCGAGGATCCAGTACAGTCACACACCTTATTTCAGGCATCACTGGCTGGTAAAGCTAGTGGCTATCAAGTTGCCGCAGACTATGCTGCCATTTTACCCTTTTTCTCTCCAATGGGAGCATGGATGTGCAATGACATCTGAGCACAACATGCAGACATCTGCTGTGCTCCCCCCTGCTTAGCACCTGTGCAACTGCAGTTCCTCCGGATGTTCCCAGGGACCACCAGAGCACGGTGTGCATCCAACCCTTTCCCCAGGACTAGGAGAGCTGTCATCAGATGCTCAATCCTAGTCCTCCCCTACCAACCCCAATGAATTGGGCTAATTCCTGAACCCGGGTCGCCAGTGTGGAGCAAGGTGTGGCATCCAGCGCCTCAACCCTCAGTGCCATAGGGCCAGCCTGGGAGTTTTGTTTTGTAGGGTATGGCCCCATCTCTAAAACAGGCTAGGTCCTGGGTGGTGCAGGAGTTAAACTGATGATTTACTAGAGGAGTCATGAACTTTAGAGATTGTATTGCAAAGCGAGTGATTGATGGAAGAGAGCATTCCCAGGATCAAACACTTCTGTTATTGATAAGTAAGCCAGGATCAATAAATGGCAAGATCTATTGATGGGAATCTGAAAATTTGTTCATTTGCTCATCCTGAAAATGGAGCTATATCAGGGTCAGAACTTCAACAGAAGTGAGATGAGTGAAAAAATAAATAAATAAATAAAAGAGTACAATTTTTAAGTGAACCATTGAAACACACTGTCATTTTTTTTAATTTTAGGAGTGAGATTAAATATAAAGCATACGTACTTAATGGCACTATTAATCATTTATATTTAATAGTGAGACTTGATTCTAAGTGAGGATTCCAAATTGGGGTGTGAGACAAAGTAAAGGAAATTGGCCTAGTCACACCTTAAAGATTAGCCTGGCTGGGGCCCCCTGAAGCAATCAGCTGCACTTAACACCTAATCAGGGAGGTGAGAGTCACGTCACAGTTCAGTTCCTGCCTTGCTCAGATTACTCTGTGGCTGAGTCCTTCACAAAAAAACCAAAAATGCAGCTCAGGCAGAAAGAAAAAGATATATAGTAAACATAAATTGTGGATTGCTGGGGACCCCCTGGCAAGCATGGTCTCTAGACCTGTGCCTGTGTTGCTTATGACTTTGTCAGGAGGTCTAAACCTCACTTTTAGGTTTTTGGCAATATTGAGAATGCAAGTAATTACAGACACATTGCATTAGAATAATAAACTTGTTTATTACTACCAAAAAGGATAAAAATCAGTGTTGCCCTAAGCACTTCTTATCAATATGAACCAGGAGTTAGTGCTAAGTGTTTTCTACACCTCAAGGTTTTTTTTGTGTCTCTTGGGATCTCCAAGGTACAAGAACAGTGTATCACATTATATACCTATGATAATTACGATGATCACTGTAAGATATAAACATTTCTAGTTACAGAGATGAGCTCTATTGGCTAAATTAGAGGAGGCTCCATGGTCCAAGATAACATTATAAAATTTTGTAGTAGTCATCAGTTTGTGAACAAAAGCGTTTTTATACAGAGTCTTACATAACTCAGTGTAGTAGTACAAATCACCAAAAGGTGGCAATGCCGACTTACATATCATAATCATTCCAAGGACACACAGAAAATACATAGAAGAATATCTGTATTAGCAAGCAAAGTGTATTACAACAATATGCATACATATCCTGACATCTACTCTTGTACGGTAGATGCCCTTAGCCCTATATTTTAGTATAACATATACTTAAGCACTAGTTGTTTATGGTGTACCTCTGAGGATGCCAAATAGGGTGCAGGGACCTTGTGTAACATTCCCCCCCTTTGTTGCCTCCAAGGGCAACACAGGCAACAAGGCCAGCATGGTAACCTCTATGATGGGGGGGAACAGGCCCAGGCCTGGCCCCAATGGCACCACAGATAGCCATTATTAATGTGGAAGATAGGCAAGAGATAGAAACAATGATTAAAACTGCAATAGGTAATGTATGTCTTCCTGAGAGAAGTAAATGGCCATTAAAACCCTGATTAGGCAGCTTCTACAAGAGGCTGGCACTCAGGATGGTATTGTTTGTACTGTGGCTGAGGCTGCAGCTTGGGCTGCCTAGACAGTGCCCGAGACAATCTACTTCTGCCTTATCAACCCAATAATCCCTTAGAGATGGCTTACTCTGTTCAACAAATAGCTGACAGTATCGGTTGGATGAATCTGTCCAATAACCTCAGCTGTCACTTAGAAAAGGTGCATTCTAAATGTGAGATGCTTAGCCTCACTGCAGAATAACAGGTACAGATACTACGCCAAGCCATCAATCCTAGTTTGTGAGCCAAACTCTCCGATGCCATCCGCCAGGATGGGAACACCACCTTTGATGAGATCGCAGCTGAGCTCATTCCTACTCACAGCCCATGTGTAGTAGGAGTGATGCTTGCATACCCTGTAAAACAGAATGCAAAGGAAAGTCCAGCAACTTACCACCAGAGATTTTGGATGGCCTACCGAGCAGGAGAGCACCTGGCACAACATGCTGCAGATGTGGATCTTATTGAGTATAAGACCTTGTTCCTTAGGAAATGATACCAGCAGTGAGAGAAAAGGTAGAGCCAACCACTTATCCCAATACAGACAGGTTTGCTGACATTCTTCAGAAAACCGAGAGGGTTTACCAACTCTACATCCATTATCTGGGCTCCAGTTCCAAAACAGTAGCCACCGTGGAGCCTGTCTCAGGGGGCCACAATGCACTACACTGTGGAAGGGCAGGCTCAACACCAACAGGCCCCTCCAGCTGATAACCAACATCCCCAACAGACCCAACACCAACCACAACAGCAGCAACAATGGGGTGGGAACCAGAATTGGCATAACAAAAAGTGAAAGAACTGTACCAGTATTTGTTTATTAAACTAATGTTTGTCCTCTAGTTCATCATTCTAAACACTGCTGCTAATGAACTGCCCGTTTCTATCTTTTTCCGCTGATTGACTGCACCTGAACTATTTGGCATTGTGCATGAGGGGGTTGGCTATTGGAGCCACCGCAGGTCTTCTACACTATAAAGCTTCACACCGATCACAGGCAGAGTGCCGTGGTGTGAGTGAAGTGAGTGGCGTGAGCGCCACTTGGGGGAGAAAAAAATAACTTTAGAATTTATTATTTACAAAGTATAAGATATTAGGAATGGGACTTGTACTTCAGATGTTTTTGGGAGGATGGTTGGTATGGAGTTTAGTTGTAGTAAGCACACCAGAAAATAAAAAGTTTGACAATAATATGACTAAGATAATGAATATGTATTCAGTAGGTAACCCTTGTTTTAAGCAGGAAAATAATTATGTCTGGAGAAGAAATCCTTTTACTAATGAAATTCATTCCTATAAGAGATTATTCCATGTTAAACAAATGTTTTGCAAGTTAAATGTTACAGGGAGTACTAACATGTTGTGTACTATACTGCTGACACAAAGTGGAGATGTTGAATTAAATCTAGGATCCGATTGCAAAGGAGTTAAAAAGCTTTCTATAGTTCAGGAGAACGTCAGAAGTAGAGTACACTAGTTAGATGAATACAGAGCATGGGTAGCTAGAACAGAGTATGATTTATTAGCAGTTTCAGAAACATGGTTGCACTTAGGTGTGACCCGAGAGGAAATTCAACTCTCTGGATATTCTTTAGAGCGGACAGATAGAGGTAAGGGGGGTGATGCTGTTTACTAAAAATATCATTGGTCCCTACAAAATATTATTGAGTATAAATAAGGAGGGAATTGATTGTCTTATAGTTGAACTGATTACAACAAAGTTAGTGGTAGGAGTTTTTTTTATGCACCCCCCAAAACTAAACATAAATCATTTGAGGTATTAGCAGAATTAATCTTAGAAAAGATAAAAAGCAAACATATGATTGACAGGGGATTTTAATGCAGACTGGTTCCAAAATAGAGGGAAAAAAATGGAAAACAGCTTTGCTATTTTGGGGTTAAATCAAACTATACAAAAACCTACCAGATATACAAAAAATGGATACCAGGGTTCTGTTTTGGATTTGTTATTTGTGTCTCAGGAGTTAGTCAAGGATTGGGATGTATTACCATTCAACTTGGGAAATCACAACCCCATAAATTGTAACATTGAGATACAATATTCTATTTTACAGCAGCCAAGTACATATTGGTGTAGAGATTTTGAGGAGTTTAATGAACAATTTTTTATAAATTATCTGCAGCAAATTAATTGGGAGAGAATATATTTGATACCAGACATAGAATTGGCTGTTCAGGAATTCAGTGACATGCTATTGAATGTAATTCAATACCATGTTCCATTAATAAAAAAGATTAAAAGAAACAAGGAAGATCCATGGATTACTGATAAAATAAAAGAAATATTTAAAGATAAGAGATAGAAAATGGAAAAGGACAATAAAATCTAAAAAAATAGAAGACTGGAATACTTTTAAGGGATGGAGGAACAAATGTAAAAGTATAATTAAAAATGCAAAAAATAAATATTATTGGAATAAAATAAATAATAATTCTGATACTAAGCAATTCTGGAAACTTATTTCAGATTTAAAATCTCCAAATAAAATTGCTAATAATATTAGTCTAGTGCAAGAGGAGAAATTGGTGACTAATACAAAGAATATAGCAAACATTTTTAATACTTATTTTTTTGATTTAACGGATTTAAATCTATCTATGTTAACTTCTAACGTATTAGATTTTTCCCCAGAAAAGGACAGGGCAGTTGTATTAAATAAAAAATGTAAATTTGAAATAATTCATGAGAAGGATATAGTAAAAGAATTACAAAATATAAATTTAGATAAATCAGGGGGTATTGACGGTATAGAGGCTCGGTTTTTGAAGTTGAGTGCACAAGTAATAGCTCCTGTTGTGACTTACTTGTATAATTGGAGTTTGAGTAGTTCTACTGTCCCTGAATTTTGGAAAAAGGGAAAGATTATTCCCATTTATAAAGCAGGTGATAAAACCATTCCTTCAAATTATAGGCCAATAGCTCTTTTGCCAATTTTATCAAAAATTTTAGAACGTAAAGTACATGAGCAGTTAAATCATTTTTTGGAATCAAACACTATATTAACATATAATCAAAATGGTTTTAGGAAAGGGAAATCCACAAGCACCACCCTGTTGGAATTTAGTGATTTAGTTACAACATCTATGAACCAAGGGAATGATACTGGGGCTGTGTTTGTGGATCTCAGTAAGGCTTTTGATTTGGTTCAACATAATTTACCTTTGAAAAGGATGGGGGCCATAGGGATTCAGGGACAAATGCTACAATGGTTTAAATCATATTTGACTAATCGCCAACAGTGTGTAGTATGTGGAACCTCAATGTTGGGCCCTGGGAAACTGGAGAGGAGTGTTCTCCAGTGCTCGATACTGGTACCATTATTGTTTAACATATATGTTAATGATCTTGTTCAAGTTATTAGATACAGTGAAGTGAGATTGTACGCAGACGATACTGTGTTGGTGACGTCTTACACAGGTATGATAAATAGACTTCAATATGATCTGCTTCAAATGGAAAAATGGATGAGCAATTCTGGCCTTCTTTTAAATTAAAAAAAATGCAAAGTATGTTATTTTCAGTGGGTTCATATAGGGGAAATAGGCCGAAGGTACAACTGCATCTTCAAGATGGAAGAAAAATTGAAAATGTACCCTCAAATAGATATTTAGGGTTCCAAATAGATGCTAGGATGACATATACAGAGCATATATCAGTTCAGACTAAAAAAGTAAATAGGAGATTAGGGGCTCTTAGGAGAATAGCAGACAGTTTACCATTGGTAGCTTGAGAACGGTTGGCTAAAGAGATGCTTTTACCTATACTGGAATATGTGTAGCATTGTGAAAAAATTACCATTAGTAAATTATCTATTACAAATACTTAGAAAGGAGATGAACGGAGATGAGGCTGATGACGGAAGAATTTAATGATTATAACAATAATCACAGCGAGATATTACAAGTGGTACATCCTTCATTCTTCATTCTTAATTCTTCAAACTAACAGTGTATAGTGGCTTGCTTATATAGTGGAAAACAGTATCATTATTTCCTATGGTTGTCTATGATTGGTCCAAGACAAGTACAAACATCAACTTAAAAGGCAATTCTCCTTTTAGTATATGTATGACAAGGCAATTCTCCTTTTGTATATGTATGAGCTAATCTCTGGTCAGCACAAAAGTATAGATAGTGTAAATTATACTACTATATAAGGCTAGTAATAATTGTCGTTACCAGTTACCAAGATTTAGGAGGAAGAAATAGATTTGCACTTAGGAATGTGCTTACAAGCACTTTGGTCTGTCCTAATAATAAACACTAAAGATAGTCAAAGGATAATTTGAACACTATTCTGTGTTTCTGTCTTGCAGACACTTAAGACACCTGTTTTCTATTACTCATATGGTCAATACAAATATTAAAAGGCACTTTAATATTGCAGCTTATGGCTCAGTTAAACTTGCAGATTTACAAGTTTTAATATGATTCAATTATATAGGCCATATTTGTTACACAGATACATTATGTTTTAGACCAAAATGAGGTTTGCCTGCAATATTGGGACACATTTCTTTATCCCTTGTTGCAAGCCTCCCTTGGCCCAATATTGCCTAATTATCATTTGTGCAATAATACAACTCCTCGAAGCATGTACATCTCACTATGTACTTCACGAATAGTAAGTCTTAAGCGACACAGGCCTATAATTACTAAGAACACTAAGATCACTGGCAACACAAGTTAAACTTTAAAAGACAGGACTCCTAAGGGTCCTCCTGCATAGCTATAAATTAAGTGCTCATTATCACTCTCACTGAGCAATTCATTTACAACTACTTATGCCTTATGAATTTGTATCAAATGAGTATCTTTTTGATTTAAAAATGACTGTACATTAAGAAACAGGAGAGGTATCGCAGCTCCAAATGATGACACTTAACATGTCAATTAAAATGGCATAAAACTTTGACACACCAGTATCTGCACAACTATAGTTAACATTGATATTCCAACCAGAGAAAATCTAGATTTATATGTACTCTACTGTACTTCACATTATTCACAAGCATTTGATCAATAAGTGTTGATTAAATCCACTCTCTGGCCCTTTTGTCACATTTGGACATTTAGTTGGTGTTACAGTTAAGTATATGGCATTTGAGACTACAAAACATATTGAGTTGCTTACACTAGCATAGTTACAAACACTATTATCACCCCAAAGACAGTAGGACAGAGTTAACACATAAACATCATTGTCCTTTGGTGTGGCTCTGTTTATAACAAGAAACCCATTTGTCTATTTTTAGTCCATGTAGCTTTGCTGTGATCCAGTCTTGAGCTTTGAGGCACAGCTGCTAGACCAGCTGTTAAGTATGTCCACACACCAATTTAGAAAAGTCAGTGTTCATATTGCTAGCTGGCTGATTAGCAGACACACTGCACTGGCCAGGGGTGCATTAGATTGTGTATTGAGTAGCCACACACACACTGGCACGGCATTTGTGTTGTGGTAGTTGATTACACCCTGGCGCATGGATTAACAGTCCATAAAAAAGCAATAGTTCTGCATAAAGTATCAGCCATGTTTGGAACAAACAGCAGTGAAGAAGATGGACGTCTTGCTTGAAGATCAGTTGAAGAAGAATCTTCTTGCTGAAGTTAGGGGATTGCCCCTACCCCAGACTTTAGTTCATAGTAAGTAGAAACAATAAGCTTGATTGTAGAGTTTAAACTGACTAGACCTTTTCAGTTGATTTAAAGTTGTACAAATAGATGTAATTTTGCTATAACATTACACTTGCAGAGGTAATAATGACATGATTTATGCAATAGTCCTTATGTGGAACCAATTAGGAAACATAAGCATTTTTGCAATAGAACAATTTTAGTATTGAGCATAATGCATAAAATACATTTTAAACATGAAACAAATATAGCTTGTAAACGGGCTAAGAAAGCTGGAAAGACAATCAAAAGAATGAATATGTGGAAGTACATACACAACTCCCACTCCAGCTTAACTAATTCTTGAAGCATATGTTTTTGAAGAAGAATAAGGAAGGAAGAGTAGCTTACCCCCTCCCCCCGAGCTTTTACTGGCAGAAGAGAAAGCTCAACTACTGTAATACAAGGTTATTTTCATAGGATAAAAGAAGCCAAGCGTCCCTGGGTTTTCTTATCCTAAGCATGACAAAACGTCACCTGAGTTTATAAAAAAAGTTTTGCTTACAGTTAAATGTTGATTGATTGTGTTGGCTGCAACACAAGAAGGTCAAAAGGTCACATAGTGTGCATGCAAGGGTCGATCAAACCCAGTTATTTTTTGTAGTGGCCTTGAACACTACTGATATTAAAAATATCTTTATGTTACATTGCACAGGAAATGAAAACAACTTTTCATGTAATTTAATTAAACATTTTTTATCCAAGGACACTTGAATACCATATTTAAAAGTATGCCAACATCATTTTTAATGAGAATCTTTTGTCCTTCAGAAACGCTAGTGTTACTGAGAACATTATTAGTTATGCCAAACAACTCCGGGTGGTTTGTTTGGTTATGGTAGTAATCACAGAAGAACAAGTGGCTAAGCCTTTGCTCTAGTCCACCCCACAGCATACTAAGAGTATTTAGAATCAAACTCTTTAACATTAGAAGAGGCAAGGTTTTTGGGCATTAAGTTAATATGACTTGCCAATACCTGACTTTTTACTCCTACATTTTAACTGCTCCTATACAGGAGTTAGCATACTGTAAAGTGCCTGTTTTTAGATTTTAAGACATTTACATCTTACAAACATGCTACAGAAGGTGTGTTATAGTTTATATTGCAATTAATAAAAGAGAATTATCCCTATCTAAAAAAACAAAGGTCTCCCTGTACCTTTACAAACTAACTTTTTTTGGCTCTTGACTTATTTTGCATTTTTAAACTATCTATTTTTGACTGTAACTGGATTATTACATCTTACTGCTCATGCAGCTTTTATTTTTTTTCTAAAGCCTCATGTGTTAATGAATTACCACCTGGCTATATTATCACAGACTTTGTACAGTATTTGCTAGTTTCTCTTTTTTTTGCATTTTTTAATTAAAATACTGCTGTGCCTGTTGATCATGGTTTGTATGCTCCCCTCCCCTTAGGTGTTTCCCTAAGAAACAACCTATTAATGTTTCCATACTCATAAAATACAATTGTGCCTCTTGATCATCAGGCACTGGTTTGTATGCTTTCCCCTTTAGGTGTTTTCCTAGAAAATGACCTATTACTGTTTCCATACTCATTTTTCTTATCTTTTTTCTTGCCTGCCTAGCCTTTACAGCCGGGTGCACCCATGCACTGGTGCCCTGGTCTGTCTAGCTATGTCTTATGGCTCACTTGTGAGGTCCGGCTTGCAAGTCCCAGCACTTTCACTTACCTACTCTGCCCCATGAGTTCCTACAGAGTTAAGCATTACTTTTATTTAAAGAAATTGGAAAGCATACCTCACCTGATTAGCAAGTGGCTAAAACTGTCTGTGTGCACCTTTGTATCTCGCTTTAAGCCATCAGCACCTTCTCTGAGCATCGTCACCTTCTTATTAGGCTCCCAGACTAACCAACCAGTAGTTAGGCAGCCTCCTCAACATGCAGCACCAGCAATCTGAGTCATGGCACCAAATGTAACGGTGGTAAAAAAATTACCATTAGTAAATTATCTATTACAAATACTTAGAAAGGAGACGAATGGAGATGAGGCTGATGGCGGAAGAATTTAATGATTATAACAATAATCACAGCGAGATATTACAAGTGGTACATCCTTCATTCTTCATTCTTAATTCTTCAAACTAACAGTGTATAGTGGCTTGCTTATATAGTGAAAAACAGTATCATTATTTCCTATGGTTGTCTACGATTGGTCCAAGACAAGTACAAACATCAACTTAAAAGGCAATTCTTCTTTTAGTATATGTATGACAAGGCAATTCTCCTTTTGTATATGTATGACCTAATCTCTGGTCAGCACAAAAGTATAGATAGTGTAAATGATACTACTAGTAGGCTAGTAATAATTGTCATTACCAGTTACCAAGATTTAGGAGGAAGAAATAGATTTGCACTCAGGAATGTGCTTACAAGCACTTTGGTCTGTCCTAATAATAAACACTAAAGATAGTCAAAGGATAATTTGAACACTATTCTGTGTTTCTGTCTTGCAGACATTTAAGACACCTGTTTTCTATTACTCATATGGTCAATACAAATATTAAAAGGCACTTTAATATTGCAGCTTATGGCTCAGTTAAACTTGTAGCTTTACAAGTTTTAATATGATTCAATTATATAGGCCATTATTTGTTGCAAAGATACATCATGTTTTAGACCAAAATGAGGTTTGCCTGCAATATTGGGACACATTTCTTTATCCCTTGTTACAATATGGTTCTATAATTTATATGAATTTGAATCAATCAGCACTAAAATTGATCAATCAAGCTTATTATAGGATAGGAAAATTTGCTTCTGGTAATGGTAAAAACATACACCATTGTGTAAGTTATAAAAACTTTAATTGGCTTCAACCAGAGGCCAATAGAAATCATCAATGGCTTATTACATGTAATAAGATATTACATAAAAAGTATAATCATCCACTGCATGAACATGTAAAAAGACAGTTAAATAATGAAAGATATATTAAGACTAGGAATGTATTAAACAATATTCCAATGCATAGAAGTTTTAATAGATTGGGAGAAATATAATTTTCAAAGTAATTTGTGTGGATGTAATATTTTTTGCATTTTTGTAATTTTGTATTTAATTGTTATTTGTATTCACAACTTAAATGCAGGACTTTGTTGTAAATGGGACTTTGTCCCAACAAATGTTATTTTCTGTGAAAAAATAAATTTTAATCAATCAATCAATCAATAAGGGTAAGGGTAAACCACAACAACAAAGAACAGGCCCTTCATATAGGGAGAGAGCCAAAGAGAATCAGAAATTCCAAGAGCTCCTAGGACAAGGGCACTCTGTAGTGGACGCTGTTCCCGCTCAAGCCCTTGCAGCTGTACAACCCGTGATCCAGACCCCAATGGGTCATGGTGATACATGAAGTGCTGGCTTTCAGGCCCATGCAGGCCTGAACCCAGAAGCTCCTCCCTATATAGCATCGGTGCAGCATGGTGAAGTGATTCATAGAAGTCAGGCCCAACCTCTCCATGCTCCTAGCAATACAGATTGACAATTACAGGCCCCAGTCTGGATTGTAAACAAGTTGGTCTTGGATACAAACGGAAGGCCCTGCACCGAGGCCGAGGTCGGGGGCCGCCTACTTGTAGTCTTGCTAGATACAGGTTCAGCTGTGTCTGTATTACACGATAAACAATCAAACACATCTCCTTGGTCCACCAGATGGAGGACCAACATGTCTAAAGTAGATGGTACTAGGCTACCTGCATGCTGATCTCTACCCTGCCGGTAGAGCTTGGCCATTTAAAGGCCTCACACACTTTCCAACTAATGGTAATGCATGATCATCCTAGTATCATAGGAATTGATTTCCTTGCACCACACGGCTGTGTGATGGATCTAGCTAACATGCTACTGATACAGATTCAGGGTCAATACCACACCATTTTGATCCCCGATTCACACGTTGTGGTGACAATTTCTGCTAACAGAGTATGACATCATAGATTTTTTTCAAAGATCATGAGCTTTTTCCAAAGCTTCTCCCTATTTAGCAGTGACATTAAAAAGTGCTTTCAATCAACAAACATGACTGTGGCAGAATGCACACTCATCAAAGTGTCTGGCCTAGCACATGAGAGGCAAAAGCAGTACCCTTTCCCAACTGAGGCCTTGCCTTCTCTTAGAGAAACAATCACGTCACCTCAAGCATTGAGCAATCAGAACTTGTGTTTCTACTGCTAACTCCCCAGTGTGGCCAATGAAAAAACCCACAGGTGCCTGGAGACTTACTACTGACTACAGCAAACTAAATCAGGTCACCCCCAGTTGTTCCCCAACTGTGGCATCAGCACCTGATGTGCTATGACTTTTTACCCCTGACCCAAAATGGTTCAGTACCCTGGATATGTCCAATGGTTTTGGTCATTACCATTGGCTCACAAAAGTCAATATAAGTTTGCCTTCATCTTTAAAGGAAGACAGTACACGTGGACTTGCTTACCACAGGGATTCAATAATAGCCCGTCCCTGTTCCATCTGCATATAATGAACACCCTTAAAGGTTTCTCTACTCCCCAATGTCTCTTGTAGTATGTAAACAACCTGTTGTTGGCAACTGCCACACAAAAACAACATCTAGATCTCTTGGACAAACTACTGACTCTGATCCAGAAAGCAGGCCTAAAATGCAATCCAGCAAAGCACAACTATGTCAGAAAGAAGTACTCCTTCTAGGTCTAAAAATAACTGACCAAGTTCAAAGCCCTACCTAAAAAAAAAAAAAAAATGACAAGACTTGCCATTGCCCACCAACGTGGCAACTCTTCAAAGGTTTCTAGGTATGGTAAATTATTCAAATTATTTTATTTGTAATTTTGCTCAAAAAGATGCTCCTCTGTATGAGCTACTAAAAAAAAAAAAGACATCCCATGTACTTGGGGCCCTATACATACCCCTTCTGTGATGTCACTAAAGCAGGCCTTGGCCTCTGCCACAGCTCTGGTCAACCCCAATCCAGCACTACCATTCCATCTAAAATGTGCCACCTCTGACATTGCCATGTCAGCAGTGTTGGCCCAGAAGGTTCACGGCACCCTGAGACCTATTGCACATGCATCACAGCTCTTGACCACAGTAAAACAAAAGTACAGCCTTTGTAAAAGGAACCTTCTGGCCACCTACTGGGCTGTCAAGCACTTTCTGTATATCATTGGGTACTCTCCACTAATCATCAACACCTCTGAGGGTACCAATTAGGGTGCAGGGACCTCATGTAACACCTTACTCTGGCCCTGAAATACCTGTAGAACATTGTTTGATGTGAATTGTTACATTATATGAAAATTGGTGGTTGGGGGGGATTTCTGGGACAGGAAACTCTTCAGTGGTGATGGACCTCACCTGACAAAAGAGAGGGGGCTAGCGTACTAGAGCAGAAGTTTCACATCTACATCAGATGATTAAACTGACTTGCCGGGGAGCCCAGATCAAGGGGATCCATGGTGGATGGTGAGCAGAAGAAGATCCTAGACAACTTCCCCACATCCACAGGACAGTAACTGCAAAGAGGGTACGGGAAAAACAGTAGGGTTTACAAGACCAAGGAGGAGGAATACCAGTGAGGAGGAAAGTAAAATGTATAGACACAAACAAGGAAGGAAAAACCCTGAAAAGCAAAAGGACAGTAGCAGAGTTAGAGCAGGGATCAAATGGAGTGGGGTATACCTTAATGCCAGAAACCTAGGCAACAAACTCGGTGAGCTCCAAATGCTGATGGCAGACACTGAAGTGGAACTGGTGGTGGTCATGGAAATGTGAGACACAGATACAAATGACTAGAAGAGGACAGTACCTGGGTATTCACTGTTCAGGAGGGATAGAAGAACTAGTGAGGGGAGGAATTGCCCACTATGGTTCTCAGTTAGCATAAGGAAAATGGTTAGGGCCAAAAAAGAAGGCCTTCTATAAATACAAGGAAAAGCAGGGAGGCAGAAAAGGAGGATTATCTACAGAAAAATAGGGAGGCAAAGAGGGTCGTTAAGGAGTCAAAAGTGGACACGGCACCACGTATCATGAAGGGGGTTGAGAACTGAGAACATTTATATATACATATATATATATACATATATATATATATATATATATATATAATTGAAAAAAGGAAAAAAGGGGGGCATCACATGGCTAGTTGAGGCCAGTAACATAGAAACACAGACTGATGGCAGATAAGAACTGCTTGGCCCACCTTGTCTGTTCATTTCCCTACCTACTAGATAAGCTGCAGATCCTAGTTAACCAACAGCCTACTTCTTCCTACCCCCACTAGAACTGCCTTATGTCTGTCCCATGCATTCTTGAATTCTCCCACAGTTTTAGACCCCACAACCTTCTCAGGAAGGTAGTAGGGTGACAGAGGAGGATGAGCAAAATGCCACTGCCCTGAATGACTACTTTTGCTCAGTACTCACTAAGGAGGACTGCTGTTCCATGCCAGAAAGTTTCATAAAATCAGCCACTAAGGAAGTCCCAGAAATGAGGCAGCCAATATTTACTAGCAAGAGGGTCCTGAAAGGGCTAGCAGCCCTTAAGATAGATAAGCACTCAGGACTAGATCAGTTGCATCCAAGGATACTTAGGGAATTAGCAGCAGAACTGGCTAACTGGCTAGGCTGTTCAACAGCTCACTTAGGTCTGGAGAAATTCCAAGGGATTGGAGAATGGCAGACATTGTACCACTTCATAAGGTGGGGGGGAACCTGGGAACTACAGGCCTGTCAGTCTGACCTCCATCGTGGAGAAGCTGATGGAATCACTAATCGAAGAGGACCTTGTGGACTACCTATAGAGCAATGGGCTCCAGGATAGTGAACACCACAGTTTTGTAGCAGGATAGTCCTGTCAGACTAACCTTATTTTTTTCTTTCACTGGGTGTCCAAGGAAGTAGGTAAGGGCCACACTGTAGATCTGCTGTACTTTGACTTCAGCAAGGCTTCTGATTCAGCACCACTCAAAAGGTTGCTCAAAAAGATGGAAGACCTCGGTGTTGCTAAAACCACAGTGAACTGGGTGGGTAGTTGGCAAGAGGGGAAGCAGCAGTGGGTGGTGGTCAACAGGGTTAAATCAGAGGAAAGGGAGGTTATGAGCAGGATTCCACAGGGATCTGTCCTGGGTCCTGTCCTCTTAAACCTGTTCATTAGTGACATTGGTAAGGGAATCATGGGCAGGCTGTGTTTCTTTGCAGATGACACAAAACTATGTGGGAGGGTGGACAGTGATAAGGGAATAAAGGATGTGCAGAGGGACCTACAAAAACTAGAGGCGTGGTCAAAGGTCTAGCAGTTAAAATCCAATGCCAAAAACTACAAGGTAATGCATTTAGGGAAAAGGAACCCCAAGACTGAGTACTGGATGGGTGGGGTGAGACTTAGTACTATAGAAGAAGAATAATGAAATCTAGAAGTTATTATCAGCAACCTCCTTAAACAAATGAGCCAGTGCAACAAGGCTTACAGCAAGACTAACAGAATGCTGCGATGAATCGGGAGGGGTATTGATAGAAGAAAAGAGGTAAAACCTCCCCTCTACAGATCCCTGGTGAGGTCTCACCTGTAGTACTGCATCTTGTTCTGGAGCCCTCACCTCAGAAAGGAAAGGGAGAGGCAGGAAACAGTTTAGCGCAAAGTAACAAAAATGATTCAAGACCAGCAGGGCAGATCCTATGAGAAGTGTCTCAAGGCACTAAATACATATTCACTGGAAACCAGAAAGGAGAGGGGAGATGTGATAGAGACCTTCAAGTTCCTTAAAGGAATTAACAGGGTAAACTGTGGGGATTATTTACCCTGAATACCAACTTGAGGTCACATGGTCACAAGTGGAAATTAATAAGAGTGAGGTTCAGGGGGATGTGGGGAAGTACTTCTTTATGGAAAGGGTGGTGGAACCTTGTAACAGTCTGCTGGCTCAGGTAGTGGGTGCAAACACAGTCAGGGGATTCAAGCAGGCATAGGATAGAATACAGGGAACAGTGGTCACCTAGGGCAACAAGACCAGGGAAGAGAATGGGGATAAAATAGGGAGGGTAGGTACCCTGGGGGAACAATAAGTTCCAGTAAAGGTTCCAGGGATTATAGGGACTATGGACAGACTGAATGGTCCTTTGGTCCTTTTCTGTCACCATTGTCTATGTTTCTATGTTTCTAGTGCAATGGAGAGGAAAACCATCAGTGGCAGAAACCTCTTTGATCCTGAGATCAACTGATCTGCCTGGGTATGCCCCCACGATGCCAACACTATTACAACGCTGTAACAGACTGCCTGAAACCCGGCACACACTCTCTCTCTCTCTCTCTCTCTCTCGCTGTCCCTCCCCGATCCAACTCAGACTCAGAATCTTAAAGATAGAGGGTGTGGGAGCCCCTGCATTGGGGGAGGTTCGGGGGGGCAAAACAAAAAAAAGCCAGGGTCTCCATTCTGATTTATGTCAACTGCAAGTTGTGGTTGACGTAAATCCGTTGCTGTGGTGGCGGTTGACAACTTAATTGTTTAACCGGCATCATAGAGCCATCTGCCAGCTATAGTGAGAGTAAAAAATGTCTTCCTTTATTCCACTTTTAATTCCGGACTCCTGCAAACGAGTGCTCCAGTCCATCAAAACATATGAAACAGCAGCAAACACAGCACCAGTCCCTGGGGCCCCTCCACTAAGCCAACCCTCCACGCTGACCACTCTCCGCTTCCTACCTGCTGGTCAATTTGCTGACCATCTGCTACATACTATGTAGACTCCATACTGTGCTACTAGTGCCAAAAGCCTTGCTGACATCCAGACAGGCTATCTGCACTACCCAACCACCTCTTTAATTACCACCTTGAAGAAGGCAATCAGTTGGGTTTGCCAGGTTCTACCTTGTGTGTCCCATGTTGTGCTTTAGAGAACAGCCCATTTTCATCCACGTGCTGAACCACTGCATCCTTTATAATGGACTAAAATGCTTTTCCAAGTATGGAGGTAAGGCTCCATAGGTCTATAGTTCATTAGTTACCTGGGTCTGGCCACGTCCCTTTCTTGAATGGTGAAGTGGGGGTGGCATTGGCTCTTTCAATCCTCTGGCACTCTCCCTGTCTCCAAGGAGTGCTGAATGATATCAGTGAGGGGGGCTGAGCTAAAACCCATTTCAGAACCACTGTAACCTTCAAGTGGATATCATCCTGACCATGGGATTTTCTAGGATTCACATCCTCCATATGTTTGCTTACCAATTTCAGCATGATCTGCACCTCTCATATAACTTTCACCCCAGCTAGCAATATCCCTAGACTTCCTAGCTGAATTATGACACAGAGTCGTTACTGACTGCCTCTGCTGTCCCCCCTTCCTTGATCCCCTGTGCAATCCTGTCTTTTCAGGCTAGCTTTGGCCTGGGCAATCATGACCCTGCATTTCTTCTGTAATGCTTAATACAGCATTCCTCTTGCCTCTCGGTTGTAAAAATCCTTCCACTTATCATACATCCTCTCCTTCTCCCTTAAAAGGAAAAAGAACAGTTACGTAAGAACTTACTGTAACAGTAGATCTTTGAGGGGATCTCAGACATCAGGTACTTAGGAACTTCACCGTCAGCGAATGGGGAATTCCCACAGAAGATTTTCAGTAGTATAACTGGGCCTGCCTACGCCGTCGGCCGACATCGCCAACCCTATAAAGGCACAGGCGGGCCTGCACCTCCTCAGTTATTTCCCCCAGAGATGAAGGAAGCAAGTCACATGCTCTAGGGAACCAAGAAGAGTGAGAGACCTAGCTCTATGAAAAGGATGAAGACAGCAAGTAACCAGGTCTTGAGAAGGAGCCCCCAAAGCAAGGGGGATGGTAGGAGGAAAATAGACCTGATGGCTGAGATCCCCTTGAAGATCTACTGTTATGGCAAGTTCTTACATAACCATTCTATCTTCTTCAGGAGTATCTCAGCCATCAGATACCACCATAGGAATGAGTCCCAAGCAGTGACCTGGGGGCATAAACAATCAGGGAGGCTAGGCTTCATAAACTTAAGACAGGAGGTGAGAATCAACCTACCCCACTCAGAACCTTCATAAACATAAGACAGAAGGCCTGGAGAAAACTGAACAGCAGAGGGCTCCTTAAGCATAAGACAGGAGACTCTGCAGAGCAGCCCTGCCAAAACCTGCACATGCTCTTAAGGAAATGTCTAGACTGTAATGCTTGGTGAAGGTGTGGACGGTGCTCCAGGTGGCAGCTGGGTAAATATCAACAGCTTAAGACTCCTTTGAAACAAGCCACTGAGGTAGCCATACCCCTGGTAGAGTGAGTTTTCACAGCACCAGACAACTCTTTGCTGTACTTATTGTAGCAGAACACAATGCAATTTGCCAACCATTTTGATAAACATTGCTTAGAAATGGAAATGTCCTCTCTACTCGGGGAGAAAGAAACAACTGCTTAGACTTTTTGGACTCCTTAGTCCAGAGCAGGTAATATTTCAAGGTTCTGCACACTTCTAACGTATGGAGCACTGTTTCCCCTGGATTGTCACTCTCCAGAAAATAAACAGGAAGGTGGATAGACTGAGTCTGAACAGAGAAACCACCTGAGGGAGAAACTTAGGATGTGTGCCCAAAGAAACCCTGTCTTTGTGAAAAATCAAATAATGTTCCTTTCACCAGAGGGCCCGAAGTTTTGAAATTCTTTAAGCAGAAGTAATTGCAACCAAAGAGAGTGCTTTCCAGGAGAGATAGAGCAAATCAATAGTCGTGGTTGGTTCAAAAGGAGATGGTCAACTTTTCCAAAACAAAATTCAAGTTCCAAACTGGGACTGTGGAACAGATTAAGGGATTCAGATGCAGGATGCCCCAAAGAAAGGTACGGGAGACATCCAGCTGAGCAATTGTGCGGTCACCTACAGGCTCTTGGAAGGCAGAAACAGCCAAAAGGTGTACCTTGAGGGAGGTATACTGGAGACCTGAGTCAGACAAGGAAATCAAGTAGTCCAGGACATACTTTATAGGATAGGTGAAGGGGTCGAGGGAATGCTTGGCAGCCCAGATGGCAAACCGCTTCCACTTCATGGCATAAGTGGTGCAGGTGGAAGGCTTGCAGGTGGCCACTAATACATCCGCAGCCCTGTTAGAAAGCCCAGACCTGGCAAAGGCTACCTCCTCAGGAGCCACATATGCAGATGGAGGGACCAAAGATTGGGATGGACCAGGGTCCCCTGATCCTGGGTCAGTAGGTTCCTGCAAAGGGGTAGAGTGACCAGAGGTTCCACTGCCAACTACTGAAGCAGAGGGAACCATATCTGGTGAGGCCAGAACAGTGTCACTAGAATCATGCAGATTCAGCAACGGATTGTTAGATTTGTTGTGGATCCATTTACCAGATCCCTGGATTAGACTAATGGATCCATCGGATCCAGCAATGGAAAGCTCGATCTGATGTGAATCCATTTACTAGATCCATCGGATCCATTCTGGTCACTGAATCCATTTGGTGGATCTGGGAAGGTCTGATCCATGGCTGGATATTGCTATTATCCGACCGGATCCATTACCTGGTAAAAAGGCTGGTACCTGGTGGGATCTGGATTTATAGTATACTAGCCATCACATGATGTTTCTGGGATTCTAGGTTGTCATATGCAAATTATTATGTACCACTAACATTGAAATATCTGATGTCATAAAATGCCCCCTCTAGTCTTTATATATGTATTTGGCCTGTAGGAATCATTACCTTGGATTTTGAAACAGACAGTGACTTGGTCATACATCCTACAAGAAACAGGTGTGCATTACAGCTTGAAGGGGATACATCTGATAAGTTTGTGGATGTCTCCTGTGCCACTTAGCAGTACAAACAGCATTTTGAAACTTACAGTGGCGAGACTATGTAGCTTGGTAGTTGAGTTTCAACACTCTACCCAGCTACGTTCTGGGTGGCTTATGAGTACCAACAGTTTATATTCTTTGATGATGATCAGCTCTTAAGATGTATTTCCGACATGTTTGTAGAAGTGTGGTAGCTCTGTTTATTTTGATTTAATTTACTTTTGATAACTGGGTAAGTACACCAGACAAAAACCTGCCTGTTGTCAGGTGCGACCAGGAAAAGTACATTACAGGTGTAACCCCCTGTTACCCAGGGTTACAAGAATCCTAGTTAGACCTAGTGGTGGGCAGGGAAGCAGCTTGTGAAACCCCAGTTAAATGGATTTCACACTGTCTCACTCTGTTCTCAGTCTCAGCTGAGACTGAGGGATGACATCATTTTAGAACTGTCGCAGCTGCATAAGCCACACTGGAATGTAGCAGCTGGAGGTTAGGATAGAATGTTGGGGAATTTGAAGTCGGTTCAGTACTAGTTCAGTAGTGGGCTCAGTAGAGTGAAGAGGTGTGCTGCAGCTGCAGACCCTCAGAGACCTCAGCTCTAACAAAGAGCTAATATTTTTGTTTAGGTGTTTGTTCCTACCTGAAGAGGAACACAAGAAGAGCCAAGTGAAGTGGTAGAGACCACTTCCAGAGGTTCAGGGCCCCATCCCTGTGGGGATGGGGGGAAGGATTCCGACTACTTCCAGGGGCAATCCCCTTGTCCAGCTAGGGGACGAAGAAGCTGCCTAATTATGGGTTCGTGCTGAGGCACCAGAAGTTTTGGACGAGATTTCTTTGAAGAGAAAACGTCTGTGGGACACCTGCAATCAAGGGGTGAGTTTGCTCTGATAAAGGGCCAATGTGTTTTCACCTGAGACAAGATGAAATTAAGTGACTGTTAATGTGGGGTCAGGAAAAGACAGCCAAGTACAGTTTGGAAGTTGTGGGGATTGGACTGCTTAACTTCGTGGGGGTCTAGAGAAATGGACACAGCCACTTAAGTATGTTCAAGTTCAGCACAAATGGGATGGAAGAAACAGTAGACTGAATGTGACATACATTTAAAGAGAATCTACACAGTAAAGTATTTTCAAGGATGAGGTGTTAAAGTCCAGAGAAATGGCGGGTATGAATTATAGGAGCAGAGATGGAAGCCCCCATCAATAGTAACTAAATTTACCTCTACGGGTTTGTTTTGGGACACCTGTTGCTTTCTCTCAGGTACTTGGCCAGTGCCTGAGGAAAGTACCCAGACATGGGATTGATGAGGAAGATTCCCTGATGGAGCCAGAAGTGCTCAGAGGTGGTTTAGGAGCCACTGAGAAATGATCCATGCTATATGGAAAGTGTCCAAAGGGCTGGTAGGGAGCCGAGCAATGGAAGGAAGGTAGTCCAAAGGGCTGGCAAGGTAGCCGAGCCAGGGAAACCAAAAAAAAGAGCTGAGTTAGGGCAGAGTGCCCAGAGTGTTTAGAGACCTGAGGGTTTCAGTGTAAAGAGGATGTGTTCTGATCTCCATAAATCTGCATCACCAGGAGTGTAGCCCCGTGGGGGTACATTTATGCTTTGTTATTCTGCTGGATGTGAATAAAAGCCACACTTTAGAATCTGTTATTGGACATTACAGTTATTGCTTCCTGTGTCCGGAGTTACTTGGGTACCCCTGACTAGAAGTTAAACCTAGCCAAAATACCGAGCAACAGTTTTCTCCCCGAGCCCAGGACACAGGTAGGGGGTTACATATGGTGGCACCGCACAGCGCTAATAAACACAAAAATACCACCAACCTGACCCCTGAAGTAACCCACCAGTTACACAGGCAAGAAGAATATTACAGTAAGCAGGATTACAGAAACTATGAGCCTTGTACCTTTCAGGGGGTTTACAGTGTTAAGGATCAGAGTGTTAGTCCAGAAGATGAAAAAACAAACAAAAGCAACAAATGCACCTCAGATGATACCTTTTAATGGTCTAGAAATGTTTTAAAAGACTGTTTTTCCTTTTTTTCCCCCTATAACAGTGCTTTATGATCCTTTTCTCAGGTCTGCCAGCCCCTAACACCTGGAGCCCCCCAACCTTGTCACCCACCATCCCAGAGGCTTACAACCCACCACTTCAGTGCTCAACAGTTTACCCTTCCCCCATGGTGGAGCTCCTCAGGTCCCCCAAGCCTGAGAAGAGTTTAGCCCAGACACTGTGGCAGGTAGCCCAATGGGCAATGTAGGGCCTACCAAGGAATGCAGCTTCATTTGGCTGGGGTGAAGGTGGGCTTTTCCTGTTTTTCCTTCTGTTTTCCCTCTCGGAGAGCCTCATGGGCATGGACCAAGGGAATGTCACAGCCACGAGGCACCCAGCGTATTGTTGTGGCTCCAGCCTGCACAGCCACCTGTGGTCACCTAGGGGCAGTAGCATGTCAGAGCATACAGAACTCCTTCCCCCAGAGGAGGACAGTGTCCTCTGGGATGCTCAATCGTCCTTCCCTCAGGTCAGTCTACAGTGACTCAGCCTCACTTCTGAACTCCCGAGAGACTAGTTTTTATAAGTTATACTTTACTCATTGGGTCAGTGGAAGCAGTACTGGAGTTCATGCCAGATTTATATAGGTTGAATGCTGATTCAAACTACATATACATACACATATACATAGAAGGCAGTAAAGCATAGTGGTTAAGAGCACTAAACTGCAAACCAGGACCTGGGTTTGAATCCTATCAGCCCCTACTTGCATACTGTGTAACCCTGAGCAAGTCACTTAACTTCCTTGTGCTCTTAGGTTGCACCTGGAAACAAGCTCTGGCTTAGTGTGGCTTTCTTGGTTAAACAATTTCCTCCTCTTTCCCTATACAGTGAATATGCCACAGGCCAGCTAAAAATACTCTAATTAAGCTGCAGGTTCCAATCTCTATGACCTGGCAGAAGGCTGTATGAAAATAAATTACACACACACACACACACACATATATACACCTGCCTTTCTGTCAAACTTTAAAGCAGAACTGCATTGAAACTGTAAGACATTTTCCCCAGTAAGAGCTACTTTTTAAGCATTGGTTCAAATTTTGTTATTGTTCCATCTATACTGACCCACTGGTAATCTCAGTGGGTGTTTCTGATTTATAGTCTGATGTTAAGTGCCATTTAAGAACTCTGCGATGTAGTTTATGTCCCACTCAGCCACATAGTTCTATAATAGAACATGTATACATTGTACCAACAATACAAGAGAGGAGCAGGGACATAAACTACGTCATATAATTCTAAAATGGTTCTTAAGAGCAGCACGTAAATCAGAAACACCCACTAGGATAACTGAAAACTATGTATAGGTAAAAAAATAAAAGAATATGGACCAGTATTTAAAAACAGCTTTTATTATGAAAAATTACTTATAAATCCAACGCAGTTCTCCTTTAAAGCGTTATTTCTGCCTGTTGGTTTTTTTCTGTGTGTTTGGGGTTGGAATTATCCACTTGCACATAAAAAAACAAATGTAGTTAGTGGTGGTCTCTGACCAAAAACAGCGCATTTATTTCTTTTCAAATGGTGCTTTTTTTTTTTAGAGCGAGCACTACTCTATTTTTACCACCTTAAATTTACTATAATAACTGGCTCTGCCTTTTTCCCCATAGGGAAATCATGGTGTAATTTGCTGTTATAAAGGAGCATTTATAATGGCAAACACACGCGCAATTTCCCTTCCTCTGTGCATGCTCACGTAGTAGCACGACCAGCCAAGAGCACTCACTGCTTCAGTGTTATGCGAAACAGAACCGCCAGAACAACTCGACGGTAAGTCCTTTTCTTCCCCCCAACCCCCATACCCTGCACAGAAAGACCTGAAGAAATGGAGAAAAAACAGTTTAAAATACAAAAATCTCGGCACCGGAGTAAAAGGACTGACCTTAGCATACACGACACTGGGAGGATACACAGAGCTGTTTATTTTATATAATTGCTGAGGCAAAAAAGGGAAACCCAGCAATTACATAAAATAAAAAATGGGTCAGGGTGTCAAACTCGATTTTACACAGACCCTCATTGTGGGATGCTTTGCTCTCGGGGTTTATGTAGCATCCCACAATTCGGGTGTGTGTAAAATCTTGTTACACACCCCGACCCATACTTTAATAATAAAATAGTTATACATAGATATTCAATGTCCTGCACAGTCAGTATAGTGTTATGCTTGTGCAACTGTGTTAGTTTGGTTTTGGCCATTCACACTCTATTCCAGAGGAATTACAACCCTGTAGGGGTACGAAAGGCAAGGAACCCTCAGAGAGGGTTTCCACCCTTAGAGGTGCCATGAGATGATTCCCAAACTAAAGGTACCTTAGGAATTCCCCCAAGGAGAGAAGTACTGCAGCTGGAGGAGGAGGAGGAGGAAGGGAGGATGGTGGGGCAAAGAAAAAGTGCTTCACAATGAGGCTGAGAGGAACTGCTTATATAGCTCAGGAAGTGGGAGTGGCTGGCTGCTTGTTCATTGAGCTTCAGGACTAGCCTTCCAATTCAGTGCCCTGCACAGCCAGTGTAGTGTTATGCTTGTGCAGCTGTGTTAGTTAGGTTCTGGCCGTTCACACTCTGTATTCCAGAGGAATTACCACCCTGTAGGGTACAAAAGGCAAGGAACCCTCGGAGAGGGTACCACCCCTAGAGGTGCCAAAGGGCAATTTCCATGGCTAAAGGTACCTTAGGAATCCCCCAAAAAAGTGTAGTACAAACATACCCAAAAAAAAATGAGGCAACACGAAGCATATGAGCAAGCAGTAACTGTGATGTAGTAGCAGTAACTGTGACGTAGTAGTAGAGAAGCATAGACAGTTTGATAACGTAATGAGATGCTCAGTTTGATTACGTAATGAAATGCCCAAGTTTGCACAGCATGATATTAATGGTTTTCATTGAGAATTAGGGGATCCTCTAAGGAGAGTGGAATGGCAGGACATCCTCCACCTCCATCCAACAGCGGAACCTACCTAAGAAACTAGAGGACACTACTATGCTAACAGTTCTGACCTGAGGGAGCGGAGGAGAAAAAAACAGGGTCCAAGGCCTAGGTCGCCTCCCTCCAGGCTTGGGATAGTTAATTTAATCATGGCTCTGCAGCTGCAATTTGGAAAACCAATTAAAGGGAGGTGGAAAATATTCCAATTTGGAGGAAGGCTCTCACCAAACCCTCTAGCGGGAAGGGTGTGGAAGGTTGCAAGAAAACTCTGCAACAATACGTGCATCCAAGGCGCAGGAGGAGAGCAACAACTGCTGAGGCACTCACCTGGCCTACCCACCCTATACTCAAACCAGGTGAACCAGAGGCAGTCATAGGGAGAATGCGGTGAAAGTGCCTTGCTAGGGAAACCACTAAAGTCAATGGATAACCATTACAGTGAAACACTAGAGCCAAAGGAGGTAACTTTTTCCACCCTTCACCACTAGTCTTAAATTCTACACCAGGAGCTGCTGTCGCACAGCAGGCAGCTAAAGCCAAGCCCAGGATAAGGATATTCCCAGCTATGGGCCAGGTGAGAAGGATCCCGCCCCAAGTTGGACACACTCAAGATGCAGACTAAATGCAGAGTGAGACTGCCAGCTGCAGGAAACCTGCACCAGAATAGAATGGCTGGCATGCCCCAAAATTGACTGAAAGCATAAAAGCTGGTGAGCTGAATGAGCATGGCATGCTGAGATCGAATGAACATTGAGTGCTGAGACCTTGCAAGGTCAAATGCAGAATTGAGTGCAGCAGAATCCAGAGGCTGAAGCAGAGGGATGGCAGTAGGCATGAAGCAATGATCTGCTTAAGCAATGAGCAATGATAGCGTAAGTAAACGTGGACCTGTACGTAGGTTAATAAGCACTAGTAGTGCTAGGTGGACCTGCACGGAGGTCTGCATAACATACTGTAGAGCAATGAAAGAGCACTGAATTGGGTGCAAGCCAGCCAGACATGAACAGCCAAATCAAGGTGACAAATACTCTGAGGATTTTTCGGTGGCAAGACAGGATTTAATAATAAAGCTATATTAACAGCCTCAGCAGGAGCTTAGTTGGCTGACCTCCGAGTTGTAGCTGCAATAAAACATGGAGACAATGCTCTGAAAGTAGGTGTAGCCAAGCAGTGCAACGAAGCTGCAAGTAGAATGACAGCAGGAATAAGCAGCACAGCTAGGGTCAGAGTTAGCCTGAGTCAGGTGAAAACAATTGAGTATGCAACATGGAGCAGCTATGGTTAAGCTGAAACACACAGATAATGATTGCAGTTGCATTTGCAGTAGTTTGAGCGTGGTGAGCAGCAGTGTAAAAACACAAGCACTGGGTACAATAGTAATTGGAGTAAACAGTAGCAGTGGCTGCAATTGTAGGTAAATGAAAACAGTAGCATGAGCTCTGAGTAGCAGTATGCTAGCAGCTTAGAAATAAAGCCCCAAAAAGACAAAACCAAAACACAGCAAAACAAAAAACAGGGAACAAGGCCCAAAAACAAAAGACACAAAACACAGGGAAGCACATAGCCGGAGGAAAGATACAAACCAGAAGCAGGAAAACAAACGCTGGAGTTCAGCAGAGACACACAGAAACATGGGGAGTCCCAGCGAGCTTAGAAAACAAACCAACACAGCCTCTGACTGCATAGAAAAAGTGCTTCACAATGAGGCTGAGGGGAACTGCTTATACAGCTCAGGAAGTGGGAGTGGCTGGCTGCTTGTTCGTTGAACTACAGACCTAGCCTTCCAATTACACAAATGATGTGTTTTCAAGGGGCTTGTCTGAATGATCGAGAGCACCCTCTACATCTATCACATAAACTTTGTGGATGGAGAGCTCTGTTCTTTCTTTGCTCTGTTTTTCTCCCCATTACAAGTAATCTATTTCTATTTCGGAGCCTGTGAGATTTGATGAATTAAGGCCATAGTTATTCTTATAAGCTTAGTCGATTGTGTGTTCAGTGTTGTGTTTTGTGCTTCATTACATCAGTAATTTAGTTAGCTGAACATGTGGTTTGCTGTACAAAATGGCCCGGATATTCAAACTGTCGCCATTCTGAGGCGCAAGCCCTGCGCTGCTCAACATAGTTGCGTGGGGGTGTGGCGGTGATATTCAAAGGGCTTTGCTGTTGAGCAACTTTGAATATCACCCCCCAGCCACAGCCACTGTGCATGGCGCAGTGGAACTTGCGCCACTGCAAGTTGTCAGAGTTGAGCATTAAACTTGCGGTGGCACAAGTACCATTGCGCCATGTGCAAATTTCCGATATTCAAAAGGTGACATGCAAATGGGGCCATAATTCATGCAAGGTGCAGGGGGGGCCATTTGCATGTGATTATGGCCCCATTTGCATGCCATTAGCATGTAGGTGCGCCGATCCCCGAGGACTTGTGCCTGGCCGCCCTGCCAGGCAGCAGCCGTCGGGGACCGATGCACCCTGCAGCCCGATCGCGGGCAGTATGTATGCAGACAACATCCCCAAACATCTTCCGATGCCCGATCGAGGCAGTATGTATGCAGACAACACCCGCCCCAAACATCTCCCAATGCCCGATCGCTGGAGCGGTATGTCTGTGACAACACCCCCCAAACATCTCCCCGATGCCCGATCAAGGGCAGTATGTATCAAGACACCTCCCCAAACAGCTCCTAATGCCCGATCGCGGGCAGTATGTATCAAGACAACCCCCAGTGCCCGCTCATGGGCAGAACGTGAAACAATCCCCCAGTGCCCGCATCGCTGGCAGAATGTAAAAGCCCCCAACCCG
The DNA here is from genome assembly GCA_016271365.2 of Neoceratodus forsteri. Lineage (NCBI taxonomy): Eukaryota > Metazoa > Chordata > Ceratodontiformes > Ceratodontidae > Neoceratodus > Neoceratodus forsteri. The sequence goes on along the minus strand of JADMNL010000029.1, from coordinate 37,403,493 downwards.
AATATCTCCCTGGTGGTCCAGTGACCATAATGCCCGATCGGGGCAGAATGTCCAGTGACAACCCCCAAACATCTCCCTGGTGTCTAGTGTCCCCCACCCCACCCACCCACGAAGCCCTCCACCCCGCCCCCGGGCAGCTGGCGGGCGGCAGCATCCCACCTGCCTGCCGCCTCCGCCTGGCGACTGACTGTTCAGTAGGGCTGCACGCCCATTGGTGCAGAGCTAGAGCCAATGGGCATGCAGCCCATACCGCATATGACAGTCCAGATTTAGTGGAGGGGCTTCGTGGGTGGGTGGGGTGGGGGACACTAGACACCAGGGAGATGTTTGGGGTTGTCACTGACATTCTGCCCGCGATCTGGCATTACGGTCCACTGGACCACCAGGAGATATTCGGTTGGGGGGTTTTTTACATTCTGCCCGCGATCGGGCACTGGGGTTGTTTCATCGCTGTCCGCGATCGGGCACTGGTTGTCTTGAACATACTGCCCGCGATCAGGCATCGGGAGCCGTTTGGGGGGTGTCTGGATACATACTGCCCGCGATCGGGCTGGTGGGGGGCACAGGACTGTTGGGGCCAGCCACAGGTGGCAGCTGCTGTGTTGCGCCCCTGCAATACAGCAGCTCACCTGTGGGTGGCCTCAACTTGATCTTTTTTTTTGGCTCAAAGTTGTGCAGGCGCAGGTTGGGGGTTGCGTCTGCACAACTCTGCACAGCCCGACTGAATATCGGGTTGTGCAGTTTATGCATGATTCCTCCCCCTCATGTTGAGCATGCATTCATTTGCATTGCACTGTTGCTCAGCCTGTTTTCAGTGGCGCAACTGCCTCCTGCTGAATATCGCAGAATGGCGCAATGTAGGACTTGCGAGGCGCAACCCTGTTGCTCATGGAGCAACCCTTTTGAATATCTGGGCCAATGTGCACATTTGATAACATAAAAAGTTTGTATTATCTAATAATATGATGTGATGTTAAGTAGTCTTTGAAAGTGTGTTCTGTTTTTATTTTCTAGACACAATCCCTTTATTTCTGCATTCTTTTTCCCCTTTCTGTGACAAGCGAGCTTCATGGAGCAAGCAAAGACATCCATAATGAATAAATAATAATTAAATACACAGAAAGTGAAGCTGGACCTTTTGAAGCTGAATTTGCTTTAGCATTTTAATAAACTATGGACATAAACTGAGATTAATTTTTGTATTATGTTAAATAAACATCTATATATTTGGTAATGTTCATCTCAGAAGCTTTTCAATGTATTGTTATATGGATAGTTTTTGTAATCACAGTTAGGGCAGTAGTCTTGTTGGTAAAAGTGAATGTGGTTGTTTTTCGTTATTAAATATTTAGAAATAATTGACAATGGTTATCTGAGGCTTAGATTTGTTAGCCTTTTTTTAAAGTTGTTTTAGATTTAGGCAACAGTATTGAGTGTTTTATTTAAATATTTATTGAGTGCACATGCCATGATTAATTGTTATGCATGTCAGTATTTATTGGTGTTCCCATAAAAAGGGTAGGTTTGACACATGGGTTTCACCTCTGAAGAAGCTCCGCCCAGTTGGAATGAAACGTCCAATCATCTTCAGGGAAATGCTGTAGCTTAGTTCTTCCCTAATTGAACCTTTTCTCTCCCCCCCCTCCCCCCCCCCGGTATTGTTTTGTCTAGCCTGTTTTGATAGTTGATATTTTATGGAAATGCTTTTTGCACTGGGAAAGAAAATGATGCCTTGAGAAGTTTATAAATAAATACAAGTTTGTGAGTATAATTTCCTCATTTTTTATTTTTTTTATTTTCCCAAAGAGCTGTATTTCAAATATCTACCCCTGAGCAGCTGTTAGCGGTGCTCCTTACCCTTTTGGTTAGGTTTTGTACTTTGAGTGCAGCGCCACTAATTATGGAATGCTTAGTGGAGCACCAGGCTCTTCTGGTGTCTATTTAATTAAGCTGCAGGTTCTGATCTCTATGACTTGGCAGGAGGCTGTATGAAAATAAATGAGACACACACACACACACACACACACACACACTCGGACGTATATGTGTAAAACTGCTTTTCTGTCAAGCTTGAAATGGTTATTTCTGCTCATTTTCTTTCTGTGTCTTTTGTTGTCTTTGAGAAATCTAGAAATTGAGGTGGAAGAATTTATATTAACATACTCTAGGAAATCTTACCTGGGCATAATGCTCTTCACTCATACCTGCTCGGCAGTGAATGTCAGTGACGATCACTCCAGGGCTGAAAAAAAAAAAGTTTGCAATGAAAACAAACAAAATTTAGTACACCATCATGTTTCTTTACATAATGGCAATGTGTTCTGGGAAGGTCACATGAGTTAATGGTTTCAGCACTGATCTACATAGGTGCAAACTATTTAAGGAGGGGCCGAGGTTGAAGCTCTTCTGGGAAAACTGATAAAGGAGAGAGACCCCAATTAATTAGAGACATTTTGTTATGAGTTTTGCTGGCCCAGTCTGCATATGTCTAACAAAATGTCTCCTGTTCCTCTGCTCCAGGATAAGGCTGGCATCTGCATGTTGAGACAGGAAAGCACTGAGAATGCTTTGATCCATGCTGCTTGCTGCATATGTCATGCAACCTCCCTTGTGCTGTATAACATGATTGTGCCATTACTGCTACAAAGCACAAGAGGGCAGTGGCATGCTGGTGTTTGAAAAGACATGTAGAACAGGAGAATGCTTTGGCCAAGAGAAACATGAATCTTTAAGTCAAAAATGTCCTGTGATCCTGCACAGAACAGCAGCACACTGGCACGGGATGAAGAAGAAGGTAAACATAATTTTGCACTCTGGCCTGGGCTGTGGTCAGCTGGAGTGAGCGGGCAGGTCAGGGTGAGTGGGCAGGTCATTATGGCTTGGTGGCATATGGCTGAAGACAGGCCTTAAACCAGACAGTCTTGATGACTTGACCCAGGCTGATGGCTGTTATTTTTTCTTGGAGCCAGGATGTGGAAGGGGTTAAGGAGAGCTTGGGAATTAATATCTGTGTAGCACCTTTCCATTAGAATGCTTAGGTATGCATTATCCCAAAATGCAGGCAGAGACTGTCCCCACCCCTCCTCAGGAGAAAAGTGCTATCCTTTGGATGTTCGATCCTCTCCTTCCCCAGCTGACCCCCGGCGACCCACTCACACCACGAATACAGGTCACCAGCATGGCAGAAGGTAAGGCATGATGCCTCAGCCCTCCACACCACTGGGCTGGCTCACAGTGGGCAGTTTTAAAAGGGAATGGGATAGGGTAACAGGGGGTAACTGTGGGGGGAAAGGGGGGCAGCTGCAATGTAAGGATGCTAGCTGTGCATTTGAGCAGACTTCATAGACCACGAGGCCCGTTTCTGCTGGCAGATTCATTTCTTCATATAATTTAGATCAATACAATCAGACACTTCAGTTCTTGTATCACTTACTTCACGGCGTTTACTCTCACTTGCTTTGAGGCCAGTTCTGTGAAAAAAGTATTGAAATGTTTTAAACTCTTCTGCTGTCCCAAATGCAATATGCAGTAAGACATAGAATACAGTAGCACAGCAATTCAAGGTCAGAAGGAACTCCAGATCCATCACCTTCACCCCACCCCTGCCTCACAAAGAGGGACAAAACAAGTACGCTCTCCCCACAGCTGTAAAACTGATAGGAGCAGGACCCCAGTGAAAATAAGATGCCACATTTCAGCTTGGCCATCCTGTTCTATAAACAGGTGATTTGCCAGATATTTTTAAATGTCTAAACTTATTACCCTGCTAATTAAAATTGTAGGTCTCTGAATTAATTTACACTAAAAATCACTTCAGTGACCATAACCTGTGAAATTTATGCATAGTCCTGTTGGTTTAACCTGGACTTTCGGATACAGCGCCATGTGTGCCTACATGTAAAGAAATCCACCCTAGGCTTAAAGCAGCAATGCAAGAAAAAAGTTATTCCAAAAAGCACATTGTCTGCTATGGTTATGAAAGATATTGGCAGAACTGTTGATTTGGGTTTTCTGGATGCTTCCTGTGCCGTGTAATGTACATCTGAATTTTTATCTAGAGTCTTGCCCTCCTCTGGTCTTCAATATTATTTCTATGCAAAAAAAAGGTGGCTAGCTTTTTTGCTTGGAAATAATTATTTAAAACTTCCATAAAATTCTTAAATGATAATGAAAACTGAAAATGTAACCACCAAAATAAACTAGAAGACATCTTGCTTCAATTAAGAAGATAAAAAGGTGGGGTAAAATTTTAACCCATTTTCATTGCACTGCTGCACCTCAAGGAGTGTGGAATTTCCTCAGCATGCCCATCAAAACTACTGTAGGTGTACCAGGGAAACAAACAGCCAGCCTCTAAAAGTCCCCTTCTGGCCGACCACTCAAGGCCAATGGTCCTATGAGTACTGTGTGCCCTACTGGCTAAATGCACTCAGTGATGACATAATGTCAGAAACAAAACTAGGCCCGTTTAAATCGAAGCTTCATGCCCACCGAGCATCACACAGTAGCTGATACTGTAGCACCTAACTTAACCAACCTGTCTTGAAATCCCCAGTCTACCATTAGCACTAACTAATTTACCCAGTCACCTACCCTCTCCTCCCCACTGCCTGGAAATTGCCTTCCTCCTTTCTCCCCAGCTTTCCTGGACCTTACAGCCCAAGGTCCCATCTCCACCATTTAACTCCATAGTAAAGCCAAGAGTGACTGCAACCGTCCTCTCCTCTTTATCATTTCAGGTGTTCTCTGCCCAATCTCTGAGATCCTTTTTTGGTCTTTACTGGGCACACCACTCAGGTCTCATCCTCATTCTGTAATTGTTCATTCCCTTTAGTAGTTTGACATAAACTCAACTGAGTCATATGCTATGCACTTTTAGACAAGAACTGTTAATTAACATGTTTTCTTAATTTCTTTTCAATAATGTCTTCATTTATTTACCTTTGTTTTACCAGGAGAGACATGCTAAGCTAATAGCTTGTTTACAGGTGCAGCCTGGGAGCACATGGAAGTTAAGCGACTTGCTCAGGGTCTCACAGTATGCAAGTGGGAGCTGTGGGATTCAAACCCAGGTCTCCAGGTTTGCAGCTCAGAGCCATAAAACACTGCAATAGGCTGCCTCTATAAGTCTTATTGTAACTGAATTTGCCTTGTATCACTTGACTGTTTTATCTAACTGATGTGGAACCTGGCACTTCAGGTAGAAGGAAGATTCCACTTCAGCAATGCGGGAAAGGTGTTACATCATTTTTGTTTGTTTTTTTCATGAAGGAAGTTTGAAACATATTCCAGAGATTTATAATATGTTCATAAGTGTAGTGTGGGGACTTTAAAAATAACATCCTATCATGCTGATTGGGCTGAGTTCAGCTTTGCTTTCCAGTCTTTTCATAGAAACAGCAAGAGAGGATGTTATTTTTCTGTAAAATATACCCCCCACTAAATATACTGCATGCAGTATAGCCTAGAGGTTAGAGGAACAAGGTGTGAACAAGCTTGGTACATCCAGTGGACCAGACCTGAGTCTGACTCTCCCAGCCTCCACTTGCATACTGTGTGACTCTGAGCAAGACACTTAACTGCCCAGTGCTCCCAGGTCACCCCTGAAAATAGGCACTTGTGCCTAGTGGGCCTTACCCGTTACCAAAGACTAAAAATAAAATGAAAAATAAATAAATCATACAAAACTGTTCAGATACTGATGCTGTTTGGGAGGCAGTATGTGTTTGGTTAATGGTACTATGCTGCAAACCTGGAGATCTGGGTTTGAATCCCATTAGCCCCCACTTACGTACTGTGTGCCTCTGAGTAAATTATTTCCTTTTGCTCCCAGGTCACACCTGGAAACAAACTCTGACTTCATGTGCCTTTCATGGGTAAACAATGTCCCCGACCCCATCCTGGTTGAATGACATTAACTTGTATTAAAAAGCATGCACAAAATATCCTTCAGACTCTCTACAAGCTCAGAATTCAAATTCCTGCTCTTATGATCCCTCCCTACTTTATACTTGAATGACAAACTAGAAGAAACTCAACCGATTTTCCATAGTCTAGGACAAAAGAGAACTGTTTCCGTGACTAGGACTAGTGAAACTGCCTTTCTCCCCAGGGATACTGAATGTGCCAAGATGTCCCTCCCCCCCACCACACACACACACACGCTTGCAAGGCGTGCAACATGTATCAACATCAGACGGTAGCCCTCCCAGATTTGGCATGCCCGCTGTGCTGACACCCCACTCCACCAGGTTGCAAATAAGTAGCAGCGTGACCTGGCTCCCCTCCCCAAGAGAGCAGAGCCCTCCACTGGAGGCTCCATCCTCTCTCCACCCCCCCCCGGCTGGCCTAATGTGACACGTGTCCACTCCTGAACTGGAGTCACCCGCTCAGTACACTGTAGAGCCATTGCCATGCTATTGGCCAAATAAAGATGCCATTCATTGGGGATTCTTACCTAAAGCTACACATCTTGTAAACTGATCCAGTGCTGATTTCGACATGCAGTAAGCTAGAGCACCAGGGAACTACAAAAACAACAAGAGATCATTTTAAAAATCACAAGAATTAACACAAGGCAAATGCTATGAAACACATGGCCTGGTTGTTAAAGATGGACTGTGCAAATCGAATACTTATACATAATATCTGGCTACTTTTCAGAAATCCTGTCCAACATATCTAAATCCCTGCCCACCATGCCAATATGCAGAGTGCCCCAGTTGCCATCTTCCCAGCCCCAAATAACTTCATCCAGTTGAAATCCTCATAGCTGAATGCATTGCTGACATTAGCCACAAGTGGTCAGGACATTTTGCACATCTGGATGCTGGGTTTGTGTGTGTGTGTGTGTGTGTGTGTGTGTGGGTGGATGGCAAAATCAACCAAATTATACAGTAAAACTTCACAAAAGTAAATCACAGAAAATGATCTGCAGTCATGATTTTGCTAACAGAGGCCAACCAATTTTAAAATGAGGTAAAATTCCTTACACTTTAAGTTTTATCAGTTTTCAGTTTATTTTTTCTATCTTTGAAATATTTAGCCAAATCTTTTATATCAGACTAACTGTAAATTCCCTCGTGCACCCTCGTAAGCATATAATTAGTTGTTTTACTGTTCTCTGGGGCCCTCACAGTCAAAGGGACTAGTGGAAGTCTAGGTGATTTACTCCTGAACAAGCCTTCCCAACATAGTTGCCATGGTTCCATGTTGCTGTGGTGACAGGAATGTCGGTGACCTCTACAGTGACACATGCTTTGCCCCACCCCCACCCCCAGACTTATGGATTCCAACTCCAGGGAGGAGGTTTGGGGGCGCATGACTGAACTCCAGAGTTTATGACTTCAGCATCACTCCAGCAACCCAGTTGACACTCCGGATGTTGGCGGGTTGCTGTCGCTGTAACAACATCAGCTTAAGAGCGTCACTGTTACAATGGTATATCGGTTGGAGAACCCATTGAGACTGCATGGGGAATGGAGCCAGGATCACTATGTGAATGACCTACAGTGGCACCATTCACAAAGCAAGGCAACCATTGCTTACCCCAGTGCACAGTTTCACAGCAGCAGAACTGTTACAGGCAGGTGGGTGGGGTTATCATAAACCTGCGATGGGATGAGTGAGGGCAGGTGGGGGACAGAGAGCACACTGAAGCAAAGAGGGGGATTCCAGTAGATGCTATGGAGTAATACAGGTCTAGGGTGTTGGGGGCACCGGACCACCAGGAATTTCATATGAGCATGACAGAATCAGACCTGGCATCAGCTCAGAAGCAGGCCAAAAGTACAGGTCAGCAGGTAGGGGCGGGGATACAGGTGGCAGTGCTGCTGCCCACTGGCTCTCCAAGTGGCTGGTGTTACTGTATGCCATGCACCAACCGTCTTGGTACTGCAATCCAGCATGTTAACAGAAATATACTGTAGATGTTGACAGCAAACAGACCCAATGCCCCAGTGAGTCTGCCTAGTACCTGCCTGCATCCACAACCAGCCTAATACTGGATCAGAGCCAGTCTACTGATGGCCCTGACTGTATTCTGACACCCCTCCCTCCCTCCCTTCTCCACTCATCCCTCTCCCTTGATTGCCCACCCTCCTTGCCTCTTCTGGGTAGGACTATTCCTCTACCCAAGTCTCACTCCTTTGTGCCAGCTCTCTGCTAACCAATGTTCTCCAAACACACTGAAAATGGGAAAAATCCACTTGTACCACCCACAATGTGCTAACAGATTGTCCTCGAGGTACAACAAATCTCATCTCTAGCTCTATCTCCTGACGCCACCATCACCCATCTTCACAAAGCCCTGTACTCCAGCAAAAGCTATCGATCCAAGATGCTACACTCTTCTTGTTGCCAACTTTTACAAGCCACTCACTGCACTAATGAGCAGCTATGTTGGTGCATCAGAGAATCATCCTAATGATGCATCCACAAACACAGTGCCTGTGAGCAGGGAATCCAACTAGAGTCCCCCGGCACACAGGCTAGTTTACGTGTTACCATCAAATCTAATTTTCAGTATGCAACTCCTCCCTACCCAACTACCTCAGTCATGCTATGAGGGTTGCCAGGTCAGATCTGTTTGCCACTTGGGAGACTGGAGTATACATGCGCACCAGAATCTCCCACTAAAGATGGGTGGGGGCAAAGTACATTGTGGAGATAGGGGTGCTTGGCTCTTGGGAAGAAAAGGCACAACTCGGCAGGTGTTTGCACCCCCTATACCTACTGATACAGGTGCAGTATTGGAATTAGCTTTGAAGGCCATCACCCACCTGTTCCCCTTACTGAGAATGGGCAAAGGGTACAGCTGCATCAGTCTCAATTTTGGGGGTGGGAGACAAGGAGCAAGGATATGAGGTGACCCCATCTGTCTAGGCCAGCATAACGTGAATATATAGAGTCCCGGGCAGGGATATTCTGACCCTCTCACATAGTCTTACATCAAACTGGATCCAACTCACTGTGGAAGCCTTCCCAGTGCTAGATATAGTATTATGTTCAGCAGCTGTCTGTCTTTTCCATAGAAATAAGAGGACGAGGGTGAGTTTTTCCACAATCTACTGTGCCTTGTTCTTTAAACTTCCAGAAGCTTTTCATAGGACATCCCATATCATGTGACAGTTCCACACTGCAAGGCAGACTGATCTAACTGTGTAGTGTTATCCAAGGAAACAGGAAGCTGAAGTAAGGGATTCCCTTTCTAATAAGTCACGGTTTTTATATCTATAAGGGCTACATTTCCATGTACGACACTCACATGACATTTCTTGAGTACAGTGGTCCTCCTCGCAGAAAGAAAATGACACATTCCCTTTGGTGTGAAAAATGTGTCAAACAATAGCTATGCTATCCAACATTTCACACGGTAGTTCTCTCAACATTAGCAATTCTGCAGACAGAGTCAACTAAAATCCGATGTTACAGTTCTTCAACTTTATGTAAACCACCTGCTTCTTCCTTGCAGAAAGGCTGAGACAGTTGACCCAGTGGATGGTGGCAGTGCACTGCCCCCTGGAGGCCACTCTAGACTGCACTGTGGCTAAATGGGTATATCACAGAAACCTAGAAAATATCAACAGAAAAAGACCATTGGTCCATCCTGTCTGCACTTTTTTTACTCTGTTCTACCACAGGATTTAAAGTCTAGTTGGGGTTACTGCCCCCTTTCCCCTGTCCCACTGCTTTCTCTCTATGTATCTATTAAACATTTTACTCAATCCCACCCACCACTTCTACTGGGAGGCTGCTCCAAAGCTAAACCATTCACTCCCTGCAAAATAAAACTTTCTTACATCTCTCCTGAATCTCCTCCCTGCCTGCTTTGACTCTTGTCTTCGTGTTCTTGATTTGCCAGTCCTGCTAAACACCTCCTCATAGTCTACTTTGTTCATTCCTATCAGGAACTTGAAAGTCGATATCATATGCCCCTTTATCCCTCCTGGTCACCAGTGAGTACAAGTTTAGGGCCTTAAATTGATTCTTGGAGGATCCGCACTGCTCACCATGAATCATTTTGGTTACCTTATGCTGTATCATGTCTATCTTCTCTTTGTCTTTTCTTAAGTAGGGGCTCCAGAACTGGGCACAGTATTCGTGATGTGGCCTTACCAGTGATCTATAGAAAGGCAGTATCACCTCCTTCCTCTTGCTGTCAAACCCCCCTCCCAATACACCTTAACATCCTGGTTCCCTTGTTGTTGATCTTGTTATATTGCCTAGATTGTTTGAGGGGCTCACTTATGGTGACCCCCCCCAGTCCCGACTGTATCCAACTTAAACCTTCCATCTAATATTCCATCCTGGGGTTCTTGTACCTATGTGTATCACCCTGCACTGTTTGACACTGAATTCCAACTGCCAGACTTTGGACCAACTCTCTAATCTTTGCAGGCCCTTCTGCTGCTCCCTAACCCAATCTTTGCTGTCTACCTTGCCAGAGATTAGTGTCATCTGTGAAGAGACACAGTTTACCTTGTATCTCTTCTTCTATGTCACCGATGGTTGATCAACATATTGAAGAGGACTGACCATAGGAATGTACCCTGTGGTACCTCACTCATGACCTCTTCCCTGACTTGACCCCATTAACTACGGTTTACCTATAGTGCAGCAACACCAAAGTCGCTGACATCATTCACATCAACAGACACAATGCTGAGTCTCGACATTGTGCTATCAGCTCTCCCATGTGTTTTCTTTGGGGGGGCTGTGCCGCTGAGCCCTCCATGTGGGGTGCTCCACTCCACCCCACTGTTTAAATAACCAACTGCAAGTTGGAGATGTCTCAGGGAGGGGGCAAAACACTGGGAGATGCGTGCCAGTGTCAGTGGGGACCATTACAGTGACCTGTCAATTTCTGTAGATTTCTGTCACTGTAATGGTCTATGCTGTGGATGTTTTCATGTTCGGTTGGCATATCCTTACCAACACCCTCTGCTTTCTCCCCCTCCCAGCCAGCTTGTCACCCATTTGACTAGATCCTTCGCTGTTCCCAGATCCTCTAACTTCTTCAGCAACCTTCTGTGCAGCACAGAGTCAAATGCCTTGCTGAAGTCGAAGTAGCAAATTTACTGTTTGACCACTGTCCACTGCATAGTACCCAAACAAAAAACACCATCATGTTGGTGTGACAAGACCTCTTTGCCACAGACCTGTGCTGCTTGCTACCTTGGAGCTCACTTCTCTCTAGGCAGTCCACAGGGTCCTCTTTGACTAATGTCTCCACTAGTTTACCTGCTGTCATGGAAGTGCAGGTCTTACCCTCATGGAGGGAGGGAGGATATGGAGCCTGTAACATTCATGTGGCCACTGCTGGCAAAAAACAGTCAGATATATGGTGCTGTAATGGCAATACAGATTGCTGGGGTGGAGGACAAGCAGAAAAACCAGAGGGAAGAAAAGAACAACAAAAAAGTGTGAGTAAATGATGGAGTCATGTCCACAGCATCAAGGATGCCACAGTGACAACCAGGCAGGGGGTTCTTTTCTAGTTGATAAGAACACACAAGTTGTGTGATTTAAGGCAAAAAAGAAGGAAAAAAGCTTATCTCAAAGGAAAACAAGCATTAGAGTCAATGTTACAGAAACTAGTGTCACCTTCTGCAGTAATTATAGAGGACAGATACAGTCAGAACCATACCATTGTGTGGAATGTTACACCCCCACTCAAGTCTTAAGGATGGTGTGCACATAAAATGGAAACCTCTTCCTTTTATCTTTTCATACTCACTGCTCTTAGTCCAGCAATGCTAGAGATGTTTACGATGCAACCTTTACTTTTGACCAGGTGTGGCACTGCCAGATGAGTGAGATGGTATACAGCTCTGAAAGACAAGGCAAAATGTACAGCATTCTTAGTATAGGAACTAGTAAAAAGAATCTTATATATTGCAAAGTGTTGTGTTAATGAACATTGTGCAAGCATTCTAACCGAAATTCCAAGGATGGACTTACCAGTGAGGTGGCAGATGAGGTAAGGAGAGGAAACATGATAAAGGAAGATGAAACAGATGGAGGAACATGACAATTTAATAGAAGGTAAGAAGGGTAGTGGGGTGAGAGAAGGTAAGAGGTAAGTTAAGATGTGGAAGTCTTGGATGCAAGATGGTGAGGAAAGGGAGAAGTGGTTGCTGGGAACAGTAACTTGAGGCATGGCACAGGGAAGAGGTTTTAAGTGAAAACCACTGGCTAAGTGGCTATAAGAGGGTGATGACATCATTTATAAGAGCATCAACCCTTGGGGTCTCAAAGAAATACAGTAAGGTAAGAAACTATAGATACATGAACACCAAGAGTGTAACTAGCTGTGAGAAAGGCAGACAGAAAGGAAGGGAAAAAAACTATATGACAAGAAGGTAACCTTAAAACAGACAAAGAAAAATGCCAAAAACTGAAAGGTATAAGAGGAAACAGGAGACGGAGAAGTGTTAGGTAAGGAAGATGATTATAGATTAATATTTTTCCTGATCAGCTGGCCCAGTGGTGTAGAGAAACTGAGGCATCTGTGCCTTACCTCCTGCCATGCTGGCAACCTATGTTCATGGTGCGATCAGGCCACCAGGGATCAGCCGGGGAAGGAATGGATCAAGCATCCAGAGGACTGCTCTCCTCTCCCAGGCAGGGGTTGGGATGGAGTCCGCTGCTTTACTGGCCCTGGTGGTGGATCGGGGCTGGTGCAATGGAACCACAACATAGGGGTTGGATGTGGGGCAGATGCCCAGCATGCCACATGCGGATGCGTGCATGGCTCGCCAATTGGCATAATTGTACACCTCTCTGTGCTTGGGGCTGTGAAGCAGAAAAGAGAGAAAAGTAGATCCCAACTGGTGAGATGATGCCAACCTCCTGCAGGTGCCAAACTCGGCCAGCCAGCACCTCGTGGAGCAGAGGAGAGTCTGATAGTCGGGTGATGGGGCTAGGGGCCAGTGAAAAGGGTGCCGTTGGGACAGGGTGAAAAGAAATTAACAAAATATTTTTCCTGATGAAATGGGGTGCTTTTTGCTTATGTGTGAGACATTCTTATTCTGCAAAGAGTATCTCAGCTGCTGGTGCCATGGAAATGTCCACCTTCGGGAAATTGTTTAATATTGAGTGACCTTGATCAATAATATTAGCTGCAGACACCTTACTGTTGTAATAGTGGTCTCCATTCTTAGAGTAACAGAGCTGGCTACCTTTGGATCACAGTCCTGCTATGCTAAGACTACATTTGAGATCGCTCTTACAACCTCAAGACTGACCTTGGCAGACATGTTTAACATAAAAAGTATGGTAGACATCTATAGCAGTCTCTGTAATGGAGAGAGGCTTTCTAGATTAGTGGACATGCTGTAGTGGCAAGCCGAGAATGCAGGTATGTGTAATGTGGAGAAAGCTGGAAGACTATTATCTCTTTTCAAGGGAAAAAGAGGATCATAGGGTAAATGGGTTAACCTGTAGAGCAAAGAAGGGGTTGAGGCAAACAAAGAGAGGGTGTAAGAAAGAATGGGAGCTCTACAGAAACTGTGTGGCTGGAAATAGCAAAAAAGGGCAGAAAGAGGATTTGGGGAGTATGTTATAGACCACAAATTAGTCCAGTGAATGTAACCTGGAATGGGTGAATAAAATAAAGAGGGCAACTATTATGGGGCACTTCGTTGCCACACAATTTTTTAACCTGTTTGTCATTGGCTGGGAGGTAGAATATGTCTGTCTGAAAGCAGGAAGGGATTTCTTGTCAGTCATGAAGACTGTTTCCTCCTGCAGCGTGTCAGGAATGGGTCAAGAGGAGATGCAGTTCTCAATCTACTGCCGAGTAACGGAAATGACACTGTCATGGCAGTCAGGATGCGGATGTCAGTGAGTAATCATGACCACAATAGGATGGAGTTCAAGGTAATAGTAGTAAGGTGCTTTAGGCATAGAAATGTAACCCAGCAAGTCCAGGTCCGCATTCCCAACACAGCCATGGACACTGCTGAAAACAGATCCTTGACCTAGCTTAATGTTTCTGGAAAACCAAGTACTTAAAGCAGCACTGTTTGTTAGTCGTCATGTAGTTTTGTTCATCAGTAATTTTTCTCCTGGCAAAAACATCAATATATCGATTTTTCTTTCTGTTTTCTGATACCTGAACTGAGATAATGGGATTAAGTTTTTTTTAATATCCTTCTCCAAGGCCATGTCTGAAGTAAACAAATTAAACATCCAGGTACAGTGTAGTTCTGTTTGCCATCAGAAACATGTGCTAACCCCACTCTAATACACCCACAATATGAATCTAGTATATACATTCACCATGTAGTTTCAATGAAGCTGAAGAGATTTCTAAAATCTGTGAGTGGCGGCCATTCTAAATGACTTGTGTCTTTAATGACAAAGGCGGTTTTAAAAATAGATGAGAAGATAAAAAATACACTTAAGATGAATCTAAGGATGTTAGAAATACATTTTTACAAAAAAAAACCTATATGATGAATTTTTTGCCTGTTAACAAGCATTGCTGCTTTAAAGGGGAACAGTCAGCACTAACAGATCCACACCCAACTGTGGGGTTGGACCCAATTTGCACTTATGTGGAAAAACATTTGTCTGACTTACTATTTACTACAATATAGTAGACTGTTTTTGTCGACTGGCAAGCTAACATTTTCTGTAACAAATCCCAGAATCCCCTGCAGCTGACATCAGAGCAGGGCTGCAGCAATAGGTGATTCAACAGCCTGCTGTGCATGTTAGAACTTTTATAAGATCTGATCAGATGCTCGCTGGTCTTACGTTTCTCCAGGTGCTAGTACAGTCCTCTGCGACTAGCCCAGCGAGGACAGCAGGACCAGTGAACAAAAGATCAGAGCATATAAAAACTCTGACATGCACTACACAGACTACTGAATCTCCTACTCATGCAACCCACCTCAGATGTCAGCTGCAGGAGATTCTGGGATTTGTAGTTACAGAAACTGTCAGCTTACACGCCAATAAAAACAGTTTGATACAGTCTACTATACTGCAGTAAACTGTAACAGTAAATAAAAGAAAACCGTTATACACACAAAATACAAGCTAAGTCGAACTCCAGACTTGGGTATGGTGCTGAGTGCTGACTGTTCCCCTTTAATCTAACACACATCCAGAGTGACCCTCACTGCATGACATGTGCGATGGAAAGGGAGAATCCTGTTCCAGAAGGAGTGCAAATAAACTCAAAACACAAGATGTATTTTGAGCGGAACCAAATAAAAAATCAATAATTCAATAGGTGAATAAATATGTTCTCATGACACTGTAGAAAATGCACTGGACTAAATCACTGTCTGTCAAAGATGAGCCTCTCCTTCTCGTACCTGACATTAGTGTTCATGATTTTGTCATATTGCTCCAGATTGGTGTCTTCAATTGATCCAAATTCAAGTATTCCAGCGTTGTTGACCAACACATCCAGCTGTCCATAATGTGCAATCGTATCCTGTATCATCTTCCTGGATGCAGCTTCATCTGTTACATCACCGGGCACTAGGAAGGCCTGATGATGGAGATAAAATGATGTGAACGATTAAAAAACAAACAAACAAATCACTGCATTGTTTTCAATCTGAAAAATGGGGATTTGTTTTATCATTTGGTAAAATGGTTGCGAGAGAACCTTGCCAAACTCCAGCCACTTCATTCTGCAGTTGTGTCACATGGCCTTTTCCTTAAAGCAGTAGTGCAATTATTTTTTTCCAAAAGGCTAATTTCAGCTACACCAAATAAAAATATTTACACACTTGTTAAATCTATTTTTCTAGGTATCTCCTATGCTGCATACCATGGGTGGGATATTCAGACTGTGCCAGACTGTGGCGCAAGCCTGGGCACAGCGCAACTGGGATGTGCCAGAGCGCTGACAGGGTGATATTCAATGGTGCTGCGCCATGGCTCAGCACCACTGAATATCACTCCATAGCCACCCGCATAGTGCATGGTGCAGTGGCACTGCATCAGTGCAAGTGGCCAGAGAGGGGCAGGGGGATGCGCTAGCGCAAGTGCCGTTGTGCTAGGTGCATCAACCATGATATTCAGCGGTGGACATGCAAAGGGGCCATAATGCATGCAAGGTGCAAATGGGGCCATTTGCATGTCATTATGGCCCCATTTGCATGCAGGTGCGCTGCTCCCCACGACTTGTGTCTGGCACCCTGCCAGGCTGCAGCCATCGGGGACCGACGCCCCCTGCACAAGCGGCCAAGTGCCCCAATGCCCGATCACAGGCATAGGTTGCAAAACATAATATTCCATTATCCCTAGTGGTCCAGTGGACTGCTTCCAGCCCGATCGAGGGCACAAGTATTGAAACATAAATGTCCTATATCCCTGGTGGTCCAGTGGACCACTCGCAGCCCGATCGCTGGCAGAAGTATAAATAAAGGGATTAAATCCCATCCCTGGTGGTCCAGTGGACCGCTCACAGCCCGATCGCAGGCAGAAGTGTAAATAAAGGATTAAATCCCATCCCTGGTGGTCCAGTGGACCGCCGCAGCCCGATCGCAGGCAGAAGTATAAATAAAGGGATTAAATCCCATCCCTGGTGGTCCAGCGGTACCCACCTCCCGCTGAGGCCGCCACCCCGCCTCCCCAGTCAGCGGCGAGTGACAGCTCCCCACCCGCAAGCTGCTCGCCACCGCCGACTGATTGTGTGACAGTACAGTTGCACGCCCATTGGTCCACAGTGGGCCAATGGGCATGCAGACCGACCGCATCATTACAGTCCAGATACCCACAGCTGGTAGCTGCCGTGTTGCGCCCTGCAATAGGGCAGCTCACTTGTGGGTGGCCAGCTGTTGCTCCTGTTTTTTTTGCTCAACTGTGTGCGGCAGAGGTAGGGGTTGTGCCTGCATCTGCTCAGCACATCCCAGGCTGAATATCGGGATGTGCAGAGTATGCATGGGCACACACCCCCACTTGCGCTGCATACATTACTGATGCACCCCAGTGCATCGGGATTTGTGCCATGCATTTTCCCCTTTTGAATATCACACCGGGTGCATCAGCGGGTTGAGACATGATCTATGTTAGCGCCATGCGAACCCTTCTGGAATATCCCACCCAATGAATTTTTTTTATTTCCTCGATCCCAACCTTTGCTAAGTCCATAATGCTGTTTCTAAGCCAAATAAGGTGGGCATCTTTTTTCCACAGAAAAAAATAATTAAAACATTTATAACACACTCCAGATTTTGCTGGAATGGAAAAATGCTACCACCAAATAAAACTGGAAGATACCAAGCGCCTTTGATAGTGAAATAAAAGAAAAGTAGGGTTAAAGTTTTTGCCCAATTCTGTTGTACTGCCAATTTAAATAGTCTGATTCCCAGCAGAAAACATTTAAAAAGCATAATGCAGTATTCTGACAGAAATCAACTCACAATTCAGATATTAACTTTTTTTTTTTTAATTATACTTTATTCTTCCCTCATCCTGCCGACTCAGACACTTCAGGGCCCTACAAGGAATCATCCTCCTCCTGCCTCCCGCTCTACTTGTACTCACCTCCAGACCCCATGAAGCTGCGACTTAGCCCCCGAGCTGGACGGGGGGACCAGACACCCTGTAATCCTTCATTTCATCGGTCTTGGCTGTGGTCAAGCAAGCAGGGGCACATTGGAGGCACACTCCTGAAAGCCCATCTTCCCAGAGCCGGCAGGCAGTTTCCTCTATTCTCCCTCCCCTACAGCATGCAACCGCCTGATGTCATTGCACAAGGTGCTGACATCCATGCTGTGCAGTGGCAGCCCCTCCCCTGTGATTGGGGTTTGCAGTACTTCGAGCCTCTGTTCGAGTCAGGCAAGTGCACAGGCATCGGTCTATTCCTCCCGGAGAAGGTGAGCTGTCATAGGATGCTCAATCCTATCTCCCCAGCTGACCCACCAGCGGTCCGAGTCCATTCCTGAACCTGGGTCACTGGCGTGATGCGAGGTGTGGCGTCCAGCTCCTCAACCCTCAGCACCACTGGGCCGGCGATATTTACTTTTTTACCTTCTCTTATTCTTTATTATTTGGGATATTTGAAAAAAACTGTTTTTTTCTCCCTTAGTCTTCATATTCCTCTGCTAATTGCCTACATGTGACATCAGAACCCTCTGCTCATCACAGTACAGCTGGCTGCTGCAAAAATGACTTCAGTCTGACAAGCAGAGGATTATGATGTCACTTATGGACAAGCAGCCAGAGCCTCTGGGGACCAAAACACAGAAACACAGAATCTGACTGCAGATAAGGCCCACCTAGTCTGCCTATTTTCCCTGCCTAGTGCAATACCCCAGATCCTACTTGATCGCTGTTTTTTACCCTCTCTTTCCTACTGCTAGGGTTCCCTTGTGCCTAGCCCATGCAGACAGAAAGAGTATTTTCATAAGAATTAAATAATTTGTTTTTAGTTTTAGGCCAGTAAAAGAATACTAGGCTGTGGTAGCTTGTTTCCAGATGCATCCTGCTGGGGTGGGTTACTTTGACCAGTTTTATTGACAGGGGGAACTTCCACCTGGACAGTGACCAGAGATGGGCATGAGGGACGGAGGATTAGTATTTAATCCAAAGGACGGCACCTCAGTAGTGCAGTACCACCTCTTACTGTGCTACAGTGTCAGTTATGGACATTACCACAAAGTACCTGCTGACATGGGGCTAGAACCCAGGACCTGTTGATATCCTGGCCTCAGAGCCACTGACACTGACAAGCAAAACATTATCTAAGAAGGCAAAGTACATGAAATGTAGACTAAATTGAATCTGTTTATTTTGGAAAATCACTCTTGTATGTTGAAGGATCTTGCAATAACATACCAGTAGCCACCTTAAACTATGTGATGCTGAGTCAGTCAAACAAGTCATTAAAAGATTTTATCCCCCCCACCCCCCGTGTAGGGAACTACTTTACATATCTCTCACCAGTTCCACATTACAAGGGTCGACCCTTACTTTACCCCTCAGCATTGCTCCATCCTACATGGAAATGGGGCTGCCCATGTAGAAAAGGTGTCACCTCACATTGTCAGGGCAGATTTTCATGTAGAAATTAACAACAACAATGAGATATCCGGTTCATGAAGCTGTGTAACCACAGTGGGGAAAATGTGGCATAACTGGTAGAAAGGTGCGTTAATGAGTTTTGATTACTTTTAAGCAAATAATAAATCCATTGAAAGGGACAGTGCTGTTTTAAGCAGTTTTGGAAACAGAAAGTACAGATTCTATAAACAGATACTCTTAAATTACCTTTTCTTTTTGGGCTTCATCACACTGCTGAGCTGTTTCTTTCAGTTTCTCCACATTTCGTCCATTAAGGGCCAGCTTTGCTCCCAGTTTGGCAAACAAAACACTAATTTCAGCTCCGATCCCTGAGCTGGCACCGGTAATCAGTGCCACCTTCCCTTTTATCGAGAGTACCTTACAAAAACAAACAGAAGGTTAGGACAACAGCAATTTGAACCTTTATTTTCACTTATTTCCTCTCCTCCCAAACCCCATTTTTCTCCTGAATCCCCTTCTTCCCCCATCGCACTGTACTTAATTGTCTCTAGACCCCTGCTTGAACAGTGTCTAGTGTGAGCAGGGTGTCTTCTCTAAGACATAGTCACTTCCCCACCCATCAACCACCTCCTTGTGATTTACCATGGAGACAGGGACACAACTGAGTCACACAAGGGCAGAGGTATTAGATTTCAGGAGGGCGAACTTCGCTAAAGTGGTAGATGCATCAGAGTAGCCCTGAAGAAGGGTGGGGAATGTGGGGAGGGTTGAGGAGCAGTGGGGGAAACGGAACAGGGCCATAGTGAAGGTGACAAACCAAAGCTTCAGGTTAGTTGTCAAGGGGAAAAGAAAAAGGAAGCCACTAAGGTCTCCAAAGAAGTGGCAGACAAAGTAAGGGTGAAAAGAGTGAGTTTCAGGAAGCATAAGGGACCCAAAAGGAGGAGGACAGGGATGTGTACCTGAATGCCTAAAGAAAGCAGTGAAAGTTGTTAGAGCACAAAGGCTGGAATGGAGGAGGGATTAGCGAGACAGTGAAAAAAGGGACAAGCATTCTATAGGTACATCATTGAAAGAAGCAAAACCTGAGGAGGGATTGTAAAGCTTAAAGGGAGGAGGGTGAGTGTAAGGAGGAGACTAGACAAGGCAGAAATACTAATGTATTTCTGTTCAGTATTCACTATGGAGGGAGGGTCAGGGACCACAGCTAGATAGCAGATGCAAAGGGGAGGGAGTGAACACCAGTTCAGTCACAGTGGAGAGAGTTCTGGAACAACTGTCAAAGCTGAAGATGGACAAAGCTATGGGGCCAGATGGCGCACAACCAAGGATACTAAAGGAGCTGCGAAGGGAGCTAGCAACATCTCTGGCAGCCTTGTTCACCGAGTCACTCAACACTGGAGTGATTCCAGAGGACTAGAGGAGGGCACATGTAGTACCTCTGCATAAAAGTGGCAGTAGGGAGGAGGCAGGAAACTACAAGCTGGTCAACCTCACCTCAGCAGTGGGGAAGATGATGGAGACACTGCTGAAGGAAAGGCTAGTAGCACACCTGGAACCCAACAGTGCCCAGGATCTGAGGCAACATGGATTCACAGCAGAAGGTCATGTCAAATAAATCTTATTGATTTTTTTTGCTTGGGTGACAAAGGACATAAATCAGAGAGGGGCAGTGGACATCACCTCCATTTCAGTAAAGCCTTGACACCGCTCCACACAGTAGCTCTAATAAACAAGATGGGTAGTCTGAATGGGACAAAAGGTAATACACTGGGTTAGTAGCTGACTGACAGACAGGAGGCAGAGGGTGGTGGTTAATGGTTCCAATCAGGGAGACGGAGGTGACCAGGATCACTCCTGGGACCAGTCCTGTTCAATGTATTCATTAGTGACATTGCAGAAGGGCTGGAAGGAAAGGTCAGCCTGTTTGCAGATGACACCAAGATTTGCCACAGGGTGGATAATCCAGAAGGGGTGGAGAGAACGAAGAGGGACCTGGGGAAGCTTGAAAAGTGGTCAGAGGTGTGGCAACTGAGATTCAGTGCAAAGAATTGCAAAGTAACACACCTGGGAAGAGGAAACCCTGGGGAGAGTTACAGGATGGGATGGGGGGGGTGCTGACAATCACCATACAAGGCAGGAACCTAGGAGTTATCGTTCTGATGACCTGAAGGTGTCAAACCAGTACAAAAAGACTGCAGGGAGGGCCAGTAGCATGCTGGGGTGCATAGGAAGAGGGATAACTAGCAGAAGGCAGGAGGTGGTGGTGCCATTGTCTAATACACCAGTAAGGACGATCCTGGAGTACTGCGTGCAGTTCTGGAGGCCACACCTCTGCAAGGACATTGACAGAGTGGAGGTGGTCCAGAGAAGAGTGACCAGGATGGTACAGGGCTTGCACCACAAGACATGTGAGGAGAGACTAAAGGACCTCAATATGTACTCACTGGAGGAAAGGAGGAGCGGGGGGCATGATAAAAACTTTCAAGTACCTCAAGGGCATGAACAAGGTGCGGGGGGGGACTCTTCCAATGTAGAAGGAGTACAAGAACAAAAGGGCATGATATGAAGTTGGAGGGGGTAGATTAAGAGGAAACGTGAGAACGTTTTTCTTCATGGGAAGTGAGGTGGTTGCATGGAATGGTCTGACACAAGAGGTGTTGGGAGCAAGCACAGTTGAGGTTTTAAGTATTCCTGGACAGGCAAAGGGATGCTTGAGATGTGAGGGAGGATGAAAGACCACTGACCAGATAGGGTCAGAGACACATACAAGTGTAGGGCTTACGGGCAGACTGGATGGGGCTAGCAGCTCCTATCTGCCGACAATTTCAGTATTTTTGTGTTTCCATGCTTGGCTTGGTGAACCCCCTTCCCAGTGTTCTCTTCTTCTGGATAATTCACACAACCCTATATGTCCTCAAAGGATATCACAATAAAGTCAAATCCTTTGCAGAAACCAGGGACCACAGATCAGAGGTTTCTGTAGAAGAGGCCCAAAACCGAACCCCCCTCCATCCCGATGGCACACTACCCACAGGGGATACCAAAGAAGAAGGGAGAAGTGTTAAAATCTCAGGCAGACTTTGGATCTCAACTTTTGAGGCAAACCAGGACTGATTTAACTTGGGAGGGGGAGCTCTCAGACCCCCACAAATAACTTCCCTCCCTGCCACACTAACAGAGTACCTCAGTGTGAAATGGTGACAACAACCACCCCTGAAGCACACTCAAAAAATCCAGTGTATCTGAAATTCACTCACTCAGCTCAATGAGCTGTAAACAATGCAAGCAGCCGGATAGTACCCTCCACCCAATCGGGGCCCCAGGCAAACAGCACTGATGGTGTCGCAGTCAGCTCAGCCTGGAGCCAGGGCATGACCAATTGTTGCAGAAAACAACATGACAAAGTCAAGTCTCAGCCAGACGTAGTGCAGCATGCCCCCCCAGCTGCTAGGTTGCTCAATGTGGCATTCTCCACAGCAAGGGAAAACTAAGTGCAGCATTGCAAAGCAGAGTGAAAAATAAGAGCTAAAAACAAACTGATTAATTCTTTTAACTATCAAATACTGCTCACTCTATAAGGCACTCCAGGTTGTGCAGAATTATGAGATCATGGCGCATCTCAGGTGTGCAAGGCCCTTGGCATTGCCTCATGCCTCACTTCCCCAGGCATGCAATTATCCTACAATAATGCACACCCTGTCATGCCGTATTGCCTAATTAGATTTCACCTAAAATGTCAGTATAAGTTTGCTTTTTGAAGTTCTAGTATATTATAACTTCTAACACTGTTTCCAGATGAACCAAAACATTGTATGTGGACTTTTATGGAAGCATAGGCTATTTCTAGAGTTTGGGCTAATTTCATAGAAGGTGTTTTTTTAGGTGTGTTCCACCTGTCCCCACCCACCCCATCAAAAGAACCCAACTGTGAAGGAGACGGACCTTTTATACAATGCAGAATGAAAAATGCATATTAATAAAATGCTACTACCACTGCCTCACATGGGTAATACATTGTTCAGTATTTTTTTCATGCGGTAATGTGGTGGTGGCGGCAGCTGGAAAAGGCAATATACAGACTCTGTCAAGATGTGTGGATGATTTGCACTAACATACTTCTAGGCTTTTTTATATCATCACAATTTATTGAAATGTTTTAATATACAGGTCACAATAACATATCAATGATAGAACAAAATCAGCATACACATTTTTTGTTATAATCATCATTTACTGAAATTCTTCAATATACTGCACAGATCTCATTCAAACATAGAAATTGCAAGCAGATAAGGACCACTAGGCCCATCCAGTCTGCCATAAGTCCGTATTTGATTACAGCTTTTGACCCGCCTCCCGCTTAACCTCTATGGTTCCCCTTGCCTGTTCCTGCATGTTTAAATCCAACCACAGTGCTCTTTTCCCACCACCTCTTGTGGCAGACCATTCCATGCATCCACAAACCTCTCCATGAAGAAAACGTCCTCACATTCCTCTTAATCTGCCACTTTCCAATTTCATGTCATGCCCCTAGTTCAAATTTCACTTAATAATAGAACTCTAAGCTGTTTTATGTTCTGTATTACCCTTACCAGTTGAGTAGAACTCTAAATGATAAATATGTGTTGGGGGTGTTATGTGAAAAGTAATGGCCCTGCAGCAAAATAATAATAACTAGTATATCATAATTCAGCCAATCATTTAACATGGGAGGTAGTATGGGCCACAGCCAATCATTTTACATGGGAATGTAGTCTGGGGAACACAGCCAATCATTTGACATGGGAGTGTAGTCTGGGGAGCACAGCCAATCATTTTACATGGGACTGTAGTCTGGGGAACACAGCCAATCATTTTACATGGGAGTGTAGTTTGGGGGCAACAGACAATATTTTTACATGGGAGTGTAGTCTGGGGACCACAGCCAATCATTTAACATGGGAGTGTAGTCTGGGGACCACAGCCAATCATTTTACATGGGAGTGTAGTCTGGGGCCCACAGCCAATCATTTTACATGGGAGTGTAGTCTGGGGAACACAGCCAATCATTTTTACATGGGAGTGTAGTCTGGGGAACATAGCAATCATTTTACATGGGAGTGTAGTGGGAGGCAACATACAATAATTTAACATGGGAGTGTAGTGTGGGGACCACAGCCAATCATTTTACATGGGAGTGTAGTCTGGGGACCACAGCCAATCATTTTACATGGGAGTGTAGTCTGGGGACCACAGCCAATCATTTAACATGGGAGTGTAGTCTGGGGACCACAGCCAATCATTTAACATGGGAGTGTAGTCTGGGGAACACAGCCAATCATTTGACATGGGAGTGTAGTCTGGGGAACACAGCCAATCATTTGACATGGGAGTGTAGTCTGGGGACCACAGACAATAATTTTACGTGGGAGTGTAGTCTAGGGAACACAGCCAATAATTTGACATGGGAGTGTAGTCTGGGGACCACAGACAATAATTTTACATGGGAGTGTAGTTTGGGGGCAACAGACAATAATTTTACATGGGAGTGTAGTCTGGGGACAACAGCCAATCATTTTACATGGGAGTGTAGTCTGGTGACAACAGCCAGCCATTTTACATGGATGTGTGGTCTGGGGACAACAGCCAATCATTTTATACAGGAGTGTAGTCTGGGGACAACTGCCAATCGTTCTTTTTTTTTTTACATATTTTTCCTTCTTTTTGACCCCTTCACCTTCCGTCTTGGATCCGCCCTGGTCACAGTGCCCCTGAGGCTTCCACCGCCAGAATAGCCACTCTTTCCTCCCCGATTACTCCTGGCTTGCCCCCCAGGAGGCAGAGCACAGCACCACGGCAGGAATCAGCACCTTGTATTAGTATCTGTCTGGGAGTATATGGCCAGGCGGTTGATTGAAGCCTGGAGCAGGGCATCATGGAGACGCTCTAGTTAGGAGGATTTTGTCCCCCCCATTGTTGGAAGCGGAGGACGGTAATGACACTAGCCAGCCTGTCCCACCCCAGTACCTCCCTTCTTCGACTATGTGTCGGTGCTCAGGCTTATAGACCCAGCTTCTACGAAGGCCACCCTGCACCAAGCACAAGAACCCCCACCCCCAGAGAAGGAGAGCAGTCCTGGGGACGCCCATCCCTCTTCCCCCAGCCGGCCTTCCGATGACCCGGGCTCGTTCCTGAACCTGGTTCACTGGCGTCACAAGCGGAACCCCAACCACTGTACCAGCGGGCTGGCCGACAACAGCCAATCATGTTACACAGGAGTGTAGTCTGGGGATAATGGCCAAACATTTTAAATGGGGGCGTAGTCTGAGGACAACAATCAATCATTTTACATGGGAGCACAGTCTGGGGACAACAGCCAATCATTTTAGATAGGAGTGTAGTCTGGGGACAACAATCAATCGTTTTACATGGGCGTGTAGTCATAGAAACATAACACAGAAACACAGAATTTGATGGCAGATAAGGACCCTTTGGCCCACTTATTCTGCCCATTAAATTAGTCTGGGGACAACGCCAACCATTTTACATGGGTGTGCAGTCTCGGACAACAACCAACCATTTTAAGTGGAGGCAGTCTGGGGACAAACAACACATTCAGACTATATATACAAAACAGGACAAACACCAATAGAAGGGACGCTCATACTGGTCTGTGAACACATACTAAGGACTTACAGAAATGCTCCCAGCAATAGCTGCAGTGCTGAGTTAGGGTAATTTCCTCTATTGCTAAACATACACAAACAAACTCTTAAAGTTTGGTCTCAGCTACAGAAAATTTGCTTGTTTGTTTATTTATTTATTTGAAAACTGGTGACCAGGAAAGGCACACTGAGCCAAGGTTTATTTCCAGGTATCACCCAGGGAAAGGGAAAAAGGGAGGAAATGCATAGCACAGATACAGTACACAGTTAAACTTAATTACACAGCATTGACAGGGTTTATTGTTACAGTGAAGTGGAAGAGACAGAACAAACACCAAAAATCAGGCAATTCAGCCACACCAACACCAAGGCAAATGTAAGGGGGGCAGTTAGATAGGGGGAAACAGAAACGGGGGAGGGATGAAGTTTCAACTGGAACCTGAGGAAAACAGGGGAGATAGTGAAACGGAGGAAAGATGGGAGTAGGTTCCAGGGTGAAGAAGATGATAGGAGAAGGCTGACTGCCCAGCAGAGGAGCAGGGATGAGGAATGGCAAAAGTACAAGGATCCCTGAGGTGGAGGGAGCAGGTGGAGCAGGCAATGGAAGACAGATAAGAGAGAAGGGACCTAAACCAGAATTTGGATATAAATGAGGCACGTTGGTTCTGCTGGCATGAAGGTAGGGGAAGAATAGGTAAGGAAGAACATTTATTAATTTTTTTTATCATGCCATATTTTACTCCTTGCAGCCAGTGACCTTCCTGAATCCAGCCACCACTCAGCTCCACCTCCTACCCAGACGTGGCACGCCCAGCTGGCATATGCAGCTCTACCTTCGAGAGGGGCACCCCCTATTGCCCCCGCACCAGATGAGGAACCATTACTAGCACGCCGCGACGGGCATCACTGCGCTGGCGGAGTCGCACGCCAAACTGCGCCGCCTGTGCTGCACCCTTCTTTCCACTTTTTCTACCCGAAGTGCAAGCGTGCACGACGCCTGGGCACCAATGTGCCGACATCTGCCACACTCCATCCTTCACGCCTGGCTCTAGTAGTGCCTGGGATCATCACCAGGGGCCACTGCAGAGCGCTGATCCTTAGGGATAGGAGAGCAGTCCACCGGATGCTCTATCCTATCCCGCCTCGCTGACCCCTGATGGCTCGAGATCGTGTCCGAACCCGGTCACCAGTGTGATGAGAGGTGTGGCATCCAGTGCCTCAACCTCAGCGCCACCGGCCAGCTGAATATTTATTTATTTGAATTTTGATGGCCCAATGAAATTGAAAATCCTTTTCAGGGGCTACCTAGGAAAAATACATTTCCACTAATTAGACAAAGATGGAATCATAAACGGTTACAAAGAGCAATCCAATGAATAAGGTTGATGTAACTTATTTGTTGTTTGTCCTCCAGCCAGCTGCATGAAACATGTCTGTTCCAGCAAGAAAGGAAGGTAATTATAAAAACCCAGAGGGGTCCAGATTGGTGGAACTCGCATTTATTTAATTTCAGTAGCTCAGACAGGCTCTAAAAATGTTTGAACTGGTGCTGCTGTGTAGTGTACTACTTCCCGGTATGCGAATGAGATTTCAGTTCTTAAGGAATGTGCATATTTAAGCCCATCGTGTGGTTTAGAATGTTTATCAGTAATTCTCAACTGAATGAAGAGGCATTACGAACTAATCGCTTTAAAGATACTTTTGCAATAGGTGCTTCTCCCTTTGTGTCCTGCTGTTTGTGAAGGCAGTCCTCCTGATGGGTCCATTGGGAAGCGATCCTTTATGAAGTTTTCTTTGCCGGTATCGGCATAGATTCAGTATCAGAAATAGTATAGAATGCCAGTATTTATTTATTATTTTACAAGTTTTGGGCCAGGAAAGTAGGTAGAAGTATTCATCTGCAGTAGCTACCAGCTTGCTTGCTTAAATCTCTAAGAGTTTGCAAACTGCAGTTGCAAGTAACTTGCCCTTTCTGGCTGTATTGAGGTTTTTATCAGCTCTGCAGTGCACACCTACACATGGCAATTTAAAGGAGGCAGTAGCCGGCAACAGGAACTCCTGTAAATTAATGTATTTGCACAGATACTTTTTCATCCATGCTTTTAAGGCATCGGGACATACATGATGAACATGTTGTCCCTTGCAGTTGTATAAATTAGAACTGTATACAGGCTGAAACCATACTTCTCAACTGTACCACATTACGAGGAACATTTCTCACTTTACTTCACAAAAGCTCCCTGTTCCACATTGTGAGGACATGTCCCACATTCAGTGTTAACATTTTAAAGAAAAAAATCTATAGTAAATGATGCAAAAAATATATCATTCAGTTAATAACAGACTTTCTGAACATAAATGCAAACATTTTAACTGTTCTGAGCTTCTTAGGTAAAGATTTGATTAAGTGTTCTAAATTTTGCTCATTTGTTCGACATTTTGAGAGGTATTTGGGGGACAAAAGGTTGAGAGGTATTCCTGAAACTATCTATAGTGTATGGTGGAATGCTGTACTCTCTCGTTTTTCCACCTTACTGAAATGCTGTTCAGACACACACAGAAGAATTAATGGAATGCTGTCCTGACCATAGGTGCAGTGCAAAACTGCATTCCATTCATTTAGAGAGAAAAGCTTGAACCCCTCTGTAGCAGAACAAGCTGGTTCTGCATGGTTACCCATCCAGTATTCTCTATTTATTGGCCTTGTAGTAAATCCAGTGGGAGCTTCTAACTTAATGTGCGGGTGGTCCAGTGGGATGCCTAGACTCCTGCAACAGTATATGCCAGTAAGGTCAGAGGAACATTCCACTAAGCATACCGAGAAGAAACAAGAAAGTTCAACACCTGAAGTAAAACACAAAAAAGCACTTATTTGTAACGCATTCCACCAAGAACATAGTGTTTCATGGTATCCTCCCACTTTTTCAAGGCAATGAATCGTGGTAACAGTAATGATGTTTATCAGTTTATCTCTCTGTGTGTATTGTAACTGCTTCAGAACTGCAGTCCTCACTACAGAAAGAAGTCCGCTTGGCCTACCTGGAGGCTGCTGTTTAAGGTGCCATCGCTAGGCTTGCAGTAGTTAAAAGGGTTGAGTGAGTGGGAGCCTCTCTGTGTCCACATGGCAGCCCGGTGCAGGCAACGTCTGCTGCAGTCTGCCTCAGCAGATGCAGGCAGACAGATGCAATCTTGGAATACTCCTTGACAAAGCTTTGACAATGGAACAGTAGGTATCAGTGGCTACCACTTTAGGAAGATGGCCAGATTATTTTAGCTCCTGCCTTCTGAGAAGGTTGCCTTAATCCATACCTTTGTCATACTGGGATTTGACTTTTAAATGCGCTTGTATGTGGGCATTCCTGTAAAGTTTGTTTTGATATTGGCAGCCAGTACAGAATACATGAGCATAGCTGATTACCTGTATTAGTCAATTTAACCACATCAGTACCATGGCTTTTGAGCTCCACTAATTGCCTAGCTAGCTCTTGTATGAATTTCAAGATGTTGATGCTAACATACAGGGCCAGATGGGGCTCAAGTCCCTCATATTTCTCATATTTCTCAGACTTGGACTGTATGAGTGTATGCCCGACTGCATCACCTTAGGTTTGTCGAGGACCATCTGATATATATTTATAACAACTGCATCTCCTGCAGGGACACACACTAATCTCCTGTTCACCCAGGTGTGCTTTCTCTGTCCCCACCCTGGGATTGAACTCCTGATCCTCCACTACAGAAGCTTACACCTTATGGCTTTGGCTGTGTACTTTTTCATTCCTTCTACCTTTCCTATCCCCTCTTGTTTGAAGCCACCACCCTATCTAGTTACCTGTCACTAAACTTGCTCTACAGCATGAGGAGGGCTATGCTACCACTGCTGGCAGCCTCGCTGCTAGGCACCCTACTCCTTGTAGAGCTTGGTCCTTCCATACTGGCCATAGAACAGAAGCTCCTATCCTGCCTTACCCTCCTTCCCCCGTTACAGCCCATCCCACTGTCAGGTGGAGAGGTACCCATGGGCCTCTTCTTTTTTGCATTTCTTTCCAAACAGGATGCCGCCCGCCTTGGCTTCCTCCTTTCTCTACTACTATCCCCTTCGCATTTGCCCATGGCATATCACCTGCTCTTCTCATTGCTTCTACTAGCAGGACACATTGAGACCAATCCTGGCCTCCCTTACACGGCATTGATCACTCAGATCCTGTATGGAACTCCTCCTTTGGATTTAAGTTCACACACATCAACCTCTGCAGCCTCTCTCCAAATTCATCGATCTTGAATCTTGGGTCGCCCTATACAAGCC
Organism: Neoceratodus forsteri; assembly: GCA_016271365.2. NCBI lineage: Eukaryota > Metazoa > Chordata > Ceratodontiformes > Ceratodontidae > Neoceratodus > Neoceratodus forsteri. The sequence continues at coordinate 37,373,550 of JADMNL010000029.1, read as the reverse complement.
ACATGCTGCTAGGTATCTCTGATGCTGCCTGCTATCTCCCAGGATACTCCTTGCTGAGGCAGACAGGCCTGGTAAGAAAGGGGTGGTGGGGTGGCTCTCACATCCGTGAGCCTCTCTCTGCTACCCTCATCCTCCACTCTGACTCTAGCTTGCCCAGTGAGTGGCTCCTGGAACTGACCATAGGTGCAGCAAAAGATGTATGAGGGCTGCTGCTATAACCCCCCTCCAGGACGCCCAGCAGGTCTCACCACCTACCTTGAAGGGACAGGAAGCCTCTACCCCACCAGGGACACCATCCTCCTTGAGGATTTCAACCTGGACTGGCTTAGTGCCCAGGAACCTGATTACTCTAACCAACTCAAGCTCCATAACCTAGTCCAAATTATTACCATCCCCACCAGACACAACCCTAGTACCCAAAACCATACACTTCTGGACTGGGTAATCACTAATAAAGAGGACAGTGCTCCTATTGGGCACTCTGTCTGATGACATTGGCAATCACTCCCCTACCTACCTGGTCTGGGCCTCTAAGACCAAGTGCCTGCCCCTAAATACTCTCCTTCCATAATTTCAGTCCCCAGACATCCCTTCCTCCTTCTTGATGTTCGAGCGATAAACTGGTCAGCCTTCTACACTATCTTTGACAAATCCGAGGCTGAGAGTTTTTTTACAGCCACACTCCTCTGTCTCCAAGATAAACATTTCCCCCTGACTACTCACCGAGTTAGGGGTGGCTGTATGTGCTGGGTTACCAAAGATCTCCTGGCCATGATGAGAGAAAAGGGGTAAGAAATGATCAGCCTACAAAAAAAGCCCACTCCTCTGCCCAATGGAGTGAATACCGGCAGCTATGAAACCTTTGTAAACAGTCAGCCCTTGCCAAAGCGTGCCTTCTTTCAGGGCAAACAGAGGGACAGTCTTGGTGACCCACATCGCTTCTGGGGTGAGGTCAGCTCACTACTCAGGCCACGCACTCATAACCCCATTATTCACTTTGACACTCCCTCCGGACGTCTGGCTGACCCTGTTGTTGTGGCCGATGCCTTCAATAAAAAATTCACAGACCTGTCTGTCCTTCTTAGCAAGCTGCCACCCTGGTGACCACTGGGTCTCTGATCATCTTCCCCACCCATACCCCTCAAACTCCTCCCTCTTTCTACTTCCAGATCATCACCCAGAGACACTGGCAAACTGCTGAAGATCCTGCCTAGCTGGGGCAGACCAGGCAGTGATGATCTTTTCTCGGCTATGATTAAACTTACATCACCTGCCATCTTAAAACCACTCACCTACCTCTGTAACCTGGCATTGAGTACCTCCTCAGTGCCCAGCACTTGGATGCATGCCAGGGAGGTACCAATTTTTGAGACTAGTGACCGCTATCCCCAGATAACTATCGGCCTATATCCTTGCTCCCCCGCCTTAATAAACTCCTGGAAAGGATTGTCCACCAACAGCTGTTTGACTATATTGACACACACAACCCACTGTGCAGACAGCAACATAGCTTCCATAAACATCACTTCACCACATCTGCCTTGCCCTGTTTACCAATCATATTCTTAGAAACATGGACCTTGGAAGGGCAATGGGTACCGTTTTTGTTGGCTAAAGCTTTCGATCTGATCAACCACACCCTGTTACTCTCCTCCCTCCACACCCATGGCTGCTTTACTGAGACCATGTGGTGGTTCCAAAATTACCTCTCAGATAGATCTCAGTTGGTATGTGTAGGACCTTCCACCTCCCCTGCCCTCCCAGTCACTACCAGTGTAGTCCAGGGCTCCATCCTGGGCCCACTCTTATTCTCCCTGTTTATAAACTCTTTCCTCTCTGACTGTCTCACTTGTGATGCCCTATTTTATGCAGATGACTTTGTCCTCTTCACTAGTGAGAAGACTCTTGAGACTATATCCAGGGCTTTATCCAATAACTACTTTGCGGCACACACCTGGTTCCTCTCACAGAGCCTAATTGTTAATGCTAAAAACACTAAATCCATGCTATTTGGATATACACCTTCCTATTTAAGGTCTCCAAGGCTGGGTCCACCCTCTCAGTAGTCTCACTGGATGACACTGTACTAGCAAATGTACTAACTTTCAAATATCGGGAGTTACCCTGGACCCATCCTCTCTTTTTCCAATCATATCTCCTGTGTTATTTACTGTATTAACCAGAAAACTTGTACGACTTATCAGATAAAGTCACTCCTGACCAGGGAAACCTGTTTAGCAATTGCCCAAGGCAACCTGCTACCTGTGATTGATTACTGCCTCCCTATTTACTCACACACATATTCTCAGCCTTTGAGTGTGCCTCTGCTCTCGTACAACAACACAATGTCATTTCCACATCCTGGCACCATATTCCACTCACCACTGCCACCTCTACCAGACACTTGGCTGGCTCCCACTACACTGCAGATTTGATTATGGGCTTGGCTGCCTCCTGAACAGTGGCATCAGGCTTGGGAAGCCCTTATACGTGTGTCCTCAAGACCAGAACTCCTCGAGGTGTCTGCGTGCATCCTCAGTCCCCTTGTGGAGGCAGTATAGCGCAGTGAGTTAAGGCTCTGAGCTGCAGATCTGGAGACCTAGGTTTGAATCCCACAGCCTCCTAGGTGCATACTATGTGATCCTGAGCAAGTCACTTAACTTCCTTGTGCTCCCAGGTCGCATCTGGAAACATGCTTCAGCTTAGTGTGCTACTCCTGGTTAAACAATGTTCCCTTTCCCTTTCCTTTCCCTTTCTCCCTCCCCCCATGGGTATCCCAAAAGTCTTCTCAGCTATGGGTAACAGAGCATAATCTGTAGCTGCTCCCACTCTGTGGAACAGAATCCCCATGTCCATCCACTTTCTGTAGTCCCATGCCACTTTTAAGATACATCTCAAATCATGGCTGCTTGATGAGGCCACATGCCATTGCTAATTTGGATAACCCTCCCCCCTTTCTTTCTGACTTTTCCCTCCTGGGCTGCTTTGACCTCCCCTGCCCTCTTTCATTTCTTTGGGCTCCTGTCTTACATCCCTCACTGCCTGTTTCTTGGGCTCTCCCACTTGGCTATTGTCGTGTATGTTTTTTTATTATTATTCTTTAAAAGCATGCATTAATTTGCACTGGCCACTTATCCTAACTAAATAATTGTATAATAATTGTGCTTATCACGATGTACTGATTATTTTTTTTTTTAGCCTCTCATTAATGTTCTTTCCTATGTCACTTTCTTTGTTCACCAGTGATGTCTGTATATCCACTTTGTTCACCAGTGATGTCTGTATATACCCATTGTATAACTTGTCACTACCTCTGTAGCTGCTGCCTGCATGGCCCGGTCATGCCTGAAAATGGTCCCCGGATCAGTGCACTTACCCAGCTACCAAAGACTTAAATAAATAAAAAATGTCACAAAATGAGTTACCAGTTTCAAAGAGCACTCATAGTAAGACTGATAACAGTATTACAATTCAAGTTATGGGGAACAAAACAGTTGAGAGGGTAGGCTAACAGGCAGTCTAGAAGTGCTATGGTGAGGATTTAAAAACAATCAAAAGTGCTGATGTTGGGTAAAATATACACAAGGGTTGGAAGAACAGGATATGCAATGAATCACTCATTCACACAATTCAAGTCAACTTAAAGGAGCACTGCGCTGAACCTGCTAGTAATTTTTCCCAGTACAAGCTATTTTTAAGTACTGGTTAAAATTCTGTTATTGTTCCATCCATACAGGCCTTTTAAGGGAACTGTTACCAGACCTGGCATATGGAAATGCTTTTGGAAAAATTGAAAGCAACTATGGCAGGGTTAACTAGATTTAACTTTAAATAAGGAGGAATGACAATAAAACCTCTAATTCAAGTAGTAAAAGCAAAATTTGACTTGCAGCTTTTATATGGCTCTGACATATGGGGAAACAAAACATATTAGGAGGCTTGTGGTGCCTTTGTACAAGACTTTGCGTAGCTGGCGAAGATTGGGTCATTCATGCCCGGCTGTCTATCTGTGGTCAGAACCGGGATTAACAAATATCAATGCACTTATCGAAAGCAAAAAGCTTAATTATTGGATAACGTACACAAGGATGGAGGATGGTAAGTTAACTAAAGAATGTTTATATGAGAAGGAATTCTGGTATAATCTGGGGTATAAGGCCAGATATTGATTTAATACCATAAATTAGTTACTAGAAAAACACAAGTTAATGAACCCCAGATGGACAGTCAGGCAAGAAAGAGTATTAAGTTTGAAATATAAATATGAATATGAAATAGAAATAGAAATATAAGGTGTGTAGATACTGGAATAGGTTGTATCTGGACTCAATTGCTGCCTCGCGTTACTTTGACTGGTTCTCACAAAACAATTATTATCATGGTTACAAGCCATATTAGGGGAAAGGGAGGTAAGGTGCCTGCCTGATGCCAAGGCTTGGAGGGGCAGGAAATGAATCCTCAGGATTGTGGGAGCAGTGGCAAGGGGGAAGGAGCTGGATGTCATTATCCACCTAGGGATGAATGACCTGGCTGAGAATGGGATCAGAGAAGTGCAACAGGAGTTTGTGGAGTTGGGGAGGGGCCTTAGACAAGTAGCACATATGGTAACTTTCTCAGAAGTGCTACCTGTCTATGGCATGGATGAGGCTAGGGCACGCTGCACCATGGGATTCAATGACTGCTTGAAAAGCTGGTGAAGAGCTCAGAGATTTGGCTTCATTGGGAACTGGGGCTCCACCTAGAGGGATGCAGGCCTATACTGGCGTGATGGTCTGCATCTATCCTGGAAGGGAACCAGGATCCTAGGTGATAGGTTTAAATGCTTCAGTGGCAAGCATTTAAACTAGCCAAGGGGGGAGGCACTGAAGAGGAAGGGAATCCCAGCCCCCACAAATAAATCAGGGTAATTAGTGAGGTAAACACCAAAATAGAGCAGTCGATAGGAGAAGGGCAGGGTAAATAGAAAAAAAAGACAAAGAGTAGGGACAGGGATGGGGCAAAAAGAAATAAAGGCACAAAAATGTAAGGTAATGAGTACCAATGCCTGTAGTCTAGGGTAAAAGCCCCTGAAATGGTGGCCTTGATGGAAGAGGGATGCCTGGATACTGTGGCAGTCAAGAAACATGGTACACAGAGAACCATGACTGGGATGTCAACATGTCAGGGTACACACAATCTACAGGAGGGACAGGGAAGGAAGAAGAGAGGAGGAGTAGCTCTCATGTAAGGGAAGGGATCAAAGAAACAGCACTAAAGGGTAAACAGGGAGGAAAGAAGGCACTGTGGGTCACCCTGGAGACTGGAAATGGCTCCTAATCCACACAGGGGTTATATACAGACCTCAGTCTCAGGGGGAGGAAATGGACAAAGACATGATAGAAGGCATCCTTGGGATGGCAGAGAAAGGGGACATATTGCTGATGGGGGACCTGAATATGCCAGATGCTGACTGGAGCACCTTTGCTGCAGCCACATCCAAGAGCAGGGCCATTCTCGATGCCCTACAGGGGCATGCCTCAGAAAATTAATTTTGGAACCCACTCGAGAGATAGCAATCTTAGACCTGGTACTCTGAAATGGGGATGGAAAGAGGATCTCTGATCTTGAAGTGGGTAGCCATCTGGGAACAAGCAACCACCAAACAGTGTGGTTCATGATAAACTCAGCTGTAGAGTCAAGCCACACAAAAGTGAAGGTATTGGACTTCAGGCGGGCTGATTTTGTCAAAATGGGAGAGTGCCTCAGAAAAGCACTAGCAAACAGGCAAGAAGGTGGGGTGGAGCAACAATGAAGAAACATCAAAATCGCCATCACAGAGGCAACAAGTCTTGGTGTGAAGCAAATAAACAAATCAAAACGAAAGAAAAAATACTGTGGTTCTCAAAAGAAGTAGGGAGGAAGTTAAGGGGAAAAAAGACAGCATTCAGGAAGTATAAGGAAACACAGAAGGAGCAGGACAGAGAACTGTACCAGTTAAAGCATAAGGAAGCGGTAAGGCAGTCAGAATAGCAAAGGCCCAAACCAAAGAAAAATATAGCCAACTCGGTTAAGAAGGGGGATAAAACCTTTATAGGTACATTTAGAGAACAAAGAAAGACTAAGGCAGGGATACTGAGGCTCAACAAAGAGGAAGGTGGTTGGGCAGAGAGCAACACTGAAAAAGCAGGGATACTGAACGAATACTTCTGCTCAGTATTCACAATGGAAAAGCAGGGGGAAATACCTAATCTGGTCAACAGAAGCATTCTGGATAGGGGGGTTGATATTAGTCCTTTCACAGAAGAAAGGGTTCTGAAAGAACTCTTAAAACTGAAGGTGGATAAAGCAATGGGGCCTGATGGGATTCACCCCAGAATTCTGAAAGAACTAAGGGAAGAACTAGTAATACCACTGACTACCCTTTTTAATAAATCATGGAAGGATGGGGTGGTACCTGAGGACTGGAGGAGGGCAGATGTGATTCCCCTTCACAAAAGTGGGAGCAAGACAGAGGCAGGAAACTACAGACCTGTCAGTTTGACCTCAGTGGTAGAGAAAATGATGGAATCACTTCTGAAGGAAAGAACTGTTGAGCACCTAGAGGCCAGTGGGGCACAGGACCCAAGGCAGCATGGATTCACAGCGGGAAGGTCAAGTCAGACAAATTTAATTGATTCCTTTGACTAGGTGACCAAAGCAGTAGACCAGGGGGCTGTGGATGTGGCCTATCTAGACTTACGAGACATTTGACACAGTCCCACACAAAGATTAATAAACAAATTAGCCAGCCTGGGAGTGGGTCCTAGGGTGGTAGCCTCAGGTAAACACTGGCTGGACAACAGGACACAGAGGGTAATAGTAAATGGAGTCTACAGTGAAGAAAGGAGGGTTACTAGTGGGGTACCAAGGGTTCAGTACTAGGGCGATCTTTTAATGTCTTTATAAGTGACATTGCAGAGGGACTGGAAGGAAAGTATGTCTCTTTGCAGATGACACAAAGATCTGCAACAGGGTTGATACATAAGGTGGGATGGAAAGGATGAGAAGGGACTTGGCAAGGTTGGAGGAATGGTCAAATGTATGGCAGCTTAGATTCAATGCAGAGAAGTGCAAAGTAATGCACCTGGGAAACAAAACCCAGGGGAAGAGTACACAATGGGGGGTGAGATACTGACAACAACAAAAAATGGAAAGGGGCTGGGGGTAGTCATATCAGATGACCTAAAGGTGGGCCAGCAATGTGAGAAGGCAGTAAGGAGGGCTGGGGGATACTGGGATGCATAGGGAGAGGCATCACCAGTAGAAAACAGGAAGCTGTTGGCCCTCTGTACAGACAGTTGGTAAGACCACATCTGGAGTACTGTGTACAGTTCTGGAGACCCAATCTCCGCAAAGACATAGACAGGGTGGAAGCTGTCAAGAGGAGAGGATAACTCAAATGATGCAGGGTCTGCATCAGAAGACATATGAAGAAAGACTAAAGGAACTAAAGATGTACAGCCTCGAGGAAAGGAGGGAGAGAGGACATGATAGAAACTTTAAAATACCTCACGGAATGAACAAAGTCCAAGAGGGTAGCATCTTTCAGAAAAGAGATGTGCAAAAACAAAAGGCAATTTGAAGTTAGAGGGGGGACAGCTCAGAGGTAATGTGAGGAAGTATTTCTTCACAGACAGGGTTGTGGATACACGGAACAGCCTTCCTGAGGAGGTTGTAGAGTCAAAAACAGTGGGGAAATTCAAGAATGCATGGGACAGACATAAGGCAATTCTAGTAGGGGGTAGGAGGAAGTAGGCTGTTGGTTAACTAGGATCTGCAGCTTATCCATTAGGTAGGGAAATGGGTAGACTAGGTGGGCCAAGCGGTCCTTATCTGCCATCAAATTCTATGTTTCCATGTTTCTATATTTGGATATAATAATGGATCAAAACTTTAGACTCACTTTCATGAGTTATAAATTCGAACAGTTTCACAGTAATGTCTTAGCATACTGGTATAAAAGACTGGGTGTACAGTCAGGGGACTGCGATTGTGGTTATAGGGAAAAAAATTTTTAATGCATGTTATGAAGTTGCAAATGGTATGTAAAGCAAATGCAATACTGGTTAAATTTTTTAATTACCGCTATCTATCAAGTGGATAAAAAAGCACAAACATCTTAATGCACACTGAAGATGCCTGGGCACTTTACAGAATAGCTAAGTATTTCCATGCCATTAATGAAATAAAAAAAAGAATAAAGGTGCTTTGAAAATTTGAGAGGCAGGACGTGTTCCGTGTACCTATACTATTGCACTTTACATATACACATAAGTTACTATCTAGATAGGTACAGTACTATGCACTTAAAAGCTGGAATGCACTGACTTGTATGTGATTATTGTTATTTATTAATACTGTTTCTATTAACTTTATTTTTAAACTGTTTTTTATGCTGTTGTTGTCTTTGTGAAGGCTATTTAGCCAAACAATAAACTTGGATTGATTGATTGACAGGCCTTTTAGCAACTTCAGTGGGTGTTTCTGTTTTGCAATCGGGTGGTAAGTACCATCTTAGAACTGTATGATGTAGTTTATGTCCCAAACAAATTCAGAGTTCTAGAGCGGATCATAAAAGCATTGCACTAACAATAGAAGCATAGAACAGGGACATAAACTATATCATATACTGTAGTACTAAAATGGTTCTCACCAGTAGCATGTAAATCAGAAACACCCACTAAGAAAACTGAAAGTCTGGATAGCTAGAACAATAACATAATTTGAACCAGTATTTAAAATACAGCTTCTGCTCGGAAAGCTGTCTTATAGATTCAATGCAATTCTCCTTTATGACAAAGATAGAGCATTGAGGTGAGAGTAATTAAATTATTGGGACAGTATTACAGTAGGAGTAAACTGAAATTAGACAGCAGTAACTGAAGAGAGAGTAACAGAAGGGGAATGGAGTATGGGAATAGGGAAGTAGAGTGGAGAGGAAGAGAGTATGGCGGAAGTCTTAGAAGCAGGAGCAGGTAGGCAGAGAAAAGAAGAGTTCTTTAAAGCATTTTTTGAATTGTGGAAAGGATATACAGGACAGTAGATTGTGCGGGAGGTTGTTCCATTTTTGGGGTGCTAGAAAGGAGAAGCATGTCTTGGGGAGTCTTAGTAAAGGGAGAGGAAAGGAGACGAGCGTAGGGGTCTAGAGATGGGCTTCAAGGTGAGCAAGTTGGAGGGGATAGGTGGAGAGGAGAGATGGTTAAGACTGAACAAAGTACAGAGTAAGGGGAAGTCTAGCTTTTGCCTGGAAGGATGGCCATCAGAGGATCTTGAGGATGTCATATGAGTGCTTGAGCGGTGTTTTAGTGGCAAAACAAGTGATTCTGTGATTGGTTTGCTTTAATTTCGGCAGAATAGAAGACTTAGCCAAAAGAAGTAGAGGGGCACCATAAAAGAGGCCAGGGAGTAAAGTTGCTATGGCAAGGGTTCTCCAGGGGTAAGGGGTCAGGTAAGGTACAATTCGGTATAGTAGGCACAGTTTTTGTGTGTCTTGATAATTAAATGGACATGAGCTTCAAAAGATAATTTTACGTCCAGCATAACTCCTAAATATTTAAAGGAGTCCGCTCTTTCAAGAGACGTGCCTGAGGAGGTGGTGATTACAAAGGGTAGTTTGGTGGACAAATCCAAGGAGGTGTGTCAGAACAGCATAGTTTTTGGTTTCTTAGTATTAAATACCAGTAGGTTTCAAGTAAACCAGTCTTCGAGTAACCAGAAGTCTTTCTCAAGGCCCAATTTAATAGAGGACATGCTTCTTTCTGATCTATATAGAATGGTGTCATCTGCATAGAGCTGTACCGATGCATCACCACAATTGTTGGGAAATTCATTAATGAATGTGGAAAATAACAAAGGGCCTAGGATTTACTCCTGTGGCACCCCATCAGAGATGTGTGCCAGGGGGAGGTAACTCCAGACCATTTGATGCACTGTTGCTGATTAGATAGGCAGTTACAAAACCACAAGAGGGAATTGGAGTCAAGACCAAGTTTGTTCAGTTTAGCTAGGAGTAGTTGGTGATTAACAAGGACAAATGCTTTCATGAGATTGATGAATACTGCACCAGTAGCTCATCCCTGATACATGGCATGAAAGATATCTGTGGTGACCCTTGGGACAGCAGATTCTGTCTTGCGCAATTTCCAGAACCCATGCTGTGAGACAGTAAGGGCATTTCTTAATTCTAAAAAGGAGTTAAGCTGGTTATATCTTAATCTTTCTTCAATTTTCACTAGCTGGCATGGGATGGAGGTTGATCTGTAGTTATCGGTTTGGATAGCTGGGCCAGTCTTGTGTACAGGGACTACTATCGCTATTTTCAATAGAATAGCGTGAACAGTGGAGGGTACAAGAGGGGAGTTAATAGCAAGATGACAGAATGCATTGCAGAGGGTGTCTAGCTTGGCCAGGGAGATGAAGAGAGATGTGGCACAGACCAAATCAGCATAGTAAAAGACTAGGAGCACCATTCTGGTGACAAGCTCATGGTGTACCTCCAGAGACAGACAGTCTTTATTGTGGTACAAGACACCACGTTTGGGATAGAGCTTGGTGTGGATGGTGTCAAAGTGGGCAGTGAAGTCAAGTCTGCTGTCTAGTCACAATCCAAGGTATCTGAAGGAATGAATCACTTCAATAAGGATGCTATCCAAGGTAGAGAAGGCAGGCAGAGTTGCAAGTCAGGCCAATTGTTGACTGGTTCCAAAGGTCATGTACACAGTTTTTTTGTGTTGACCTGCAGACTGAAACCAGGACAGGACACTGTGGAAGTCTTGCATGAGCAGATTTCCATAGATGTAGTGGAGGAAGAGAAGAATCTAGGTAAAACAAGCTGGGGAGGTCATTAAGGAAGATGGAGAATATGGTGAGCCCCAGGATGGATCCCTGTGACCCCTGGCCTGGATGGAACAGGGCACTTCCAACCTCTACTGACTACAGTGGCCTGAGAGGTAAGAATTGTACCAATATATAACAGGAGTTGAGAGAGCCAGCAGGACTCAGCTTATCCAGGAAGAGAGGTGGGACACTGAGTCAAAGGCCATGGGCAGACTGATGAAAATGGCAGCTATGATGTGCACCTGATCCATTCCCTGAGAAGGAAAAATCAATTATATGCAGAAGGGAGGAGATGGTGGAGTGATGCTTCCAGAAGCCAGGTACCCAGAGAAAAATTCTCCAGAAAAAAAGTTCTGGAAAAAACATCTGCAGATAAAATGGCACATAGGAAAAAGGGCATGTGGGAAAAAAAGCACAGGGGGGAAAGGCTCTGATATGGCGTGAAATGTATTTTACCTCGAAGTGGTGATCCATGGTGGTGGGGTGTTGTAATAGTAAATCTGTACTTCCCTTAAATGGTGCTGTTTTTTTCACTCCTTTGCTTTTGGTGCCTTTTTTCTGCATGCCCTTTTTTCTGTCTGCCCCTTTTTCTGGGGATGTTTTTTTCCAGAGCCTTTCTTTCATAGAACCAGAAGCCACACTAGAATGATGACAGGAAATTAGTGGAGGATAGAAAATCAGAGAGTCTGGCATAGGCAAGCTTCTGTTGCAATTTAACAAGGCAAAAGGAGGAGGGAGATTGGTCAAAAGTTACCTTTATGAAGTGGAACAACTTTGGCCAACTTCCAGTACTGAGGGACAGCACAAGGAGAAGGACAGATTGAGTAGGTGAGTCAGTGGAAGTGCAATAGCAGGTGCTGAGATTTACAACAGTTTATGGTTCAGTCTGTCAGGACTCAATTTTATAGGTTGAGGGACTAAAGGGCAGTAAGGGTTTCCTGGGTAGTACGTGAGGACTGGATTTGCACAGTTTGAGGGGAGTAAAGGGCAGTAAGGATTTCCTTGGTAGTAACAAGGGAAAGCGGAAACCAGTGGAAGGGAGTTGGGAGGAAATGTGAGGAGGAGTTGTGGAGCTTGGGTGAGTGGAAGGGAAAGCAGAAGTGGCAGACTTCACAGAAATGAGCAGCAATAGGGGAGGGATCAGACTCCGGTGAACCATTTAGAAGAAGGACTGGAAGGGCAGACTATGTCAGAGGAGTCAAAAGGAAGTGAATTAGCTTCCCAAACTTTGAGAGGACATTCAAGTTGTTCTGAAAGTTGCTCTTGAAATACTGTGATTTTGCAGCCCAGATAGCCTTAGTACAGGAATTTCTGATAGCCCTGTATAAGAGGAGGTCAAGAAAGAAGTGAGATCATTTGAAACGTACCAGTATAAAAGTTTTTGTTGATCGACAAAAATAACTTTACAATTGACAAACGTTACACGTAAGAAAAATATACATTTTAAAAGATACAAGTATAGAGTACATTGATTTTTCATCAACTAGAATAATAAACTGCTCAGATATTCTCCAGTTATTTCCTTAGGAGTTTAAAATATACAGAGTTCATACAATAGTAGTAAATGATTAGCAGTTACAAGTGAATTGACGTAATTTGAAACATGCACAGGCAAGGTCACAGAACTTGCACTGATCAATAATTTTAGGGGTAAACCAGGGTAATGATGATTTTTGAATTTGGATTTTCTGAGCCGGGTGTGCTTGTCCCATACAGAGGAGAATTTGGAATGAAACAGGGAGAGAGCAATGTCGATGTCCATGGCAGAGGATACTGTTGTCCAGTCTGTAGCAGCATAATCACTCAAAAGAGTGGAGGTGTTGAGTAAGCAAAGAGACCTGGTCCAGATGTATTTAAGGGGAGAGGGTGGACGCTGGATCTTCCTGACACAGAACATCATGCAGTGGTCACTGAAAGCATCCAGCAGGATTCCTACAGCTACAATGTGGGGCGGGGTCCGGGACAACAGAACTCAGTCCAGGAGGGAGTGGCTATGAGAGCGGAGATTGACTCAGGTAGGTTTAGTGATAATCTGCGTGTGATTTAGAGACACAACTTTGTAGATGGTCATCCTGGAGGCTGGAAAAAGCAATCGACACTGAAGTTCCCCAGCAGGATGAGTTCCCCAAAAAGTGAAGAATATTGCTACCATTGCCAAGCACTAAATCATACTTCCAATAGCTTTTTATGAAGTCTGTACTATCCATTGCTTACCTGACACAAAATGGCCACCAGGAGATAATGAGTTAAAACAGAGAGCAGTCAAAAAAACGCAACACAGTCCTATGTGTTCACACTTTTGGTTTGGTTGCACTAATACTGACAATACTGACAAGTGTAGTACACCTAAACATTATTCTATCCTGCCCAGAGCTTTAGAGACAGCCCTGAATAATCAATACATTCTATATAATAGTGGGAACAGCAAATCAAATGTCAAACAAAACTAGAGTGCTACAGATTCCTCATCCTTTTCCAGAAACTTCTCCCTAGCTGCTTATTTGCATACTATTAAAATTCTAACCAAATACAGAATCAGTGACCACAATTAAGAAACAGGCTTGCACAAATTAAGCTGAAATCCAAAAGCAGTCTGACTGTACTCAGTGGGAAAGCTGCAAAATAGATACAGAAGCATGTTTCATTCCCCACAGTACAAAGTACAACTGTATACGAGCACAATGTTTTCTAGAGCATAGAAAAAGAGAGAAGCAGGTTTTCATCTCATGACTGATTAAACAATGCTTATGGTCAGGGGAAGGAATCACGGAGAAGAAATAGGTGCAAATGATTTAGCAGAGCTAGTAAAACATACCCCATCCTACACCTCCCGCACAGGCAAGGCACAGACTAAAAGCAACGGTATGCTAAGATAAAAAATTGTATTTATTTCAATTTACATAGTGCTAAAAAGTGCAGGGCACAATGCTAAAGCTGAAGAGGAATGGACATCCAGCAGGAGCCACGGAACAACTACATAGCACCATGCCACCAGCTTAAACATACAACACAGATGCGTTGTAGTATGTTGTAGCAGGTTTATGTCTTATGATTAGTTTGATATATACACTTTGGCAATATTTGCATATCTTACTATGCCAGTAAAATTATCTGAATTTCAATATATAACTTTCAGATAACAGTATAAGGACCCACGTTGGGCATGTGAGACTACAAAAGTGCATAGCTGTTCAGAAAGTATATTTTAACGAAAAAAAAGTTTCTACTAAACCAGTTGCTTTGTTGCACAGTAAACTTATACTGTATACCAAGTACTGTCAGTAAAATCAGCACCAATCCTTCACATACCACTATCCCCACTAGCTATTAATAGCTGCAGAAACATGAATTAGTTACATTGTGAACGTACCTTACATGCCTGTTGTGCTGCTACAGCCATGATGTCTCAGACACAGAGAGAGAGAGAGAGAGAGAGAGAGAGAGGAGTGGGACAAACTTATATAAGACTGCTAAATGCAGAAATCCCCTCCCCCTTGCAAACCTAAGTGCCTAAGGCAAGAAGGGAAGGGCAGAGAATGAAAGAAACATATATATGCTATTTATCGTAACAGAGAGGTGCTCATTCAGAATTATTTTCCCAAGAAGTTTGTTTCAAATAAAAAGGAAGACGATTTAGTTGCATATCTCTTGACCTGTCAGTAAAATGAGAGACTCAGACACTCAGAATAAGTAACAATGTGGGACACTGGCCCTCAAAATAAGGGACACATCATTAAGTATAAAGATACAAATTGTATACCCAAACAGTGTGGAAACCAATGCCTGTATTTCCTCAAAGTTTAATTTTACTTTAGCATCATACAGTAGAATGTTAAGACCTTCTGCTTTAAAGTCTGAGTTTACAGTGTCTTGGCTATGGGGGCAGCACCTTTTCAATGTGGGACAGAGCACTTCTATTTTTTAACTCACCAATATTAATGAGAAGGGAGAAATCACAAGGTGCAGATACGTCAATAAATGGACAATCAAATAGGAAGGAGCTGACAATGTATTATTAAGAGAAACCAGTAATCATTGGATGCAGTGAAGTCCGAAAACCTGACGTGTATTTGCACACCAAGGGCCGGATATTCAAACTGCGCTATTTTGTGGTGCAAGCCCTTGTGCTGCACAAAATAGTTGCGCAGGGGTGAGGCCGGAGTGATATTCAAAGGAGTTGCGCTGCTGAGCAACCCTTGAATATCACCCCCCCAGCCACAGCCACTGTGCATGGCGCAGTGGAACTTGCACCACCGCAAGTGGTCAAAGTGGAGCATTCAACTTGCAGTGGCGCAAGTACCATTGTGCCATGCGCAAATTTCTGATATTCAAAAGGTGACATGCAAATGGGGCCATAATTTATGCAAGGCGCGGGGGCAATTTGCATCTGTTTATGGCCCCATTTGCATGCCATTAGAATGCAGGTGTGCCAATCCCCAAGGACTTACATCTGGCGCCATGCCAGGCAGCAGCCGTCAGGGACCGACGCCCCCTGCAGCCCGATAGTGGGCAAAAGAGTAAAAAAATCTCCCCACTGTCCCGATCGCGGGCAAAAGCATTAAACTTCCCTCTCCCCTGACTGGATCAATCGTGGTCAAAAGCGAAATAACCCCCCACCAGACCGATCGCTGGCAGCAAAGTGTCCCCCGGAACATATCCCTGGTGGTCCAGTGGACGATAAGCCGATCGCGGGCTGCATTATTTCGCGACCCCCAAGAACACATTCCTGGTGATCTAGAGTCCCCTACCCCACCCACCACGAAGCCCCACCACCCGCACTCCCACCCGCAGCCAGCGGGCGGCAGCATCCACCGCCTGCCGCCTCATTGCCACAACTGACAGCCTGTAGCTGCATGCCCATTGGCTCTGCTCTGCACTCAATACCGGCAGCTCACCGGGCAGTCAGTTGGCAGGTGGGTGGGATGCTGCCTCCCGCCGCGGGGAGCGGGTGGTGGGGCTTCGTGGTGTGGGTGGGCGGACACTAGATCACCAGGGATGTGTTCTTGGGGGTCGAAATAATGCAGCCCGCGATCGGGCCTTATTGGTCCACTGACCACCAGGGATATTGTTGGGGGTGTGTTTTAACATTTCTAGCCCGCGATCGGGCTTATCAGTCCACTGGACCACCAGGATATGTTCGCTGGGGGTGTTTTAAACTTCCAGCCCACGATCAGGCTTATCAGTCCACTGGACCACCAGGGATATGTTCGGGACACTTTGCTGCCTGCGATCGGGCTGGTGGGGGATTTAAGCTATGCGCGCGCCATCGGGCCAGTTGGGGAGGGGGACTTTTCTGCTTTGCCTGCGATTGGGCCAGTCGTGGGTGGGGGGACTTTTTACACTCTGCCCACGATCGGCTGCAGGGGGACATAGGGAGTAGGTTGAGGACCAGCCACAGGTGGCAGCTGCTGTGTTGCGCCTGCAATGCGGCAGCTCACCTGTGGGTGGCCCTCGACTTGATCCTTTTTTAGGCTCAAAGTTGTGCAGGCGCAGGTTGGGGTTCCGCTTATAACTCTGCACAGCCCGGCTGAATATTGGGCTGTGCAGTTTATGCATGGTTCCTCCCCCTCCAGTTCAGCATGCATTCATTTGCATTGCGCTGTTGCTCAGCATGTTTTCAGTGGTGCAACTGCCTCCTGCTGAATATCGCAGAATGGCGCAAATTTCGGACTTGCGCAGGCGCAGCCCTATTGCGCATGGCGCAACCCTTTTGAATATCTGGGCCCAAGTAGATTAATAATTAACCAGTTGCTTCAGCTGGGACAGAGCTCTTCTGAGGGATAATTTGAGAGAAGTGCATGCATAACGAGTGACAGCTGGGTGGTTTTCTCAGCTGTGACACAACAGCACTATCATGGAAGTTTATTCACCTGGTAAACATGCTTCTTTGTAACATGGCATCAAACAAAAATGGTAAATAAAGCAATTTCATTGGACTAAATATAACATGTGACCAAAGTTGGAGCGGTGATTAATTCCCTAGTAAGAACCGCTTCCAAACTATTGTTCATGAGGTCACTGGCTCAAGCTCCAGCACCACTAGCTGTCACAGCAGCAACTAGAACACACATTGCGGCAATTACGGAACATCTCAATGCGCTGACAGAAAGCCAAACAGAACTGTAAGGACAGACACAACAACGACGCAAGTATTGCTGTGTTACAAATGCATTAATGCCCTCCGGAGTTGGCTTCTACTGGGGAATTACTGCATGGTTGGGTTGTTGTAGGCACTCGGACAAGGGCTCATGCCACAACCCCCTCCCCAACCATGCATTAATTCCCCAGTAGAAGCCTCCTTCATCGGACATTAATGCTTACATGAGCACCATTTACAGCCTTCTGGAAGTCCTTAGCAGTGGGTAAACAAGCTGATCCTATAGGCTGATGCATGCATCAATCAAACTAAGCCTAATCCTGTGCTTGACTCCTCCCCTTTTGCTGCTAGAGACTGTTGAGTATGATACTTTCTCATGTGATTTGTAACAGAAAGATTAAGTACCGTAGTATCCTGCACATTCTGAACTTTATCTCAGGTTCATTTTATGATATGCTGTATACATGTGTAATAAAACAATCCAGTGAAGGACGTTTTAATAATTAAAATGACCAGCAGACTCTAAATGTCATTAAAAATTGAACTTTTGTTGAACTACTTCCAAGATAATAATTAGAACAATAAAATGTCCTTAGTTATGAAGTGCTTCAACAGTTTTGTAACCAGGTCACCATGTGTGTTGTGGTTACCAGCCCTGCCTTGTGGGCTCAAACAAGGCTGAGGGCCCTGGTTCGTTAAACTCCTGGTTGGGGGTTCATATTCAAAGTTTAATAAATTGCATGTTGCCTCCATCCAGGGAAAGGTTTCATGGGAGTTTACCCAAGGGAGTTAGCCTAGGGAGGCAGCCAGCACCCAGACCCGGTGCTCAATTAAGGCACAACAGACCTGGACTCAGTAAAGGTAGTTCCCTGTAGGACGACAAGGTATTTTTCATTACTTCATGTTTGCAACTATAAGTATGTATGCAGCCTGTGATATATCTTGGGTGCGCACAACATGAAGGCTGTTCACTCATCACGGAAGCAGTATAGGGCAGTGGGTTAAGGCTCTGAGCTGCAGATCTGGAGATCTGGGTCTGAATCCCACAGCTGCCTAGGTGCATACTGTATGATCCAGAGCAAGTCACTTAACTTCCTTGTGCTCCCAGGTTGCATCTATAAACAAGCTTCGCCTTAATGTACTACTGCTGATTAAACAATGTTCCCTTTCATCAATGGAAGTAAGTTTGTACAGTATCTGTAGTGAGACATGATACTGTTTGCTTAGTGGTTGTAAACGCTGTCCTCATCATCATCAGCTATTACTGCAAAAATGTGCCATTCTTAAACCTTTACAGCTAAATGCATTGAGTACTCTGACCCTGCCTGAATATGCAGCTATAATTAGATTAGCAATCCTTAAAGTAGCACATATAGCCCACTGAACTGATTGTTCTGCATGAATCCAAACTACTGTTACTAAGTAATCTGCTGCTAAAATAATCCTAGTATTCCTGTTATACAACGTTAGATTTTAGCCCACTGAACTGATTGTTTCTCCATGATCCAAACTACTGCTTGTACATAATCTGCAGCTACTATAGTCCTAGTATTCCTGTGATATAATGCTTGTCCCAGCTCACTGTACAGAATATATTCTGAATGATCTAAATTACTGTCATTAAGTACTCCACAATCCTTAAATTAATTTATTTTTTATTTGTTAAAAAGTTTTACCAGGAAGGCATGCTGAGCAGACTACTGCGTGATTACGGATGTGTCCTGAATGTCTTGCACCTTCTTGTTGTGAACAATAGGATTCTAGCAATCTGTTTTTTAGTGTCCCTAACTCTGTATGCAAGGTGCCTGTCCTTTAACTGTTCCACTAGTAGAATGGGCCAAACATCTCTCTTCTGTGCTGAATCACTCTTCTACCTAAGCCATTTTAGAGAGACTTGCCCGATTAGATGTTTGACCTATACTGAAAACCTCAAAGACCCTGTTAACTTCCCCACCTCTTATTCCACACCTAGATGGAATGTGACACCTCAAATGCTGTTTTTTCAATCAGTGTGGTCCATTGCACATGAACTGAACCAGGCCTAATTACTGCATCCTCTTACCACATGAGCGGCCGCATGAACATGGATAGTTCAGGTGATCCCTTTTCTGCTCAACCTCAGCCTCCTGGCTCTCTCAGGCGTTATTAGCAAAGATTATTCTACTCCCAATGGTAATCTACTCTGAGTACCACCCAGCCACAATCTGCACTGAAAACTGTGCTGTATATACCCTGATACAGCAGTTCTCCGGACTGGTAATCCACAAAGGTGCATACTATGCCCTAGCATATCACGTAACATGGACAGTAACAGAGAGACTCAGACTGCCCCAGGACTACTACTAAGATCTGTTACACTTTTAGTACTGCTAACTGCTGATGACATTGAGCCTAACCCAGGTCCAGGACAAGCAATACTAGAATCACACCTCTCACCAATACCAACCTGGGCTAACCATTGGGATGCTTGGCCAGTTGGTTATGATTGTTCTATGATAATTGTAATATAGAATTTGGTATCTGATTGTCTCACATGAGACATCCTGTGGTCCTGGGTGACCCCCCCCCCCAGGTTTTAGTGAAAATAACAGGATATAATAACCTGAAACCAGGACGTAATGAAAAGACTAGAGAGACTTAATTAAGGGTCTCCTGTTTTCCTGCCTTAATTAGACCTGACCCAGCTGCCAGGATATAGGGCTTGTAAACTTTTAAGACGTCTTAGAGGGAAAAACATGTTATCCCATCATGGTGCTAAAAGTGTAAAAAAAAAGTTGATGTTCCTTGGGAAAATAGGAACTGCTCAAGATCAAAGAGGAAAGGCTTGATTAAAGACTGTCATAATTTGGGAAATTAGTTTTGCTGATGTCACCTTATTTAATACACCTCCTGCTAGGTCATCCTGCTTGTATATTTGTTATATTCTAAAAGGAGGAGCTAGATCACATCATAGAAGGGGTGTGGAAACATAGAGTTTTAAACTGTATACTACGGTTAAACTTCTATGACATATCTTTTTGGGCTCTTAAGAAACACGATTTCTGATCTAACTTAAGCACTGTACAGAGGTAATACATTAGATAGAAAGGATCTAACTGTATGTTGGTAAGAGTTTGTCTGTAGCTTTCCTTGTTATTTTTTTTATGTGATTGTATGCTCTTTGATATATTGTTCTGTGTTTACATTTTACATATTTTTATCCAGTTTTAAGTAAACCTTGTATTTGAAAGATACAGCCTGGGTCTTCCAAGTTCTTTCTTTTGCATGTGACGTATAGAGGATTAAGACTGACAAAACTGTTCAAGAGCTTGATGGTGTTACTAAACTGGGAAAAGGTAAGAATATACCTAAGGTCTTTTATAGAGTTTTAAGGGTTCAATTTGGAAGCCTGGCTTGGTGCCCCCTGGCATAAGACTCTAACACAATCCTTGAAGAGGGAATGAATCTGCACCTCTACATTTGGGTACGCTAGCATAAGGTTCACAATTTGAACACCCCCCCCCCCAGAACTTGAGACCAAAGGTGATTCAAACCCACAAGCAGACAAGAGGGTTACCCTGTCTGTTACCTGTTCACATTACTGCGCTCGGAGGTTGGCACTGTGGGAGCTGAAGGCTTGACCTGCTAAGTGTGTCTGTGACAACCATAACGGTCTAAAAGTCACATAAATAGATTTTAATAGCCAGCAAATAAAGAAGCCTGAACCTGAAGCATGGATGAACTCATAGTCCCTGTTGTGCTTTCTGTCTCTAAAACCTGGCTCAGGCCGCATGTATTAACTAATGAAATTGACCTGCCCAGTTAAAATGTATTTAGGAAACACAGACATGGAAAGAAAAAAAGGAGGGGGGAGTTCTTTCTATATCTGGGACACCCTCTGAGCAACACAACTCCACTTCCCTTCCCTGGATGCTTCACCATGTGATGTATCCTTGTCAAGCTGTTCCTTGGAAACATCAAACCCCCGTACATTTGCTGCAACTATAGTGTCATTGAGTCACAGGTCAGGAAACACAGGAAAACCAGGAGCAGTTATAAAATTTACAAGTAGCATTTTATTATTAACAATAACACTAAAATAAAAAATAAAAAAATTTAGTATGACTATTTACAAAGGCAGTACAAATAGAAAATGAAGTCCTTCTTCTGAGAGTATCTCTAATTCCAAATTTCAGCCCCCCCAGCAAAGATTTTACTACTCTTTTTATAGCAAGTCTTTGCCCGATAATTAACTTCTTCATCCTGAGCTCGTCATGGAGACATTCTGTTTTTCACAAAATGTTCTTGTCAGTTTTTTTGCAGGTGCAACAAAAGAGGACATGGTGACCCAGAACAGATCTCCTGCTGAAACCTCCACAAAGAATCTGCAAACAAACCTGAGAGTAGCTCAAACTGTATCCCAGGTCTACCCCCCAAATCCCAAATAGCTTTTTGCATTCATCTCAACAGTACAACTACACATATTCTCAAACCAAGGGATACCAGTATCACTTACAGTTTCACACAAAGATCCACATACACCTCCCTAACCACAGATGTGCAAGGGGGAGAAAAGACAGAAACAGATAGTGGAGGCAGAAAAATAGCAAGAGGCGGGGAATAGTGAAGCTGTCAGAGTGATCAGTTCCCAGGTCTCGCAAGAAAATTTCGTTGTGCAACCAGACAGACCAGAGACAGAAAAGTACAGGATAGAACAGAGCCTTGCATTTACACTCTTTCTGAATAACAAATGGGACATGTTAGTCAACCCTGTCTCATATAGTCCTCCCACCAAAGCCAAGCCAGTTCTTATAGAGCTCATTGGCTGCCCGGGTGAGATATCCCTTACTGAACTCCTACTGCTGGGTGACTACAGCCTAAACTGGCTTCACAAGGGACTCTGCTTTTAGAAATACATTAAATGCTGCCCAACTCCAACAAATCATCAAGGAATCTAAAAGATAAAACACTAAAACTGGAAACCATATCCTTATCGACTGGGTACTGGTATGTCGGCCTGACAGAGACCATGCATCTGGGATCTTCTCCGACTCCCAAAATGACCACTCCCCAGTGTACAACACCTGAATCAATAGTATCTCCAGAGTCTCCCCTGGGATTACTCTGACCAGGGACTACTCAAAGTTGAACAACAGTGCCTTTCTGAAGGACCTCTCCAGTGCGAACTGGAAGGTATTTAGGGACCATACAGGATGTCAACCTTGCCCTTCACTTTCTGATTAACAATTTCATTGCCTTAGTAAATTAGCATGTCATGGTGGTACAAGGGAGGTACAAAGGTCTCTGCTCAAAGTGACTTACCACCTCCCTATGTAACTTTTGACATTGAGGGATAGGGCTTGGGGTGCTTACCCCTGGACAACAGAAAGACAGGCAGGTTTACAGCCAACCTTGTAATTCCTGAAAATAATCCTTACAAAAGGCCAAGTTTAATTACATGAAGAACCTGCAGCTGAAAAACTTG
This sequence comes from Neoceratodus forsteri, assembly GCA_016271365.2. Classification (NCBI taxonomy): domain Eukaryota; kingdom Metazoa; phylum Chordata; order Ceratodontiformes; family Ceratodontidae; genus Neoceratodus; species Neoceratodus forsteri. The sequence goes on along the minus strand of JADMNL010000029.1, from coordinate 37,351,135 downwards.
CAAAATTCTAAGAATTTTTGGACTGAAATTAACCACCTTTTAATAGGGTTGACAGTCATGTCAGCTCAGGAAGTTCTAAGCAATAATGAATATGTAAGCGATCCACTTCTACTTGCTGAAGAGTTTAGAGTCCTCATAACTCTTGGCATCTACAAAGACTCTTCTGCTGATCCCACTCCCTCCTCTACCACTTCTCCCGTGACCACCCTAGTTTTCACTTCAAACTGATCACTATAAAGGAACTCCTGGAGCAGTTACTAATGATCAAACCTGATAAGTCAGCTGGCCATGATGTACTTGAACCCAGGTTCCTATGACTTTCTGCCACAGAATGGCCTCACCGCTAGCCAAACTATTCAACCTGTTTCTGTTCCAAAGGGAGGTACCCCAAAAATGGAAAATGTCCCATGTTGTCCCTATCTGCAAAGGAGGAAGCAAAGCAATTATCATCCTATATCAATACTCAGTATGCTTTCAGAAATCCAGAGAGGATAATTTACAACTCACAGCCTATACCGAATCAAATTCCTTGCTCACTGACATCCAGCATGGTTTCCAAAAGCATTATGGAACTGATGCAGAACTTGTTTGGTTCACCTCAGATGTCTTCAGAGCCACTGATGATGGAAAAGCTACAGTACCTGTATTCATCAATTTAACCAATGCTTTCAACTTGATGACAATAAACTCCTGCTGACTAAATCGGTGAGATTGATACTTGATCAATTATCCTTCACCTGGTTCAGGCGCCATCTTACAGGCCATAACCAACTCATAAAATGGGAATCCAGCCCTCCTGAAGATGTAAAATATATGATGGAGTACCACAAGGCTCCATCCTAGGGGCTCTTACTTTTCTCCATATTTATCAGCAATCTGCGTTCTAATTGCAGGAAGGCGAAAGCACTACTGTACGTAGAAAATGCTGTGCTCTACAGAACTGACTCTGATGTTAAATCTACTGAAGCTGGCCTTAATGCAGACTTTGCACTAATGGAAAAGTGGGTTGCGACCAACCTCCTTGTTCGAAACACCATGAAAGCAAAGACAATGCTCCTTGGATCCAGAAAACTAGGTACTGATAGGACAAAGTTCCTTAGCATTGTCACCAACAGTGGTACTAGATTTGAAGTAGTCCAACAACATAAACAACCTAGGCATTTTAATAGACCAGGAGCTTTCCTTTAGGACTCAATTAGAATGTGCTACTAGGTTAGTCTCTCTCAAAAACTAGACCTATTCAAGCCAGCCCAGTGGCATTGAGGGCTGAGGTGCTCAGCACCTTACTTCCTGCCACACTGGTGACCCAGGTTTGGGAACCGACCCAGGTAATTCGGTGCCTGGTTGGGGGAGGGATGATTGGGCATCTAAATGACAGTTATCTTCCCTCAGTGGAAGGGGGGGAGTTGCGTGACCCACTGTTAGTCTGTCACCTGGAGGTGTTCATGTGGTAGCACAGTCCAGGGGCACAAGTTGATAAGCCAGTCTTTGGTGTTTGAGGATGTCTCTGTGGAGGGGGAGCTTGCCTGTCATGCCATAGCATGTGCATGGCTCAGGGAATACAAAACAATAGAGGAAAAGTCCCTCTGGCCACAGGATGAGGTCTGGGCCTTCACAGGCCCTGCTCCAGTGATAAGGTACCCTGCCATAAGTCTTGCAAGCAAACAACACAAGTGAGAAGGTAAGTCCCAGGGCAGTCAGATGGCGGGGCTGGGGACCAGACAGAAGGGGCAGGTCAGTGGCTGACAGGTATAAAATACTGACTGAAAAAAACTAGTCCTATTCTCACCGCCACAGTGCCTATGTCACAAATGAGGCCCACCATTCACTTGCCTGCTCACTGCTACTCCGCACTTCTACAGAGTTCCTATTCTTACACCCATAGTAAATTGGGTAGGTAACTGTCTAGAGGGAGGCAGCAGTGGGTGGTGGTCAGTGGGGTTAGATCAGAGGAGAGAGAGGTTGTAAGTAGTGTTCCACAGGGATCTGTCCTGGGTCCTCTCCTCTTCAACATGTTCATTAGTGAACTTGGAGAAGGAATTCAGAGCAGGTTGTGTTTCTTCGAAGATGACACAAAACTATGTGGGAGCGTGGATAGTGACAAGGGCATAATGGAAATGCAGATAGACCTACAAAAGCTAGAGAGGTGGTCAAAGGTCTGGAAGCAAAAATTCAGCACTAGAAGGTGCAATATAATGCACCTAAGAAAAAAGAACCCCAAGACTGAGTACTGAATGAGAGGAGAGAGACTTAGCACTACAACCGAGGAACGGGATTTGAGAGTTATCATTAGAACATCTTCTAGTCAGTGCAACAGGGCCTATGGCAAGGCTAACAGGATGCTTGGATGTATTGGGAGGGTAATGATTGCAGAAGAAAAAGGTAATACTTCACCTCTATAGATCCCTGGTGAGGCCTCACCTAGAGTACTGCACCAAGTTCTGGATTCCTCACCTCAGAAAAGATCAGGATAGGTTGGAGACAGTGCAGAGCAGAGTAACAGCAAGCACTTATCAATGCCAAATGTTGATTGCGTTGGTCCGTTGAGCTTGCTCCTGCCCTGTGTCACTCGCTCATTCTGTTTCTCCCAGTGCTGCAGGCTGCTCTTTTTTACTGGGCTCCTGCCTGCATTGGCAAATTTTTCTGCCTACAAAGAAATCTGCACCTGTCCTGATAGAGCTCCATTGAGGTGGGTCACTCCCCCTCTCTCACTTGCTCATTCTGTTTATGCTGGCGCTGCAGGCTACCCTTTTGTACTGAGCTCCTGCTTCTGTTGGCAGCTTTTTCTGCCCACTAAGAAATATGCAGCAGTCCTGACACAGGTCTGTTGAGCTAGCTCATTCCCCCTCTCTCACTCGCTCATTCCGTTTCTGCCGGTGCTACAGGCTAATCTTTTGTACTGGGCTCCTGCCTGCGTTGCCACCTGTTTCTGTCCACAAAGAAATCTGCAGCAGTCATGAAAGAGCTCAGTTGAACTCACTCACTCCCCCTCTCTCACTCACTTGTGTTTCTCCCGGCACTGCAGGCTGCCCTTTTGTACTGGGCATCTGCCTGCGTTGGCACCTTTTTCTGTCCACAAAGAAATCTGCAGCTGTCCCAACAGAGCTCCGTTGAAGTCGCTTATTCCACCTGTCTCACTCGCTCATTCTGTTTCTTCTGGCACTGCAGGCTGCCATTTTGTAGTGGGCTCCTGTCTCTGTTGGCGCCTTCTTCTGCCTACAAATAAATCTGCAGCAGTCACAATAGAGCTCCATTGAGCTCACTCACTCACTCCCCTTCTCTCACTCATTCATTCTGTTTCTCCCACTGCTGGAGGTTGCCTTTTGTACTGGACCCCTGCATGCATGGCTGCCTTTTTCTACCCACAAAGAAAACTGCAGCAGTCCCAACAAGAGCTTGTTGAACTCACCTCTCCCTCCTCACTCATTCGTTCTGTGTCTGCTGCTGCTGCAGGCTGCCCTTTTGTTCTGGGTTCCTGCCTGCATTGGCAGCTTTTTCTGACCACAAAGACATCTGCAGCAGTCCCGAAACAGCTCCGTTGAGGTCACTCACTACCCCTCTCTTACTCGCTCATTCTGTTTCTCTCGGTGCTGAAGGCTGGCCTTTTGTGCTGGGCTCCTGCCTGCGTTGCCGCCTTTTCCTGCCCACAAAGAAAGCTGCAGCTGTCCCGTCAGAGCTCTGTTGAGATTGCTCACTCCCCCTGTCTCACTCGCTCATTCTGTTTCTCCCGGTGCTGCAGGCTGCCCTTTTGTACTGGACTCCTGCCTCTGTTGGCATCTTTTTCTGCCCACAAAGAAATCTGCAGCAGTCCTGACAGAGCTCCGTCGGCCTCACTCACTCCCCCTGTCTCACTTGCTCGTTCTGTTTCTGCCAGCACTGCAGGCTGCCCTTCTGTACTGGGCTCCTGTCTGCATTGCTGCCTTTTCTGCCCACAAAGAAATCTGCAGCAGTCCACGATAGAGCTCTGTTGAGCTCGCTCACTTCCCACCTCTCTCAGTCACTCATTCTGTTTCTCCCACCGCTGCAGGTTGCCTTTGTACTGGGCCCCTACACGCATTGCTGCCTTTTCCTGCCCACAAAGAAATCTGTAGTAGTCCCAACAGAGCTCTGTTGAGCTTGCTCACCCCCCATCTCAGTCGCTCATTCTGTTTCTCCCACCACTGCAGGCTGCCCTTTGTCCTGGGCCCTGCATGCATTGCTGCCTTTTCCTGCCCACAAAGATATCTGTAGCAGTCCCAACAGAGCTCTGTTGAGCTCACTCACTCCCTTCTTCACTCGGGACATTCTGTGTCTCCCGGCACTGCATGCTGCAGTTGCACTGGGCTCCTGCCTGGGTGGCGCCTTTTCCTGCCCACAAAGAAATGCGCAGCAGTCCCGAGACAGCTCAGTTGAGCTCGGTCATTCCCCCCACCCAGTCTCTCAGTCCTAATCTGTCCCAAACACTGATTTCCGACAGCAACTGTGGTATTCTGCACTGGAAGCGTGGAAACACATTTCAGCCAGGATATGAAAAATGACAGCTGCACTGTTCATAAGGAGCTGTGAACAAATGCTAGTGTTGAAAATCAGCGTGAAAATATGACTAATTTGTGAACTTACAAGGGTCGTGGAAACTGCACAACACATGCTTCTAACACAGTCATTTTATGGAGTTTCATCACAAAATTTTCAACACAGGCATTTTAGGACCTTTGCTCATGAACAGTGTCAATGTGATTTTCTTAATGTGTCCCAAACACTGATTTCCCACAGTGACCCATTAGTATTGTGCACCAAAGGCGAAAACACATTTCAGCAGGATGTGAAATATGACAGCCGCACTGTTCATAAGGAGGTGTGGAAAATGGCAATGTTGAAAATCTGGAGTGAAAATATTGTAAAGCTTGTGAAGGTGCGAAGGCATGGAAACTGGCGCAATGCACATTCAGAACACACTCATTTTATGGACTTTCATCACCAAATTTTCAACATAGACATTTTAGGATCTCTGCTAATGAATAGTGTCACTGTCATTTTCATAATGTGTCCTGAACATGGATTTCCCACAGTGACTGCGCTATTCTGCGTCGGAACTGCTAAAACACATTTCAGCCAGTATGTGAAAAATGACAACTATACTGTTCATAAGGTGGTGCAGAATAATGGCAATGTTGAAATTCTGGAGTGAAAATATTATTAATTCGTGAAGTTACGAGAGTGCATGCAAACTGCGCAATACACGCTCGTAACACAGTCATTTTATGGAGTATCGTCACCAAATTTTCAACATAGGCATTTTAAGACATCTGCTCATGAACATTGTCACTGTCATTTTCTTAATCTGTCCTGAACACTGATTTCCCACAGCAACTGTGCTATTCTGCGTCGGAAGGGCTTAAACACATTTTGGTCAGGATGTGAAAAATGACAGCTGTACTGTTCACAAGGATGTGTGAAAAAATGCTAATGTTGAAAATCTGGCATGAAAATAATGTAAATTTGCAAAGTTACAAGCGCAGTAGCAACTGCACAATGGATGCTCATAAAACAGTAATTTTGGGATTTTCCCACTAAATTTGCAACATAGGCTTTTGAGAGCCCACCTCATGAACACTAGCACTGTCATTTCATTAATCAGTCCCGAAGGGATTTTGTGCAGTGATCGCAAAATCACCTTTCAGGGCCGAATCACGCCATGACAGTGTCAGAATTTATGAGGAAGGGTCCCAAAACCCCCATGTTGAAAATTTGGTGCCAAAATTCCAAAAAATATCTGAGATGTGCGTCAGACTTGAAAAAACCCTATTTATTTCATTATACAGCTTACCGGCATTTCCTCAGTTCGCTGTTGACTTTGAAGAGTGCAGATGTGTTCCTGGTCCACTGAAGATGGTCGCTTGCACTCAGGAGGTACTGTAAGCATGGGTTGAGGAGGGGTGTGGGGAGGCAGGTGCGCAGTGGGTGGAGCGGTTGTGGGATGGGGGCAAGGAGTCCGCTAAGGACCAATTTTTCCACAGGATAAAAAAAAATCACTGGACCATTTTGTTTTTACAGGGCACGTGGCAAGCTGGGGTGGGCTCCCAGCATGCCAATGGAGTCTTTTGGGGGGCAGCTGTAGCCGACGGGGGATTTGGCACCCCCATCAGGATACAACAAAAGGGGGGGTTACATTATGCCAATGGGGATTGGGCACACCCGTCGGCACACAACAAAAGCAGGGGGGTTACATAATGCCAACAGGGAGTGGGCTCCCCTTCTGCAACATCAGCTTTAGGGCACTGAAGCTGACGAGGATTGGGGCCACTGTCAGCAAACAAACATGGTAGGGGGGGCACATGCTGCTGAGGGGGATTGGGCACCCCCTCAGTAGGGGAGTGCTTAATATTGTTTGTAAACAGGGCGGCAAGCCACTGCCATGTTCACAAACAATATCACTGTAACAAGGTTCCTCCCAGTAATGACGGGTCGCTGCCTCATTGCAGCAGAATGGCTTACGCTGCATTGACAAAGCGGACCCTGATTGCAGCAGCTGAAACCTTACGAGGTTGTGGCACGCTGGCTGAACTAATGTCAGTAGCAGCCTGCTACGGCATTGGGGAAAGTGGGCCAAGCTTTAAAGGTTGTGGGGGCACTGGCCACAACAGTGCCACGCCTCCACAGCCTGCTTCTGGAAAGCTGCTGCAATGTTTCTTGCGCATGCGCGCAATCGACATAAAAATGATTCAGGACTAGCAGGGCAGATCCTATGAGGAGTGCCTCAAGGCACTAAATATGTACTCACTGGAGACCAGAAGGAAGAGGGGAGATATGACAGAGACCTTTAAGTTCCTTAAAGGAATTAACAAAGTGAACTGCAGGGAACTATTTAGCCTGAATATCAATTTGCGGTCATGTGGACATGAAGGAAATTAACAAGAGGTAGGTTCAGGAGAGATGTGAGGAAGTACTGCTTTACATAATGGGTGGTGGAACCTTGGAACAGTCTGTCAGCTGAAGTGAGCAAAAGAGAAAAATGGTGCTGCAACCGGCTATCTCCACAAATCCAACTGGTGCAGTTCAAAGAAAGGTGACCCACCCTTCACACATAACTAGTATCAAAATAAATAAACTGCACTCAGACTGCATAAAGAATCAGACTCAGTCAAATGGATTAATTTGGTGGATTTTATTCCACAACTTTACAAGCAGTCAAGGCAAAGGCAAAGGCAAACAAGCACTCCCCAGTGACAGACAAAGATGTAGAATAGAGATAGGATGGGGAAGATTAGTACCCTGGAGACACAGTACCAGGGATTATAGGAACTTGGGCAGACTGGATGGACCTATGATCTTTTTCCTCTCCTGAAAGCTCCCAGAGCCAAGACCTCAAGAGACCAGCGATGTTTCTCACATAAAGCCTCTGCTCTGGAAGAAATTCCCCTTCTCTATTCAGGACAGCACTTCATTAGAGTCCTTCAAAGGTCTGATCAAGGAGTGCTACCCCTCATACCAGCGTGCACCTGTACCCGCTGTGCGAATTGTGTGGTGGCTATCTCCACCTTTGTTCCCCTTCCCCATGAATCAATAAGCCCAACTGTGCCTTACACTTCCAGAGCTGTATGATTTCATTATGGCACTTTGAATTCCATGTGGTGTATTGTACAACTTTATGTAGTTCAGTTAACTGCTGTGTTGTTCTCATGTCACTCATCTTCTTGTTTGTTTCTGCTGAACTGAACATTGTTATCCATGTATACGTGACCCGCTGTCCCTGTTAACTGTAACTAAATTTGGGTCACTACTCCTGAAAAAGGGACGTCTGTCTCAGTGAGCCTACCCAGTTAACAAAATTCAATAAATAAATAAATAAAAAGAAGGGGGCCTGTCAGTATGGCATAACCCTGTGTGCAATGTAGTAGCTCCCCACCTCCCCAAAGGATCACCCTACCCATCAAACAACGCAGTGCCAGTGCAGTAAGTTACCCCAGTCAGCATGCAGCTTATACATTAAAGAGCAGCTCGACACTGCAGCAGGTACTTTCATAAACATATTTCAGCTCTTACAGTTTACTAGAGAATGCAGTTTTTTTTTCTTATACGTTTTCTGCTTCAGTGTTTAAACCACATCTTGGTAGCCTGTCTAAAAAGTCAGTCTCAGAGTACTTGACTGCTGTCTACTGATGTCATAGTGCTTTTATGACATCACTGTCCTCCCTATGACAACACACTGTCATGTCACAAACTGCAATCGTCAGGTAAGTAGAGAGCAATCAAAGTCATTTTGAAAGGCACAGTGAAATGAGTACACAGCAGCCCAGATATTCAAAAGGGGTGCTCATGGCGCAACAGTGTTGCGCCATGCACAACTCCACTGATACGCCCTGGCGCAATATTCAAAGGGAGAGCGTCAAGATAAATCCCGGCTGCAATCGGAGCGCATCAGTATCGCATGCAGGCACAGGTAGGGGGCGTGCCCATGCATAACCTGCACAGCCCAATATTCAGCCCGGATGTGCAGAGTTATGCAAGCACAACCCCTACCTGCACCTGCACAAAGTTAAGCTAAAAGAAAAAGGAACAAGTGATGGCCACCCACAGGTGAGCTGCCGCATTGCAGGGTGCAACACAGCAGCTGCCACCTGTGGGTGGCCACCCGAGTTCCTGCCGCACATGGCGGCGCCCCCCCATGCCCTATCGCTGGCATCCCTGGAGTGAAATTCCTCATCCAGTATCCCTGGTGGTCCAGTGGACCTCCATGTGCCTGATCGCGGGCATCAGTATAGTACCCTCCCACGTCCAATATCCCTGGTGGTCCAGTGGACCGATCGACGCCCAATCGCGGGCATCTGTAACACATAAAATACCCCTACTACCCTGGTGGTCTAGTGTACCCCCTCCCACACACTCCCGCCTCCCGCCAGCCAGCCGGCGCAGGCACCCACCGCCTGCTGCCCACCGCCCGCCACGGACAGCTCGGTAGGGCTGCATGCCCATGGTTCACAGCATGAGCCAATGGGTGTGCATACCGATACTACTCAGTCAGATATGTGAATGAATCATTCACATATCTGGACTAGATGTCTGTATGGCTGCACGCCATTGGCTCACGTCAGAACCAATGGGCGCAGCAGCCTACCAAGCTGTCAGTCGGTGGGTGGTGGGCGACAGGCAGGGTGTGCTGCCGCCCGCCGGCTGATGGGGAGCGGGCGGTGGGGCTCAGTGAGGTGGGGAATGGGGGTACACTAGACCACCAGGGTAGTAGGGTATTTTATGTGCTACAGATGCCAGCGATCGAGCCGATCGGTCCACTGGACCACCAGGGATATTGGACATGGGGGTATTATACCGATGCCCACGATCGGCAATATGAGGTCCACTGGACCACCAGGGATATAGGAGGGGGCTTATTCTCACACAAATGCCTGCAATTGGGCACATAGCGGTCCACTGGACCACCAGGGATATTAGGACGGGTTTTTTTGTTACACGAATGCCCACGATTGGGCTGCAGGGGGTGTCGCTCCCCAATGGCTGCTGCTTGACGGGGCACCAGGCGCAAGTCATCTGGGATCGGCGCACCTGCATGTTAATGGCATGCAAATAGGGCCATAATTAGATGCAAATGGCCCCCTGTGCACCTTGCATAAATTATGGCCCATTTGCATGTCCCTTTTTGAATATCGCAGGTGCTGTGCATGGCGCAATGTCACTTGCGCCAGTGCATCTCCATGCTTCACTCTGGCCACTTGCGCTGGCGGAGTGCCTCTGCGCCATGCACAGTGGGGGTAGCCAAGGTGCGATATTCAAAGCTGCTGCGCCATAGCGCTGCTCTGCTGAATATCGACAAGGCCACACCCCTGCGCAACAAAGCTGAGCTGTGCCCAGGCTTGCACCACAGCCTGGCACAGTCTGAATATCTGGGCCAGCGTATTTAAGCAACCAACAGCAGGGAGAAGTAAATAAATAATTTGGAAACACTAATGTTAAAGATATTTTGTTGTAAATATAACAGCTTTCAACATTTTATTTTAGTAGAGACTTGCTCTTTAAACCATAATTGCTCAGACAAGGATTTAAGCAAGAAAAGATCAAGGAACTTTATTTAGGGACCAGGGCCCTAAATGGGAAAATGGGGGGATTGCTGCAAAATGAGGTATCCCATAGGATATGATTGGCTGGTCTTCTGGTGCACTGTGTAGGCCCAGCCTAATGCATGTGGCCACTCTTCTTGTACATTGAGCAAGCATAGTTAACTCAAATGATGACCTAGTCAGGGCATCTAAAGGCAGATTCACCTTCCATAGTGAGAGAGGTGAGGTAGGTTTTGGGCATAACATTTGGGCCACTTTTAAAAAGCCAATAACATCAGTGTGAGAATCTGTATCCTAACACCCCTGTAGCCATTATCTGGACCTTCTGTGAAGCTTCCAATAGTTCTTTGTCCCACCCATGTTATGAACAAGACAACATGTGCATCAGACATTACAGACACCATGGGGTGGAAAAGTCTGAGGTGAGTCCTGAGGACCTTCTTCAGATCTGACAATATAGAACTAGAGAAATGGTAGAAGCTTCAAAGAACATGGATTTGTAGGTCTTTTTTTTTTAATCACTACTATTTTTTCCTCCTTGCTCCTCCTTGCTGCGGCACACCACGGCATGGGCATTCAGCCACCGGCTCCACCCACCCAGAGTGCCGGGTAGCTCTAACTGCACCCAGGAGCATCTGAGACAGCCATCATGTCATCCTGCTGGAGGGCTCCCCTCTGCTTCTACCAGCCAGGACAACCCCAGACCCTTCCCGACAGGATGGCAGCTCAAAGCGTGGCCATCAAGCTGCATGGTCACGCCCAGAAATTTTTCCCTTATTAGCTCCTGGAGTGTGGACATGCAATGACGTCCAGGCACGATGTACTGACGTCCGCCACGCTACCCCTCTGTTGTCACCAACACTAGTAGTACCCCTTGGTGTCCCCAAGGGCTGCTACAGTGCAAGGAAGTTCCCCATTCCACCCCAGAAACTAGGAGAGCAGTCTGTGGATGCTCAATCTCAGTCCTCCCCTGCCGACCTCATGGCCCAGGCTCATTCCTGGAACCCAGGTTGCCTCAGTGTTGTGAGATGTAGCATCCAGCACCTCAACCCTCAGCACCACCAGGCTGGCCAGATTTGTAGATCTTTGAAAATACATACAACACCAAGGAAATCCAAGGAGAACCCTGAGGACCTTCCTAGAATTCAAGATTTGAGTAGTGTATTTGCAGGATGATTTCATTGTTGAAGAAGTATGAGGGGAGTCCTGAGGATCTTCTTCTGATCTGATGATGTAGAACCAGTAGAAGACAAAACTTTGAGGAGTCTTTGAATGACGGATAAGCACCTGAGGAAGTCTGAGGGAACTCTGATGACCTACCTCAAAATCCAAGTCTATGAAGAGTATATATATATATATATATATATATATATATATATATATATATATGGTATATACAGTATCTATAGAGATATATATATAGATATAGATATATAGATATATATATATATATATATATATATATATATATATATATATATATATATATATATGAAGATCTTGCAAGATGAATGCAATTTTTCTTGAAGAAGTCTGAGGAAACACTGGGGACCTTCTACAGATCTGATGATGTAGGACAAATAGAATATTTGTAGAGTATGGATGAGAAAGCCTTCGAGACTGGGTATGAGCTTTAAGAGTCTGAGAGGAGCCTAGAAGATATTCTTCAGCATTGGAAGCTGGATTATCAGTAAGAGTGACAAAGGTCTGTGGCAAAAGGATGAGCGTAGAGGTCCAAGGAAAATGCTGTGGACCTTTTCGATCTGACATAGTACAACCAGTGTGAGCAAAGGAGATTCATGAATTATGGATGTGAAGGTCTTTGCTAGAGAGATGCATGAATGAAGAAGTCCTAGGGAATCCTGAAGACCTTCTTCAAAATTCTTATACAGTTCATGAGGAAGTGCTTCACTGGTGTAATCGAAGAGGAGGTCTACCCAAGCAGCTAGGAAGAAGTGCTGAATACTGACAAGGAGAAAAATAGCTTCAGAGGGCTGAAGTTGCTTTATGGTTTTGATGTTGCAGATCCATGTCTCTGGCAGACAAAGTAGAGCCCTTAAACACACATCAGATGAAGAACTACTGGAATGAGGAGATGTAATATAAGTCTGATATGATGCTGAAGGGTGGAAATCATTTGACTAGCAAATGGGGATGAACTCTTGGAGAGTTGCTGGTAGCAGATGGGTTATAGTTGCAGGATACCACAGATGACAGATGAGTCAAGCCCTAGTGTGAGTTGAATATGATACAGATGGAATGGAAGTTGCAGACTTCCATTTTTGGTGGATGAATTGAACCCTACCTACACTCATCGGCCACTCAAAGGTACAAGTTAGGGAGATGGAGTATTGCAAGTCTGCTGGTGAGGGCTATGAAGATGTAAGAGGTGGTAAACTGCTAGTAGGAATTGAATGGACATGATGTAGGAGTTGAGATGAGATCAGGAGGTTATGGTTGAAAGCTAGGAGTTATGAGGTATGGATGAAAAAGAATGAAAAGGAGACACAACGAGGAAAGGGGATGATGATAGAGTGTGGCAGGAAGGAAAAAGGTTTGCAGAATACTTGGAGCAGAAACGAGAAAGTGAAGATCCATTCACAGGCTCAAAGGAGAAAGAAATAAGTGGTTCTGAATGACTGATAGGGGCTGTGTGACAATCTATATGATATTTAATTTGGGAGACCCCTGCAGACTGCTTATGATAGATGGAGTTCTAGTTAATTAAACATAGTTGCCCTCCTAAATGTTAAATTTTCACTGCTGCTGCCCTTGAAGAATGACTAGGAACCTATTAGGGTTCAGTAAGGCAAGAGATACATTTAGCAATTAGAATGGGAGCTAACTTAATGAGCTAAATAGGAAATGAAAACATTTAAATTATGAAGAACTACACTAGGGTTGCTAAGCTGCAGCGCCTCAATGAAAACAGCATGGAATAACAGTATGGGCAAAAAAAGCATGGGAACAACAGTGCCGTGAAAATATAGACTGGCATAAAAACTTTGTGGTCATTTGGGCACCATCTCTACCTTTGTTGTTGTGCCTCTGATTTATGCTACATGGAGTCTGTTTATATTCCAATTGGGGGTGGGGGGCAAACTCACCAAAATTACATGTAGTAGCATGTAATTGTCTTTACTTCGCTCTGATGTCCTGATGATGTTATTTCACTTGTTGTTTTGCCCACGCAGTTTTTCCCCACGCTGTTTTGCATTCGCTATTATCATCTAGTACCATAAGATAATGGTAGGGGCTTATGTAAAGCAATGCAACTGGTGCTCTTTAAGACTTCACAGCTGCTAGAATGTTTTTGGCACACATTTTGCCAGGTAAAATTCTCTTCTGTATGTCTCCATTTGTAGTCATACCCCTCACCAAGCCGACAGTCAAACAAGTGACCATCCTTTAAAAAATGATGGAGTCAATACATCTGACATTCTGTTCTGCATGAAACAAGAAGCAGATGTGTTAGATTGCCCAATGAATTTGGACAAGAGGTGGAAGATCAGGTCAGACTGCACACATTGGAACAGGGTACTCTCCATCTTCCCAGCAGTTTCTACATAGGGAGAGAAAATGGCTTTTGTTTTTATGCAGGGCAACCCAAAACCTGCCATAAATGTGGCCCCTGAGGAACCTGAGTAATGTTTGCAACACTGTGCTATGTATCCAATTCATGCAACCAGTTCATTCCAGCATGAGATGCCCTAACCCAGTGAAATGCAAACCTTATGAAGAGTCAAGCCATGCTTAGACTCAATATCCCTGGGTGCCCCACAACAAGGGCATGTACTATGATCAGGAAGCCATGGTCCATCAAGTCCAACATGAAAAGCAGCAGAATTCTGATCAAGGTAAAACATCCCACTCTCAGCCGTCCATATCTACTGAACAATCATAGGGAATTAAGACTGCAAACACATCTACACCAAAGCCACCCCCCATCCAGTTATCTGGCTCTGGAAGAACAGACACAAGCAACAGAATAGTCTGAACCCTTAGAGGATCCTCCTCCTCTACCCTCACAGAGCAGAATATAGAAGATCCTTTACTAGAACACATTCTGAAGGACATGGAACAGACTATAATACCCCACCTCCTTGACCAAATGAGAACTTTTACTAATTGGGGCAGAAGGAGTGATAGGTTACAGCCAAAGACTAAGATGGCTAAGAGGGATGACGTTATCACCATAAATCGTTTTGCAGAATTTCAGACCTCAGGACCAGATACAGAAGGAGAAGAAGGGACTCTGAGGCATCCTCAGTTACTTCTTTGCAGAAAGACTTTTCAGATATGGGTGGCACTGTCCCAAAAGCTTCATATTCCAGAAAAGAAATAAAAAGAAGGGTTCTTTATTCTCTAAGTAATAAATGGAATCACTAATTGCCCTCTTCTTGTGGCTTCTGATGACTAAATCTTTGGTAGGCTTAACTAATACGTACTTCTTTGAAAGAGCCATAAGTGGCAACAGGATGTGTTTTCCCTCTCCAGCAATGTCTGGTTCCAGTATTATATGGCTTCAAGATACTAGGCTTAAGGCTACTCATGGTATGCAACAAGCTCAGCCAGAAAGGCAATGGGGACCATTAGTGTGGTCCATAGGAGAAGACCTGTGCTCTGGGGGGTCTGGGTACAACTCCACCATGTGACTGTTAATGTCAACAGCACAGAAAACTATAGGAAGCAGTTAACAATGTTTCCCATCTTACAGTCATTACAGGGTAACACGTTTATTTGTAGGACACTAGACTTAGTTTAGGAACACGTTCATGCCAGTAAATTATGGATGGCAGGGAGTTCTTACTGGTCACAGGGTGAGGAGTTGTGTGATGGGGTTGGTCTTGTTCAAAGGTTCAAGCTTTAATGTGTGAAAGGTGATTGTTGTCATTCCTGGTAGAGCTTTACTACTGAATGTGCTCTTGCAGACTTAGAAAGATTTATACCCTGCAAACTACTGCCACTTGAATTGACTGATTCAAATCGGTTCAGCGTTATTTGCACACATATATTGGTTATGCTGGAAGGAGATTTCAATTGTGGGTTATCAGCATTGGATAGAGGAGGGAATACAGGTAAATTATACAGTGACACCACCTTTCTCAAGGTGATATCTGCAGCTGGGCTTTTCAATGGTTATAAGTCTGCCAAGCCAGATAGTGGGAGAACTTATCATACAGGTACACTGTCTGCTCGGAGAGATTACATTTGTTTTCTCCACAACTACATATAGAGAAGGCACAGACCATAACTGCGGAATCCTCTGACCATATGGCATTGGTCTGTAGTTGTAATATTGGTATGTCTGGGAGCCATAAACCCCCTTCTTGGAAATTAAATAGCACCTTACTTGAAGATCCTGCTATCTGTCGAGGTTGTTGTAAACTTTTTCAAGCTTGCTTGTCAATGCACTGTGCTTATAAGAATATTCTTGATTGGCAGGGGGAATCTACTTCAAGTGACATTTTCAACAGAGAGGTAGGAAAAAGGCAAGAGAATCATAATTTAAAGAGACTCGCCAAGATAAAAATCTGTGGACCTGCACCATCTGTATAGGTGCCTTGCCACCAAAGGGTCTCCATAAGAATATTATCCTCAGGATATGTGTGCTGATTTAAAAGTTATTTTACTTGTAAACTTCTCAATACCGGGACTGAAGGACTTCCCGGTTGTTTTGTATTTCCCACGGTCTGTCCCCATGCTCACAGACATGATGACAAGATGCCAGAGAGAGAGCGCAGGGGCGTGTTCCATTATATTCAGAGGCAGCAATTTTCTTTTTTTTTTAATATAATGTTACTTGTCGAACGCATACCAGTCAACTAACAAGACCCTTGTTAGTTGACCAGGGCCCACGCTTCATTGCTAAGGGTCATTATGTTAAAAAAGATAGAAAATAGTCACCCATTGAATATAATGGAGCGCGTCCCCACGCTCTCAATGGCATCTTGTCATCATGTCTCTGAATGCGGGAGCAGAGCATTGGTGGCTGAAAAAAAAATTGGAAGTCCTTCGGACCTGGTATTGAGAAGTTTATGAGTGAAATAACTTTTAAATCAGCACACAGATCTTGGGGATACTATTCTTATGGGGAACCTTTGGTGGCAAAGCACCTATACAGATGGTGCAGGTCCTCATTGCACTATACCCCAGTCCTAGTGACCTGTCTTGTAGAGCACAAAAAGACTTATCTAAAATAGTGCAGACTGCTGCATAAAATAAATTTGGGAGACCCTCTAATGAGCCACGGCCCACAATGGACTTCCTGGGTTTTATGGTTCCACCACCCCAGAGGGCGTTACAGAGTCTATGGTGACTTCTGTCAGATTGTTGAAAGTTTCAGAGGCAATTAATGCTCTATTCTCTAAAATAGCTCTAGGCACAGATAGCCTAACACCAGAATTTTATAAAACCTTTTCAGAATAACTGCCACCAGTTTTGGTGTCTCTCTTAATTACAAGTTGCAGATAAGGTTGGTCATAAAGTCTATGAATAAGGCCAGTATTATTTATCTGTTCAAATAAGGTGATGGTTAACAGTATCTTCAAATGGAGACCTTTGAGCCTGCTGAACAATTATACAAAAACATTATCCTGTATATTAACTAATAGATTAGCAAAAGCGGCAGGATTTGTAATTTTTACTTCTCAAACATGCAATTTCTAGATCAACATTTAATAATCGTATCACGATTCTGGAAGTAATACAGATTGGGGCCTCGGGATGGGTCAGAATGCTTCTCCTGGCACAAGACAAGGAGAAGGCCTTTGACTGGATCATACATCAATACTTATTCTTTGTCGTTAAAAAATATGGAATACCAGATACATTTGTATCATGGATAAATACTATTTAAAAACTGACAACATTACACTGTACCACCTACTGTCAACAAATGGTGTATGTCTTGTACACTGATCAAATATTCTGTACCCCTGTTCTTATGTACTGCTTAGCACTCCTTGTATACCACTATGTATGCCTTATATCTGTACTCCTGTAAGTAAGTATTGTTTAACGTTCCTGTAACCCACTATGTATGCCTTATATCTGTACTCCTGTAAATAAGTATTGTTTAACGTCCCTGTAACCCACTATGAATGCCTAATTCTGAAACTAACTCCATGTCATTCCTGAAAAAGGGACCTTCAGGGCTCACTGGGCCTACCCAGTCACCAAAATTGAATAAATAAATAAATTACTATCTAAAGTAAATGGGCATATAGGAAGTAAAATAAGGGTACAGAGGGGGAAGGGTTTAAGCAGGGCAGGCCATCAAGCCCCTCTGTTTTACACCTTTGCATTACACCTATTGTTACACATGATTCAGAATCACACTGATATACAGGGTACAACATTCCTTGGGGGTGCCCTACCATTAAAATATTTAGCTTATGTAGAGGATGTAAACGTCATCATGATAAGAATGACAGGCTCTGGCACTGCTATGCCCCAGGTTTTGGAAACCTTTTCTGAAGTATCAGGTGTCACAAACTCACTCAGCCAGTCAGCCCTCTACTCCCAAAGTGCCAACCTCTGAGCGTATGATTTGTGAACAGTGAACAGAACAAGGTAACCCTCTTGACTGTTTTGTGGGTTCAAGTCACCTTAGTCTCAAGTTCTGGAGGGATTCAAACTGATAGCCTCTTGTTAGCGTACACAATTATCAGGCTTAGATAATTTTGTCTTTGGGTGCCAGATATCTTTGCCTATGGGCACCCAACCAGGTCTACAAAATGAACCCTTATAGCCCTATGCAAGACTTTAGAGAACTGTCCATTTCCCAGTCTGGTATAACAATAAGCTTGTACGCAGGGTTAACTGTAACCTTTAAAAGCTCCACTTAAATAAAAAGAAATGTCAAGGCACTCCAGGCAGTTTCCGTTGTAAAATATATCTTTACTTTAAAATAGGAAAATAGAACAATAAATACAGAACAAATATCCCAAACACATACAATCTTTAAAACAAAACAGGGTTTTAAAGTACAAACTAAGCTCTCTTATCCACATAATACTTCTCTCCTACAGTGCTGATGTTGTCCTTCTCTCTCAGTCAGAAAGAAAATAATAATGTGTCTCTCTAAGGCTTGCTCAGTTGGATAAAAGCAGTCCTGAGCCAGCCTCCTCTTGGAGGTCATTAAACTCCACCTTGGAGTATTAAAAGTTATATTTTACAGCACAGGATGTCCCAACAAGATTTAAAAAAAATTAGTGACATACTCAATTTCCTCTCCTCAGGTTAACTGGTCAGAACTGTTTTTTTTTTCTGCCACATGTACACACACACACACACACACAAACACACACAGTTTCTGTGATGTCCTTCCAAAGTATCCTGGGAATGTGTATTGGACCTTCCAGATTAATCTGTATCCTTGTTGTCTACACATCAAAGATCTTTCTGATGTAATTCAAGGGCTCCCTGTGACACCCCTCCCAACACAGGTTCTTCCTGGCAACTATTGCAAGTCAAAGGATCTCCCTGAGGGCATTATAAAGTGGATACTTTGGTTCCTGCCTTCAAAGAAAATTTAACAAAGAAATTGCATTTTAAATAGCTGCAGATTTATCTATGTCCTGTTCTTTGAACTTATCCCCTTTTTTTTGGATGTGTCAGTTCAGCAAGAATGTGGGTCTTCTGTCTGCCCTTCCCTTACATAAATTATGTGTAATAGAAAAAAAAATGATACATGGATCAGAATCAGTGGTCCAAGTGTGACAATTCCTTCCCACCTAGACTGAATTTGGGGGATCTATCCCCTACATGGGATGAGCTTCCCAAATCAGTTCATTCCTCATACACACGGGACAAACCATCTGAGTTCTGATTCTTGGCTCCGGCCGTATGTGTGATTTTCACATCATACCTTTGTAAAGCAAGACTCCATCTGAGCAGTCTGCCATTGTTTTTCCCCATCCACATCAGCCAAACCAAGGGGTTGTGGTCAGTCTGCACCACAAAAGGTTGCCCATACAAGTATGGCTCCAACTTCTTTAGGGCCCACACTATGGCAAGACACTCCTTTTCCACAGTGGAGTACGCTTGCTCCATGGGAAGCAGATTTTTACTCAGATAGGTAATGGGGTGGTCCCTCCCTTCGCTGGATGTCTGACTTAGTACTGCCCCAATACCTATATCTGAGGCGTCCGTCTGAACTATAAATGTTTTGCTATAGTCCAGACTTGTCAAAACAGGAGCACTGCAGAGTGCTTCCTTCAGTTTGGTAAAGGCTTCCTCACAGACTGGGCCCCAGGTGATTTTCCTTGGCATTTCTTTCTTTGTCAGGTCAGATGGGGAGCAGCCAGGGCACTGTAATTAGGTACAAACTTTCTGTAGTACCCTGCTATCACTAGAAAGCTCCTGACCCACTTCTGGGTTTCTGGTCTGGGCCACACCTGGATCACCTCTATCTTTATTTGGCTAGGACGGAGCTGTCCTTGGCCTACCACATACCCGAGGTATGCCACTTCCCCCATGGCCACCTGGCACTTCTCAGCTTTGAAAGTGAGCCCGGCCCTCTGTATTCTTCCCAGCACTTCCCTAAGGTGTGAAAGGTGTTCCTCCCAGCTGGTACTGAAGATGACAGTGTCATCCAGGTATGCCACGGCGTACTCCTCAGCACCATTTAACACCTGGTTCACCAACCTTTGGAAAGTGGCCAGGGTGTTCTTCATTCCGAAAGGCATTACTATGAACTCAAATAAGCCTATCAGAGTGAGGAAGGCTGACCTCTCCCTTACTCTGTCTATCAACCCTACCTGCTAATACCCCTTTGTCAGGTCAATGGTCATAAGGTAGGTCGCCCCTCCCAACTTGTCCAGGAGTTCATCCATCCGGGGCATCGGGTGGGCATCTGACATTGTGACTGCATTCAGTCCAGGATAGTCTACACAGAAACGAGTCAAGCCATCTGGCTTGGGTACAAGGACTATGGGTCAGGCCCAGGGACTGTGGGATCTCTGGATTACCCCTAAATCCAGCATCTCCTCCGCTTCCCTCCTAATGTCCTTTTGGACAGCCTCTGACAACCAATATGCTGTCTGCTGTATGGGCGTGTGTGTCCCTGTCTCCACATCATGTGTTGCTAAGGGGTTTAGTCCAGGCTTGGCGCTAAACAAGGGGGCAAAGTCTGCTAAAACCTCCCTTATTTCCTGGATCTGGCCTGGGGTCAGCTGGGGAGACAATTTTACTGCCTCCACAGAGGACTCTCACTTACTTTCCTCCAGCAAGTCCAGAAGGGGGACTCCTTCATCCGTCCCCTCCCCATGACTACAAACTGCGAACACCATATCAGCCCTATTTGCATATGGCTTCATCATGTTGACATGGTACATCCTTTCTGTCTGTCTACGGTCAGGAAACTCCACAATTTGTTTACGTCATTTACCTTCCTGACCACTTTGTACAGTCCTACCCACTCATCTTTTAGCTTGTCCTTCCAGACCGGAAGAAGGACCATGACTTCCTGACCCACCATGTACGAGCGAGCCCTGGCTCTGCAGTCGTACCATACTTTTTGTTTCTGTTGGGCAGCTGTCAGGTTGCTCTGGGCTGTCCCCAAAAGCTCCTTCAGTCTTTCCCAAACCTTAGGATGTAATCCACAATAGGAGTTCCCTGGGTTGCGTGCTTGCCTTCTGAGTCCTCCCGGATCAAGTCTAAGGGCCAATGTACCCGGCATCCATACAGGAGTTTGAAGGGGGAACATCCTGTCGACTCTTGGGGCACCTCCCTGTATGTGAACAACAGGTGGGGAAGGTATTTCTCACAGTCCCTTCCATGTTGTTCAGCAAACGCCCAGAGCAGTGACATTAGGGTACCATTAAATCATTCCACAAGTCCATTGGCTTGTGGGTGATACAGTGTCATGCATCTCTGCACCACCCCACACTTCTTCCATAAACATTTCATTAGGTCCGACATGAAGGAACCTTCTCAATTGGTGATTACCTCCTGTAGAAACCCAACAAGGGAGAAAATCTCAAGTAAGGCATCTGCCACTTTGTCTGTCCTCAGCGAGGATAGGGTGACTGCCTCGGGGTACGGAGTGGCATAATCCATCACAGTCAGGATGAATCTCTTCCCTGAGGAGCTGAGGGTGTTTAAATGCCCCCAAAATATCCATTCCCACCCTCTAGAGTGGCTCCTGTACTACAGGCAATGGAATCAGGGTGGCTTGAGTTTTCTTGCCCACCTTCCCTACTTCTTGGCACCAGTGACAAGATCTGCAATACTCCTTTACCTGCTGGATGAAGTTAGGCCAGTAGAAATTCTGGGTCAACTGCTGTATTGTGCGTGTGATTCCCAGATGAACAGACAAGGGAATATCATGGTCAACCTTTAGCAACTGCTCACGATATCCCTGGGGAACGACAAGTTACCTGCCTAGCATCCTTCCCTTGGTCTGTACTGCCTGTGTATACATAAGTCCATCTTCCCAATAAACCTTATGTCTGCTGTCACCTCTCTGTACACCATCCGAGTCTGCCCAAGCCCTCAGCTTCTCTAAACTAGGGTCACTCCTCTCAGCAGCTGCGAACCACTCACACCTTCCCAAGGCATGGGACAGGTCCCCTTCAGTTGCTAAACTAGGATCCCTAGCACTAGCATCAGGGCCCTCAGGATCACTGTCAATCCCAACCCTCTGACAAGAGGTCACTCGTCCCTCTTTGGAGTAACCCTCAGTAGCTATGTGTTTAGTTGCTACTAGGGAAATTTCTAACCTCTTTTTATCAGTCTCCCCCTCTGGAGACACAGGCTGGGGAACCAGCCTCTCAGTATCTTACCCAATGGCTTCTGGGGGCTCAGGGAACTACAATTTTCCCTAGCCACTTGGCTATGGGTAACTACACATACCACCCCCTGCTGGAGATTGTTACTCAGGATCACATCCACTGCTAATGTGTTGGCTACAGCCACCTGTTGCACAGTTTCCCCTGTTTCACTCCAGTCCAGGAGAACACTAGTGAGTGGCAATGTTTTCTCTTCACCAGTAAACCCTTGTACAGTTAGGTATTTATTGGGTATAAGTTGACCAGGCTGTACCAGATCCCCCTGTACCAATGTCAGGGATGCCCCTGTGTCCCTTGACCCCTGCTTCTGTACACCATTAACTATGACTGGGTGCATGTGTTCCCTCATGTTCACTGGCATGCTCTCAGGGATGCACAAACAACCCACTTCTTTTCTAGAACCCTGTTATGTATTATGGCTCGCCTTCTTGGGGCACTGTCTGGCAATATGCCCAGTTTCCTTATACAGCCAACAGGCATTTCTTACTTCAGAAAAATCAAATAATTGAAACCTGGGGCTAACTGGTTTCAGTGGAGGCAGTGAGGGTTTTAGCTGCCCTGAAGGTGTGCTTTTCCCTTTCTGCACTGTCACACCTACCCCATTCATTCTCAAAGCAGGTCTGCTCTTGGCATAACGGTCTGAGAGTTCAGCAGCCTCTTGCACTGTTTTTGGATCTCAGTCCTCTAGCCAGGTTTTTAGCTCTGCTGGGCATGCCCAATAAAACTGTTCTAATAAAATCACATTTTCAATTTTATCAACAGAGTCTGCCTCAATTCCTTCCCACCAACATTTTAAAAGCTGACATTGTTACGTGACTAGCTCCTCACAGCTCATATCAGGGCTTCTCCTGAGCTTATGGAATTTAGCTCTGTATGATTCAGCAGTTAATTCAAACTTTTTTAACAGTGCCGGTTTTAACTTGCTGTAATCGTCAGTGTCCTCATTGTTCATTTGACCCAATGCATCCCAAACTTTCCCGGTAAGTAGCAGGGATAGCTGGAAGCTCCAGGACTCTCTAGGAATTTTAGCCTGAATACAAACTTTTTCAAAAGAATTTAAAAAGGCATCCATGTCCTCCCCATCCTTAAATTCAGCTATTAATTTGGAGTTCAATTTGTAACCCAGTCCTGCAGTCCCAGTTAAACCCAAGCCACTTACCTGCTCTGGTACCACTGGTTGGAGTCATAGCTTCTCCAGTTCATGTTGCCACTGGCGCTCCTCTCCTCTCTCTCTCCTCTGCCTCTGCCTCTCTGAATTCTCACCATCTCCTCTTCTCTGCAGCTCGCTGGCACTCACGCTCCTCACGGTCTGCTGCTCTCTGTTCCATTTCTCTCCTCTCCTCTCCTGGGACTCCATCTCCATCCTGTGCAACTCAAGTTGCAACCTGAGAACTTCCGGATTCAGGATACTGGTGACTTTTCCCTGCTGCTGTGCCCCTTCACTGACAGTGGCCCTGCTGTCCTCCTCATTGGCTCGAGACCCCTCACTGGCTGCTAGCCCTTCCATACTTGAGGTTTGGTTCCTTTCAGTCACAGTCTGTGACTCACTGCTCTGGGCATCTGCTACCATCAGGGCCTCTATGAGGTTCTGCTTACTGGCTTTCACCGCAAATGGGACTCCCCTGTCCCCGCACAACTGCTTTAAGAAATCTACAGTGTGCCTGCTGTAGTCGGAAGTCATTTTCTTCTTCCCTCACTACTAATACTATTCTGACTGGCACTTCAGAAAAAAAAACAAAATGGGTGGGAACTTAACTGTAAGTCAAGGGATATAGTTCTGTTCCCTTTTGAAATAACACACTATCTTTTTTTTTCAAGAGAGCTAAATAGTCTCAAGCTGACACACAGAACAATGAAGCTTATATCACCAAACTTTTTATGCCACCGCTGCCAAACAATTTGTCACAAATTCGCTCAGCCAGTCAGCCTTCTACTCCCAAAGTGCCAGCCTCTGAGCATATGATTTGTGAACAGAACAAGGTAACCCTCTTGCCTGTTTTGTGGGTTCAAGTTACCTTAGTCTCAAGTTCTGGAGGGATTCAAACTGATAACTGGGTACATTAACAAGAGGTTATCAGGCTCAGATAATTCTGTCTTCGGAGGGCCAGATATATTTGCCTATGTGCACCCAACCAGGTCTACAAAATAAACCCTTAGATCCCTATGCAAGACTTTAGAGAACTCTATCCATTTACCCGTTTGGTATATCAGTAAGCCCATACACAGTGTTAACTGTAACCTTTAAAAGCTCCACATAAATAAAAAGAAATGTCAAGGCACTCCAGGCAGTTTCTGTTGTAAAATATATCTTTACTTTAAAATATCCAAAACAGAACAATAAATACAGGACAAATATCCCAAACACATACAATCTTAAAATCAAAACAGGGTTTTAAAGTACAAACTAAGCTCTCTTAGCCACATAATACTTCTCTCCTACAGTGCTGATGTTGTCCTTCTCTCTCAGTCAGAAAGAAAATAATAATGTGTCTCTCTAAGGCTTGCTGAGTTGGATAAAAGCAGTCCTGAGCCAGCCTCCTCTCGGAGGTCATTAAACTCCACCTTGGAGTATTAAAAGTTATATTTTACAGCACAGGATGTCCCAACAAGATTTAAAAAAAATTAGTGACATACTCAATTTCCTCTCCTCAGGTTAACTGGTCAGAACTGGTTTTTGTTCTGCCACACATACACACACACAAACACACACAGTTTCTGTGATGTCCTTCCAAAGCATCCTGGGAATGTGTATTGGACCTTCCAGATTCACCTGTATCCTTGTTATCTACACATCAAAGATCTTTCTGATGTAATTCAAGGGCTCTTTGTGACATCCCTCCCAACACAGGTTCTTCCTGGCAACTATTGCAAATCAAAGGATCTCCCTGAGGGCATTATAAAGTGGATACTTTGGTTCCTGCCTTCAAAGAAAATTTAACAAAGAAATTGCATTTTAAATAGCTGAAGATTTAGCTATGTCCTGTTATTTGAACTTATCCCTTTTTTTTTTGGATGTCAGTTCAGCAAGACTATGGGTCTTCTGACTGCCCTTCCCTTACACAAATTATGTGTAATATAAAAAAAATTGATACATGGATCAGAATCAGTGGTCTAAGTGTGACATCAGGTACCAGAATAAACTTAAACAGGAGTAAAGCTTTGTGTGTTGCATCAGTGGCTGAGGACCATCAGATTACAGAAATTGCAGGAGTTCCAGTTGTAGACTGTGAAGGTATAGATAACTGGGAACTTCATATTAACAAAACCTTTGCTCAAATCGCAGTACAGAAAAGCAATGTTTTAGCTAAGGAAAAAAAAGAGTAAGCTTAATAAAAACCCTGCTAACCCCACAATTTCTGCATTTGAACTCGGTCTTTCCACCGCCAAAAGAGTGTGAAAACTAAGCTGCCTAGCCTGTTCTTTCAAGGTCTTTGGGGCAGCAGCTAAACCCCATTAAGAGAGAAGTCACATACAGACCAGTTTCTAAGGGAGGTGTGGGAATGGTACGCCCACTTGTTTTCTTCCTTACTGTCTTTTTTTACATGCATTTGGCCCCCATCTTGAGACACTCATAAAAAACTTGAGCATTCCTGATCCTAGAATGGATTTCATCTTTTCTCCCAAGCTGAGGCCAAGGCACATTAAGACTTCCAGGAGTAGAGATGACTCAATATATTCCAGGTTATTTAAGACACAGTCTAATTAATATTCGGACTTTGAATATTTCCCCAATTCAAGTATCCTCCCTTACCTGGAAAGCATTGTATAAGACTGTTTTTGATATAATTTGCTTTGAACCCATAACCTTTACAGAATGTTCCCCTCCGGACCATGCTTCAGCGCTAGCTGTATTGCAGGATAAAAGGGTGCCTGCAGCAATGTGGGACATCACATGGTTATGTATATATGGGAAGAGTAGGGGTTAAAACTTTCTTAAGCACAAAGCTGTAGAAGAAAGTATGTGTTTATGACCAACCTGCTCAGCATATCTTGAAACACAGGAATAGTTTTTATTTGACCGTCCATTTTCCAAAGACTTTTGGACAACTTTAGCTGTGCTACAGAAAGCACCTAGAATTGCACAGTCGGACTATAAAAGTGTAGTTCTGGGAATATATCGCTCCCACTGGAAGGCTTTCCATATAAGCACACTGAGGGTTTTATTTGCAACATTTAAACATCACGTCTGGCAGGCCCCTTGTGCTTTGCCCCCTACAAGACAAATATATTTCTCAATTAGATGTAGGGAATCAGGTTATGAACACGTTGAGCAGAATGTATTACATAAGAAAACCTCATAAATGGAAATGATTTTCAGCATTACTGGGGTGCGTGTTCATGGGTCCCAAAAAGTGAAAGTTAATTAGAGTGTAAATCTCCAGCTATCTAACTCGAAACACAAAGTCCTTATACTGTGTGGCCACTGACTGTAGATCTTGTCTCTGCTCTGAACTAACACTTCATTATGATCTGTATAAGGAAAGAGTATTATTTGCTTTCTTTTATATTCTATGTTTTTGACAGTTCGTGTTTGTATTTTGCTTTTTTTTTTTTCTGTACAATTAAACTCCCCTACTCTTCATCAATAAGTGCTGTGGGATTGTTTACTTCCACCTGCACAGTGACCAGAGAGGAGCAGAGGTATCTCAGTTTAAAGAGCTGCCAATGCTTCCTGGAGGTCTTTTAAAAAACATAATATTTGCACACAGTTCAGCTTGTATTTCACATTATCTCTGTATTTCTCCTCCCCTTTCTTTATTACTGAGGATGTATGCATGAAAACAGTATCTTTGTTTATCGAGAGTTCATCAGTTCCTCCAGCGTATTCCATACCTGATAACATAATGCTCTGCTTGTGCCACCACAGTTATTTCCATGGCAACAGACTGATGTCACAGCAGAGGGTTATGACTTCAAATTGGGAATAAACTTTAAGAGAAAGTGAACTCTAAGAGATAAAGATCCAGGTTTTGTGCAAATTTCCTCAGTAATATAAAAGGGGAGGTGAAATCATCTTAGATTTTCCACAGCTTTCCCAGAAACATCAGTGGCTCTTTAATATCTCATTCAAAGTATGGCATCTTAACAGTATGCACCCCCCCCATACTGTAGTACAGTGTCAGTTATGGGCATTATTACCCCAAGTACCTGGTGTGGGTCTAGAACCCAGGAACTTCCAGTCTTCCAGCCCCAGAGGTGAGTGCGCTACCTATTAATCCACTAATGTGTATTAACCTCATGTGTAAGCTAATGGATATTTTCACCAGATTGTAACTGTTCATGCATTCGCAAAGTCCCTACAAACCATAAAGAAGTCTTTTCTATAGTCTAATGTCTACAGAACAGGAATGTTATACGAGAGGGCATTTACCAGTCTGTGAAGGATTGGAGAATTCATTGTTTCATTACTTAACAGTTCCAGAACCAGGTGACTTCAGCTGAGCAGAAGCCTACAATAACATTTTCAGTGCAGGACTTCCAGGCAATTGATGCCGCCCAGTTCCAGAACTGCTAATTAAAAACGGATATTGAGTGGGAAAATTGATAATTTAAAAAGGGACCCTAAATAAGAGAAAATATGATAATTTCAAAACAAACAAAAAAAACAGACTTTAAATATGCTCCAAATGGCAAAACTGTAACCAGTAGGTTCTAGGTTGGCGTTACCATTACAGGGACTGCGCAAGATGATTGTATTGAATTTTATGTCAACTGCATATGAGCATCTGTACTATAACTGCACTGCCACAAGAATGGCAATACCTTAAGTGGCCTGTTACTGGATAAAAAAATTAAAATATTATAATGTTCATGTATAATATTTCAATAAGCAGACTTGCAAATTATTATTTTTTTATTCTGAAATGCACGGAGGCCAATAGGAAGTACAGGAAGTACAAAACAGTATCACACAATGTTCATTTATTACAATAACTGAAGCAATCAGGAGGGGACAGAAAGTCATCATTATCATCATCATCATCATCACAACCACATAATACAGAGCATCCCAGACGTTTATAATAACACAGACTATAAATAACATTATACAATAGCAAGAAAAAATCCTGGTCTCTGATTGGTCAGTCTTGGGCTGGCCCCGTGTTGTTACCCCAGTAAAACATCATGGGTCTAGTCTCAGCTTCACTGTGAACCTGGAGATGATTTTTTGCTTTTATGATGTGCTGATGATGAGCTTGATTGTTTCATCTTATTTTAAAAAACAAAAATATTTTTCCATACAAAAACATCTTTAAAATGATTTTTTTTATTCTGTATAACAACAAGCCATTGTATAATAGCAATAATGCCCTCCAGAGTGTGTGTAGTTTGAGATAACGTCACACCTCAGTTATTGGATGCACTCGGCCCGCAGCCTCATGCCCAACCACCTGAGGTGTGACGTTATCCCAGCACGACACACACCCTGTTGGGCATTATTGCTTAATTACCATCTGTTACAAATTAAGAATGATTCTAACAAACTTTTGCTCCATGCCTTTCAGTAAGGAAAATAACTTGATTTTTGTATTCGACCTTTGATACAAACAGATTTACAAATCCATATCCCTTCCAAGCATAATTCACACAGCACTTGTATAAATCCCTTCCTGGCCCTTCTGAAAATCCCTTCCTGTCCCTTCTGAAAATCCCTTCCTGGCCTACACCAGGAGCTGCAATGGGCCAAGCTGCCTAAACCTGGGGCAATGAAGTGACTTTTTATTGCTGCCTTCCCTGGCCCAGTATAAAAGAAATCTTTTCTCACTGTAGACCTTCTGTTTTGTTTTGCTGCATTATTTTTATACATTTATTATTAATTGACTGTGTGTTGTTTTTTAATTTACATTTATTTGATATAACTAAGGCCCATAGATTTTGAAGAGTGCACCAAATACAATTACTACCTACCTAGCATCGTGCTAGAAAATGAACAGGAAGACATTATGTAAATGATGGGTGAGTGTGGTATACAAGGAAATAAACCCACTGAGAGGGCTAACTAGATCATAAGGGCATGAGCCCAAAAGGATGTGTTGTTTTATGACCTGGTTAGCCCCCTCCTCAGGTTTATTTCTGAGTGCAGCAGACGTTCCCGTGTTTTATTCTATATAATACATTTGGATGGTTTTCGTTAGTCCTTATCACGATTGTGCAGCCAGGGAAAGAGTATACAGGTAAATAACTGCTAACCACTTCTATGGGGAAACGTTCCATGCATGTAATAGTTATATATGTATATATATATATATATATATATATATATATATATATATATAGCCATGCACACACATACAGTACACTAAGAGATGCTGACATTACCGTGCATCTCAACTAGACAGCCCAACGTCTGATGAGAAGGTTTAATTCAGAATATATTTCATGAATGGATCAGGTCTGTTCAGATTACTACACTGCTCTGTTTATTTACCCAGGACTGTGCAGCTGAGATTTAACTGCAGATCCTACATTACATGATGCGTGCTTTTCCAGTAATTTGATTTATATGGGGCACATTGCTTGGCGCCCTCCATCCACTGAGAGGGTGGCCCCAGTAATAAAAGATGCAGCCTCAGAGGCCAAGAATGCGACTGTCTGTGCCACTTCATCAGGTGTGCCTACTCTCCCCAGTGCATGATTCTTCTTGTTGTCTTCAAAATACTAGAGAGACACAAAAGTTATCAATTAAAAAAAAGTAAAATACCACAGGGACATACAGTAGGAAATGCTACATGAATAAAGATCATAGTTTATTGCATTTATCTCCTATCATAAAGGCTGTCATAGCAGTCAATATATTGTGAAATACCTGTAGAACATTGTTTGATGTGAATTGTTACATTATATGAAAATTAGTAGTTGGGGGGAGGATTTCTGAGACAGGAGACTCTTCAAGGGTGATGGACTTCACCTGACAAGAGAGGGGGCTAGCACACTAGGGCAGAGGATTGAAATCTACATCAGATACTTAAACTGACTGTGGGGGAGTCCAGTCTAGGGGATCCATGGTGGATTGTTAGCAGAAGGAGATCCTAGACAGAACTCCCCCACACACAGGGGACAGTAACTGCAAAGAGGGTGCAGGGAATACAGTAGGGTTTACAAGACTAAGGGGAGGAATACCATTGAGGAGGAAAGTGAAAGGTACAAGCACAAACAAGGAGGGAAAAACTGTGAAAACCAAAGAACAGCAGCAGAGTTAGAGCACAGTTCAAATGGAGGGGGTTATACCTTAATGCTAGGAGCCTTGGTGGCAATAAACTCCGTGAACTTCAGGTGCTGATGGCTGACACTGAAGTGGACCTGGTGGTGGTCACAGAAATGTGGGACACAGATAAAAATGACTGGGAGAGGACAGTACCTGGGTATTTACTGTTCAGGAGGGATAGAAGAACTGGTGATGGGAGCAGTTGCCTTTTTGTCAAGGAGGGCACTGAAGTGGGAGAAGATGGAAGTATTAGGGGTAGCAGTGGGGAGGATGAGTCAGTATGTGTGCAACTTACAGCAGTCTCAAACAGGGAAGTGCACTTAGGAGTGATCTATAGGCCTCCAGGACAAGGGGAGGAAAGAGACAGAGAACTCGAGGGGAACATAAAAGAGGCAACAAAAGGGGAAATACTGAAGTCAGGTGACCAGAACCTGCCTGATGTCAACTAGTAGGTCCTGGTGGCCAAAACGAGACAGGAGTCAGACATTACTGGACACATTCCAAGACTGTCTACTGGCGCAGCTTGTTAAGGAACCTACCAGGCAGAATACAATCCTTGATGTGGTGCTCACCAACTCAGAGATGGTGGGTGCTGTGGGAGTAGGGGAGCCGCTAGGGAACAGTGACCACAACAACATGTGGTTTGAATTTACCCTCGGGGCCGGCAACCCACAATCAAAAAACAAACTTCTTGACGTCAGAAGGGGGACTTCGATAGGTTGAGGGAACTGGTCAGGAATAAGTTAATAGGGGGGAGGACATAATGGGGATAGAAGAGAGATGGAGGGCAATAAATGTAGCCATCTTGAGGCATCAAAGGCAAGCACAAGAAAAGTATCTGAAAAAAACAGTTTAAGAGACCACCACGGTTCTCAGCTAGAGTAAGGAAAGCGGTTAGGGCCAAAAAAGAAGGCCTTCTATAATTACAAGGAAATGCAGGAGGCAGAAAGGGAGGATTATCTACAGAAAAATAGGGAGGCAAAGAGGGTCGTTAAGCAGCCAAACGTGGACATGGTGCCAAGTATCACGGAGGGGGTTAAGAACGGAGAAAATGTTTATATATATATACAGTATATCATTGAAAAAAGGAAAAAAAGGGGGGCATCGCATGGCTAGTTGAAGGCAGTAACATAGAAACATAGAAACACAGACTTTGATGACAGATAAGGACCGCTTGGCCCACCTCGTCTGCCCATTTCCCTACCTACTGGATAAGCTGCAGATCCTAGTTAACCAACAGCCTATTTCTTCCTATCCCCCACAAGAATTGCCTTATGTCTGTCCCATGCATTCTTGAATTCTCCCACAGTTTTAGACCCCACAGCCTTCTCAGGAAGGTGGTAGGGTGATATAGGAGGATGAGCAAAATGCCACTGCCCTGAATTACTACTTTTGCTCAGTATTCACTAAGGCGAACTGCAGTTCCATGCCAGAAAGTGGCATCAAACCAGCCACTAAGGGAGTCCCAGAAATGCGGCAGCAAATATTTACTAGCAAGAGGGTCTTGAAAAGGCTAGCTGCTCTTAAGATAGATAAGGACCAGATCAGTTGCATCCAAGGATACTTAAGGAATTAGCAGCAGAACTGGCTGAACCACTAGCTAGGCTGTTCAACAGCTCACTTAGGTCTGGAGAAGTTCCAAGGGATTGGAAAATGTCAGACATTGTACCAATTCATGGGGGAAGGAAGCAACCTGGGAACTACAGGACTGTCAGTCTGACCTCCAACATGGGGAAGCTGATGGAATCACTAATCAAAGAGGACTCTGTGGACTACCTAGAGAGCAACAAGCTCCAGGATAGTAAACAGCAAGGTTTTGTAGCAGTAAGGTCTTGTCAGACTAACCTGACCAAGGAAGTAGGCAAGAGCCACACTGTGGATCTCTTGTGCTTTGACTTCAGCAAGGCTTCTGATTCAGCACCACTCAAAAAGTTGCTAAAAAAGATGGAAGACCTTGGTGTTGCTAAAACCGCAGTGAACTGGGTGGGTAGTTGGCTAGAGGGGAGGCAGCAGTGGGTGGTGATCAACAGGGTTAAATCAGAGGAAAGGGAGGTTATAAGCAGGATTCCACAGGGATCTGTCCTGGGTCCAGTCCTCTTCAACATGTTCCTTAGTGACATTGGTGAGGGAATCATGGGCAGGCTGTGTTTCTTTGCAGATGACACAAAACTATGTGGGAGGGGGGATAGTGATAAGGGAATAAGGGATGTGCAGAGGGACCTACAAAAACTAGAGTGGTGGTCAAAGGTCTAGCAGTTAAAATGCAATGCCAAAAACTGCCAAGGTAATGCATTTAGGGAAAGGGAACCCCAAGACGGAGTACTGGATTGGTGGAGTGAGACTTAGCATACAGAAGAAGAAGAATGAAATCTAGGAGTTATCATCAGTAACCTCCTTAAACAAATGAGCCAGTGCAACAAGGCCTACAGCAAGACTAACAGGATGCTGCGAAGAATCGGGAGGGGTATTGATAGAAGAAAAGAGGTAATAACTCCCTCTACAGATCCCTGGTGAGGTCTCACCTGGAGTACTGCATCTAGTTCTGGAGCCCTCACCTCAGAAAGGACAGGAAGAGGCAGGAAACAGTGCAGTGCAAAGTAACAAAAATGATTCAGGACCAGCACGGCAGATCCTATGAGAAGCGCCTCAAGGCACTAAATATGTATTCACTGAAAATCAGAAAGGAGAGGGGAGATGCGATAGAGACCTTCAAGTCCCTTAAATGAATTAACAAGGTAAACTGGGGGGAATTATTTATCCTGAATACCAACTTGAGGTCACATTGTCACTAGGTGAAATTAACAAGAAGGAGGTG
The DNA here is from genome assembly GCA_016271365.2 of Neoceratodus forsteri. Taxonomy (NCBI): domain Eukaryota; kingdom Metazoa; phylum Chordata; order Ceratodontiformes; family Ceratodontidae; genus Neoceratodus; species Neoceratodus forsteri. Next base: position 37,318,270 of record JADMNL010000029.1, on the reverse strand, counting down.
CACGAGCGATGTGAGGAAGTACTTCTTTATGGAAAGGGTGGTGGAAGCTTGTAACAGTCTGCTGGCTGAGGTAGCAGGTGGAAACACAGTCGGAGGATTCAAGCAGGCGTGAGATAGAATAAAGGGAATAGTGGTTGCCTGGAGCAACAAGACCAGGGAGGAGAATGGGGATAGGATGGGGGGGGGGGTTAGTACCCTAGGGGAACAACAGGTTCATGGGAAGGTTCTGTGATTATAGGGAATATGGACAGTCTGGATGGTCCTTTGATCCTCTTCTGCTACCATTGTCTATGTTTCTATGTTTCTAGTGCTATGGAGAGGAAAACCATCAGTGGCAGAAACCTCTTTGATCCTGAGATCAACTGATCTGCCAGGGTATGCCCCCAGGATGCCAACACTATTACGGTGAAAATATCAATTTCAACAACATTGACGCTTTCACTGTAATAGACCGCCTGAGACCCAGCACTCTCTCTCTCTCTCTCTCTCTCTTCCTTCACCCTCTCCCTGATCAAACTTCGACTTGGAGTTGGAATCCTAAAGATTGGGGGGCTCGGGAGGCAAAGCCTCCCCCCCAACTGAAAAAACAGCCATGGTCTCCATTCAGATTTATGTCAACCACAAGTTGAGGTTAGTGTGGTGGTGGTGGTCGACAACTTAGTTGTCGAGCCGGCATAGTAGAGCCATCTGCCAGCTATAGTAAGAGTAAAAAAATGTCTTCCTATTATTCCACTTTTAATTCCAGACTCCTGTAAACTGGTGTTCCAGTCCATTAAAATATGTGAAACAGCAACAAACCCAGCACCTGTCAGTAGGGCCCTCCACTAAGCCAACCTTCCACTCTGACCACTCTCTGCTTCCTACCTGCTGGTCAATTTGCTGACCATCTGCTACACACTAAGTAGACTCCATACTGTGCTACTAGTGTCAAAGTCTTGCTGACATCTAGACAGGCTACCTGCACCACCCAGTCACCTCCCTAATTACTACCTTGAAGAAGGCAATCAGTTAGGTTTGCCAGGATCTACCTTGTGTGTCCCATGTTGTGCTTTAGAGAACAGCCCATTTTCATCCACGTGCTGAACCACTGCATTCTTTATAATGGACTCAAACACTTTTCCAAGCAAGGAGGTGAGGCTCCATAGGTCTATAGTTCATTAGTTACCTGGGTCTGGTCACGTCCCTTTCTTGAATGGGGGATGACGTTGGCTCTTTCAATCCTCTAGCACTCTCCCTGTCTCTAAGGGGTGCTGAATGATATCAGTGAGGGGACTGAGCCAGAACCCATTTCAACTCCACTATAACCCTCAAGTGGATACCATTCTGACCTTGGGATTTTCCAGGATTCACATCCTCCATGTTTGCTTACCAATTTCAGCATGATCTGCACCTCTCATATAACTTTCACCCCAGCTAGCAAAGTCCCTAGACTTCCTAACTGAATTATGACACGGGGTCATTACTGACTACCTCGAGCTGGGGAAGGGGGGGGTCCTGGGTGCACGGAACCCCCCACCACCACCACCTGTCAAAACCGTCTGCTATGGCTAAAAAAATACCAAAAAATCCTCTCTCTTAGCCCCCATGAGTCAGCCTAGCCAAAGGATTTCATTTTAATGTTCATTTTAATATTCACAATGATGAGCTAAGCAGCCACATCGGCACCAGTAAATAAGATCTTTAAATTGCCAGACAAGCAAGTGAGTCGGGAGGTGGGCATTGGCTTATGAATATTCATAATGAGCCCTGCCTCTGACCCACTGGGAACGGATGAGTAGCCTCAGATTCTGAGTCACATGACTGTAAACTGGGGTGGTCATGTGATTCAGCAGCTGAGACTAGTGCAGAGCACTACCAGCAATTTGGCGCATCAGTGTGGGGAGAGCCAGCATAGTGCTAGACCAGCTATTTTCAGCACTTGCAATAAAATAAACAAATCAACCAACCCAGCGGTCATCTGTCATTCCCATCTGCTGAGCTTGCAAAGGGTCTTGGTCAGTGGTGCACAGGGGCACTCAATGGTGCGGGGGCTGACTAAATTAAGCTCTCACGACACAAGCCCGTAAGCTGGATTAAATTTTAGCTTCAGATTCCTCTAGTCTGTGTGGGCTGTGGCAGCTTCGGTTTGCAAGCATAGTCGCTTTACAACTCCGGCAGTGGAAAAAGGTAAGCTCAGTAAAGTCACAGGATGTTTAAGAAAAAAAAAAGTTAAAAGGGGCTTTGGCACAAAAAATAAAATCAGTCACACAAGCAGTGAAAAAAAATAGCCATGTAGGTCTGCTGCCAGTTAATGAGGCCCTGGGAATAAAAAAAGTAATAAAGATAAGGAGGTTTGGAATAAAAAAAATTAAATCAGTACTGTCGAGCAGCAAAATACATTAGCCAAAATTGAAATATGTGGCATAGAGTAAGAGGGAATAAAGTCTTCCTCTGTCAGAGTCTCTGGGATGTTTTTCAAGTAACAGAGAAGATGACACTCTGGCATCGTATGCTTACACAATAGATTTCATCTGGACCAAGAACTTTTTTTTATTTAATACAAATAATAAATATATGGTGGACTTCCTAGAGAGTCCTAGAAAACTGTACCATGTTTCTTATATGTTTATCAGCATGCAAACTAACATAGAAAGTTGCTGGCAGATTAGGGCCACAATGTCCATCCAGTCTTCCCTTTTGTCCTACCTTTATTGGCGGCTGGTGACCCTACTTGATTATCAGCTTAGTCTTTCTTTCTTACCGCTGCGGTACTGTTATGCCTGTCCCAGGTATGTTTGAACTCCTCCCCCCCACAGTGCTTGCTCCAGCCACCTCCTGTGGCAGACAATTCCAATTGTTCACCACCTGCTCAATGAAAAATTACTTCCTCATGTTCCCCCTTAATTGTAGCCCTTTTCTCGTATCATTCAGCCTTGTTCTCGTATCCCTCCTATACTGGAAGATCTCCACCTGGACCTTATTAATGCCCCTAAGGTACCTGAAAGTTGATATTTCCCTGTTGTCCCTTCTTTCCTCCAGCCTATGGATGTTCAAGTCCCTTAGCCTCCCCTCATATGTCTTCTGTTGCAAGGCATGCACCATCTTAGTCACCCTTTTCTGAACCGCCTCCACCCCACCTATATCCTTTCGAAGATGTCTCCAGTACTGCACACATTATTCCAAGTGAGGGCTCACTAGTGTGTTCTACAGTGGCATCACCACCTCCCTTCTCCTGCTCGTAATACCCCTACCTGTGCATCCCAACATAGTACTGGCTCTCCCCACCACTTCGTACATTGTTTGGTCATCTTTAGGTCATCTGAGATGATGCTTAAATCTCTTTAATCCCTGGTAACCAACAGCAATTCTTCTCCCATTCTGTAGCTAATTGCTGGATTTTTACACCCCAGGTGCATAGTTTGCACTTTTTTGCATTTAATCTCAATTGCCACAGTTCAGACCACTTCTCCAGCTTTACCAGGTCCCTTCTCATTCTATCTACCATATCCAGGAGTGCCTACCCTGTTGCACATATTGGTGTCATTTGCAAATAGACACACCTTTCCTTTCAGCTCCCCTGCAATGTCTCTTATGAAAACATTAAAAAGGACTGCCCCAGGACTGAACCCTCAGTGGTACTCCACTGGTCACCTTTCTTTCCTCTGATTGGATCCCATTTACTACCACCTTCTGCTTCCTATTAATTAGTCAGTTCCTAACCCAGTTCACCACCTTTTGGCCCATCCCCAGACTGGCCAACTACTTGTTCATCAGTCTTCTGCGTGGTATGGTGTAAAAGGCCTTGCTGAAGTCAATGTAGGTGACATCCACTGCTCCCCCCGGTCACCACCTTGGTTATTCAGCCAAAAATCTGTAATTTTGATGTGCTTGATGGGACCTGCTGTAAACCCATGCTGCCTGGGATCTTGGGCTGCACTGTCATCTAGATGACCCACTACCCTCTCCTTAAGTAATACCTCCATAATCTTCCCCACCACTGAGGTGAGGCTTATCAGCCTATATTTTTCTGGCTCTTCTCTGCCTCCACTCTGTACAAAGGGACCACATGCATCCTTCTAGAGTCCTCTGGAACTACCCCAGTATCAAGGGAATCACTGAACTAGCCTCTATGGTATGCTTGTATGCTGGTTGCACAAATAATAGGCAGTTTATATTGTTTAAATATTTTTCATGCAATACTGTTTAGTATAGAAGCCTGACACAAACCATATTAAAATACTTAAACATATATAAAGTATCTGAGCATTATGTGTTTACTGTAAAGGGGATCATGCATGTAATGTAAAGAGAAAGGGAGGAAAACATTAAGAGAAACCATAGAACGTGAGCAATTAAAGGGGAAGCACATGCAGTGGGAGAGGTGGAACATAAAAGGCAAGGGAATAGCTGAACACAGAAATTAAATTTGGAGAAGTGAAAATTAACCAAAAATAACATGTGAAGGAACACCCTGAAAAACTGCAAAGGTGGTGTAGGCTTGGTAACGGAATGTGGAGAGGTAAAAGAGAAAGGTGGAAATTTAAAAAGGGAGAAAAGAATCCTGAGTTCAACTGAAATACCTGGGACTGGGGATGGATGAGACTGACAACTTGAATTTTGATGCATTTTGTAACTCAACAGTTACTGCCTAAAATGCATGAAACTGCACCACTGAACTCCTAAATTTCCAAAATATTTCAGGGGAGCATGCCCCCGGACCCCCCTTAAAGTGCTTAGGAAAACCCCCTTCACCAAATCCTGGCTATGCCCCTGACTTCTGCTATCCCCCTTCCTGCCCTGATCCCCTGTGTAATCCTGGTTTTCAGACTAGCTTTGGCCTGGGAAATCATGACCCTGCATTTCTTTTGTAATGCTTAATACAGAATTCATCTTGCCTGTCAGTTGTAAAAATCCTTCCACTTATCATACATCCTCTCCTTCTCCCTTAAAAGGAGAAAGAACAGTTACGTAAGAACTTGCTGTAACAGTAGATCTTTGAGAGGATCTCAGCCATCAGGTGCTTAGGAACTTCACCCTCAGTGAATGGGGAATCCACATGGAAGATTTTCAGTAGTACAACTGGGCCTGCCTATGCCATTGGCTGACGTCACCAACCCTATAAAGGCACGAGTGGGCCTACGCCTCCTCAGTTATTACCCATGGAGATGAAGAGAGCAAGGCAGATGCCCTGGGGAACAAAGGAGAGAGAGGGACCAGATCTATGAAAAGGATGGAGACAGCAAGTAGCCAGGTCCTGAGAAGGAGCCCCCCAAAGCAAGGGGGGATGTGGGAGGGAAATAGACCTGATGGCTGAGACCCCTTGAAGATCTACTGTTATGGCAAGTTCTTACATAACTGTTCTATCTTCTTCAGGGGTATCTCAGCCATCAAGTACCACCATAGGAATGAGTCCCAAGCAGTGATCTGAGGGCTGGACTCCATAAACTTAAGACAGGAGGTGAGAACCAACCTACCCCACTCAGGACCTTTATAAACATAAGACAGAGGGCCTGGAGAAAACTGAACAGCAGAGGGCTTCTTAAGCTTAAGACAGCAGACTGTGCAGAGCAGCCCTGCTAAAACTTGCACATGCTCCCGAGGCAATGCCTAGACTGTAATGCTTGGTGAAGGTGTGGACAGTGCTCCCGTTGGCAGCTGCGTAAATACCAACAGCTAAGACTCCTTTGAAACAAGCCACTGAGGTAGCCATACCCCTGGTGGAGTGTTTTCACAGCACCAGACAACTCTTTGCCGTACTTATTGCAGCAGAACACAATGCAATTTGCCAACCATTTTGATAAACATTGCTTAGAAACAGAAATGCCCTCTCTACTTGGGGAGAAAGAAACAACTGCTTAGACTTTTTGGACTCCTTAGTCCACAGCAGGTAATACTTCAAAGTTCTGCGCACATCCAATGTATGGAGCAGTGTTTCCCCTGGATTGGCCCTCTCCAGAAAATAAACAGGAAGGTGGATCGACTGACTGAGTGTGAACTAAGAAACCGACTTAGGGAGAAACTTAGTGTAACCCCCCTGCAAATGGGGGTTCCCAAAAGACTTCCAGGAGCTTGCTTGAATGCTCCAAGCCTGAATGGTGTTTGGCGTTTAAGCCATTTATCAGTGAGTGTTTTTAGAACCTCTGGTACTGTCTCTTTAAGAGCTGTCTGCTTGCAGACATAATTAGTTTGTAGGGGGGACTGTGTGTTTCTTTGATTGAGTACCACTCGAGCTGCTGCCAATTCACTCCATTTTTGCAGTCACTAGGAGTGCAAAGGGAACCTATCTGAAAGATGTAACTGTTTGCCAGAAACCATTTAGAGTAATAATGAAATTACAGTTTGTCTAACCTGCTTTCTTTGCAGTCAGAACTGTGTCTGCCTAGTTCCCCATTCTGGTTTTGAACTGCTGAACTGGACCAATCAGTGTGGGGTAAGCTAGCTCTAAAATGGTGCCTTGGACGAATCAGAACTTGGACTCATAATCTGGAGCCAGCCACAAGAGGATTGTATGGGCAGTGACTCTGGGAGATGTAGTTTAGACTTGCGCCTTTTGGACCAACAGGAGCAGTCTATTGTGAGTGACAGCCAATCCAGTCAAGAACTGGGAGGAACTCAAAGGAAGTGCCCGGTTTTGTCTGTTGGAGTTTTCAGTTGAGCTCTGGCAGTGAAGAGGAAGGAGCCCTGTGCTTTTCAGTGCAGTTTTAGTCGGAAACGTGTGTAAGGCCCAGAGTTCCAGTCTGCAGCTTGTGTAACTGCTTGTTAGGACTGAACTGCCCTGTGAAGAGAATCAAAGGATATCTGAAGAGTAGAAACCAGGCTCACCCTGTAGAAGACTGGAGAAATTGCTGAATTGCACTCCGTCTGTCAGGAACTGAATCTGCTGTGTGTTCTCCGGGTATTGTGCAGTAATTGCGATCGGGATAGAGAAGCAGCCTGCCTGGTATAGTACTTTCTGTTTTACCATATAAATGTGTGAAGAGGCTCATGTACCTCAAGTGAATCCTGCTGCCATTAAAGGACTTTTGCCTGTTACTGTTCACCATATAAATGTGTGAGGAGGCTTGGTTAGCTCAAGTGAATCCTGCTGCCATTAAAGGACTTTTGCCTGTTGCAGTTTGCCATATAAATGTGTGAGGAGTCTCGTGGAGCTCAAGAGTAGCCCTGCTGACATTAAAGGACCCTATCTTGTTTGGAGGTTGAGTACTAATTCAGGGTCGCTCCCTGTTGAATTGCCACATTGAATCCAAATGGAATCACTGTACTGCTGACTGTTTAAACTAATTTTCTTTTCTCTGTGGAAGGGCCCTACCAGCTGCCACGGTTTTGGACTAGCCACTGGGCTTGGGTGCCCAGGACAGTAACTGGTAGGGATGAGCCTATGCACACAGAGCCATAGTAGATGAGTAAAGTGATAAGCTAATTAACCTGATTTCCCCTGTCCTTGTTATAGTCCCCTAAATAAATCCGAGCTGCTTGTTTCAGCAAAGTTATACTGCCTGAGGTATTTGTCTATGTTAAAGTATTGTACTGTGATTGTTGCACTGTATCTTATTTTACAGGAGGTCCCAGTGCCTGAACCAGCCCTGGAGGTAAGTGTATACTGTGAAGGTAATTCTGATATATTGTGTGGGCCACTAGTGGGAAGAAAGGGGGGTTGCAGTGTCCCAGAGGGCTGTGACCAAGTAAGTTTAACTATTGCAACCCTGACCTCTGGGTGGAGGCACCGCCATTGGATCCAGGCCCCTCAACCTGTTAGTGGCAAATCAGGCAGGGGTAGTAGCCCCTGGGATAAGCGCCATCTGGGGTTACATCTTGGAGGCTCACCGCTGGGATTGTGTGTCCTCTAGTGGCCATATTTACAAACCACTGTTAGGAAAAAATAAAAAATAAATGGGTACCCGACAGAAGTGGCTGTGCACCGGCTGGTGGAGTGGTGTACTGGGGAGAGATCGACCCCCAAAATGCTATGCTTATCCTGGACATCCCCTGGGTATCAATACGGACACTGTGCAGGAGTACTTTCAAGGTGGAAGGTTTACAAAACCCTGTGGTGGTGGGTCGGCATGCTAATCTGCTCACCCACACTTTCCTGGCCCTAGTAGAGTTTAAGGATCCCATAGATAGCTCAAAGTGCCACAGACCATTACCCCAGAGGAGCCCTCACTGCTTGCAGAGTGATAACTAAGGACAGTAAAGACCCGAGGAATGAGCCCCCACCACTATCTGAAACTTTTGAGGAGAATTTGCTAAATGGTTGCTGGGAAGGGAAAACTGTGGAGGACTTGAAGAAACTATTCTTGCCACCTGGGGTGTTCCTCCCCAACACCCTCTCCCGCTCCAGTACCCGTAATGGTGGCTGAACCAATGCAGACTCTATTTCTGCACCTGCCATTAGTCACGACTCTTACAGAAGGTTGAGGATCTTCTCTGGCACCCTCCCACCCCCAAGCGGAGGATGACTGGGAGACCTGGATGAACTATGTTGCCCCAAGTGCTAGAATGGCAATGCTCGGAAGCAAGCGAAGAGGGTTAGTGAGAGCCTCTGAGGTCCTGCCCTGGCTACCATCCGTGCTAAACGGGCCAGTAACCCTGAAGTGACTGCACAGGCCTATCTTGAGGCCCTGGAGAATGTGTATGGGAGCCCAGATTCTGATGAAGACCTATAGTGGAGAGTAAGAGATGCACAACAGTACCAAGGGGAGTTGTTGTCTGTGTATGTATCTCGGCTTGAAAAATTGTTGCAAGAATGCCTCAGAAAGGGTAGTTTGCCAGCAATTGAACTGGACCGAACCAGGCTGGACAGGATCCTTAAGTCTGCCCCTTCTCAGAACTGCTGTTGCTTCAGTACGCCTGGCAAATCGACTGGAATCCCCACCCCTCTATGATGAGTTAATGAGAGAAATTCGAGGAGTTGAAAAAGGCGACCTCGGGAGGGACCTGCACCAACAGCTGCGGCTCGACCAAGTGACTGAGGTGACCCATCAAGTGAAGTTCAGGGGCAGAGGCTGGCAGTAAATGAGTGCTCTGATAAGAAAAAGATATGCCACAATGGGGCGAACTGTTGAGAGAGATCCGGAATTCAAAACAGTCCCTTTATGAAGGCCACGCCTGCAAGTGCAGGCCCTGACCTATATCCGACTGCATCTGCTATGGGGTGAGGTTACCACCCATGTATCTCCTACTGATAACAGTTCGAACTCGATTCCTTGACCATGGAAGTGGAGAAACTGACGAGATGTCTCCAAATGCTTATCACGCCGCAGACAGAGATGGCACCAAGGTTTCAGTTAGTAATACCCCGCCCTGGCTCCCAGTGTGGCGCCTCGGCCAGCTCAAACTCCAGAAAGTATGTTTTGCTATAATTGTGGGAAAGATGGGCACATGAAAGGGAATGCCGGTCCCAAAAGACACTGACAAAGTTGCATATAGGCTACAGGAGAGCTTGGAGAACAAATCAGTGGTTAAGAGGTGCACAAAATGATCCCAGTGAGGGCACCAAAATGCTAACTCACGTCCTTTTGTGGCAAGGTCAGTTGCCAGCCCCCACTACACGCTCTCAGACTGGTCCAGAATAGTGGGTCCCTCCATGGAGACCACTGTAAAGGTGAATGGAGTGTCTACAAGAGCTGTATTAGACAGTGGCTCCCAAGTGACAATTATGTTCCAGGATTGGTATCAGAAGCATTTGTCAGACGTACCCTTACAACCATTAGAAGGACTGCATGTATGGGGGTTAAGTGAGAAGGCCTACCCCTATTCCGGGTATATCCGAATTTGGCTGTCTTTCCCCACCTCCGTGGCTGGAGTGGCGAACAAGTAGAGACCCTAGCCTTGAGTGTGTCCCCACTGGACTGTATGATGGTGTCCTTTGTTGACTGGAACAAATGCTCCATATGTTCGAAGGCTGGCACAGTTGTGTTATGAAAAACAGGGTCAAAGACTAGTAGAGCTTTAAGAGTTCGGCTTTAATTAAGAAGGCCTATGAGGCACAGAGATGCTGAAAAAATAGAACCAGAGGAACCGGTCGGAACTGTATGGAAGAAGGATCCTGAGTCTGTGATCCTGGCGCCAAATGCCCAGTGTACCTTACAGGGAGAGGTCCGTATCAGAAAGGATGTTAAGAATAAAATATTAATGTTGGATGCACCAGGCGATGGAAAATTGCCAGAGGACTGCTGGTCAAGCCTAGTATTTTGCCCGCTAGAGCCCATGCTTATGCCAGAAGGGTAATGGTCCAAGTTCATAATGTGTCTGAAAGAGACATTCAAGTAAACAGAGGTTGCATCCTGGCTAATGTGCATTGTGCAGACACTGCAGTGCTACCCAGCAGCAAGAGTTCAAGGAAGAATGACAGAGTAACGCCTGACTTGTTTGATTTCGGCGACTCCCCGCTGCCAGCTGAATGGAAAGTGAGGATCAGTGAAAGCTTGCCCAGAGAGACCAGGTGTTTTCTTTAAAGGAATGGGATGTAGGATGCATGCAAGGAGCTGAGCACAATATCCGGCTGCATGACGAAAGACCATTTCGTGAGAGGTCTCGACGCCTGGCACCTGCTGACATAGATGATGTGAGGCGGCATCTGCAAGAGATGTTAGCTGCTGGTGTAATACAAGAATCCAGAAGCCCTTATGCTTCCCCCATTGTGGTAGTGAGGAAAAGAATGGAACAGTAAGGATGTGTGTGGATTATCGCACCTTAAACGGCGGACTATCCTGATCAGTACACAATGCCCGCATTCAGGATGCTTTGGACTGCCTAAGCGGGAGCAAGTGGTTCTCTGTGCTGGATCTCCGCAGTGGGTACTACCAGATCCCGCATGGCCCCAGAGGACCGTGGAGAAGACAGCCTTTATCTGTCTGCTTGGCTTCTATGAATTCATGAGGATGCCTCAAGGGATTTCAGGTGCCCCAGCCACTTTTCAGCGATTGATGGAGCGTGCAGTGGGGACATGAACTTACTAGAGTGCCTGGTATACCTAGATGATGTTATTGTGTTTGGCAGCTCACTGGAGGAACATGAGAGCAGATTATTTAAGGTATTGGACCGACTGGAGGACTTTGGCCTTAAACTGTCCATTGATAAGTGTCAATTCTTTCAAACATCAGTAAAGTATGTGGGACACATAGTATCCACCGAGGGAATAGAGACCGACCCAAGTAAAGTTGAGGCCTTGACCACCTGGCCACAGCCCAAAAATCTAAAAGAACTGCAAAGATTCCTGGGATTCTGTGGTTATTATCGGCGTTTCATCAAGGACTATTCAAGAGTGATCCGCCCTTTACTTAACCTTACTCAAGGATATCCCCCAACCCACAAAAAATACCAAAAGTCAGCGTCCCTCAAGACTGAAAGAGTGTATTTTCATCCGAGTGAAGTATTTGGGGCCCGCTGGACTCCGATTGTGAGACTGCTTTTCATGAGATCATATATCAACTTACCCATGCTCCAGTGCTGGCCTATGCCGATCCAAGAAAACCTTACGTCCTGCACACTGATGCTAGCTTGCAAGGGTTGGGGGCTGTGTTGTACCAGAGCGAGAATGGCCTGAGACCAGTGGCCTTTGCCAGTAGAAGCCTGACCCCATCCGAAAAGAACTATCCTGTACATAAGTTAGAGTTCCTAGCTTTGAAGTGGGCTATTGTTGACCAATTCCATGAGTACTTGTATGGGGCTAAAATACTAGTAAAAGCTGCAATAATCCTTTGACCTATGTGCAGACCTCAGCTAAGTTGGATGCCACTGGCCATAGGTGGCTTTCTGCATTATCTACATATGACTATGCTCCGAATACCGAGCAGGTCTGAACCACATAGATGCTGATGCTCTCTCCGGAGGCCTGTTCCCCAGAATGATTGGGTCCGATTGGCAGAACCTGACATTCGGGCACTCTGCGGAAGTTTGACAGGGAGGAACAAATGTCCGAGCATGAGTGGACTGCATGGTGGATTGCTTGGGACCCTCTGAGAATTGCATACCTGCTGCTTGTGCCACTTTTCTGCAATAGACATTGGTGCACTGCCTCAGCTGGACAATGACAGTATTGGCGGGCTCAATCCCGGATCCCATGATCAAAGCAGCTTTAGAAGCCCTCTATGCAGGAAAAGATGTGTCAAATTCGCTCCACTGATTTGAGAACTGCACTGTTATACAAAGAAGGTCCTAAGTTGAAACTGATCAATAAACTGTTATACAGAGAAACAGTAGACAGAGGGGACAAGTAGACAAACAACAACTAGTGCTGCCCACTGCCTTCGAGACTCAGTACTGAGGTCCTTGCACAACCACATGGGGCACCTTGGTATAGACAGAACACTTGACTTGGTGAGATCCAGATTCTATTGGCCTAAGATGGGGGCTGATGTGGAGCAACACATTCGAACTTGTAGTCGCTGCTTACAGAGGAAAGCTTTGCCCCAGAGGGCTGCCCCCCTTGTTAACATCACCACCAGTGCACCCATGGAGCTGGTCTGTATTGATTTTCTGAGTTTGGAGTCAGATCAAAGAAATATCAGTAATGTGCTGGTGGTCACTGACCATTTCACGAGATATGCCCAAGCTTTCCCCACCAAAGACCAGAAAGCATCCACTGTGGCCAAAGTACTTGTAGAAAACTTTTTGTTCACTATGGGGCTCCACAAAGAATCCATTCTGATCAAGGGAGAGACTTTGAGAGTCGTCTGATCAAGAGATGCTTTCTCTGTGGGAGTCACGAAAGTCAGAACCACTCCTTACCACCCAGGGGACCCACAGCCTGAACGTTTCAACGCACTTTGCTAGATATGCTAGGCACCCTGCACCCAAAGGACAAGCCTAGATGGAGCCAACAAATTAGCACCCTGGTACATGCTTATAACTGCACCAAAGTGATGCCACTGGATTCTCCCCTACCGCCTGATGTTTGGAAGAAGCTCGACTACCAGTAGATGTGTGTTTTGGGGTTTCTCCTGATGGGGTTCAAGCTGACAACTATTTACAGTATGTGCAAAGTTAAAGGCCCAGCTAACTCATGCGTACCAACTGGCTCAAACCATGGCTGCCAAAGAAATCTGGCCAACAAAGAAGGTATGATAAAAGGTGAAAGCACAGGAACTCCAGGAGGGAGATCGGGTATTGCTAAGAAATCTGGGACTGCATGGCAAGCACAAGATTGCTGACAGATGGCACCATCTCCCTCACATTGTAGTGGGCAAACTAGATGATCTGCCAGTGTACAAAGTAAGGCCTGAGAATAATTCAAAAGATGTAAAAACAATGCATAGAAATCATTTACTGCCCATTGGACAAATCTTAATTGAGTCTGAGCCCCTAGAAGATGCCCCCTCTGGACCAGTGACTAGAGCTGCTGCTAAGAAAAGATCAAGAAAGTCTGCACCTACAGAAGCAAAGTTAAAGTGTTCCCTCCACAAGTCCCAGTTGAGCATGACTGTCAGTCCATATCGGAAGAAAGTGAGAGTGACTTTGAATACTATCCTTCTTACGAACTGAGTCAATTGTTTCAGGGCAATCCCTAGTCAATACTGGAGATGAAGCTGGGCCTTCTGGACTGTCTAAGCCCCAGCTTCAGTCCTGGAGCCAATGCTCCCAGAAAGTGAAGTGCAAAGCATCAGATCAGATGAAATGGAATCATTGTGCATGGTTGAACTGTTTGAGCTCAGGGAGGAAAATGATGGATTGGGTCAGACTGGTGATACACCAGAACAAGAAGAGTATTTTGAGTGCCCTGACAGTCCACTGCCAGTGTCCGAAAGCTCTCCATGCGAGCCAAATGTTGTGGACTCAGAAACTGTAACTCCTGGAGCTGAAAGTGCCCCAAGTTCTAGCCTCTCTACCCCCATGGAGACTCCCCTGACAAGTGAGGACAATGCTGAAAATGAGGCTCAGAGTGCAGAGACTGTAACAGTTCCCCCTAGAAAGACTGGTCGAGCTGTAAAGCCTGTGGTGCACCTCAGTTATGATTCCCTGGGCCGGCCAGTGGATCTGTCTCTAATGTTGTCCATAAAGGAGTGTATGTGTCCCCGAGCTCATTGCCCAAACTGGCGTCAGTGCTAACTCCAAGTTACTTGTGTTGCCCTCTAAGTATGGTGCCCTTGCCCGTCCAGCCCCAAGGTAACTGATAGGGAAGGGCCCCTCTCTTCAGGTTTCATGTACAAGAGGTAATAACAGGTTATGGTACAATGTGTATGTAATACTGTGTAAAGTGACGTGCTGCAATGTTTCAGAAATGTGTTCTTGGTAAAATGATATATTGACTGATGATTACATGTGCGAGCCTAATGCAAATGTATATGGTTGCAGTTGAAACTTATAGGGTACTTGCTTGGCGCGGACGTCAAGCTTTCCCAAACCAGGAAGGGTGTAACCCCTGCAAATGGGGGTTCCCAAAAGACTTCAGGAGCTTGCTTGAATGCTCCAAGCCTGAATGGTGTTTGCATGCTTAAGCCATTTATCAGTGAGTGTTTTAGAACCTCTGGTACTGTCTCTTTAAGAGCTGTCTGCTTGCAGACATAATTAGTTTGTATGGGGTACTGTGTGTTTCTTTGATTGAGTACCACTTGAGCTGCTGCCAGTTCACTCCATTTCTGCAGTCAATAGGAGTGCAAAGGGAACCTATCTGAAAGATGTAACTGTTTGCCAGAAACCATTTAGAGTAATAATGAAATTACAGTTTGTCTAACCTACTTTCTTTGCAGTCAGAACTGTGTCTGCCTAGTTCCCCATTCTGGTTTTGAACTGCTGAACTGGACCAATCAGTGTGGGGTAAGCTAGCTCTAAAATGGTGCCTTGGACGAATCAGAACTTGGACTCATAATCTGAGCCAGCCACAAGAGGATTGTATGGGCAGTGACTCTGGGAGATGTAGTTTAGACTTCGGCGCCTTTTTGGACCAACAGGAGCAGTCTATTGTGAGTGACAGCCAATCCAGTCAAGAACTGGGAGGAACTCAAAGGAAGTGCCGGTTTTGTCTGTTGGATTTTTCAGTTGAGCTCTGGCAGTGAAGAAGGAAGGAGCCCTGTGCTTTTCAGTGTGCAGTTTTAGTCGAAAGCGTGTGTAAGGCCCAGAGTTCGGTCTGCAGCTTGTGTAACTGCTTGTTAGGACTGAATCCGTCCTGTGAAGAGAATCAAAGGATATCTGAAGAGTAGAAACCAGGCTCACCTGTAGAAGACTGGAGAATTGCTGAAGTGCACTCGGTCTGTCAGGAACTGAATCTGCTGTGTGTTCTCCCGGTATTGTGCAGTAATTGCGATCGGGATAGAGAAGCAGCCTGCCTGGTATAGTACTTTCTGTTTTACCATATAAATGTGTGAGAGGCTTGGTTAGCTCAAGTGAATCCTGCTGCCATTAAAGGACTTTGCCTGTTGCAGTTTGCCATATAAATGTGTGAGGAGTCTCGTGGAGCTCAAGAGTAGCCCTGCTGACATTGAAGGACCCTATCTTGTTTGGAGGTCGTGAGTACTAATTCAGGGTCGCTCCTGTTGAATTGCCACATTGAATCCAAATGGAATCACTGTACTGCTGACTGTTTAAACTAATTTTTCTTTTCTCTGTGGAAAGGGCCCCTACCAGCTGCCACGGTTTGGACTAGCCACTAGGGCTTGGGTACCCAGGGACAGTAACTGGTAGGGATAGGCCTGCACAGAGCCATAGGTAGATGAGTAAAGTGATAAGCTAATTAACCTGATTTCCCCCTGTCCTTGTTATATTCCCCCTAAATAAATCCGAGCTGCTTGTTTCAGCAAAGTTATACTGCCTGAGGTATTTGTCTATGTTAAAGTATTGTACTGTGATTGTTGCACTGTATCTTATTTTACAGGAGGTCCCAGTGCCTGAACCAGCCCTGGGGGTAAGTGTATACTGTGAAGGTAATTCTGATATATTGTGTGGGCCACTAGTGGGAAGAAAGGGGGTTGCAGTGTCCCAGAGGCTGTGACCAAGTAAGTTTAACTATTGCAAACCCTGACCTCTGGGTGGAGGCACCCGCCATTGGATCCAGGCCCCTCAACCTGTTAGTGGCAAATCAGGCAGGGGTAGTAGCCCCTGGGATAGCGCCATCTAGGGGTTACATTAGGATTTGTGCACAAAGAAACCCTGTCTTTGTGAAAAATTAAATAAGGTTCCTTTCCCCAGAGGGCCTGAAGTTTTTAAATTATTTGAGCAGAAGTAATTGCAACTAAAAAGAGTGCTTTCCAGGAGATAGAGAGCAAATCACAAGTCACTATTGGTTCAAAAACCGGGACTGGGGAACAGCTTGAGGGTTTCAGACGCAGGATGCCCCTGAGAAAGATACGGCAGACATCCAGATGGGCAACTGTACAATCACCCATGGGTTCTTGGAAGGCAGAAACAGCCAAAAGGTGTACCTTGAGATAGGTATACTGGAGACCTGAGTCAGACAGGGAAATCAAGTAGTCCAGGGCATACTTTACAGGACAGGCGAAGGGTCCAGGGAATGCTTGGCAGCCCAAATGGCAAACCGCTTCCACTTGATGGCATGAGTGGCGCAGGTGGAAGGCTTGCAGGTGGCCACTAATACATCTGCAACCCCGTTAGAAAACCCGAACCTGACAATGGCTACCTCCTCAGGAACCACACATGCATATGGAGGGACCAAAGATTGGGATGGACCAGGGTCCCCTGATCCTGGGTCAGCAGGTTCCTGCAAAGGGGGTAGAGGGAGCAGAGGTTCCACCGCCAACTACTGAAGCAGAGAGAACCATATCTGGTGAGACTAGAATGGTGCCATCAGAATCATGCAGATTCAGCAATGGATAGTTGGATCCGATGTGAATCCATTTACCAGATCCCTGGATTAGACTAATTGATCCATCGGATCCAGCAATGGGAAGCTGGATCTGATGTGAATCCATTTACTGGATCCATCGGATCCATTCTGGTCACTGAATCCATTTGGTAAATCCGGGAAGGTTGGCTCCTTGGCTGCATACTGCTATTATCCAACCGGATCCACTATCAGGTAAAAAAGGCTGGTACCTGGTGGGATCCGGATTTATAGGATTCTAGCCATCACATGATATTTCTGGGATTTTGGGTCGCCATATGCAAATTATTCTGCCCCACTAACATTGAAATGTCTGATGTCATAAGATGCCCCCTCTAGTCTTTATATATGTATTTGGCTTGTAGGAATCAATACCTTGGATTTTGAAACAGACAGTGACTTGGTCATACATCCTACAAGAAACAAGTGTGCATTACAGTTTGAAGGGAATACATCTAATAGGTTTGTGGATGTCTCCTGTGCCACTCAGCAGTACAAATAACATTTTGAAACTTACAGTGGTGAGACAATGTAGCTTGGTAGTTAAGTTTCAACACTCTAACCAGCAACGTCTTGGGTGGCTAATGAGTACCAACAGTTTATATTCTTTGATGATGATCAGCTCATAAGATGTATTTCTGACATGTCTGTAGAAGTGTGGTAGCTCTATTTATATTTATTTACTTTTGATAACCAGGTAAGTGCACTAGACAAAAACCTGCCCATTTTCAGGCATGACCATGAACAGTACATTACAGGCAACAAGAATACTACAGTAAGCAGGATTACAGAAGATATGAGCCTTGTACATTTCAGAGGGTTTACAGTGGTAAGGATCAGAGTGTTAGTCCAGAAGATGAAAAACATCAAACAAAAACAAAACAAAAAATTTGCTTCAGATGATACCTTTTAATGGTCTAGAAATGTTTTAAAAGACTAGTTTTTTTCTATTTTAAACAGTATTTTACAATCCTATGTCTCAGGTCGGCCAGCCCCTAACACCTGGAGCCCCCCAGCCTTGTCACCCATAGTCTCTGGGGCTTACAACCCACCACTTTAGTGCCCTACAGTTTAACCCCTGTAGTGGAGTCCCTTGGGTTCCTCAAGCCTGAGAAGAGTTTAGCCCAGATACTGTGGGAGGTAGCCCAGTGGGTGATGCAGAGCCTACAAAAGAATGCAGCTTCATCTGGCTACAGTGAAGCTGGGTATTTCCTGATTTTCTTCTGTTTTCCCTCCCAGAGTGCCTCATGGGCATGGACTGAGGGAATGTCCTAGCCACGAGGCACCCAGCGTCCTGTTGTGGCTTCAGCCTGCACAGCCACCCGTGGTCACCCAGGGGCAGTAGCATGTCGGAGCATACAGAACTCCTTCTCCCAGAGGAGGACAGTGTTCCCCAGGATGCTCAATTCTCCTTCCCTCAGGTCAGTCCACAGTGACTCAGCCTCACTTCTGAACTCCTGAGAGATTAGTTTTTATAAGTTATACTTTACTCATTGGGTCAATGGAAGTAGTATTGGATTTTGTGCCAGAGTTATACAGGCTGAATTAATTCAAACTACATATACATACACATATACATAGGAGGCAAATAACTGTATTGGTTAAGAGCACTAAACTGCAGATCTAGAGACCTGGGTTTAAATCCCATCAGCCCCTACTTGCATACTGTGTAACCCGAGCAAGTCACCTAAATTCCTTGTGCTCTTAGGTTGTACCTGGAAACAAGCTCTGACTTAGTTTCAAAGGCAGTATAGCGCAGTGGTCTAAGGCTCTGAGCTGCAAATTTGGTGACATCCAGCAGACCAGACCTGGGTTTGAATTCCACAACTTCCACTTGCATACTGTTTGACCCTGAGCAAGTCACTTAACCTCCTTGCGCACCCAGGTCACTCCTGTAAAAAAGCTTTCAGCTTAGTGTGCTATACCTGGTTAAAAAACAACTAAACTAAATAGTGTGCCTTTACTGGTAAAACAATTTCCCCCCTTTCCCTATACAGTGAATATGCCATAGACTGGCTAAAAATACTCTATTATATTTATTTAAGCTGCAGGTTCTAATCTCTATGACCTGGCAGGAAGCTGTATGATAAATTATTCACACACACACATATATATATATATATATATGAATATGACAAAGAACCTCTGTGCGCAAGCACTGAGGCAATGGTTATCCCAAAGGGCATTTGGTCGGGATGCCAAGTTTCGAAGAAATACAAAATCACACATGCTCCCACAATGCAAAGCATCATGGGCTGCATATGCAGATCACCACAGAACATTATGCTGGTTCAACTTTAAGCAGAAATGCACTGAGCCGAAGGGCAACTCTGTGAGAGGCCTTTGGCACCATGCATTTCTGCTTAAAGTTGAATCAGCATAATATTCTGTGGCAATTTTCATATGCAGCCCATGATGCTTTGCATTGTGGGGGCATGTGTGATAATATATAAATATATATATATATATACACACACACACATACATATGTATATATAAGGGCTATGCAATGAAAGCAAGTACAACAAAAGATTTATCTGCACAGGAGCAGTTTGACCTCGGGTAACCTCACAAGTGGCGTAAGCCACGAGTGAGGTGTCCGAGGTCAAACTGCTCGAGTGCAGATAAATCATTTATTACACAAGTTTTCCACTGCATATTCCATTTATGCAATTTTTTTGTTTTTGCTTTTGTAGGGGGCATTCACTAGTCAAAAAAGTGAATAATTTTCTGCCAAATTTTGCTCATTGTAGAAAATGTAAAAGGAATCTAGAAATGAAACACCTCTTATTTTATAGATATTTTTATGCTGAACAACCTTTGTGCTCAAAGTACCTACTATCATTTTTTCTTTTTAAGTTATTTGCATTTCTTTGATGAAAAAGTGCATAAAAATGGAATCTTCTGCTGTTTCTAGCTAATTCTGAAAAAAATTAAAAGTATCTATAAATGAAACACCACTAATTTTGTAGATATTTCTGTGTTAAATAAACTTTGTGCTCACAGTACCATGCTATCATGTTTCATTTTCAAGTTATTTACATTTGTTTGCTGATAAAATGAAACAAAAAAGAAGTTTCTGCTGTGTTTTTACTAACTATAAAAAAAACCTAAAAGGTATCAATAAATAAAACACCACTCATTTCCTACATATTTCCGTGCTGAACAACTTTCGTTTTCACAGTACCTTGCTATCATTTTTTGTTTTAAAGTTATTCGAATTTGAATATGGCTAATACTGCTACTGACGCTGAACATTCTAAATGACATAAGCACTGTATAGATAAATAGCTGATGACATAAGCACTGAATACATAAATGAAATTTATGTACATAGTGTCACAAATTCACTCAGCAGGTCAGGCCCTCTACTCTCAAATTTGTCAACCTCTGAGCACAGTCTTGTGAACAGTGAAACAGACAAGGTAACCCTTTTGTCTGTTTTTGTGAGTTCAGATCAACCTTTGGTCTCAGTTCTGGAGGGGTTCAAACTGTAACCTCCTGCTAGCATACCCAATGCACAGGCTTCGATGAATCTATCTTCGGGGGCCCAGATATCTTTGCCTATGGGCACCTAACCAGGTATTCAGAGATGAACCCTTAAAACTTAATAAAGACCTCAGATTTAAAATGCTTCTGTTTCCAGTTTGGTATCACCATACAAGCTATATGTCTGCTGAACCATAAATATTTCTTAGCAAAAGAAAGAAATTCAAAGACAGACCAGGTTTGCTCTAAAATTAGAGTTGTTACTAAAATATATAATAATATGTCAAACATACAATACGGAACTCTTATAACACAACACATACATATATATATTTAAACAAAATAAGGTTTAAAACAGTGCAATTCCTACAACTATATTTAGATTTTGTCTAGCTTTCTAAATACCTGTTTTCAGTGCTCAGATGTTTCCTTAGTCAGTGTCAGATACAAATGCCAATCTATAGTGAAACAAAATTATCTTTTCAAGCATTATTGGTCAATCCCTTTTGGATGAAGTCATCCAGCCCCTTCTCTGGTCAAATATCTAACAAAAAGATATTTTTATACAACCACAGGATGTAATTTTACTAATCTATACTATACAGCTATACAGGATGTATTAATTCTGCAACCTTAGCATAACTCAAGTTTCAATGACACCTCTTTTGATCTCATGCTGTACCCTCTTCACACAGGCTTCATAGGGTCATTTACAACCTTACACCTCTATGTAACATCCTAGCTTCCCCTTATTTTAACATCATAAACCTAGTTTATGATTTCTCTCTTAACAAAATTAACTTAACAACTCTGCAATTAGCTCAGAGAAACAGGATCCTTAATAAAAGTCTTCCAGTAACACATTGTCTCTTAAAAACTGAGTGTGTGATACATACTGTCAGCAGTTCTATTGGCCTGCATCTGTCAGCTAAAATCTGGGAGGGGGGGATGAGAGAGGTCATTTCTAGAGCATTTGATTTTCAGCAGAGACAGTCATAATACAATTTAAATTAAAAAAAATATTATCCAGCACTCAGAACTGGCTGTCTATGTCACACAGTTACTCAGAGAAATGGATTTATCACACTCTGTTTATCTCCACCTCTATTGCATAAACATGTAAGGGATATGCAATGGAAGCAAGTGTAATACATGATTTAACTGTACAAGAGCAGTTTGACCTCAGGTAACATCATGAGTGGCATAAGCCACGAGTGAGGTGTCTGAGGTCAAACTGCTCGAGTGCAGATAAATCATTTATTACACAATGTTTCCATTGTATATTCCATTTATGCAATTCTTTTATTTTTGCTTTTGTAGGGGGCATTTGTTAGTCAAAAAAGTGAATAAAAAATTTACTTTTCTGCCATTGGTTGCTGATTATTGAAAATTTAAAAGGAATCTAGAAATGAAGCACCTCTCATTTTGTAGATATTTTTATGCTGAACAAGTTTTGTGATAAAAGAACCACACTATCATTTTTTGTGTTAAGTTATTTGCATTTGATTGACAAAAAAAGTGCTCAAAAATGGAATTTTCTGCTGTTTCTCACTAATTCGGAAAAAACTAAAAAGTACCTATAAACACTCATTTTGTAGATATTTCTGTGCTGAATAAACTTTGTACTCATAGCACCATGCTATTATTTTTCATTTTAAAGTTATTTACATTTGTTTGCAGACAAAATGAAAAAAATATGAATTTTCTGCTGTGTTTTTGCTAATTCTCAAGAAATCTAAAAGGTATCAATAAGTAAACCACCGCTCATTTTGTAGATATTTCCGTGCTGAACAACTTTCGTGCTCACAATACTGTGCTATCATTTTTCATTTTAAAGTTATTCGCATTTTAATATGGCTAATACTGCTACTGAGACCGAACATTCTAAATGACATAAGCACTGTATAGATAAATGGCTGATGACATAAGCACTCACAGTTACACAGTTACTCAGATAAATAGATTTATCACACGCTGTTTATCTCCGCCCCATTGCATAAATATGTATATTGCGCTGGCTGGGGTTCAGACCTGACCCCAGCTTACCTTCTTAGGTTTACTCGCTGTACATGGGATGACCTTTTGACCTCCCAAGACCGGCAGGAGCAACCACCCAATTCAGAAATTTTGATTGAATGGGAAGTCTGACTGAGTGTGCATGATAGCATGCACTTGGCTGTGTGTTCAGTTAAAACCACACAACCTCAGTCATGGTCTAGACTATTTGTCTGATTAAAATTACCTTATTCTAAACCTTTGTAGTTTTTCCTTTAATATTCTAGTACTACTTATATATACCAATAGTCACAAGTAAGCTTTACCCCTGTATTGTAAGTCAACAACTTTATAAGTACAAATATTTAACCGAAAAGAAATACCAGAAAATGTCATATTGTCTTAATTATTTACTTAAAAGTGGTATACAGAATTAACATCATTTGGATCAGCAGTGCAAGTAAACAATCTATCTTGAACTGGAGAGGAAGTCTCTCCTACTTTTAGATACAATCATATATAAAAAAAATAAAAATAAAATAAACATAAAATGCAAGCATCACCCCTCTCTGCTCATAATCAGAGATAATAGCAAATTATAAACACACAGTGCCATACCTTGATGTCTCAAATAAAGTCCCAGGCAGAAGGACATGTTGCACAGCTCCTTCCTCTCTTCTGCCCACTGTTTTTTTTTTCCTGTGTGTTTTGTTGCCTTTGAGAAATCTCGAAATTTAGGTGGAAAAATGTATCTTAACATACTCTAGGAAATCTTACCTGGGCAACATCCTCCTCACTCATACCTGCTCGGAAGAAAATGTCAGTGACGATCACTCCAGGGCTAAAAAAAAAAAAGTTTGCAATGAAAACAAACAAAATTGAGTACACCACCATGTTTCTTTTCACAATGGCAACATGTTCTGGGAAGGCTACATGATTCAATGGTTTGAGCACTGATCTACATAGGTGCAAACTATGTGAGGAGGGGGACGAGGGGTTGAAGCCCATTCTGGGAAAACTGGTAAAGGGGGAAGAGCCCCACCAATCAGAGACATTTTGTTAGGAGTTTTGCTGGCCCAGTCTGCCTATGTCTTTAACAAAATGTCTCCTTGCTGCTAATATGTCATATTACCTCCCTCGTGCAGTATAACATGATTGCACCATTACTGTTACAAAAGTACAGGCAGCGCAGTGGCACGCTGCTGTTTGGAAAGATCTATAGAACAGAAGAATGCTTTGGCCAGAAGAAACATGAATCTTAAATTAAAAAATGTCCTGTGATCCTAACCAGAACAGCAGCACACTGGCACGAAATGAAAAAGAAGAAGGTGAACATCATTTAGCGCTCTGGGCTGTGGTCAGCTTGAGTGAGCGAGTAGGTCAGGGTGAGTGGGCAGGTGATTGTGGCTTGGTAGTGTGTGGCTGAAGGCAGGCGTTAAACCAGACAGTCTTGACAACTTGACCCAGGCTGATAGCTGAAAGCCGATATTATTTCTTAGAGCAAAGATGTGGAAGGGGCTAAGGGGTGCTTTGAAATTAATATCAATGTGGCACCTTTCCATTAGAATGTTTAGGTATGTGTTATCCCAAAATGCTTTTCAATCAGTTGGTGATGGGGGGGGGGTGATGTGCTGTACCCAGATAAGCATACAGTAGTAGGATGTTTATAAAGAGAGATATTTTATAAAGGTTAGCTGCAGGGAGGATACGTGACTTGAAAAGAGAAAGATGTACAAAGTGGGTGGTCTGATGCCTTGTATTGGACCAAAAAGAGATTTATCAAACACAAGCTTTCAGGCTACACAGAGCCCTTCATCAGGCATAGCAGTCAGGTTATACATACTGTAGAACAAGCTTCTTTGGATGGAGACTCTACTGGTTAATAAACTTTCAGATGTGGGTACAACAGTTCCTTTGATAAGAGAGTATGCAGAGACAAAGAAACACTCTTTGAAATATTAAGTGGTTGTAAATCAGATTAATGATGTAGACTCCTTTCCTGAAATGGAATGTGACAGCAGGAGGCCTTGAAATTATAATTTGCTTATATTCAAAGAGCCTCCCTAAATACAGGTGTGTGTGTGTGTGTGTGTGTGTGTGTGTGTGTGTGTGTAACACTACAATATAAAAAAAAACCTTGTTAATGTATGAAAGGAGTAGAAATTACTGACTACTGGGATTAAAACCTTGGCATGCTGGTGGTCAGCTATGGGGGTCATCTTCTAACCAAGAGAAGTTAAACTGCTCCGATTCAGGGGATGGGGTCATTAGGGGATAGGGCCAATTTCCTGCTACAAAAAAAATAACAACACATATCTCCCCATAAGGCAAAGCATCATGGGATGTATATGCAAATCACCATGACATTTTAGGCTGGTTCAGCTACAAGCAGGAATGCATGGTGCCAAACGGATTCTTACATATTCTGCAAAGGATGAAAATAGAAGACACAAACATGTGTTGCGTCCTACCCAGGACTTAGTGCGCCTCATCTGTAGCACGCCCTAGGGGGAATGGAACAGCCCTAAGCTAGTGTTATGGGTTTGGGCCATGGTGAGCCCCCAAAAACAAAAACAAGCCAAAAGACAAACAACCACCATGCAAAAATTACCATGAAATTTTAGGCTGCTTCAGCTTCATGCCAGAGGGCCTCTCACACAATACGTCGAGTGACAAAGATGTGCAGATTGTGTGAGAGGCCCTTTGGTATCATGCATTCCTGCTTAAAGTTGAACCAGCAGAAAATGTCATGGTGATTTGCATATACATCCCAAGATGCACTGCATCATAGGGATGAGTGTGATACTGTATTTCTTTGAAACTTGGCTTTATTGCCAATGTCCTTTGGGGTAACCCCTGCCTCAGTACATTTGCACTGAGGTTCTTTGTCTAAAAAACCAAAAATAATTCCAGCATACCCCAGCATGATTCTGCCAGGTAAAAATTCCACTCACACAGCCCCATGATGATGGGGTGTGGGGATTTGTTTACTGGGCTTGGTATCTGTCTGCAGAGGGTGGTCTGGTGAAGGGGGATGTGGCTGCAGCCAATGAAGGCAACAAGAATATAAAGCACGTGAGGAAAAGGAAGTGTGTGTGTGTGTGTCTCGAGGTCCCTAACAGGAAGGAATGTATTACCCAGCAGTTATGAATAGCCCAGTATCAACTTGGAATGACACAGAATGATATATATCATAATCTTTTGTAAGCTCCCACAGTTGTATCCTGTCAGAGGTAAAGAATACAAAAACACTTATTAAAAAGCATCACTGATAAAAAAGTAAACTTTCATTAAAACAGTATAATGTAAGGAACGAAACATGAAACGATGTGTGGTTATAAGAAAACAATGCACATCTCAGGGGTTGTTCGGCATGAGAAGTAGCCGAGTGCAGCAGCTACCTAAGGAGTGCATTATTCTATTACAATCACACATCCTGGAGTATATTATCCCATTTATAAAATGGGCTTTTATTTCTTAAAGAAAAAAAAATATATATATATATATACATATATATATATATCAGGTGAGGAATGTGGTTGTCAGAGAATAGTCAATGGTTATGTGAGTTGTTTCAACCAAAGAGGCTACAGGATTTTCATGTTCCATTTTATAATGGTCTCAGATTGGAGGAGGTAAGATATAGGACAGAGATGAGAAGACATTTTTTCACAGAGAGAGTGGTGGCTAAATGGAACATTGTACTCAAAGAGGTGGTATCCTGTAAGATGGTGGGCAGTTTTTTTTTTTCATCATTTTCTTTATGCTCCCACCTGGCCCCCTTCAGTCCGCCCCCCCCCCCGCAGCCCCGTCACCCGGGATCCACTGGATTCTCTTCTCACACTGGCGAGATGCCAGCTAGCCAGGTATGGAGTCTGCGAGGGGCCACCTTCGTCCTGCTGGCTGATGTTTTCTCTTCCTTTTTGGTGCCCATCCCTGAGCGTGATGGCGTGCAATAACCCCAATGGCCAAGTTGTGCATGCTTCCATACGCTGCACACCGGGCATCTTCCTGCAACTGTCCCCTATGTGTGGGCCTGCTGTGACAGTTCCCAGCCACCACTAGGGGTCAGGCAGGCAGCAGGCTCTGTCCCCACCCCTCCCCAGGAGAGGAATGCTGTTCTTCGGACGCTTGATCCTCTCCCTTCTTAGCTGACCCCCAGCAACCCGCTCACACCGTGAATACGGGTCACCGGCATGGCAGAAGGTAAGGCATGATGCCTCAGCCCTCCACACCACTGGGCTGGCTCATGGTGGGCAGTTTTAAAAGGGAATGGGACAGGGTAAGAGGGGGTAACTGTCGGGGGAAGGGGGCAGCTGCAATGTAAGGATGATAGCTGTGCATTCGAGCAGACTTGATAGACCACGAGACCTGTTTCTGCTGGTAGATTCGTATGTTCGTAAAATTTAGATCAATGCAAACAGACACTTCAGTTCCTGTATCACTTACTTCACAGCGTTTACTCTCACTTGCTTTGAGGCCAGTTCTGTGAAAAAAGTATTGAAATGTTTTAAACTCTACTGCTGTCCCAGATGCAATATGCAGTAAGACACAGAATACAGTAGCACAGCAATTCGAGGTCAGAAGGAACTTCAGATCCATTACCTTCACCCCACCCCTGCCTCACAAAGAGGGACAAAACAAGTACACTCTCCCCACAGCTGTAAAACTGACAGAAGCAGGCCCCCAGTGAAAATAAGATGCCTCATTTCAGCTTGGCCATCCTGTTGTATAAACAGTTGATTTGCCAGGTATTTTTAAATGTCTAAACATATTACCGTAGTAATTAAAATTGTAGGTCTTTGCATTAATTCACACTAAAAATCACTTAAGTGACCTTAACTTGTGAGCTTTATACACAATCCTGTTGCCTTAACCTGAACTGTCAGATACAGTACCACATATGCCTACGTGTAAAGAAATCCACCTTAGGCTTAAAGCAGCAGTGCAACAGAAAATGTTATTCCAAAAAGCAAATTGTCTGCTATGGTTATGAAAAATACTGGCAGACCTATTGATCTGGGATTTCTAGATGCTTCCTGTGCTATGTACTGTACATCTGAATTTTTGTCTGGACTCTTACCCTCCTCGGGTCCTCAGAAACATAGAAACATAGAATTTGATGGCAGATAAGGACCGCTTGGCCCACCTAGTCTGCCCATTTCTCTACCTAACGGATAAGCTGCAGATCCTAGTTAACCAACAGCCTACTTCCTCCTACCCCGACTAAGACTGCCTTATGTCTGTCCCATGCATTCTTGAATTCCCCCACTGTTCTCGACTCCACGACCTCCTCAGGGAGGCTGTTCCATGCATCCACAACCCTCTCCATGAAAAAATACTTCCTCATATTACCTCTGAGTCGTCCCCCCTCTGTCTTCAAATTGTGCCCCCTTGTTCTTCCACATCTCTTTTTCTGAAAGATACTACCCTCTTGGACTGTGCTGATTCCCTTGAGGTACTTGAAAGTTTCTATCAAGGGTATACATATTAAGCTCCTTTAGTCTCTCTTCATGTGTCTTCTGGTTCAGACCCTGCACCATTTTGGTTGCCCTCCTCTGGACAGCCTCCACTCTGTCTATGTCTTTGCGGAGATGGGGTCTCCAGAACTGTACACAGTACTCCAGATGGGGTCTCACCAACTGTCTGTACAGAGGGATAACAACTTCCTGTTTTCTACTGTTGATGCCTCTCTCTATGCACCCCAGTATCCCCCCACCCTTCCTTACTGCCTTCTCACATTGTTTGCCCACCTTTAGGTCATCTGATATAATTACCCCCAGGTCCTTCTCCATTTTTATTTTTGTCAGTATCTCACCCCCCATTGTGTACTCTTTCCCTGGGTTTTTGTTTCCCAGGTGCATTAACTTGCACTTCTTTGCGTTGAATCTAAGCCATCGTACATTTGACCATTCCTCAAACCTCGTCAAGTTCCCTAGTTCCCTTCTCATCCTTTTTACTCCATCATGTGTATCAACCCTATTGCAGATCTTTGTGTTGTCTGCAAAGAGACATACTTTTCCTTCCAGTTCCTCTGCAATGTCACTTATAAAGACATTAAAAAGGACTGGTCCCAGTACTGAACCCTGCGGTACCCCACTAGTATCCCTCCACTCTTCACTGTGGACTCCATTTACTACTACCCTTTGCGTCCTGTTGTCCAGCCAATTTTTTATCCAGGCTACCACCTTGGGGCCCACTCCAAGGCTGGCTAACTTGTTTATTAATCTTTTGTGAGGGACTGTAGCAAATGCCTTGCTAAACACTAGATAGGCCATGTCCACAGCCCCTCCCTGGTCTACTACTTTGGTCACCCAGTCAAAAAATTTATTAGATTCGTCTGACATGTCCTTCCCGCTGTGAATCCATGCTGCCTTGGGTCCTGTGCCCCACTGTCCTCTAGGTACGCAACAATTATTTCCTTCAGAAGTGATTCCATCATTTTCCCTACCACTGAGGTCAAACTAACTGGTCTGTAGTTTCCTGCCTCTGCCCTGCTCCCACTTTTGTGAAGAGGAATCACATCTGCCCTCCTCCAGTCCTCAGGTACCACCCCATCCTCCCATGATTTGTTAAAGAGAGTAGTTAGCAGTGTCACTAGTTCTACCCTTAGTTCTTTTAGAATTCTTGGGTGAATCCCATCAGGCCCCATTGCATTGTCCACCTTCAATTTTACTAGTTCTTTCAGAACCCTTTCTTCTGTAAATGGACTGGTATCGATCACCGTCTCCACAGTGTTTCTCTTGTTTGATTAAGGTACCTCCCCCTCCTCTTCTTTTATAAATACTGAGCAGAAATATTTGTTCAGTATGCCTGCTTTTTCACTATCACCCTCTGCCCACCTTCCCTTCCCTTTATTAAGCCTCAGTATCCCTCCCTTGGTCTTTCTTCACTCCCTAATGTACCTATAAAAGGTCTTATCCCCCTTCGTAACACAATTGGCTATTCTTTCCTCGGTTTGGGCCTTTGTTATTCTGACTGCCTTCCCTGCCTCTTTCTGCTTTAACAGATAAAGTTCTCTGTCCTGCTGCTTCTGTGCTTCCTTATACTTCCTGAATGCTGTTCTTTTCTCCTTAACCTTCACCTTCACTGCCACCTCTTTTGAGAACCACAGCGTTTTTTTTTCTTTGTTGTGTTTTGTTGATTTGCTTCACACAAAGGCTTATTGCCTCTGTGATGGCTGTTTTGATTACTCCCCATTGTTCCTCCACCCATCCTTCTTGCCTGTTTGCTACTGCTTTTCTGAGGCACTCTCTCATTTTCCCAAAGTCAGCCCTCCTACAGTCAAATACTATTGCTTTTGTATGGCTTGACTCTATGACTGTGTTTATCATGAACCACACTGTTTGGTGGTCACTTGTTCCCAGATGGCTACCCACTTCCAAATCCAAGATTCTTTCTCTGTCCCCTTTTGAGAATACCAGTTCTAAGATGGCTCCCTCCCGAGTGGGTTCCAATACTAGCTGTCTGAGGCATGCCCCTTGTAAGGCATCAAGAATGACCCTACTCTTGGATATGCCTGCAGCAAACGTGCTCCAGTTAACATCTGGCATATTCAGCTCCCCCATCAGCAATATCTCCCCTTTTTCTGCCATTCTAAGGATGCCTTCTATCATTTCCTTGTCCATTCCCTTCCCGAGATGGGGGTCTGTATACAACCCCCATGCGGATTGTGTTGCCATTTCCTGTCTCCAGGGTGACCCAGAGTACCTCATCTGCTCCCTGTTTACTCTTTAGTTCTGTTGCTTTGATCCCTTCCCTTACATAGAGAGTTACTCCTCATCCGCTTTTAACCTCCCTCCTGTAGATAGTGTATTCTGGTATGTTGACATCCCAGTCATGGTTCTCTGTGTATCATGTTTCTGTGACTGCCACAATATCCAGGCATCCCTCTTCCATCAAGGCCACTACTTCAGGGAGTTTGTTATACAGACTATGGGCACTGGTACTCATCACCCTCCAATTTTTGATGGCCTTACCCCTTTTAGTCCCATCCCTGTCCTTACTGCTTTTGCCTTTTTTTGCATTTACCTCTGTCCTGCTCCCTAATGACTTCTCTACCTTGGTGTTTACCTCACTAATTACCATTTTTTGTAGGGGGAGGCTGGCATTTTTCTGCTCCTTTTCAGTGCCTCCTATTTTGGCTAGATTAAATGCTTGCCAATGAAGCATTTAAACTGATCACCTAGGATCCTGGTCGTCCCCCCCGGACAGATGCAGACCATCGTACCAGTATAGGCCTGCATCCCTCCAGGTGGCTCCCCAGTCCCCAGTGAAGCCAAAACCATGAGCTCCACACCAGTTTTTCAACGATTCTTTGAATTCCATGGTGTGGAGTACCCTAGCATCACCCTTGCCATAGACAGGCAGCACCTCTGAGAAGGTTTCCGTATGCACTACTTATCTAAGGTCCCTCCCCAACTCTACAGACTCCTCTTGAACTGCTCTGATCCCCCTTCCTAGGCAGGTCATTTGTCCCTAAGTGGACAATGACATCCAGCTCCCTCCCTCATGCAGTTGCTCCCATGATCCTGAGGATTCGCTTCCTGTCCCTCCAAACCATGGCACCAGGCAGGCGCCTTACCTCTCTCTCCCCTTCCTCCCCCACTTCTACCCCCCTAATGATTGAGTCCCCCACCAGGAGTTGTTTCCTTTGGGGTCCTGTGCCACCCTCCTGTGGGTCTTCTTTGTGGAGATTCCCAGCATCGTCTTTGGTCTCCACTGCAGGTGCCTCCATAGAAGAACCACTATCCACCAGAACAGTGTATGAATTGTGAAGAAGTACAGCTAGAGAGATGCACCTCTGTTCCACCACCCTCTCCATCCCTGAGCCCACCTCGGTCCAGCCACTCCTCTTTCATGGCAACCTCAGAGGTAGTGGCAGTGGCCCTGGTGGTCCCTGGGTGGGTGAGGAGGTTTCATGAATCCTAGCCAGGTCAGCCTTGAGATGGGCAACCTCCTCTCTCAGACCAGAGAGGTGCCTGCAAATAGGGCAGCATTGCAGCCTCCAGAATCTCTTCTGGAACACTGCCACCCCACAGCCATTGCACTGCACCATTCCCATCATATATTGTTTTGTGTCCCCTCTCCTGTTTCTCTGTATGCTTACTCTCTCCTCTCCTTACAGCTCTCACCCTTCCTGTTCTGGGACAGCAACTTCCTGTATTCTTCAGTAGTCTCCTTTTTCCTTGCTCAGAGTCAGATCACCAGCAGCTAGGGGGAGAGAAAGAGCTACTTTTTTCCTTCAGGGTTGACAAAACTAATGTTTCTCTATAATCGTTTCCTTCCTACTGCCAAACAGGAAGTTCCTGTTGTTAGTCAAATCCAGTGGCTATAAAAGTAGAACTGGCTTAGGTGGGAGGGGTGGAGGGGTGGGATGGAGAGCAATTAGTAAGAAAAATGATAGCTTTTTTAGTTAGCTGCTTTCTGCTCTACAAACAAGATTTCTGTCTTCCAAAATCTAGCAGCAGGAAGTTGTAATTGGAGTCACCTGCTTTTCTACTGTCTAAGCCACTCCCCAATTACCCTCGCTCCTCTCCTATTGATTTAGCAAAGTAAGTTGATACAGTACCATTCCCAACACAGTAACATACATTGACTTTCTTTTTTTCCAACCCTAAATGATACCCCCTCTACTTCTAATAAAGTATCTGTTTGCTTAATCCCAACAGGCACTGACTCCTGCTGAGACAGAACTGTTAAATTAGTAAGAAAAATTGTAGCTTTTTTGGTTAGCTGCTTTCTGCTCTACAAGCAAGATTTCCGTCTTCCAAAAACTAGCAGCAGCAGTATTATTTCTATGCAAAAATTAGGTGGCCATCTTTTTTTTTTTCTTGAGAAATAATTATTTATAACTACCATAAAATTCTTAAATGATAATGAAAACTGAAAACTGTACCACCAAAATAACTTGGAAGACATCTTGCAAAAATAAAAAGGTGGGGTCAAATTTTAACCCATTTTCATTGCACTGCTGCACCTCCAGGAGTGTTGAATTTCCTCAGCATGCCCATCAAAACTAGGTGTACCAGGGGAACAAACAGCCAGCCTTTAAAAGTCCCCTTCCAGTGGACCACTCAAGGCCAATGGTCCTATGAGTACCGAGTGCCCTACTGGCTAAATACACTCAGTGATGACATGTTGGAAACAAAACTAGGCCCATTTAAATTGAAGCTTCATGCCCACCAAGCATCACACAGTAGCTGTGACTGTAGCGCCTAACTTAACCAAATTGTCTTGAAATCCCCAGTGTACCATTAGCACTAACTAATTTACCCAATCACCTATCCTCTCCTCCCTACTGCCTGGAAATTGCCTCCCTCCTTTCTCTCCACCTTTCCTGGACCTTACACTCCAAGGTCCCATCGCCACCATTTAACTCCATAGCAAAGCCAAGAGTGACTGCAACTGTCCTCTCCTCTTTATCCTTTCAGGTGTTCTCTGCCCAATCTCTGAGATCCTTTTTTAGTATTTACTGGGCACACCACTCAGTTCCCATCCTCCTTCTGTAATTGTTCATTCGCTTTTCCGTAATTTGACATAAACTCAACTGAATCATATGCTATGCACTTTTAGACAATAACTTTTAATAAACATATTTGCTGAATTTCTTTTCAATAATGTTCTCATATATTTACCTTTGTTTTTACTAGGAGAGACACGCCAAGCTGATAGCTTGTTTACAGGTGCAGCCTGGAAGCACAAGGGTCACGCAATATGCAAGTGGGGGCTGTGGAATTCAAACCCAGATCTCCAGGTCTGCAGCTCAGAGCCTTAAACCACTGTGCTATACAGCCTCCCTAAATCTTATTGTAACTGTATTTGCTTGGTATCACTTGACTGTTTTGTCTGACTGACGTGGAACCTCTGTAAATGAGCAACTAGCTCAAAGGTACTATAATCCGAGATCTAATATACAAATAAATAACCAATCAATTTCAAAAACTGCTGGGCCTCTCGTCCTGTGTGCAACTGGCATCTCATGCTGACTCTTCAAGTAGAAGAGAGAGATTTCACTTCAGCAATGCGGAAAAGGTATTACATCATTTTTTTTTTTTTTTTATGTAAGGATGTTTGAAATATATTACAGAAATTTATAATATGTTCATAAGTGTAGTTTGGGAATTGAAAAAAATAACATCCTATCATGCTGATTGGACTGAGCTCAGCTTTGCTTTCCAGTCTTTTCATAGAAACAGTAACAGAGGATATTATTTTTCCGTAAAACATACCCCTCCCACGACATATACTGCATCATCATACAAAACTGTTCAGACACTCATGCTGTTCCGGGGGGCAGTATAGCGTAGTGGTTAATGGTACTGTGCAGGAGACCTGGGTTTGAATCCCATCAGCCCCCACTTACACACTGTGTGCCCCTGAGCAAATCACTTTCTTTTGCTCCCAGGTCACACCTGGAAACAAACTCTGGTTTTTTGTGTCTTTCATGGGTAAACAATGTCCCCACCCCATCTTGGTTGAATGACATTCACTTGTATTGGAAAGCATGCAGAAAACATCCTTCAGACTCTCTACAAGCTCAGAATTCAAATTCCGGCTCTTGTGATCCCTCCGTACTTTACACTTGGATCACAAACTAGAAGGAACTCAACTGATTTTCCGTAGTCTAGGACAAAAAAGAACTGTTTCCATGACTAGGACCACTGAAACTACCTTTCTCTCCAGGGATACTGAATGTGCCACGAGGCCCCCCCCCCCACACACACACACACACACATACATATGTTTGCAAGGGCATGCACACATGTATCAACATCAGACAGTAGCCCTCCCAGATTTGGCATGCTCGCTGTGCTGACACCCCGCTCCACCAGGTTGCAAATAAGTAGCAGAGTTACCCAGCTCCCCTCCCCAAGAGAGCAGAGCAATCCATTGGAGGCTCCATCCTCTCTCCAACCCCCCCCCCGGCTGGCCTAATGTGACATGTGTCCACTCCTGAACTGGAGTCACCCGCTCAGTACACTCTAGTGCTACTGCCATGCTACTGGCCAAATAAAGAAGCCATTCATTGGGGTTTCTTACCTAAAGCCACACATCTTGTAAATTGATCCAGTGCCGATTTCGACATGCAGTAGGCCAGAACACCAGGGAACTACAAAACATAACAAGAGATCATTTTGAAAATCACAGGAATTAACATAAGATAAATGCTATAACACACGTAACCTGACTGTTCAAGATGGACTGTGCAAATCGCATATTTTTATATAGTATCTGGCTATTTTTCAGAAATCCTGTCCAACATATCCAAATCCCTGTCCACCATGCCAATATGCAGAGTGTCCCAGCTGCCATCTTCCCAGCCCTAAATAACTTCATCCAGTTGAAGTCCTCATAGCTGAATGCATTGCTGACATTAGCCATAAGTGTGTCTGGCACATTTTGCACATCTGGATGTTGGATGGGAGGGGGGCTGGGATCAACCAAATGATATAATAAAACTTCACAAAAGTAAGTCACAGAAAAATAATCTGAGGTTGTGATTTTTCTAACAGGAGCCAACCAATTTTAATATGAAGTTTTACTAGTTTTCAGTTTATTTTTTCTAGCTTTTAAATATCTACCTATATCTTTTATGTCAAACTCACTGTAAATTCTGTCATGCACCCTGGTATGCATATAATTACCTGTTTTACTGTTCTCTGGGGCCCCAAACACAGTCACAAGGGACACAGAAACATAGACTTTGACGGCAGATAAGGACCGCTTGGCCCACCTAGTCTGCCCATTTTCCTACTACAGAATAAGCTGCAGATCCTATTTAACCAAGAGCCTATTTCTTCCTACCCACCGCAAAAATTGCCTTATGTCTGTCCCATGCGTTCTTGAATTCTCCCACAGTTTTAGACCCCACAACCTCCTCAGAAAGGCTGTTCCATGTGTTCAACATCCTATCTGTAAAAAATAGTTCCTCACATTGCCCCTGAGCCGTCCCCCCTCTATCCACAAATTGTGTCCCCTTGTTCTTGCACAACTCTTTTTTTGAAAGATGTTACCATCCTAAACTTTGTTGATTCCAATGAGGTACTTAATAGTGTAATGGCCCCAAAGTTGGGGCATCCCAGAAAAAAATAAAATAAATAAATAAGTTAAGGGTTCACATGTGCTCAGGGTACCTGCTGTAGGTGTAGACAGCAGGATACGGTGATAAGGGGCCCCTGAAAATAAAGATTCACCTCTTTGTAATGGGAGACTGTAAAATTAATTCAGAGAAGTGCCCTGTGCACTTACAGTATGGTCAAAAGACAGATTTTAAAAGCAACAGATGTCATAATGGCCTGGATGGAAAGCTGTGCTGAATGGCTCATGCACAGCATTCCACTCCAGTCAATCTAGAACCCAGGGAGGTTCAAGTTTAAAAAATAATTGTACTGTTAGTCAGTTGTTGCTGGGCGGTGGAGTAGAGAGGATCACAGGAGTGCAACAGGGACTTGTGGCTTACCTGGGCTTGTGAAGCCGGTCCTGTTGACTCCGTGGTGATTTCCCTCCTCCAGTCCACTGAAGACTCCCTGCTCTGCTGTGTCCTGCGGTCGGTGGTGCCACTGGGGCACCACGAAGACGTAAAATGACTGTTCGCTGCGGTTTTGGGCTTGTAAGCCCTTCATTTTATTGTTTTGACCCCCCGAGTATATTAAGTTTAATTTTGGTCCCATGCTGGCGGCAGAGAAGCGCCGCGATCGTCCCTGTCGGCCGCCTGAGGCCCCTCTGGTCGCCCTCCCAGCTGCCTGCCCATTTTCCCTCCTCTGCCAGCATCCCTCTCACCTCCCTGCAGCACAGCAAGCCCCAGAAGGCAGGCGGAGTGGTGAGTGGCGACAACACTAGAAGCGTGCTGACCGCCTGCTCAAGAGCCACTGTTTGGTTAATTTAAATTCAGCGCGCAGGGGTAAGCAGAAAGGCGCTGCGTCAAGAGGGAAATTGGGTCATTCAGACCCCAACT
Source organism: Neoceratodus forsteri (assembly GCA_016271365.2). Lineage (NCBI taxonomy): Eukaryota > Metazoa > Chordata > Ceratodontiformes > Ceratodontidae > Neoceratodus > Neoceratodus forsteri. Next base: position 37,282,073 of record JADMNL010000029.1, on the reverse strand, counting down.
TGTTATTCAGAAGGGCAGGCGGGTAGTGACGCCCACAGGGAGGGGCCAGGACACTAAGGCCAAGCTTGGGCCTATGAATATTAATTAGGGCCGGGATTAAAGGTGGCAACCTGTCTAAGGATTGACAGCAGGTTCAGGGAGCCTGCAGATTTAAAGGGGGCCTGCCACTTGGAGTACTTTAAGGGGCAATCCAGGCCCAGTGTAATGTGGGGCACAAGGCCCATTTAAGGTAGGAGCACCAGGCCCAATGTAACGTGGGGCATCAGGCCCAATAGGAAGTGGGGCACCAAACCCAGTTGCAAGTGGGGCACTAGGCCCAAAGTAAAGTGGGGCATCAGGCCCAGTTGCAAGTGGGGCACCAGGCCCAAACTAACATGGGGCACCAGGCCCAGTATTAAGTGGGGCACCAGGCCCAAAGTAACGTGGGGCACCAGGCCCAGTATTAAGTGGGGCACCAGGCCCAAAGTAACAGGGGGGCACCACGCTCAGTATTACGTGGGGCACCAGGCCCAAAGTAACGTGGGGCACCAGGCCCAAGATAACGTAGGGTGTCAGGCCTGAGGTAAACGTAGGGCGTTAGGCCAGAGGTAAAGCTTGGTACTAAAGGGAGGCCCCAGCCTAGCAGAATAGGGCAAGCTAGCCTAGTGGTACTAAAGGGAGGCCCCGGCCTAGCGGAATAGGGCAAGCCAGCCTAGTGGTACTATAGGGAGGCCCCGGCCTAGCGGAATAGGGCAAGCCAGCCTAGTGGTACTAAAGGGAGGCCCCGGCCTAGCAGAATAGGGCAAGCCAGCCTAGTGGTACTATAGGGAGGCCCCAGCCTAGCGTAATAGGGCAAGCCAGCCCAGTGGTACTAAAGGATTCCCTAGCCATGACGTACTGAAAGAGATCCTATCCCAGAAGTCCCTATGTTTAGAAACAGGGATTCATTTAAGAGTGTTCAATTTGCCTATACTGTTAAACTACTGTAATTACTGTACTGCTTATGCTGAACTATTGCCCGAAGTACCTGAACTATTGCCCTAACTACCTGAACTACTTTTCTAAGTACCTGAACTATTGCTCTAAGTACCTGAGCTATTGCTCTAAGCACCTGGACATTGGCCCTTATCAGTAATAATTACCCCTGAAGGTATAATTTGCCCTCCTCCAGCAAATTATTGTATCATTCCACAGTTCTTTGGGCATTTTTCAGTTATATGATTACTATTGTGTGAAGACAGTCTCAATCTTCTACCACACTGCAGTCCCATAGTGTGGTCCATAACACCACGTACTCAGAATCAGTCTCTACTCAGAAGAAGACATCTTCTCAGCATTCTTCACTTCTGGGAGATCATCCATCAGCTCATCATGCCCATCTTTGTCGTCTGCTGAAGCCGAATCTGTCGCCAGTCGTACAAGTCGTACCCGCCGTTTCTTGTTTTCCACAGTTTGAAGGTACGTCCGCTGAAACGCATCACGACAGCCATGCCAGTGTCATTCCATATAGTTCCTGTTCCAGATGTCCCAAAGTTGGTCGCCCTCTACAGAAGAGTGAGCTCATCCTGGAGAACCTAGTCTGTGCCCCTCCTGGTCGTTCGTCGAAAGTCAAGTCCGTCGAAGCCCAGTACGGGACGCATCCGCCGTTTCTTTGTTTTGTGTTAGTTCCTGATCTTAGGATTGCAGAGTCAACCATCATCTCTTCAGATTCTTATGGTTCCTGGTCCTGTCAGAGTTTCTTCCGAGTTTAGCTGGCCCTTGGAGTGCCGCAGCATCAGTCAGGTCGTGGTAGTCCTCCATTGGATTCATCGCCACGAAGGTCTTGATGTATCTTCATCCTTGGCAACCCTGGAAGTGGGTTTTGGCCTAGGAACCCTTTGTTTTCAGTGTGTTATTTCAGGAACCAGTTGCTCTGGTTCTACATTCTGGCAGCCTTGGAGAGAGTGGGCTTTTGCCGAAGAAATATATGGTCTGTTTACCAAACCTCTCACCACCCCAGAGGCCTTATCTAGGTCCTTGCTGGAAATTGTGATTAGGGTTCTACAGTTGTTTTACTTCCCTTGTAGCTACCAATGAAGAACGACGGTGTACACGAAGATGCCGGATCTCTGGACTCTTGCAATATCTGGACTCTTCTGGAAATGCGTGATGATAATTACCCTAGTACAGTTCTGAGTAGCTTATGTTACCTGATCCTCATCTAAGAGTATAGAAGTGTTGAATAATTTCAGAATAAGAGTGGCAGTAGGCCTAAAGTCTATTCTTGTGGTAATAACCTTAGTATTGGTAGATAAAGGTATTTCTCTGTTTATTGCCCTATTGTTCTCGGCCAACCCCTCCTTCCTCTTGTGGCTATGTCTCTCTACCCTTGGTACAAAATAAACGCCCTGCGGGCACTGAAGCACTAATTTGACTCCTGCCTCTCCTTGTCTGGGTAACGATTATCCTATCCACATAATTCGGACCTTGGTGCCTTGCTCATCTCTTTTCACCACCTTTAGAGTACAGCATTCTTCATAGAACACCACAAAAGTTTCTATCATGTCCCCCCTCTCCTTTCTTTCCTCAAGGGTATACATATTAAGCTCCTTTAGTCTCTCCTCATATGGCTTATCTTGCAGACCCTGCACCATTTTAGTTGCCGTCCTCTGGACTGCCTCCATCCTGTCTATGTCCTTGTGGAGATGGGATCTCCAGAACTGGATGCAGTACACCAGATTGGGTCTCACCAACTGTCTATAGAGAGGAATAACAACTTCTTGTTTTCTGCTGGTGATGCCTCTCTCTATACATCCCAGTATCCCCGCAGCTCTCCCTACTGCCTTCTCACATTGCTTGCTTGCCTTAAGGTCATCTGATATGATTACCCCCAGGTCCCTTTCCTGTTTTGTTGTTGTTACTACCCCCCTCCCCCCACACTGTGTAATCTTCCCCTGGGTTTTTGTTTCTAGGTGCATTATTTTGCACTTTTTTGCACTGAAGCCAAGCTGCCATACTTCTGACCATTCCTCCAATCTTGCCAAGTCCCTACTCATCCTTTCCACGCCTCCTTGTGTATCAACACTATTGCTGATCTTTGTGTCATCTGCAAAGAAGCATACTTTTCCTCCCAGTCCCTCTGCAATGTCACTTATAAAGACATTAAAAAGGACTGGACCCAGTACTGAACCTTACGGTACCCCACTAGTAACCCCTCTTTCTTCATAGTGGACTCCATTTACAATTACCTTCTGTGTCCTGCTGTCCAGGCAATGTTTTACCCATGCTACCACCCTGTGACCCACTCCCAGGCTGGTTAATCTGACTATTAATCTTTTGTGTGGGACTGGTGGCAGTCTAGGTGATTTACACTTGAACAAGCCTTACCTGTATGGTTGGCATGGTTCCATGTTGCTGCAGTGACAGAACTATCAGTGACCTCCCCTACAGTGACACATGCTCTGCCCCCCCCCCCGGATTTAAGGATTTCAACTTGGGGGGGCGGACAGATATTAGGAAGTGCAATCAAACTCCAGTAGTCGATAACTCTGTCATTGCATCAGCAACCCAGTCGACACTGCGGGTGTCGGTAGGTTGCTGTCACTGTAACAGCACTGCTGTAACAGCATCGCTGTTACAGTGGTATACCAGTTGGAGAACCAATTGGTAGTGCACGAGGAATGGAGCCAGGATCACTATGTGAATGGCCTACAGTGCCACCATTCACAAAGCAAGGCAACCATTGCTTACCCCAGTGCACAGTTTCACAACAGCAGAACTGTTACAGCTAGGTGTGTGGGCTTATCATAAACCTGTGATGGGATGAGTGAGGGCAGGTGGGGGACAGAGAGCACAATGGAGCAACAGAGGGGAATTTCACTGGATGCTATGGAGTGATAACAGATCTAAGTTGTTGGGGGCACCAGACCACCAGGAGTTTCATATTCAATATGACAGAATCAGATCTGGCACCATCTCAGAAGCAGGCCAAAAGTACAGATCAGCAGGTGGGGGGTGGGATTTAGGTGGCAGTGCTGCTGCCCCCAGGCTCTCTGTGTGGCTGGTGCTATTGCATGCCATGCACAGAACTTTCTTGGTGCTGAAATCCAGTATGTTAACATAGAAATATACTCTAGGTGTTGACAGCAAAAACAGACCCAGTGCCCCAGTGATTCTGCCTAGTACCTGCCTGCATCTACACCCAGCCTAATACTGGATCAGTGCTAGTCTACTGATGGCCCTGACTGTATTCTGACACCCCCCTCCCTTGTCCACTCATCCATCTCCCTTGATTGCCCACCCTCCTTGCCTCTTCTGGTTGGGACTATTCCTCTACCCAAGTCTCACTCCTTTGTGCTAGCTCTCTGCTAACCAATGTTTGGCAAACACACTGAAAACAAGAAAATGCAGATGCACCACCCACAGCGTGCTAACAGACTGTCCTCGCTGCACAACAAATCTCATCTCTAGCACTGCCTCCTCACGCCACCATCACCCATCTTCACAAAGCCCTATACTCCAATAAAAGCTATCACTCAAAGATACCGCAGTCTTCTTGTTGCCAACTTTTTACAAGCCACTCACTGCACCAATGATGCATCCACACACACACTGCCTGCGAGCAGGGAATTCAACTAGAGTCTCCCGGCACACAGGCTAGCTTACATATTATCCTTAAATCTAAAATTCAGTATGCAGTTCCTCCCAATATAAATACCTCAGTCACCCTATGAGTGTCGCCAGGACTGATTTTTTTGCCACTTGGGAGTTTGGAGTATACGTGCACGCCAGACTCTTCCACTAGAGATGGATGGGGGCAAAGTTGCATTGTGGAGGTAGGGGTGCTTGGCTCTTGGGAAGAAAAGGCACAACTCAGCAGGTGTTTGCAGCTCCTCTACCTACTGATTGAGGTGCAGTATTGGAATTAGCCTTGAAGGCCACCGCCCACCTGTTCCCCTAACTGAGAAAGGACAAAGGCTACAGCTGCAGCAGTCCCAATATTGGGGGAGGGAGACAAAGAGCAAGGATATTAGGGGACCCTATCTTTCTATCTAGGCTAGCATATTGTGAATATATAGAGTCTGTGGCTGGGATATTCTGACCCCCTCACAATGGGCTTGCATCAAACTGGATCCAACTCACTGTGGAAGCTTTCCCAGTGCTAGATACCGTATTATGTTCAGCAGCTGTCTGTCTTTTCTGTCGAAATAAGAGGACAAGGGTGGGCTTTTCCACACTGTACTGGGCCTTGTTCTTTAAACTTCCAGAAGCTTTTCATTGGACATCCCATGTCATGTGACAGTTCCACACTGCAAGGCAGACTGATCTAACTGTGTAGTGTTATCCAAGGAAACAGGAAGTTGAAGTAAGGGATTCCCTTTCTAACAACTCACGGTTTTTATATCTATAATGGCTACAGTTCGATGTATGACACTCACATGACATTTCTTGAGTACAGTGGTCCTCCTCGCAGAAAGAAAATGACACATTCCCTTTGGTGTGAAAAATATGTCAAACAATGGCTATGCTACCCAACATTTCACATGGTAGTTCTCTCAACATTAGCAATTCTGCAGACAGAGCCAACTAAAATCCAGTGTTACAGTTCTTCAACTTTATGTAAACCACCTGCTTCTTCCTTGCAGAAAGGCTGAGACAGTTGACCCAAAGGATGGTGGTAGTGCACTGCCCCCTGGAGGCCACTCTAGACTGCACTGTGGCTAAATGGGTATATCACAGAAACCTAGATAATGTCAACAGAAAAAGACCATTGTTCCATCCAGTCTGTGCTTTTTTACTCTGTTCTACCATGGGACTTTAAGTCTAGTCGGGGTTACTGTCCCCACCTTGCCCCCTGTTCCACTGCTTCCTCCTGTGTATCTATTAAACATTTTACTCAATCCCAGTCACCACTTTTACTGGGAGGCTGCTCCACAGCTAAACCATTCTCTCTCTGCAAAATAAAACTTTCTTACATCTCTCCTGAATCTCCTCCCTGCCTGCTTCAACTCATGGCTTCGTGTTCTTGATTTGCCAGTCCTGCCGAACACCTCCTCATAGTCTACTTTGTTCATTCCTATCAGGAACTTGAAAGTCAATATCATATGCCCCTTTATCCCTTCTGGTCACCAGTGAGTACATGTTCAGCACCTTAAACTGATCCTCGTAGGATCTGCCCTGCTCACCGTCAATTGTTTTGGTTACCTTACACTTCATCGTCTCTAGCTCCTCTTTGTCTTTTCTTAGGTAAGGGCTCCAGAACTGCGCACAGTATTCCTGATGTGGCCTTACCAGTGATCTATAGAGAGGCAGTATCACCTCCTTCCTCTTGCTGTCAAACCCCCTCCCAATACACCTTAACATCCTGGTTGCCTTGCTGTTGACCTCTTTATATTGCCTAGATACTTTGAGGGGCTCACTTATGATGACTCCCAGGTCCCTTTCCTCAATGGTAGTGTCCAACTTAACCCCTTCCATCCAATATTCCATCCTGGGGTACTTGTACCTATGTGTATCACCCTGTACTGTTTGACACCGAATTTCAACTGCCAGACTTTGGACCAACTCTCTAATCTTTGCAGGCCCTTCTGCAACTCCCTAAAACAATCCTTGCTGTCTGCCTTGCCAGAGACTAGTGTCATCTGTGAAGAGACATAGTTTACCTTGTATCTCTTCTCCTATGTCACTGATGGTTGATTGACATATTGAAGAGGACTGACCCTAGGAATGAACCCTGTGGTACCCACTCATGTCCTCTCTCCTGACTTGACCCCATTAACCATGGTTTACCTACAGTGCGGCAACACCAAAGTCGCCAACATCACCAACATCGACAGACACAGTGCTGAGTCTCGGCACTGTGCTGTCAGTTCTCTCATGTGTTTTCTTTGGGGGGCTGTGCCCCTGAACCCCCTCATGTGGAGGGCTCCACACCACCCACTATTTACAGTAAATAACCAACTCCAAGTTGGAGTTGTCTTGGGGAAGGGGCAAACCACTGGGAGATGCAGTGCCAGTGCCAGTGGGAACCATTACAGTGACCTGTCAATTTTTGTCGATTTCTGTTGCTGTGTTGGTCCATGCTGTGGATGTTTTCATGTTCGGTTGGCATACCCTTACCAACACCCTCTGCTTTCTCCCCCTCCCAGCCAGCTTGCCACCCATTTGACTAGATTCTTCGCTGTTCCCAGATCCTCTAACTTCTTCAGCAACCTTCTGTGCAGCACAGAGTCAAATGCCTTGCAGAGGTCAAAGTTGAGCAAATTTACTGTTTGACCACTGTCCAGTGCTTAGTTATCCAGTCAAAAAACACCATTATGTTGGTGTGACAAGACCTCCCTGCCACAGACCTGTGCTGCTTGCTACCTTGGAGCTCACTTCTCTCTAGGCATTCCACTGGGTCCTCTTTGACTAATGTCTCAATTAGTTTACCTGCTGTCATGGAAGTGCGGGTCTTACCCTCATGGAGGGCGGGTATGGAGCCTGTAATATTCATGTGCCCACTGCTGGCAAAAAACAGCCAGATGTAGGGTGCAGTCACGGCAATACATATTGCTGGGGTGGAGGACAAGCAGAGAAATCAGACAGAAGAAAATAACAATAAAAAAGTGTGAGTAAATGATGGAGTCATGTCCACAGATTCAAGGATGCCACAGTGACAACCAGGCAGGGGTTTCTTTTCTAGTTGATGAGAACACACAAGTTGTGTGATTTAAGGCAAAAAAGAAGGAAAAAACTTATCTCAAAGGAAAACAAGCATTAGAGCCCTTGTTGCAGAAACTAGTGTCACCTTCTGCAGTAACTAGAGGACAGATAGAGTCAGAACCACATCATTGTGTGGAATGTTACACCCCCACTCAAGTCATATAGCATGATGTGCGCATAACATGGAAACCTCTTCTTTATGTCATTTCTTACTCACTGCTCTTAGTCCAGCAAGGCTAGAGGTGTTTACGATGCAACCTTTGCTTTTGACCAGGTGTGGCACTGCCAGATGAGTGAGATGGTATACAGCTCTGAAAGACAAGGCAAAATGTACAGCAATCTTAGTATAGGAACTACTAAAAGGAATCTTATGCATTGCAAAGTGCTTTGTTAATGAACAATGTGCAAGATATCTAACTGAAATTCCAAGGATATCACCAGTGAGGTGGCAGATGAGGTAAGGAGAGGAAATATAATAAAGGAAGATGAAACAGATGGAGGAACATGACAATTTAATAGAAGGTGAGAAGGATAGTGGGATGAGAGAAGGGAAGAGGTAAGTTAAGGTGTGGAAGTCTTGGATGCAAGATGGTGAGGAAAGGGAGAAGTGGTTGCTGGGTGCAGTAACTCGAGGCATGGCATAGGGAAGAGGTTTTAAGTGAAAACCACTGGCTAAGTGGCTATAAGAGGGTGAAGACATCATTTAGAAGAGCATCAACCCTGGGGGTCTCAAGGAAATACAGTAAGGTGGGAGACTATAGATACATGAACACCAAGAGTGTAACTATCTGTGAGAAAGGCAGACAGAAAGGAAGGGAAAAAAACTATAGGACAAGAAGGTAACCTTAAAACAGACAAAGAAAAATGTAAAAAAGTGAAAGGTATAAGAGGAAACAGGAGACGGAGAAGTGTTAGGTTAGGAAGATGACTATAGATAAATATTTTTCCTAATCAGCCAGCCCAGTGGTGTGGAGGACTGAGGCATCTGTGCCTTACCTCCTGCCATACCGGCAACCTATGTTTGTGGTGTGATCGGGCCACCAGGGGTCAGCCAGGAAGGGAGCAGATCAAATGTCTGGAGGACTGCTCTCCTCTCCCAGGCAGGGGTGGGGATGAAGTCTCTGCTTTACTGGCCCTGGTGGTGGCTGGGGGCTGGTGCAATGGGGGTGGATGTGGGGCATATGCCTGGCATGCCACATGCGGATGTGTGCATAGCTCGGCCATTGGCATCATTGCATACCTTCTCTCTGTGCTTGGGGCCAGGAAGCAGAAAAGAGAGAAAAATAGATCCTACCAGTGAGATGATGCAACCTCCTGCAGGTGCTACACCCGGCCAGCCAGCACTTCATGGAGCAGAAGTGAATCTGATAGACGCCGGGGTGATGGAGCTGGGCGCCAGTGGAAAAGGGTGCCGGTTGGGACAGGGGTAAAAAGAAATTGACAAAATATTTTTCCTGATGAAATGGGGTGCTTTTTTCTCATGTGTGAGACATTCTTATTCTGCAAAGATTATCTCACCTGCTGGTGCCATGCAAACGTCCACCTTTGGGAAATTGTTAAATATTGAGTGACCTTGATCAATGATATGTTAGCTGCTGACACCGTCTTACTGTTGTAACAGTGGTCTCCATTCTTAGAGTAACAGAGCTGGCTACCTTTGGATCACAGTCCTGCTACACTAAGAATACATTTGAGATCGCTCTCTCAACTTCAAGACTGACCTTGGCAGACATGTTTAACATAAAACATATGGTAGACATCTGTAACAGTCTCTGTAGTGGAGAGAGGCTTTCTAGAGTAGTGAACATGATGTAGTGGCAATCTGAGAATGCAGGTATGTGTAAGGTGGAGAGAGCTGGAAGATTATTGTCTCTTTTCAAGGGAAAAAGAGGATCATAGGATGAATGGGTAAGGAACGGGTTCAAGCAAACAAAGAGAGGGTGTAAGAAAAAATGGGAGCTCTACAGCAACCGTGTGGCTGGAAATAGCAAAAAGGGGCATAAAGAGGATTTGGGGAGTATGTTATAGACCACAAATTAGTCCAACGACTGTAACCTGGAATGGGTGAATAAAATAAAGAGGGCAACTATTATGGGGCACTTGGTTACCACATAATTTTTTAACCTGTTTGTCATTGGCTGGGAGGTAGAATATGTCTGTCTGAAAGTAGGGAGGGATTTCTTGTCAGTCGTGAAGACTGTTTCCTCCTGCAGCGTGTCAGGAATGGGTCAAGAGGAGATGCAGTTCTTGATCTACTGCCGAGTAATGGAAATGACACTGTCAAGGCAGTCAGGGTGCAGATGTCAGTGAGTAATCATGACCACAATAGGATGGAGTACAAGGTAATAGTAATAAGGTGCTTTAGGCATAGAAATGTAACCCAGCATGTCCAGGTCCGCATTCCCAACACAGCCATGGACACAGCTGAAAACAGATCCTTGGCCTAGCTTAATGTTTCTGGTAAACCAAATACTTAAAGCAGCACTGTTTGTTAGTTGTCACGTAGTTTTGTTCATCAGTAATTTTTCTCCTGGCAAAAACATCAATATATAGATTTTTCTTTCTGTTTTCTGCTACCTGAACTGAGATCATGGGATTAAGTTTTTTTTTTTAATTTCTTGCTCCTGCGTCATGTCTGAAGTAAACAACTTAAACATCCAGATACAGTGTAGTTCTGTTTGCCATCAGAAACATGTGCTAACACCACTCTAATACATCCACTATATGAATCTAGTATATACATTCACCATGTAGTTTCAATGAAGCTGAAGAGATGTTTTTAACATTTCTGAGTGGCAGCCATTCTAAATGACTTGTGTCTTTAATGACAAAGACAGTGTTAAAAACACAGGTATATGAGAAGATAACAAAATACACTGAGGATGAATCTAAGGATGTTAGAAATACATTTTTGCAAAAAAAAACTATATGATGATTTTTTATCCTATTAACAAGCACTGCTGCTTTAAAGGGGAACAGTCAGCACTAACAGATCCACACCCAACTGTGGGACTGGACCCAATTTGCACTTACGTGGAAAAACATTTGTCTGACTTACTATTTACTGCAATATAGTAGAATGTATCAGAATTTTTCTGTTGACTGGCAAGGTGACATTTTCTGTCACTACAAATCCCAGAAGCCCCTGCAGCTGACATCAAAGGAGGGCTGCAGCAATAGGTGATTCAACAGCCTGCTGTGCATGTTAGAACTTTTATAAGATCTGATCAGAAGATTGCTGGTCACGCGTTTCTTCTGGTGCTAGTACTGTCTGCTGCAACTAGCCCAGGGAGGACAGCAGGACCAGCGAACAAAAGATCAGAGCTTATAAAAACTCTGACATGCACTACACAGACTACTGCATCTTCGACTGTTGAAGCCCACCTCTGATGTCATTTGCAGGAGATTCTGGGATTTGTAGTTACAGAAACTGTCAGCTTACAAGTCAATAAAAACAGTCTGATACAGTCTACTATACTGTAGTAAACAGTAGCAGTAAATAATAGGAAAAAAAATGCAAGTTGGGATGAGCCTCGTACTTGGGTGTGGTGCTGATTGCTGACTGTTCCCCTTTAATCTAACACATATCCAGAGTGACCCTCACTGTATGACATGTGTGATGGAAAGGAGAAGCCTGTTCCAGAAGGAGTGCAAATATCAAAACACAAGATATATTTTTGAGCAAAACCAAATAAAAAATCAATAATTCAATAGATGAATAAATATGTTCTCATGACACTGTAGAAAATGCACTGGACTAAATCACTGTCTATCAAAGATGAGCCTTTCCTTCTCATACCTGACATTAGTGTTCATGATTTTGTCATATTGCTCCAGATTGGTGTCTTCAATTGATCCAAATGCAAGTATCCCAGCGTTGTTGACCAACACATCCAGCTGTCCATAATGTGCAATCATATCCTGTATCATTTTCCTGGCTGCAGCTTCATCTGTTACATCACCGGGCACTAGAAAGGCCTGATGATGGAGGGAAAAAAAACAAAGACAAATCATTTGAACGATTAAAGAAAAAACAAAAATCACTGCATTTTCAATCTGAAAAATGTACATTTGTTTTTTATCATTTGGTAAAATGGTTGCGAGAGAACCTTGCCAAAATCCAGCCACTTCATTCTGCAATTATGTCACATGGCCTTTCCTTAAAGCAGTAGTGCAATTAATTTATTCCAAAAGGCTAATTTCAGCTATGCTAAATAAAAATATTAACACACCTGTTAAATCTGTTTTTCTAGGTATCTCTGATGCTGCATACCATGAGTTTTTTTTTTATTTCTTCAATCCCAACCTTTGCTACGTCCATAATGCTGTTTCTAAGCCAAATAAGGTGGCCATCTTTTTTCCACAGAAAAAAATAATTAAAACATTTATAACATACTCCAGAGTTTTCTGGAACTGGAAAATGCTACCACCAAATAAAACTGGAAGATGCCAAGAGCCTTTGATAGTGAAATAAAAGAAAAGTAGGGATAAAGTTTTTTCCCAGTTCTGTTGTACTGTTGATTTAAAGAGCCTCTGATTCCCAGCAGAAAATATTTAAAAAACATAATGCAGTATTCTGACAGAAATCAACTCACAATTCAGATATTAACTTTGTTTTTTTAAATTACACTTTATCCATCCCTCATCCTGCCGACTCAGACACTTCAGGGCCCCAAAAGGAGTCATCCTCCTGCCTCCTGCTCCCTGCTCTACTCATACTCACCTCCAGACCCCATGGAGCTGTGGCTTACCCCCCGAGCAGGGACGAAGTGGGGGCTCAGACACCCTGTAATCCTTTATTTCATTGGTCTTGACTGTGGTCAAGCGAGCGGGGGCACATTATAGGCACACTCCTGGAAGCCCATCTTCCTGGACCCAGCACGCAGTTTCCTCTATTCTCCCTTCCCTATAACATGCAACCCCCCAAGAACACAGCACAAGGTGCTGACATCCATGTTGTACAGTGGCTGCCCCTTCCCACGATTGGGGCTTGCAGTACTCCGAGCCTCCGCTTGGAGTCAGGCAAGTGTGCAGGCATCCACCTATTCCCTCCCTGGAGAAGGTGAGCTGTCAAGGGATGCCCAATCCTATCCCCCCCCCAGCTGACCCACTAGTGGCCCGAGTCCACTCCCAAACCCAGGTCACCGGCGTGGTGCAAGGTGTGGCATCCAGTGCCTCAACCCTCAGCACCACCGGGCCAGTGATATTTACATTTTTACCTTCTCTTATTCTGTATTATTTTGGGTATTTGAAAAAAAATGTTTTTTTCTCCCTTGGTCTTCATATTCCTCTGCTGTTTGCCTACATGTGACATCAGAACCCTCTGCTCATCACAGTACAGCTGGCTGCTGCAGAAATGACTTCAGTCTGACAAGCAGAGGATTATTATGTTACTTGTGGACAAGCAACCAGAGCCACTGAGGACCAAAAGACATAGAAACACAGAAACAAAGAAACTGACTGCAGATAAGGCCCACCTAATCTGCCCATTTTCCCTACCTACTGCAATTCCCCAGATCCTACTTGATCTCTGTTTTTTACCCTCTCTTTCCTACTGTTAGGGTGGGTTACTTTGACCAGTTTTATTGACAAGGGGAACTTTGAGCTGGCTGGGGTCCATACCTGACCCCTAGCTTGCCTTCTTAGGTTTACTCCATGTACATGGGATGACCTTTTGACCTCCTAAGACAGGCGGGAGCAACCACCCCATTTAGAAATTTTGCTTGAATGGGGAAGTCTGACTGGGTGTGCATGATAGCATGCACTTGGCTGTGTGTTCATTTAAAACCACACAACCTCAATCATGGTCTAGTCTATTTGTCTGATTAAAATTACATTATGCTAAACCTTAATAATTGTTGTTTTTTTAATATTTTGGTACAACTTATATATATACCAATAGTCACAAGTAAGCTTTACTCCTGTATTGTAAGTCAACAACTTTATAAGTTCAAACATTTAACCGAAAATAAATACCAGGAAATGTCATATTGTCTTAATTCTTTACTTAAATAGTGGTATACAGAATTAACATCATTTGGATCAACAGTGCAAGCAAACAATTTATCTTTAACTGGAGAGGAAGTCTCTCCTACTTTTAGATACAATCATATATAAAAAAATAAAAATAAAAAAAACATAAAATCAAGCATCATCCCTCTCTGCTCATAATCAGAGATAATAGCAAATTATAAACACACAGTGCCATACCTTGATGTCTCAAATGAAGTCCTAGGTAGAAGGACGTGCTGTCACAGCTCCTTCCTCGCTTCTGCCCTCCTTTAGCTTAAATTAGTCTAAATTTAAATGTTTTTTGGATGTACCATGTGTTATACTTCTGGTAGAAGTATGCCCCGTGACACACTTCTTGTAGAAGTATGCACCTGTACTTACTTCTGGTAGAAATATGCCCCGTAACCATGACACATCTCTTGTACAAGTGTGTTAATCATGCAAGGTGGCACAAAAATACATTATTTTAAAAGTGGAATGTCATCTCAGATTTTGCTTTACTGGAACATTGTTTTGTAAACTCTGTTTTTTGCTACTGAGGAAACTGTGGTTCAGCTAGCATTCTGTCCAGCACTTCCTCAAATAAAATCTCCCCATTTTATAGTTAATTTCAAACAAGACATGCAGATATATTTTTTCTTTTAAAACTGTAAACTGTTAATATCACAAAAAAAGCTATAATCATTCTTGTTTTAAATGTATCTTCAAACTGTTTATAAGGCACAGTCAATAATAATAATAATGTTTGCAACTTACAGATACTAATGATATAACTTATGTAGTAGTGGTAGTAGTAGTAGTAAAAAACTTTCTTTTTATACAGGAAAAATACATGTCGTTTGGATAATACTACCCAGTTTTCAAGACAGTCCTGTGCAAAATTTCCAAGTTTCACATAGTCACATCAAATATACAAACAAACAAAATGCGACAGAGGAAACTTGTTTAGCCGGCTGCTTTGTTTTTCACTTCCTCAAATACATTTGTCCCATTCTACAGCTAGTTTTAAAACAATACATTTTCTTTAACCTGTAAATTGATAATGTTACAACCAAATATTGCAAAGAAGCTATTATCGTTTTTGATGTAAATGTATCTTTAAACTATTTTGCAGTAGGACACACTCAATTTATTGGCTAAACAGAATTATGCTTGGCAATAAGGATGTATTTAATTCAGTTCAGGAAAAGCAGAAGTAAAGCATTTTTCCATTGTCATTATTTAATTTGGAGAAAAGTCAAGAAGTCAGATATATTTGTTGATTTGTCTCTGGGATATAGCTGGTTCTTGTTCCATCATGTCCTCTAGTTCTAGGAAAAGCTGCTTCTTTAGAATATTTGGATCAAGCAGTCCAAATAGGGACTCATGGGGATAGCAGGTTCTGCTTCTTTGAAATATTTGGATCAGGCAGTCCAAATAGAGACTCGAGGGGATTGTATGTTCTGCAGTTTCCACCTGGACAGTGACCAGAGATGGGCATGAGAGAGACGAAGGATTAATGTCTAATCCAAAGGACGGCACCTCAACAGTGCAGTACCACCTCTTACTGCGCTACACTGTCAGTTTTGGGTCTTACCATGAAGTACCTGCTGACTTGGGGCTAGAACCCAGGATCTGTTGATATCCTGGCCTCAGAGGCGAATGTGCTACCTGCTGAGCCACTGACAAGCAAAAAAGTACCAGAGAAGGAAAAGTATACAAAATGTAGGCTAAATTGTATCTATTTATTTTGAAAAATCACTCTTGTATATGGAAGGATCTTACACTAACCTACCAGTAGCCACCTTAAACTATGTTATGCTGAGTCAGACAAACAAGTCATTAAAATATGTTATTCCCCTTCCCCCAGTAGGGAACTACAGTCCTTGCCGAACCTCTCATCAGTTCCATATTACAAAGGATGTCTCTTATTTTAACCCTCAGCATTGCTCTGTCCTACATGGGAATGGGGCTGCCCACGTAGAAAAGGTGTCACCTCATATTGTCAGGGCAGATTTTCATGCAGAAATTAACAACAACAATGAGATATCTGGTTCATGAAGCTGTGTAACCACAATGATAAAAAATGTGGCATAACTGGTAGAAAGGTGCGTTAATGAGCTTCAATTACTTTTAGGCAAATAAGATTAAACCCAATGAAAGGGAGAGTGCTGTTCTAAGCAGTTTTGAAAACAGAAAGTACAGATTCTATAAACCTTTACTCTTAACTTACCTTTTCTTTTTGGGCTTCATCACACTGCTGAGCTGTTTCTTTCAGTTTTTCCACATTGCGATCATTAAGGGCCAGTTTTACTCCCAGTTTGGCAAACAAAACACTCGTTGCAGCTCCGATCCCTGAGCCGGCACCAGTAATGAGTGCCACCTTCCCTTTTAGGGAGAGCACCTTGCAAAAACAAACAGAAGGTTATGACAACAGCAATTTGAACCTTTATTTTCACTTATTTCCTCTCTCCTCATCCTCGTTTTTCTCCTGAATCCCCTTCTTCCCCCATCACACTGTACTTAACTGACTCTAGACCCCTGCTTGAACAGTGTCTAGTGTGAGCAGGGTGTCTTCTCTAAGACATAGTCACTTTCCCACCCATCAACCACCTCCCCTGTGGTTCACCATGGAGACAGGGACACAACTGAGCCACACAAGGGCAGAGGTATTAGATTTCAGGAGGGCAGACTTTGCTGAAGTGGTAGATGCATCAGAGTAGCCCTGGGGAAGGGTGGGGAATGTGGGGGGGTTGAGGAGCAGTGGGGAAAACCGAACAGGGCCATAGTGAAGTTGACAAACCAGTGTATCAGGTCAATGGCCATGGGGAAAAGGAAAAGGAAGCCACTATTGTCTCCAAAGAAGTGGCAGAAAAAGTGAGGGTGAAAAGAATGAGTTTCAGGAAGTATAAGGGGACCCAAAAGGAGGAGGACAGGGATTTGTACCTTGAATGCCTATGGTAAGCGGGGAAAGTTGTTAGAAGGACAAAGGCATGAATGGAGGAGGGATTAGCACAGACAGTGAAAAAGAGAACAAGCATTCTATAGGTACATCAGCGAAAGAAGCAAAACCTGAGGAGGGATTGTAAGGTTTAAAGGAGAGGAGGGCAAGTGTAAGGAGGGAGACCTAGACAAGGCAGAAATACTGAATATGTATTTCTGTTCAGTGTTCACTAAGAAGAGGAGGGTTAGGGACCACAGCTAGGTAACAGATGCAAAGGGGGGGAGTGGACACTAGTTCAATCACAGTGGAGAGAGTTCGGGAAGAACTCTCAAAGCTGAAGATGGACAAACCTATGGGGCCAGATGGCACACAACCAAGGATCCTAAAGGAGCTGCGAAGGAAGCTAGCAACATCGCTGGCAGCCTTGTTCACCGAGTCACTCAACACAGGAGTGGTTCCAGAGGACTAGAGGAGGGCACATGTAGTACCTCTGCATAAAAGCGGCAGTAGGGAGGGGGCAGGGAACTACAGGCCAGTCAGCCACATCTCAGTAGTGGGGAAGATGATGGAGACACTGCTGAAGGAAAAGCTACTAGCACACCTGGAACCCAACAGTGCCCAGGATCTAAGGCAACATGGAGCCACAGCAGAAAGGTCATGTCAAATGAATCTTATTGATTTTTTTGCTTGGATGACAAAGGACGTAAATCAGGGAGGGGCAGTGGACATCGCCTACCTCAATTTCAGTAAAGTCTATGACACCGTCCCCCCAGAAGGTTGATAAACAAGATGGGTACTCTGGGAATTGGACAAAAGGTAGTACGCTGGGTTAGTAACTGACTGGCAGGCAGGAGGCATAGGGTGATGGTAAATGGGTTCCAATCAGGGGACAGGGAGGTGACCAGCAGGGTACCTTAGGGATCACTCCTGGGACCAGTCCTGTTCAATGTATTCATTAGTAACATTGCAGAGGGGCTGGAAGAAAAGGTCAGCCTGTTTGCAGATGACACCAAGATCTGCAACACGGTGGATAATTCAGAAGGGGCGGAGAGGATGAAGAGGGACCTGGGGAAGCTTGAAAAGTGGTCAGAGGTGTGGCAACTGAGATTCAGTGCAAAGAACTACAAAGTAACACACCTGGGAAGAGGAAACCCTGGGGAGAGCTACAGGACGGGGGGGAAGTGGTGACAGTCACCACAGAGGAAAGGAACCTAGGGGTTATCTTTTCTGATTACCTAAAGGTGTCAAATCAGTGCACAAAGGCTGCAGGGAGGTCTAGTAGCATGCAGGGGTGCACAGGCAGAGGGATCACTAGCAGAAGGCAGGAGGTGGTGATGCCATTGTATAAAACACTGGTAAGGCCTTTCCTGGAGTACTGTGTGCAGTTCTGGAGGCCACACCTCTGCAAGGACACTGACAGAGTGGAGATGGTCCATAGAAGAGCGACCAGGATGGTACAGGGCTTGCACCACAAAACGTATGAGGAAAGACAAAAGGACCTCAATATATACTCGCGGGAGGAAAGGAGGGAGGGGGGGCATGATAAAAACTTTCAAGTACCTCAAGAGCATGAACAAGGTGCGGCGGGGGGACTCTTCCAATGTAGAAGGAGTACAAGAACGAAAGGGCATGATATGAAATTGGAGTGGGGGTAGATTAAGAGAAAACGTGAGAACGTTTTTCTTCATGGGAAGTGAGGTGGTTGCATGGAATGGTCTGACACAAGAGGTGGTGGGAGCAAGCACAGCTGAGGGTCTTAAGTATTCCTGGGACAGGCAAAAGGGATCCTTGAGATGGGAGGGAGTGATGAAAGACCACTGACCAGATAGGGTCAGAGGTCACATACAAGTGTAGGGCTTACGGACAGACTGGATGGGGCTAGCAGTCCTTATCTGCCAACAGTTTCTACATTTCCTGCTTGGCTTGGTGGACCCCCTCCCCAGTGTTCTCTTTTTCTGCATAGTTCACACAACCCTATATGTCCTCATAAAATATCACAATAAAGTCAAATCATTTGCAGAAACCAGGGACCACAGATCAGAAGTCTCTGTAAAAGAGGCCTAAAATGGAAACCCCTCCATCCCGATGGCACACTACCCACAGGGGATACCAAAGAAGAAGGGAGAAGTGTTAAAATCTCAGGCAGACTTTGGGTCTCAACTTTTGAGGCAAACCAGGACTGATTCAATTTGGGAGGGGGAGCTCTCAGCCCCCCACAAATAACTTCCCTCCCTGCCACACTAACAGAGTACCTCAGTGTGAAATGATAACAACAGTCACCCCTGAAACACACTCGAAAATCCAGTGTATCTGAAATTCACTCACTCAGCTCAACGAGCTGTAAACAGTGCAAGCAGCCGGATAGTACCCTCGACCCAATCGGGGCCCCAGGCAAACAACACTGAAGGTGTTGCAGTCAGCTCAGCCTGGAGCCAGGGCATGGCCAATTCTTGCAGAAAACAACATGACAAAGTCAAGTCTCAGCCAGACGTAGTGCAGCATGCCCCCACCCCAAGCTGCTAGGTTGCTCAATGTGGCATTCTCCACAGCAAGGTGAAATTAAGTGCAGCATTGCAAGACACAGAGAAAAATAAGAGCTAAAAACTAACTGATTAATTCTTCAACTATCAAATACTGCTCACTCTATAAGACACTCCAGGTTGTGCAGAATTATGAGATCATGGCACGCCTCAGGTGAGCAAGGCCCTTGGCATTGCCACGTGCCTCACTTCCCCAGGCATGTAATGATCCTACAATAATGCACACCCTGTCATGCCTTATTGCCCAATTAGATTTCACCTAAAATGTCAGTATAAGTTTGCTTTGTGAAGTTCTAGTAAATTGTAACTTCTAACACTGTTTCCAGATGAACCAAAACATTGTATGTGGACTTTTATGGAAACATAGGCTATTTCTGGAGTTTGGGCTAATTTCATTGAAAGCATTTTGGTGTGTTCCCACCCTGTCTCCACCCCCAACCCCCATCCCAAGAACCCAACTGTGAAATTGTGAAGGAGACTATTCTTTTATACAATGCAGAATGAAAAATGCACATTAATAAAATGTTACTGCCACTGTCTCACATGGGTAATGCATTGTTCAGTATTTTTTCATGTGGTAATGTGGTGGTAGTGGCAGCTGGAAAAGGCAATGTACAGACTCTGTCAAGATGTGTGTATGATTTGTACTAACATACTTCTAGGCTTTTTTATATCATCACAATTTATTGAACTGTTCCAGTATACATGTCACATTCATATATCAATGACAGAACAAAATTAGCATGGACATTTTTTGCTATAATCATCATTTATTGAAATTGTTCAATATACTGTACATATCTCATTCAAACATAGAAACATAGAAATTGACAGCAGATAAGGACCACTAGGCCCATCCAGTCTGCTCGTAAGTCCTGTACTTGATTACAGCTCTTGACCCGCCTCCCACTTAACCTCTATGGTTCCCCTATGCCTGTTCCGTGCATGTTTAAATCTAACCACAGTGCTCATTCTCACCACTTCTTGTGGCAGACCATTCCACGTGTCCATAAACCTCTCCATGAAGAAAAACATCCTCACATTCCCTCTTAACCTGCCACCTTCCAATTTCATGTCATGCCCCCTAGTTAACATGTCACTTAATAATAGCACTCTAAGCTGTTTTATGTTCTGTATTACCCTTACCAGTTGAGTATAACTCTAAATGATAAAAATTTGCTTGGGTGGGGGGGTGTTATGTGAAAAGTAATGTCCCTGAAGCAAAATAATAATAACTAATATATCGTAATTCAGCCAATCATTTAACAAGGGAGTGTAGTCTTTGGACCACAGCCAATCATTTTAAATGGGAGTGTAGTCTGAGGACCATAGCCAATTATTTTACATGCGAGTGTAGTCTGGGACCACAGTCAATTATTTTACATGGGAGTGTAGTCTGGGGACAACTGCCAATCATTTTACATGGGAGCGTAATTTGGAGGTAACAGACAACAATTTTACATGGGAGTGTAGTCTGGGGACAACAGCCGATCATTTTGCATGGGAGTGTAGTCTGGTGACAACAGCCAGTCATTTTACATCGGTGTGTAGTCTGGGGATTACAGCCAAACATTTTATACATGAGTGTAGTCTGGGGACAACAGCCAATCATTTTACATGGGAGTGTAGTCTGGGGACCACAGCCAATCATTTTACATGGGGGTGTAGTTTGAAGGTAACAGACAATCATTTTACATGGGAGTGTAGTCTGGTGACAACAGACGATCATTTTGCATGGGAGTGTAGTCTGGTGACAACAGCCAGTCATTTTACATGGGTGTGTGGTCTGGGGATAACAGTCAATCATTTTATACAGGAGTGTAGCCTGGGGACAACAGCCAATCATTTTACATGGGAGTGTAGTCTGGGGATAATGGCCAAACATTTTATATAGGGGTGTAGTCTGATGACAACAGCCAATCATTTTACATAGGAGTGTAGCCTGGGGACAACAGCCAATATTTTTACATAGGAGTGCAGTCTGGGGACCACAGCCAATTATTTTACATGGGAGTGTAGTCTGGGGACAACAGCCAATCATTTTACATGGGAGTGTAGTCTGGTGACAACAGCCAGTCATTTTACATGGGTGTGTGGTCTGGGGATAACAGTCAATCATTTTATACAGGAGTGTAGTCTGGGGACAACAGCCAATCATTTTACATGGGAGTGTAGTCTGGGGACAACTGCCAATCCTTTTACATGGGAGTGTAGTCTGGGGACAACAGCCGATCATTTTGCATGAGAGTGTAGTCTGGGGACAACAGCCGATCATTTTGCATGGGAGTGTAGTGTGGTGACAACAGCCAGTCATTTTACATGGGTGTGTAGTCTGGGGACAACAGCCAATCGTTTTACATGGGCATGTAGACGTAGAAACACAACATAGAAAAACACAGAATTTGATGACAGATAAGTACCACTTGGCCCACCTATTCTGCCCATTAAATTAGTCTGGGGACAAAAGCCAACCATTTGATATGGATGTGCAGTCTCGGGACAACAACCAACTATTTTAAGTAGGAGTGCAGTCTGGGGACAAATGATACATTCAGACTATATAAAACAGGACAAAACAGCAATAGAAGGGACACTCATACTGGTCTGTGAACACATACTAAGGACTTACAGAAATGCTCCCAACAATAACTGCAGTGCTGAGTTAGGGTAATTTCCTCTATTGCTAAACATACACAAACAAACTCTTAAAGTTTGGTCTCAGCTACAGAAAATGTGTTTGTTTATTTATTTGAAAACTGGTGACCAGGAAAGGGACACTGAGTCAAGGCTCATTTCCAGGTGTGACCCAAGGAAAGGGAAAAGGGGAGCACATACATAGCACAGATACAGTACGTAGTTAAATGCAATTACACAGCACAAACACAGTACACAGTTCAATGCAATTACGCAGCACAAATACAGTACACGGTTAAATGCAATTACACAGCACAAACACAGTATACAGTTAAATACAATTGCATAGCATTGACACAGTTCACTGTTACAGTGAAATGTAATAGACAGAAGTACAACAAGAACAAATGCCAAACATCAGACAATTCTGCTACACCTACACCAAGGCAAATGTAAGGGGGGCAGTCAGGTGGGGGAAAACAGGAACAGGGGGAAGGAAGAAGTTTCAACTGGAACCTGAGGAAAACAGAGGAGGTAGTGAAATGGAGGGATGATGGGAGTAGGCTCCAGAGTGAAGGAGATGATAGGAGAAGGCTGACTGCCCAGAAGAGGAGCAGGGATGAGGAATGGCAAAGGTACAAGGATCCCTGGAGTGGAGGGAGCAGATGGTGCAGGCAGTGGACGAGAGGGAAGAGAGAAGGAACCTAACCCAGAATCTGGATATAAATGAGGCACTTTGGTTCTGCTGGCATGAAGGTAGGGGAAGAATAGGTAAGGAAGAACATTTATTTATTTGAATTTTGATGGCCCAATGAGATTGAAAATCCCTTTTTCAGGGGCGACCCGGTAATCAGACAACGATGGAATCACAAAAGGGTTACAAAGAGCAATCCAATGAATAAGGTTGATGTAACCTATTTGTTGTGTTTGTCCTCCAGCCAGCTGTGTGAAACATATCTGTTCCAGCAGGAAAGAAAGAAAGGTATTTAAAAAACCCACAGGGGTCCAGATTGGTGGGAACTCGCATTTATTTAATTTCAGTAGCTCAGACGGGCTCTAAAAATGCTTGAACTGGTGCCGCTGTATAGTGTACTACCTCCCGGTATGTGAATGAGATTTCAGTTCTTAAGGAATGTGTATATTTAGCCCCATCGTGTGGTTCTGAATGTTTATCAGTAATGCTCAACGGAATGAAGAAGCATTACGAACTAATTGCTTTAAAGATACTTTTGCAATAAATGCTTCTCCCTTTGTGTCCTGTTTGGGAAGGCAGTCCTCCTGGTGGGTCCATTGGGAAGCGATCCTTTATAAAGTTTTCTTTGTCTGTATTGGCATAGATTCGATATCAGACATAGTACAGAATGCCAGTATTTATTTATTATTTTACAAGTTTTTGGCCAGGAAAGAAGGTAAGATGTGTCCATCTGCAGTAGCTACCAGCTTGCTTGCTTGCTTAAATCTCTAAGAGTTTGCAAATTGCAGTTGCAAGTAACTTGCCCTTTCTGGCTGTATTGAGGTTTTTATCAGCTCTGCAGTGCACACCTACACATGGCAATTTAAAGGAGGCAGCAGCCGGCCAAAGGAACTCCCTGTAAATTAATATATTTGCACAGATACTTTTTTCATCCATGCTTCTAAGGCATCGGGGACATACATGATGAAAATGTTGTCCCTTGCAGTTGTCTAAATTAGAACTGTACACAGGCTGAAACCATACTTCTCAACTGTACCACATTACGAGGAACATTTCTCATTTTACTTCACAAAAGCTCCCTGTTCCACATTGTGAGGACTTGTCCCACATTCAGTGTTAACATTTTAAAGAAAAAAATCTATAAATAAATTAAGCAAAAAATATATCTTTCAATTAATAACAGACTTTCTGAACATAAATGCAAACATTTTAATAGTGTTCTGAGCTTCTTAGGTAAAGATTTGATGAAGTGTTCCACATTTTCCTCATTTGTTTGACATTTTGAGAGGCAATGTTCCACATATGGGGGACAAATGGTTGAGAGGTATGCCTGAAACTATCTATAGTGTATGGTGGAATGCTGTACTCTCTCGTTTTTCCACCTTACTGAAACGCTGTTCAGACACACACAGAAGAATTAATGGAATGCTGTCCTGACCATAGGTGCAGAACAGCATTCCATTCATTTAGAGAGAAAAGCTTGAACCCCTCTGTAGCAGAACAAGCTGGTTCTGCATGGTGACCCATCCAGTATTCTCTATTTACTGGCCTTGTAGTAAAACCAGTGGGAGCTTCTAACTTTAAGTGCGGGGTGGTCCAGTGGGATGCCTAGACTCCTGCAACAGTATATGCCAGCAGGGTCAGAGGGACATTCCACTAAGCACGTCCACCAAGAAGAAACAAGAAAGTTCAACACCGGAAATAAAAAACAAAAAAAAGAGAATTTATGTGTAACGCATTCCACCAAGAACATAGTGTTTCATGGGTATCCTCCCCACTTTTTCAAGGCAATGAATCGTGGTAACAGTAATGATGTTTATCAGTTTATCTCTCATGCGTATTGTAACTGCTTCAGAACTGCAGTCCTCACTACAGAAAGAAGTCCGCTTGGCTGACCTGGAGGCTGCTGTTTAAGGTGCCATCTCTAGGCTTGCAGTAGTTAAAAGGGTTGAGTGAGTGGGGGTGCCATCTCTTGTGTCCATGGCAGCCCCGGTGCAGGCAAACTTCTACTGCAGTCTGCCTCGGTGCATGCAGACGGACAGATGCAATCTTGGAATACTCCTTATTTATGTATTTATTATTTATTTATTTATTAAATTTTGATAACTGGGTAAGCCCGCTGGGCCCCAAAGGTCCCTTTTTCAGGGGCGACCCGGGGAATTACATGGAATAATACATAGGGTAGCATACAGCACAGGTACATTACACTAGACAGCGAGGAACATAATACACAGTAGCTTTTTAGCAGTTAACATTTCCTGGGTAAGTTCTACAGATGGGGTGCAGTGCTATATAGATGGGGTGCAGTGATAGTCGCTATTTCCATATGAGGAAGAGGGGTGGGCTTCCACTTTGGAGCCTCTCACTTTAGCAGTTGCATATGGAAGTGACCATCATATGAGCCTTCAGCCTTGTGCAAAAGGTGTGGGTAGAGGTAGCATCCTGAACACCAGAGGCCAGGGAGTTCCATAGGGTGGGCGCTGTGATGGCAAACGACTTACCCCCCACCTTGGTTCTAACCCTTGGCACTGCGAGGAGGGTTCTGTCCATTGTTCTGAGGAGCCTAGGGTTTCTCTTTTGGGCAATGAGTTCAGTGAGGCTGGGAGGAGGGGATGGGCTGAGTAGTTTATAAGTGTGGCAGAGTAGGGGGTATTGGAGCCGGGCCTCCCAGGAGGGCCAGTTTAGTTGGGACAGAGTGTCACAGTGGTGAGCCCAGGAGCCAGATAGGGTGGCGGCGAGCCACCTTGTGATAGAGAACTTGTAATATGTTCATCTCTTGTTTGGCAGCTCCTATATCACGGGGCTGCATAGGAGAGGAAGGGAGGTGGGCGCTTGTGGCGATGGAGGCCTGGCCTGGTGGTATCAACTGGTCTTTCAGCCTATACAAGGTCCCGAGTTTACGGAATATTTTTGGTTACCTGGTCAACATGATCCTTGAGGGAGAAGCACTGATCCAGGGTGAGGCCAAGGTATTTTATCAATTCAATTACCTCAAGTCTTTTTCCTGATTTGGTCATCAGCCTTAGATGTGGGCTTCTGTCCCAGCTGAGGGTTCTTGAGCCAAATAGCATAGCCTTGGTCTTGTTAGGGTTACTGATCATTCTGCTGGTGACAAGCCATTGCTCAAGGGAACCCAGGTCTTCCTGCAGCCCGGAGCAGAGACCTCCCAGATTAGAGGAGGGGCAGTATATGACCATGTCCTCCGCATACTGTACCACTGAGCTACCCCCACAGTGTTTACTGATATCATTTGTGAAAAGAGAGAAGAGAAGGGGGTCAAGGATAGATCCTTGGGGCACCCCATCCATTAGGGAGAGAGGCTCCGACAGGGAGTCTTTCCATTTTGCCCTCTGTGTCCTCCCTGTGCGGTAGCTGTTGAACCATGATAGGGAGTGGCTGTCTAACCCGACCTGGCTCAGTTTTGTAAGGAGAAGGTTGTGATTTACAAGGTCAAAATCCTTGAAAAGGTCAATGAAGACTGCCCCGGTTGGGGATCCCTTGTCCAGTTCTCTGAGAACATCAGTGGGGAACTTGATAAGCGTGGTGTCAGTCCCATGATTGGTTCTGAAACCATGCTGGGAGGGGCTAAGTAAATGGTGGAGCTCTAGGTAGTCCCGGAGTTGTCCATAAATTAGTCTCTCTTGAATCTTACCAAGGCTAGATAGCAGGGAGATGGGCCTGTAATTGTTGGTAGTCTCCCTTGAACCACCTTTGTGGATGGGGACTACATGGTCCAGTTTCCATTGTTCCGGGATGGCACCTGCAATAAGGGATCGATTGAGGAGCCAGGTGAGGGGCTTTGACAATGAAACAGTAGGTATCAGTGGCTACCACTTTAGGAAGATAGCAAGATTATTTTAGTTTCTGCCTTCTGAGACGGTTGCCTTAATCTATACCTTTGTCATAGTTTAGTTTATTAGTCTAGGAATTAATACCTTTGAGCCAGGGCTCTTTTACAAAGGTTCCACGTCACAAAGAACATTTAGCAAAGCACGATACACATTACAGGTAAAACCAGACAGGAAAGTTACATCATAAATTTGCTATTAATAGTTTAAGGCAGTAACGTTTTTAAGTTTCATAGAAAAACAAACTATACAGGTTCAAGCGAGTAGACAATTTTGAGGTTAAGAAACTTCAGGGAGGGTGATCATTAGGCGCAAAAGGAGGCTAGAGAGGAGGGAAAGGTGGTGA
Source organism: Neoceratodus forsteri (assembly GCA_016271365.2). Classification (NCBI taxonomy): domain Eukaryota; kingdom Metazoa; phylum Chordata; order Ceratodontiformes; family Ceratodontidae; genus Neoceratodus; species Neoceratodus forsteri. Next base: position 37,255,414 of record JADMNL010000029.1, on the reverse strand, counting down.
GCGGGAGAGTAAGTGAGAGGGGACAAGAAAAAAGGGGGGGAGTGAGTTTGGGTGGGAGACAGGAAGTAGTAGAGGTACCAGAGGGTTCATTAGTCAGGGAGGAAGAGGCCTCAGATGTGAGGATGGACATGAGGAGTAGTAGTCTTTATCTGGGATTTGACTTTTAATGCGTTGTATGTGTGCGTTCCTGTAAAGTTGTTTTGATATTGGCAGCCAGTACAGAATACATGAGCATAGCTTATTACTTGTATTAGTTAATTTAACCACATCAGTACCATGGCTTTTGAGCTCTACTAATTGCCTGATACTAGCTCTTGTATGGATTTCAAGATGTTGATGCTAACATGCAGGGCCAGATGTGGCTCATGTCCCTCGTATTTCTCAGACTTGGACTGTATGAGTGTATGCCCGACTGCATCACCTTAGGTTTGTCAAGAACCATCTAATATATATTTATAACAACTGCATCCCTTGCAGGGACACACACTAATCTCCTGCTCACCCAGGTGTGCTTTCTTTGTCCTCACCCTGGGTTTGAACTCCTGACCCTCCCACTGACCTAGCCTGGGCCTCTTGACCTGCTGGTTGTGCCTTGATGCCATTATATCGAGATCAAATGGTCCTTATTTCCATTCTATTAGAAGAAATGCATGAGTGTCGGGCATCCACTCTCCCTGATTCAGAAACTGTTGGCTTTGCCAGTAGGCTTAGAGCAGTGGTTCTCAAATGGTGAAGGCAGCCTCCCAAGGGAGGCCCCAAATTGTTCCAGGGGAGGCCCAGTCAAGTCTGAGAATGTACAGTATTTAAACATGGATAATAGCAGGAGAATTTCTTTGCTTATGCACAAATTTGTGACCAGGAAGTTCCCACTGAGCCAAAGCTTGTTTATAGGTATGTATTTATATGCAAATTAATGTCTGGGGGAGGCATGCTGAGTCAAGGCTTGTTTCTACAATAGACATTTATATGCAAATTAGTAACTTGGAAAGGCATATTGAGTCATGGCTTATTTCTATAGTAGGTATTTATACATAAATTAGTGACTGGGAAAGGCAGAGTGCTCCGATGCATATTTTCAGGTGTGATCTGGGGTAAGCATACAGGAAGTTGCTTAACAACAGGGTAAGAGAAGGAGGGATGAAATGGTTTGGTATTTCTAGCTAGAGAGGAAACAGAGTAACAAGGACCCGAAAGTCAGAAAAAAGGAGTGACAAGTATAACCTGGGGTGGTGACTCAGGGGTGGGGAGCAATAAGTCGAAAAAAAAGAGAATATACTCAGTCAGCTTTATTAGTTTCACTTTATTCCTGGTGTACTGTGCAAAGCAGGGTTTATTTTTTTCTGTGGGGAGGCCAAAGATGTTTTTCCAAATTTGAGGGAGGCTCAAAATCTTTTTCATCGCTTGGGGAGGCTCACTATCACAAAGTGTGAGAACTAATATGTTCAAAGAAGCCCTCAGGGTACTGATGTGGGCAGAAAGCCACCCACATCACTAACAGCAGCGTACCTAGCAATGAATCTCAACCTCTCCTGTAGGTGGTCTTTCCTTTATTGTCAGTTGTATGACCAGCTTAAATGGACAAGACCCACAAGCAGGCATGACTACCACAGGCTTTCTTTGCTGTACAACTGTGTACAAGGAAAAGCCTCCGATAACTTGCCCACCACGCACAGCCAAGCAGTGCCTACTCTCTCCATGCAACAGCGTCTACAGTCTCAGTTCCAGGATGAAGCTTAAGTTTGGTAGGAAGGCCTCTGCATCTGCAGCATCAGACACCCGAAACAAACTACAACAAGCACTTGTCAATGCCGAATGTTGTCTTGCTAGCACTGGTATTGGTAGTGCAGGAGTTGGAGAGATGTACAATAGGAATGGCAGTGAAGTACTGAAGTGACACCAACCCTGCCCCCACCCTGCAGAGACTGACAGGTATTGGGCTGTGCCTTTCGGTCATCAGCCATAATGCTCATGCCATTTCACCTCATCCTACCCTGCAGACACAAGGTGCTGCATTTTGGGATGAAGAACCCAAGGAGAAGTTACCAGCTGGGGGGAGTACAGCTAGCCCAGACAGAGGAGGAGAAAGATCTGGGTGTGCTCATTACAGGGTCAATGAACAACTTGGCACAATTTAGGAAGGCAGCAGCAAAGGCCAACAAAATGCTGAGTTGTATTGCAAGGGGTATATCCTCGAGGAGGGAGGAGATGATTCTGCCACTGTATAGGTCATTAGTTAGACCACACCTGGAGTACTGCGTGCAGTACTGGCACCAGTATCTGAAGAGGGACATTAAGTTACTGGAGGGGCTGCAGCGCAGGGCGACAAAGATGATCAAGAGGCTGGGGACTTATCATACGAGAGGAGGTTGAAGGAGTTGAACATGTACTCACTGGAGGAGAGGAGGGCGGGGTGACATGATTGAAACCTTTAAATACATGAAAGGAATAAACAAGATGGGTACAGAGGAGGAGGCACCAGGGCCATGATATGAGACTGGAGGAGGAAGGTTCAGGAGGGAGATGAGGAGACACTTTTTTACAGAGAGGGTGGTGGCTGGGTGGAATGCGTTACCTGCAGAAGTGGTATCCAGTAGAACAGTGGACTGCTTCAAAAGGGGATGGGACAGGACAAGGAGGAGGGTTAATGAAGGGGAAGGGTGGAAGGGAAGGGCAGCTGCAGAATAAGGGGTGCTAGCTGCACATTCGACCAGACTTGATAGACCTCTAGGCCTTTATCTGCTGGCAAATTTCATATGCTCGTAACCAAACCATTTCATCTCTCCCTCTCTTACCCTGTTGTTAAGCAACTTCCTGTACGCTTACCTCAGGTCACACCTGAAAATATGCATCGGATCACTCTGCCTTTCCCAGTCACTAATTTATATATAAATACCTACTATAGAAATGAGCCATGACTCAATATGCCTTTCCAAGTTACTCATTTGTATGCCTGTCGTCTTGGCTTCCTCCTTTTCTCTACTACTATCCCCCTTCTGCATTTGCCCATGGCACATTACCTGCTCTTCTCTTTGCTTCTACTAGCAGGACACATTGAGACCAATCCTGGCTCCACTTGTATGGCCATTGATCACGCAAATGCTATATGGAACTCCTCCTTTGGATTGAAGTTCACACACATCAGCCTCTGCAGCCTCTCCTCCAAATTCATCAGTCTTGAACCTTGGGTCACCCTATGTAAGCCACAAGTGTTAGGCATCTCTGAAACGTGGCTAAAAACCCCTGTCTGATGCCATTAACGATCACTCCCCTACCTACCTGGTCTGGGCCTCTAAGACCAAGTGCCTGCCCCCTAAACTACTCTCCTTCCATAATTCAGTCACCCAGACATCCCCTTCCTCCTTCATGATGTTCGAACGATAAACTGGTCAGCCTTCTACACCTTCTCTGACATATCTGAGGCTGAGAGTTTCTTTATAGCTGCACTCCTCCATATCCAAAATCAACATTCCCCCTGACTACTCACCGAGTTAGGGAAGGCTGTATGTGCTGGGTTACCAAAGATCTCCTGGCCACGATGAGGGAAAAGGGATAAGAAATGATCAGCCTACAAAAAAGCCCCCTCCCCTGCCCAATGGAATAAATACCGGCAGCTATGAAACCTTTGTAAACAGTCAGCCCTTGCCGAAAACATACCTTCTTTCAGGGCAAACAAAGGGACAGTCCTGGTGACCCACATCACTTCTGGGGTGAGGTCAGCTCACTACTCAGGCCACGCACTTGTAACCCCATTATTCACTTTGACACTCCCTCTGGACATCTGTCCGACCCCGTTGTAGTGGCCGATGCCTTCAATAAAAAATTTACAGACTTGTCTGTCCTCCTTAGCAAGTTGCCACCCCTGGTGACCACTGGTGTCTCTGATCATCCTTCCCACCCATACCCCTCAAACTCCTCCCCTCCCCTCTTTCTACTTCCAGACCATCACCCCAGAGACACTGGCAAACTGCTGAAGATCCTGCCTAGCTGGGGCAGACCGGGCAGTGATGACCTTTTCTCTGCTATGATTAAACTTATATCACCTGCCATCTTAAAACCACTCACTTACCTCTTTAACCTGGCACTGAGTATCTCCTCAGTGCCCAGCACTGGGATGCATGCCAGGGAGGTTCCAATTTTTAAGACTAGTGACCGCTATCCTCCGATAACTACTGGCCTATATCCTTGCTCCTCCACCTTAGTAAACTCATGGAAAGGATTTTCCATTGACAACTGCCTGACTATACTGACACACACAACCTACTGTCCAGACAGCAACACGACTTCCGTAAACATCACTCCACCAAATCTGCCCTTGCCCTGTCTACCAATCATATTCTTAGGAACATGGACCTTGGAAGGGCAATAGGTACTGTCTTTGTTGACCTGTCTAAAGCTTTCAACCTGATTGACCACACCCTGTTACTCTCCTCCCTCCACACCCTTGGCTGCTCTACTGAGGCCACGTGGTGGTTCCAAAGTTACCTCTCAGATAGATCTCACTCAGTATGTGTAGGACCTTCCACCTCCCCTGCACTCACAGTCACTACTGGTGTACCACAGGGCCCCATCCTGGTCCCACTCTTATTCTCCCTGTTTATAAACTCTTTCCTCTCTGACTGTTTCACTTGTGATGTCTATTTTAAGCAGATGACTTTGTCCTCTTCACTAGTGACAAGGCTCTTGAGACTATATCCAGGGCTTTATCCAAAAACTACTCTGCGGCATACACCTGGTTCCACTCACAGAGCCTAATTGTTAATGCTAAAAAAAACAAATCCATGCTATTTGGATCTACACCCTTCCTATCTAAGGTTGCCAAGGCTGGGTCCACCATCTCAGTAGTGTCACTGGACGATACTGTACTAGAAAATGTACTAACATAGAAACATAGAGGTTGACGGCAGAAAAGGACCACAAGGCCCATCCAGTCTGCCCATTTCCTTTTCTACCTTATAAATGTGTCATTGGCCTTTGCTCTGTCAGTGGTCTATCTATTCATACTCATCTGTATTGCTTCCTTATGCCTATCCCATGCCTGTTTGAAGCCCTGCACTGTATTCATAGCCACCACTTCCTGAGTTAGGCCATTCCATGCATCCACCACTCTTTCTGTGAAAAAGAATTTCCTCACATTCCCCCTTAATCGGCCTCCCTCTAATCTCATGCTGTGTCCTCTTGTCCTACTATTTTTCTTATATTTAAACATGTTAGACTCTTTCACCTTGTTAATGCCCTTAAGGTGTTTGAATGTTTCGATCATATCACCTCTCTCCCTCCTTTGCTCAAGGGTATACTCTCCCTCCTTTGCTCAAGGGTATACTTTCAAATATCTGGGAGTTACCCTGGACCCATCCCCCCTCTCTTTTTCCAATCATATCTCCTCTGTTATTCACCATATTAACCAGAAACTTGGTACGGCTTATCAGATAAAGTCACTCCTGACCAGAGAAGCCTGTTTAGCTATTGCCCAAGGCAACCTGCTACCCATGATTGATTACTGCTCCCCTATTTACTCACACACATCCTCAGCCTTGCGTGCGCGCCTCTGCTCCATGTACAACAACATATGTCATTTCATTCTCCTGGCACCATATTCCACTCACCACTGCCACCTCTACCAGACTCTTGGCTGGCTCCCACTACATTGCAGATTTGATTACGGGCTTGGCTGCTTCCTGGACATTGCCATCAGGCTTAGTGAAGCCTCTCCTTATACGTCTGTCCTCAAGGCCAGAACTCCTTCGAGGTGTCTGCGTGCATCCTCAGTCCCCCTTGTGGAGGCAGTATAGCGCAGTGGGTTAAGGCTCTGAGCTGCAGATCTGGAGACCTAGGTTTGAATCCCACAGCCTCCTAGGTGCATACTAAGTGATCCTGAGCAAGTCACTTAACTTTCTTGTGCTCTCAGGTCGCATCTGGAAACAAGCTTCAGCTCACTGTGCTACTCCTGGTTAAACAATGTTCCCTTTCCCTTTCCTTTCCCTTCCCCCTCCCCCCATGGATATCCCGAAAGTCTCCTCAGCTATGGTAACAGTGTAATCTGTAGCTGCCCCCACTCTGTGGAACAGACTCCCCATGCCCACCCACTCTCTGTAGTCCCATGCAGTGGCGGTGCCAGGTTTGGGAGCGTTTGGGAGCCGGAGGGGTCATTCAGTCAATCATGAGCTCCACAGTGGGCATTAAACATTGAATAAAGATGGTGATGGGGCACCACTACTCACACTGGGGCAGCCAGGAGGGGCAACCAACCCCCCCAGCCCCGCCACTGGTCCCATGCCACTTTTAAGACACATCTCAAATCCTGGCTGCTTGCTGAGGCCACATGCCATTGCTATCTTGGATAACCCGCCCCCCCCTTCCAGGGGACATGCCTCAGACAGCTAGTTTTGGAACGCACTCGGGAGAGAGCAATCTTAGACCTGGTACTCTCAAATGGGGATGGAAAGAGGATCTCTGATCTTGAAGTGGGTAGCCATCTGGGAACAAGCAACCACCAAACAGTGTGGTTCATGATAAACTCAGCTGTAGAGTCAAGCCACACAAAAGTGAAGGTATTGGACTTCAGGCGGGCTGATTTTGTCAAAATGGGAGAGTGCCTCAGAAAAGCACTAGCAAACAGGCAAGAAGGTGGGGTGGAGCAACAATGAAGAAACATCAAAATCGCCATCACAGAGGCAACAAGTCTTGGTGTGAAGCAAATAAACAAATCAAAACAAAAGAAAAAACACTGTGGTTCTCAAAAGAAGTGTCAGGGAAGGTAAGGGAAAAAAGATAGCATTCAGGAAGTATAAGGAAACATAGAAGGAGCAGGACAGAGAACTGTACCAGTTAAAGCAGAAGGAAGCGGGTAAGGCAGTCAGAATGGCAAATGCCCAAACTGAGGAAAAGATAGCCAACTCGGTTAAGAAGGGGGATAAAACCTTTATAGGCACATTAGGGAACAAAGAAAGAGTAAGGCTGGGATACTGAGGCTGAACAAAGAGGAAGGTGGTCGGGCAGAGAGCACAGACAAAAAGCAGGGATACTGAATGAATACTTCTGCTCAGTAGTCACAATGGAAAAGCAGGGGAAATACCTAATCTGGTCAACAGAAGCCCTCTAGATAGGGGGGTTGATATTAGTCCTTTCACAGAAGAAAGGGTTCTGAAAGAACTCTTAAAACTGAAGGTGGATAAAGTAACAGGGCCTGATAGGATTCACCCCAGAATTCTAAAAAGAACTAAGGAAGAACTAGTAACACCACTGACTACCCTTTTTAATAAATCATGGAAGGATGGGGTGGTACCTGAGGACTGGAGGAGGATGGATGTGATTCCCCTTCACAAAAGTGGGAGCAAGACAGAGGCAGGAAACTACAGACCTGTCAGTTCGACCTCAGTGGTAGGGAAAATGATGAAATCACTTCTGAAGGAAATAATTGTTGAGCACCTAGAGGCCAGTGGGGCACAGGACCCAAGGCAGCATGGATTCACAGCGGGAAGGTCAAGTCAGACAAATTTAATTGATTCCTTTGACTAGGTGACCAAAGCAGTAGACCAGGGAGGGGCTGTGGATGTGGCCTATCTAGACTTACGCAAGACATTTGACACAGTCCCACACAAAAGATTAATAAACAAATTAGCCAGCCTGGGAGTGGGTCCTAGGGTGGTAGCCTGGGTAAAACACTGGTTGGACAACAGGACACAGCGGATAATAGTAAATGGAGTCTGCAGTGAAGAAAGGAGGGTTACTAGTGGGGTACCACAGGGTTCAGTACTAGGGCCGATCCTTTTTAATGTCTTTATAAGTGACATTGCAGAGGGACTGGGAGGGAAAGTATGTCTCTTTGCAGATGACACAAAGCTCTGCAACAGGGTTGATACATAAGGTGGGGTGGAAAGGATGAAAAGGGACTTGGCAAGGTTGGAGGAATGGTCAAATGTATGGCAGCTTAGATTCAATGCAAAGAAGTGCAAAGTAATGCACCTGGGAAACAAAAACCCAGGGGAAGAGTACACAATGGGGGTGAGATACTGACAACAACAAAAATGGAAAGGGACCTGGGGGTAGTCATATCAGACGACCTAAAGGTGGGTCAGCAATGTGAGAAGGCAGTAAGGAGGGCTGGGGGATACTGGGATGCATAGGGAGAGGCATCACCAGTAGAAAACAGGAAGTTGTTGTCCCTCTGTACAGACAGTTGGTAAGACCACATCTGGAGTACTGTGTACAGTTCTGGAGACCCCATCTCCGCAAAGACATAGACAGGGTGGAGGCTGTCCAGAGGAGGGCAACCAAAATGATGCAGGGTCTGCATCAGAAGACATATGAAGAAAGACTAAAGGAACTAAAGATGTACAGCCTCGAGGAAAGGAGGGAGAGAGGGACATGATAGAAACTTTAAAATACCTCACGGGAATGAACAAAGTCCAAGAGGGTAGCATCTTTCAGAAAAGAGATGTGCAAAAACGAGGGTGCACAATTTGAAGATAGAGTGGGAACAGCTCAGAGGTAATGTGGGGAAATATTTCTTCACAGAGAGGGTTGTGAATACATGGAACAGCCATCCTGAGGAGGTTTTAGAGTCAAAAACAGTAGGGGAATTCAAGAATGCATGGGACAGACATAAGGCAATTCTAGTGGGGGGTAGGAGGCAGTAGGCTGTTGGTTAACTGGGATCTGCAGCTTATCCATTAGGTAGGGAAATGGGCAGACTAGGTAGGCCAAGTGGTCCTTATCTGCCATCAAATTCTATGTTTCTATATTTGGATATAATAACTGATCAAAAATTTAGACTCACTTTCATGAGTTATAAATTCGAACAATTTCACAGTAATGTCTTAGCATACTGGTATAAAAGACTGGGTGTACAGTCAGGGGACTGCGACTGTGGTTACAGGGCAAAAGAAGATTTTAATGCACGTTATGGAATTGCAGATGGTATATAAAGCAAAGGCAATACTGGTTACATTTTTTTGTTACCACTATCTATCAAGTGGATAAAAAAGCACAAACATCTTAATGCACACTGAAGATGCCTGGGCACTTGACAGAATAGCTAAGTAATTCCATGCCATTAATGAAATTAAAAAAAGAATAAAGGTACTTTGAAAATACTAGAGGCAGGACGTGTTCTGTGTACCTATACTATTGCACTTTACAAATGCACATAAGTTACTATCTGGATATGTACTATGCACTTAAAAGCTGGAATGAACTGACTTGTATGTGATTATTATTATTTATTAATACTGTTTCTATTAACTTTATTTTTAAACTGTTTTTTATGCTGTTGTCTTTGTGAAGGCTATTTAGCCAAACAATAAACTTGGATTGATTGAATGATTGATTGACAGGCCTTTTAGTAACTTCATTGGGTGTTTCTGCTTTGCAATCGGGTGGTAAGTAGCATCTTAGAACTGTATGATGTAGTTAATGTCCCAAACAAAGTCAGAGTTCTATAGTGGATTATGACTGCATTGTTCTAACAATAGAAACACAGAACAGGGACATAAACTATATCATATACTGTAGTACTAAAATGGTTCTTACCTGTATGATGTAAATCAGAAACACCCACTAAGATAACTGAAAAGTCTGGATAGCTAGAGCAATAACATAATTTGAACCAGTATTTAAAATACAGCTTCTGCTCGGAAAGCTATCTTATAGAGTCAATGCAATTCTCCTTTATGACAAAGCTAGAGCAGTGAGGTGAGAGTAATTAAATTATTGGGACAGTATTACAGTAGGAGTAAATTGAAATTAGACAGTAGTAGCTGAAGAGAGGGTAACAGAAGGGGAGTGGAGTATGGGAATAGGGAAGTAGAGTGGAGAGAAAGAGAGTATGTCAGAGGTCTTAGAAGCAGGAGCAGGTAGGCGGAGGAAAGAAGAGTTCTTTAAAGCATTTTTTGAATTGGGGAAAGGATGTACAGGACAGTAGATTATGCAGGAGGTTGTTCCATTTTTGAGGTGCTAGAAAGGAGAAGGATCTTTTTCCTATGGCTAACCGGCCTTGGGAAGTCTTAGTAAGGGAGATGAGAGGAGCGTAGGGATCTAGAGATGGGCTTCAAGGTGAGCAAGTTGGAGAGGATAGGTAGAAACGGGAGATGGAGAAGACTGAACAAAGTACAGAGTAAGGGGAAGTCTAGCTTTGCCTGGAAGGATGGCCATCAGAGGATCTTGAGGATGTCGCAATGGTGCGCTTGAGCGGGTATTTTAGTGGTGAAGCAAGTGATTCTGTGATTGGTTTGCTTTAATTTCGGCAGAATAGAAGACTTAGCCAAAAGAAGTAGGGCACCATAAAAGAGGCCAGGGAGTAAAGTTGCTATGGCAAGGGTTCTCCAGGGGTAAGGGGTCAGGTAAGGTGCAATTCAGTATAGTAGGCACAGTTTTTGTGCATTGTCTTGATAATTTGATGGGCATGAGCTTCAAAAGATAAATTTATGTCCAGCATAACTCCTAAATATTTAAAGGAGACCGCTCTTTCGAAAGACGTGCCTGAAGAGGTGGTGATTACAAAGGGTAGTTTGGTGGACAAATCCAAGGAGGTGTGTCAGAACAGCATAGTTTTTGGTTTCTTAGTATTAAATACCAGTAGGTTTCAACTAAACCAGTCTTCGAGTAGCCAGAAGTCTTTCTCAAGGCCCAATTTAATAGAGGAGATACTTCTTTCTGATCTATATAGAATAGTGTCATCTGCATAAAACTGTAGCGATGCATCACCACAATTGTTGGGAAACTCATTACTGAATGTAGAAAATAACAAAGGGCCTAGGATTGACCCCTGTGGCACCCCGTCAGAGATGTGTGCCGGGGGGATGTAACTCCAGACCATTTGATGCACTGTTGCTGATTAGATAGGCAGTTACAAAACCACAAGAGGGAATTGGAGTCAAGACCAAGTTTGTTCAGTTTAGCTAGGAGTAGTTGGTGATTAACAAGGACAAATGCTTTCATGAGATTGATGAATACTGCACCAGCAGCTCATCCCTGATACATGGCATGAAAGATATCTGTGGTGACCCTTAGGACAGCAGATTCTGTCTTGCGCAATTTCCAGAACCCATGCTGTGAGACAGTAAGGGCATTTGCTAATTCTAAAAAGGAGTTAAGCTGGTTATATCTTAATCTTTCTTCAATTTTCACTAGCTGGCATGGGATGGAGGTTGATCTGTAGTTATCGGTTTGGATAGCTGGGCCAGTCTTGTGTACAGGGACTACTATCGCTATTTTCAATATTATAGCGTGAACAGTGGTGGGTACGAGAGGGGGAGTTAATAGCAAGATGACAGAATGCATTGCAGAGGGTGTCTAGTTTGGCCAGGGAGATGAAGAGATATGTGGCATAGACCAAATCAGCATAGTAAAAGACTAGGAGCACCATTCTGGTGACAAGCTCATGGTGTACCTCCAGAGACAGACAGTCTTTATTGTGGTACAAGGCACCAAGTTTGGGATAGAGCTTGGTGTGGATGGTGTCAAAGTGGGCAGTGAAGTCAAGTCTGCTGTCTAGTCACAACCCAAGGTATCTGAAGGAATGAATCACTTGAATAGGGGTGCTTTCTAAGGTAGAGAAGGCAGGCAGAGTAGCGAATCAGGCCAATTTTTGACTGGTGCCAAAGGCCATGGACACAGTCTTTTTGTGTTGACCTGGAGATGGTTAGACTGAAACCAGGACAGGACACTGTGGAAGTCTTGCTTGAGCAGATTTCCAATGGCTGTAGTGGAGGAGGAGAAGGTGTAAATAACTGTGTTATCTGTATACATTCAGATATGCTAGGTAGAACAAGCTGGGGGGAGGTCATTAAGGAAGATGGAGAATATGGTGAGCCCCAGGATGGACCCCTGTGGGACCCTGGCCTGGATGGAAATTGAAGGTGACAGGGCACTTCCAACCTGTACTGACTGCAGGTGGCCTGAGAGGTAAGAATTGTACCAGTATATAACAGGAGTTGAGAAGCCAGCAGAACTCAGCTTATCCAGGAACCATGGCCAGACTGATGAAAATGGCAGCTATGATGTGCACCTGATCCATCCCTGAGGAGGCAAAATCAGTTACATGCAGCAGGGAGGAGATGGTGGAGTGATGCTTCCAGAAGCCAGGTACCCAGAGAAAAATTCTCCAGAAAAGAAACTCTGGAAAAAACAGCTGTGGACAAAATGGCACATAGGAAAAAGGGCAAGTGGCAAAAAAAGCACAGGGGGAAAAAGGCTCTGATATGGCGTGAAATGTATTTCACCTCAAAGTGGTGATCCATGGTGGTGGGGTGTTGTAATAGTAAATCTGCACTTCCCTTAAATGGTGTTGGTTTTCATAATCCTTCATATTTGGTGCCTTTTTTTCTGCATGCCCTTTTTTTCCATGTGCCCCTTTTTCTGGGGATGTATTTTCCAGAGCCTTTCTTTCTTGGAACCAGAAGCCACACTAGAATGATGAGAGGAAATCAGTGGAGGATAGAAAATCAAGAGAGTCTGGCATAGACAAGCTTCTGTTGCAGTTTAACAAGGCAAAAGGAGGAGGGAGATTGGTCAAAAGTTACCTGGGGAAGAAGGGTACCCCCTTTATGGAGTGGAACAACTTTGGCCAACTTCCAGTACTGAGGGACAGCATGAGAGAGAAGGACAGGTTGAGCAGGTGAGTCAGTGGAAGTGCTATGACAGGTGATCAGATTTGCAAGAGTTTATGGTCCAGTCTGTCAGGACTCGATTTTCATAGGTTGAGGGACTAAAGGGCAGTAAGGGTTTGCTGGGTAATAACAAGGGAAAGCCGAAACCAGTGGAAGGGAGATGAGAGGAAATGTGAGGAGGAGTTGTGGAGGGTGGAGGTTGGAGGGTGAGTGGAAGAGAAAGCACAAGTGGTAGACTTCACAGAAATGAGCAGCAATAGAGGAGGGGTTGGACTCCAGTGAACCATTTAGAAGAAGGACTGGACGGGCAGACTTTGTCAGAGGGGTCAAAAGGAAGTGAATTAGCTTCCCAGACTTTGAGGGGACATTAAGGTTGTTCTAAAAGTTGCTCTTGAAATACTGTGATTTTGCAGCCCAAATAGCCTTAGTACAGGAATTTCTGATAGCCCTGTATAAGAGGAGGTCAAGAAGGAAGTGAGATAATTTGAAACATACAAGTACAAAATTTTTTGTTGATCTACAAAAATGTCTTTACAATTGACAAACGCTACACATAATAAAAATATACATTTTAAAAGACACAGGTATAGAGTATATTGATTTTTCATCAACTAGAATAATAAACTGCACAGATATTCTCCAGTTATTCCCTTAGGAGTTTAAAATGTACAGAGTTTATACAATAGTAGTAAATGATCAGCAGTTACAAGTGAATTGACGTAATTTGAAACATGTCCAGGCAAGGTCACAGAACTTGCACTGATCAATAATTTTAGGGGTAAACCAGGGTAATGATGATTTTTAACCTTGGATTTTCTGAGCAGGGTGTGCTTGTCCCATACAGAGGAGAATTTGGAATGAAACAGGAAGAGAGAGCAATGTCGGTATGTATGGCGGAGGGTACTGCTGTCCCGTCTGCAGCAGCAAGATCACTCAAAAGAGTGGAGGTGTCGAGTGAGTGAAGGAACCTGGTCAGATGTATTTAAGGGAGGAGGGTGGATCCTGGATCTTCCTGACACAGAACATCATGCAGTAGTTGCTGAACGCATCCAGCAGGATTTCTACTGCTACAATATGGTGGGGGGTGACAACAGAACCTAGTCGAGGAGGGGGTGGTTATGAGAGTTAGGGTTGACTCAGGCAGGTTGAGTGGCAATCTGTGTGAGATTTGGGGACATTACTTTGTGGATGGTCAGCCTGGAGTCTGGGGAAACAAACTGACACTAAAGTTCCCTAGCAGGATGAGTTCGCCAAAAAGTGAAGAGTATTGCTACCATTTCCAAGCACTAAATCAAACTTCCAGTAGCTTCGTATGGAGTCCGTACTATCCATTGCTTACCTGACACAAAATGGCCACCAGGAGATAATGACGAAAAGCAGAGAACATTTAAAAAAACACAACACACTCCTATGTGTTCACACTCTTGCTTTGGTTGCAGTAATACTGACAATACTGACAAGTATACTACACCTAAACATTACTGTATCCTGTCCAGAGCTTTAGAGACAGCCCTGAAAAAAACAATTCATTCTGTATAATAGTAGGAACAGCAGATCAAATGTCAAACAAAACTAGTGTGCTACAGGTTCCTCATTCCTTCCCAGAAACTTCTCCCTAGCTGCTTATTTGCATACCATTAAAACTCTAACCAAATACAGAATCAGTGACCACAATTAAGAAACAGGCTTGCACAAATTAAGCTGAAATCCAAAAGCAGTCTGACTGTACTCAGTGGGAAAGCTGCAAAATAGATACAGAAGCACGTTTCATTCCCCACAGTACAAACTACAACTGTATACGAGTACGTTTTCTAGAGCACAGAAAAAGAGAGAAGCAGGTTTTCAGCTCATGACTGGCTAAACTAAACAATGCTTATGGCCAGGGGAAGGAATCACGGAGAAGAAATAGGTGCAAATGATTTAGCAGAGCTAGTAAAACATACCCCCATACCTCTCAACCTCTTGCCTCGTAAATCAGGGACAAGGCTTAAAAAAATCAGGGGCAAAGACCCAAAATCAGGGACAACTCTTAAAAATTTATAATATTCACTCAGAAAGCTGACAGAATACGGAGATTTGTGCAGGAAGCATTTTCAGAAGAAGAACAAGTCTGTAAATTTAATGTTTAACATTATTTTGTGCTTACAATTCCCACTGTTCAGTCACAAAAACAGATATTTTATGAGGGACAGAGAAAATTTTTGAGGTAAAATCAGGGACATCCCAGAAAATCAGAGACAGTTGAGAGGTATGCATACCCCGCCCTACACCTCCCTCACAGGCAAGACACAGACTAAAAGCAAAGGTATGCCAAGATAAAGAAAAAAGTATGTCTTTAAACTTATATAGTGCTAAAAAGTGCAGGACACAATGCTAAAGCTGAAGAGGAATGGAAATCCATCAGGAGCCACTGAATAACTACATAGCACCGTGCCACCAGCTTCAACATACAGCACAGATGCATTGTACTATGTTGCAGTAGGTTTATGTCTTATGATTAGTTTGATATATACACTTTGGCAATATCTGCATATCTTACCATGCCAGTAAAAGTATTTGAATTTCAATATATAACTTTCAGATAACAGCAAGCACTTATCAGACTACAAAAGTGCGTAGCTGTTCAGAAAGTATACGTTAGGGAAAAAAAGGTTTTACTAAACCAGTTCTTTATTGAACAGTAAGCTTATGCTATATACCAAGTACCGTCAGTAAAATCAGCACCAATCCTTCACATACCACTATCCTCACTAGCTAATAATACCTGCAGAAATATGAATTAGTTACATTGTGAACGTACCTTACATACCTGCTGTGTTTCTTCAGCCATGATGTCGCAGACAGATGGAGAGAGGGATGGGACAAACTTATATATGGCTGCTAAATGCAGAAATCTCCACCCCCTAGCAAACCTAAGTGCCTAAGGCAAGAAGGGAAGGGCAGAGTATGAAAGAAACATATATGTGCTATTTATCGTACCAGAGAGGTGATCATTCAGAATTATTTTCCCAAGAAGTTTGTTTCAAATAAAAAGGAAGAAGATTTAGTTGCATGTCTCTTGACCTGTCAGTAAAATGAGAGACTCAGACACTCAGAATAAGTAACAATGTGGGACACTGGCCCTCAAAATAAGGGACACATCATTAAGTATAAAGATACAAATTGTATACCCAAACAGTGTGGAAACCAGTGCCTGTATTTCCTCAAAGTTTAATTTTACTTTAGCATCATACAGTAGAATGTTAAGACCTTCTGCTTTAAAGTCTGAGTTCACAGTGTCTCAGCTATGGGGGCAGCAACTTTTCAATGTGGGACAGAGCACTTCTATTTTTTAACTCACCTTTATTAATGAGAAGGGAGACATCACAACGTGCAGATACGTCAATAAATGGACAATCAAATAGGAAGGAGCTGACAATGCATTATTAAGAGAAACCAGTAATCATTGGATACAGTGAAGTCCGACAACCTGACATGTATTTGCACACCAAGTAGATTAATAATTAACCAGTTGCTTCAGCTGGGACAGAGCTCTTCTGAGGGGTAAATTGAGAGAAGTGTATGCATAACAATTGACCGCTGAGTGGTTTGCTAAGCTTTGACACAGCAGCACTATCATGGAGGTTTATTCACCTGGTAAATACACTTCTTTTTAACATGGCATCAAACAGAAATGGCAAATAAAGCAATTTCATTGGACTAAATATAACACGTAACCAAAGTTGGAGTGGTGATTAATTCCCCAGTAAGGACTGCTCCAACTATTGTTCACAAGGTCACGGGCTCAAGCTCCAGCACCACTAGCTGTCACAGCAGCAACCAGAACACACATCACGGCAATTACAGAACATCTCAATGCACCGACAGAAAGCCGAACAGAACTGTAAGAACAGGCACAACAACAACGCAAGTATTGCTGTGTTACAAATGCATTAATGCCCTCCGGAGTTGGCTTCTACTGGGGAATTAATGCATGGTTGGGTGGCTGTAGGCACTCGGACAAGGCCTTGTGCCACAACCCCCCAACCACGCATTAATTCCCCAGTAGAAGCCTCCTTCATCTGACATTAATGCTTACATGAGCACCATTTACAGCCTTCTTGAAGTCCTTAGCAGTGGGTAAACAAGCTGATCCTATAGGCTGAGGCATACATCAATCAAAGTAAGCCTTCTCTTGTGCTTGACTCCTCCCCTGTTGCTGCTAGAGCCTGTTGAGTGTGATACTTTCTGAGGTGATTTGTAACAGACAGTCTAAGTACCGTAGTATCCTGCACATTCTGAATTTTATCTCAGGTTCATTTTACGATACGCTGTATGCATGTGTAATAAAATAATCCAGTGAAGGACATTTCAATAATTAAAATGACCAGTAGACTCTAAATGTCAATAAAAATTTAACTTTTGTTGAACTACTTCCAAGATAATAATTAGAACAATAAAATGTCCTTAGTTATGAAGTGCTTCAACAGTTTTGTAACCAGGTCGCCATGTGTGTTGTGGTTACCAGCCCTGCCTTGTGGGCTCAAACAAGGCTGAGGGGCCTGGTTCGTTAAACTCCTGGTTGGGGGTTCATATACAAAGCTTAATAAATTGCATGTTGCCTCCATCCAGGGAAAGGTTTCATGGGAGTTTGCCCAAGGGAGTCAGCCTAGGGAGGCAGCCAGCACCCAGACCCGGTGCTCAATTAAGGCGCAACAGACCTGGACTCAGTAAGGTAGTTCCTTGTACGACAAGGTATTTTTCATTACTTCATGTTTGTAACTATAAGTATGTATGCAACCTGTGATATATCTTGGGTGAGCACAACATGAAGGCTGTTCACTCATCATGGAAGCAATATAGGGCAGTGGGTTACTCTATGATCCTCAGCAAGTCACTTAACGTCCTTGTGCTCTCCGGTCGCATCTGTAAACAAGCTTCGGCTTAGTGTGCTACTCCTGGTTAAACAATGTTTCCTCTCATCATAGGAAGTAAGTTTGTACAGTATCTGTAGTGAGATATGATACTGTTTGCTTAGTGGTTGTAAATGCTGTCCTTATCATCAGCTATTATTGCAAAAACGTGCCATTCTTCAACCTTTTACAGCAAAATACACTGAGTATTCCGCCTTTGCCCAAATACACAGCTATAATTAGATTAGCAATCCTTAAAGCAGCACATTAGCCCACTGAACTGATTGTTTCTGTGTAATCCAAACTATTGCTACTAAGTAATCTGCTGCTAAAATAATCCTAGTATTCCTGTTATATAACGTTACATTTCAGCTCACTGAACAGGAAGTATTCTGAATGATCTAAGCTATATCATTAAGTACTCCGCAATCCTTAAACTAATGTCTTGCACCTTCTCATTGTGAACAATAGGATTCTAGCAATCTGTTTTAGTGTCCCTAACTTTGTATGCAAGGTGCCTGTCCTTTAACTGCCCCACTAGCAGAATGGGCTAAATAATCTCTCCTTTGTGCTGAAACACCCTCTTCTAGCTAAGCCACTTTAGGTGAATCCCGCCCTGTTTGATCTGTACTGGAAACTTCACAGACCCTGCTAACTGCTCCCTCCCCTCCACCTATTTCCCCACCTAGGTGGAATGCAACTTGCATTATGCAAGTGACACCTCAAATGCTGTTTTCTCAATTACTGTGATCATTGCACATGAACTGAAACAGGCCGATTCCTGCGGCCTCATACCATAGGAGAAACCAAGTGAACATGGTCGATTCAGGTGATGCCCTTGTTCTGCTCAGCCTTAGCCTCCTGGCTCTCTCAGACAAGTTACTGGCACAGATTATTCTTCCCCCAAAAGAAATCTACTCTGAGCACCTTCCAACCACAGCCTGCACCGAAACAGTGCTAGCATACACTGTACCTCTAATATGATGGTTCTCCACATTGGGAATCAAACAGGTGTATGCTTAGCCGTGGCATATCACCTAACGCAGATGCTAACAGGGAGACTTGGATTGTTCATAGGGCTACTACTAAGGTTTATTACGTTTTTATAACTGCTAACTACTGGTGCCATTGAACCTAACCCAGGTCCAGCACAAAGCAATACTAGAATCACTTCCCCCACTGACCTAGCCTGGGCTAACTGTAAAGATCTATAAGTCACACATATAAAAATCAGTAGCCTGCAAACTAAGATGCATGTACCAGAGGCATGGATGAACTTATGTTCCTCGATGTACTTGCCATATCCAAAACCTGGCTCAGGCCACAAGCATTGACTAATGAAGTTGACCTCCCCGGTTATAATGTATTTAGGAAAGACAGAGAGAGAAAGAAAAAAAGGAGGGGGGAGTGTTCATCTATATATGGGACACCCTCTGAAAAACAGAACTCCCCTTGCCTTCCCTGGATGCTTCACCATGTGACTGTATTCTTGTCAAGCTGCTCACTGGAAACACCAAACCACTGGACATTGGCTGCAACTATAGCCCTACCACCAAAGCCAACCCAGTTCTCAGAGAACTCACTGGCTGCCTGGGTGAGATGTCCCTTACTGGACTCCCACTGGTGGGTGACTTCAATCTAAACTGGCTTGACAAGGGTTCATGTGCATTTAAAAACACATTAAATGATGCCCAATAAATCTTTGTGGAATCTACAAGACAAAATTCTAAAACTGGAAACCATACCCGTATTGACTGGGTACTGGTAAGCCAGCCTAACAGAGTCCATGTAGTAGGGACCTTCTCGGACTCCCTAAGAGATCACTCCTCAGTATGCTACATCTGGAGCAATAGTTTCCCTGCAGTCTCATTAGGATCACTGTGACCAGGGACTACTCAAAGTTAAACAATGCCTTCCTTGACCTCTCCAGGACGTCAGCCTTTTCCTTGGCTTTCTGATAAACAATTTCATTGCCACAGTAAATAAGCATGCCCCACTGGTACAAAGGAGGTACAAAAGCCTTTGCTCAAAGTGGCTTACCCTCTCTCTCTCTCTATATCAATGAGATTTAGGGGTGCTTACAAAACTGCTGGACTACAGCAAGACTGGCAGGTTTACAGACAACTGTGAAATTCATGCAAGTCATCCTTAAAAAGGCCAAGATCAATTACATGAAGGACCTGAAGGCAGACAACATGCAAAACCCTAAGTGCTTTTGGACTCAAATTAACCACCTTTTAAAAGGACAGACAGTTGCATCAACTCAGGAAATCCTAAGCAATGAATATGTAAATGATCCACTTCTAATTGCTGAAGAGTCTAATAGATTCTTCATGACTTTGGGTGTCTACAAAGACTTTTCTGCTAATCCTCATCCCTCCTCAAACACTTCTCCCATTGAGCACCCTAGTTTTCACTTCAAACTAATCACTGTAAAGGAAGTCCTGGAGCAGCTACTAAAGATCAAACCTGATAAGTCAACTGGCCATGATGGACTTGAACCCAGGCTCCTATGACTTTCTGCCACAGTACAGCCTCACCGCTGGCCAAACTATACAACCTGTCCCTTCTCCAGGGGCAGGTTCCCCAAAAATTGAAAATGGCCCATGTTGTCCCAGTCCACAAAGGAGGAAACAAAGGAGTTATTATATCAATACTCAGTACCCTTTCAAGGATCCAAGAGAGGCTAATTAACAACCGACAACCTATGTTAAGTCCAATTCCTTGCTCACTGACATCCGCATGGTTTCCAAAAGCATCACGGAACTGACGCAACACTTGTTCAGTTTACCTCAGATGTCTTCAAGGCCACTGACGATGGAAAAGTTGCAGCGGCTATATTTATTGATTTAACCAATGCTTTTAACTTGGTTGACTATGAACTCCTACTAAGCAAACGGACGAGACTGGGACTTGATCAACTATCCTCCACCTGGTTCAGGAGCTATTTTACGGGCCATAGCCAGTCCATAAGATGGGGATACGACCTCTCCTGAAGATGTAAAATATATGATAGAGTACCACAAGGCTCCATCCTAGGGCCCTTATTTTTCTCCCTCTTTATCAGTAATCTGCCCTCTAACTACGGTAAAGCAAAACCACTACTATACGCAGACAATGCTGTGCTTTGCAAAACTGCCTCTGATGTTAAGTCAACTGAAGCTGGCCTAAGTGCAAACTTTGTGCTACTGGAAAAGTGGCTTATGACCAACCTCCTTCTTCTAAACACCAAGAAAACAAAGACAATGCTCCTTGGATACAGAAAACTAGGTACAGATAGGACAGAGTCCCTTAGCATCATCACAACTAGGGGTACTAGATTTGAGGTAGTCAACAACATAAAATCACTTCACTCTGCTTGTTTTCAGCCGGTTGGGGTTTTGTCATCGGCTAGATGGGAAGAGTTCACTCTGTTCATTAGACGGTACATTATGGGATTTCACAGCTATGCAGATGACACCCAGCTGTATATGACTTTTGCACCAGGGCTACAGGATGCAATCTCTGTATTTAATTCTTACCTGACTGGGGTTCAGGATTGGATCTCCTCCAACTGGCTGAGGTTTAACCCAGACAAGATGAAAGTATTAGTGACTGAGCCTGGCTGTTGGCGGGAAGCTGGGTGGGCAGAGGAGGCAACCAGTCTTGTACTTGGTGCCTCTCACCTGGCTGTCTCTGCTAAGGGGAAAAATCTGGGCATGGTCCTTGACAGCAAACTGACAATGGAGGCTCAGGTGTCAGCTGTTGGCCAATGTGGGTTTCACCATCTGAGGAACATCGCCTGGATTAAACCTTTCATCCCACTGGACGACCTGCCCTTGTGACATCCAGACTTGACTACTGCAATGCCCTGTACCTGGGACTAAATGGAGGAGACCTGCAACTTGCATTATGCAAATGACACCTCAAATGAATATGTGAACTGCTCTCCCTGTTGACTGTAACTAACTCCAGGTCACTCCTCCTGAAAAAAGGGAAATGCATCTCAGTGAGGCAACCTGGTTAATGAAACTCAATAAATAAAAATGAAATGGCCTGTTGTCAGTACGGCACAACCCCTTTGGGATGTAGTACCTCCCCAAAGGATCACCCTACCCATCAACCAATGCAGTGCCAGTGTACTAAGTTACCCCAATAGGCATGCAACTTATACATTATGGACAGCTCTGCACTTCAGCGGGTACTTTTGTAAACATATTTCAGCAATTATAGTTCACTAGAGCATACATTTTTTTCCTTGTAAGTTTTCTGCTTCAGGGTTTATACCACACCTTGGTAGCCTGTCTAAAAAGTCAGTCTAAAAGTATTTGACCGCTGTCTACTGACCTCATAGTGCTTTTATGACATCACTGTCCTCACCTTGACAACAGACTGTGATGTCACAAACTGCAGTCATCAGGTAAGTAGAGCACGATCAAAGTCATTTTGAAAGGCACAGTGAAATGAGTACATAATGTATTTAAGCAACCAACAGCAGGGAGAAGTAAATAAATAATTAAGAAACACTAATGTTAAAGATATTTTGTTATAAACATAATAACTTTCAACATTTTATTTTAGTAGCTACTGGCTCTTTAAAAAATAATTGCTCAGACAAGCATTTAAACAAGAAAAGAAAAAGGAACTTTATTTAGGGACCAGGGCCCTAAATGGGTAAAGGGGGATGCTTGCCACAGAATGAGGTATACCATAGGATATGATTGGCTGATCTTCTGGTGCACTATGTAGGCCCAGCCTAACCCATGCAATCATTCTTCCTGTGCCCTCAGCAGGCATAGCCAACTCAAATGGCGGCCTAGTCAGGGTATCTAAAATCAGATTCAGTTTCCATGGTGATGGAGGTGAGGTAGCTTTTGGGCATAACATTTGGGCCACTTTTACAAAGTCAGTAACATCAGTGTGAGAATCGGCAGATACCCTTGTCTTCATGGGCTCCCTAGCTCCCCTGTAGCCATTATCTGGACCGTCTGTGAAGCTACTGATAGTCCTTTGTCCAGCCCATGTTGCAGAAAAGACATGTTCATCATTTCAGAGACTGCAGGGTTGAGTCCTTAACCCAAGCAACAAATGTGAAGTGTGGCTCACTGCCCGAGGTTTGTGTGATTAGTGGATCCTCTCCTGTACTATGTCGAGTACTTGTAGCATGTGGCCATGGTTCAACAGCATGTTCAGTTCAGTAAGTGGGCTACAAGCTTAAATGATTTGGGGTCACAGTGAAGAACTGGTCTCCAAGAAGGAATATGTTTCTTTGGCAGTAGATGGAATGGTCTGATGACTGCCATTGGCTTCAACAGCCTATACCATGCAGTTCTGGGCTAGTCTGGTACCACTACAGTCACTGTTACTAGTGTCTGAGTCTACATAGTACCCTGGGGATCACAGGGAGCAATGTGAAAACATACACCCTTGTGAAGTTCCATAAGAGTGACATGGCATCCCCCTGCCCTTACAAGTCCCTCTGACCTAGCCTGGGCCTCTCGACCTGCTGGTTGTGCCTTGATGCCATTATATAGAGATCAAATGGTCCTAATTTCCATTCTATTAGAAGAAATGTGTGAGGGTGGGGCATCCACTCTCCCTGATTCAGAAACTGCTGGCTTTGCCAGTAGGCTTTGAGCAGTGGTTCTCAAATGGTGAGGGCAGCCTCCCAAGGGAGGCCCCAAATTGTTCCAAGGGAGGCCCAGTCAAGTCTGAGAATGTACAGTATTTAAATATGGATAATTGCAGGAGAATTTCTTTGCTTATGCACAAATTTGTGACCAGGAAGTTCCCACTGAGCCAAAGCTTGTTTATAGGTATGTATTTATATGTAGATTAATGTCTGGGGGAGGCATGCTGAGTCAAGGCTTGTTTCTACAATAGACATTTATATGCAAATTAGTAACTTGGAAAGGCATATTGAGTCATGGCTTATTTCAATAGTAGGTATTTATACATAAATTAGTGACTGGGAAAGGCAGAGTGCTCCGATGCATATTTTCAGGTGTGATCTGGGGTAAGCGTACAGGAAGTTGCTTAACAACAGGGTAAGAGAAGGAGAGATGAAATGGTTTGGTATTTCTAGCTAGAGAGGAAACAGAGTAACAAGGACCCGGAAGTCAGAAAAAAGGAGTGACAAGTATAACCTGGGGTGGTGACTCAGGGGTGGGGAGCAATAAGTCGGAAAAAAAGAGAATATACTCAGTCAGCTTTATTAGTTTCACTTTATTCCTGGTGTACTGTGCAAAGCAGGATTTATTTTTTTCTGTGGGGAGGCCAAAGATGTTTTTCCAAATTTGAGGGAGGCTCAAAATCTTTTTCATCGCTTGGGGAGGCTCACTATCACAAAGTGTGAGAACTAATATGTTCAAAGAAGCCCTCAGGGTACTGATGTGGGCGAAAGCCACCCACATCACTAACAGCAAGCGTGCTAGCAATGAATCTCTCAGCCTCTAAGCCTTAGAAGTTGAGATTCGTACTAAATATCTCTATTAATGATAATGGATAACTCTGCTTACATCAAGCTCTTCTGAGCTATATTCCTGATTTAATCCTCCTTGTTTCGTGCGCGCAGGTTATAGTGGCCTGAGTGCTAATCAAATCTCACCAACTCACCAAATGTCCTCTTTTTGAAGTGGAGCAGCAAAGCTTTGTATTACCCCACCACCACCAATACACTGATGGGGAGTCTGGATTTAGACCATGACCAGGGCCCCTATGTTGATCAGTAATACATCTGTGGGACCAGGGAATGGGATGGGTGGGCACCACTGGACTGTCAGAGATATATAAATTATACATTGTGGGAATCAAGGAATAGGACAGGGTCCAATGGACTAACAGGGATATATAAACGACTGTAAATCTTTGTGATTAGGGAATGGGAGGGAGAGGATATCTCTAGAGTGAGGGATTGATGCTGAGATGTTGGCAGAGGAATGGCAGCATCAGCATGGCCGACAGGGCACAGCAAGGCACAGTTAGGGATGTTAATGAGTAAGCAATTAGTCTGTAAGCAGCCTTAATCACCAGGCATTTCAAGTACGGGTCACTTCCATTCTGAGTCTTGAACATTGCATGTTAAGGCTTGGGCACTGTGATAGTTCTGCTGCTAATACTGCATTCTGTGGGATGCATTAGCACTGCACATGAGGGAAGGGTCATGGCTTACGTACAGGCTGCACTGGAAGGAGGTACACTGGATACTGCTTTGTGCAGCCCAGGTAGTTTGCATACAATTTCCAATATATCTCTCCCACTGTAACTCGCACACATTAGAGTGAGCACACAGAACATTGCACGATAGCGCAAATGTCAGATATGCTGCCCAATGTGAATGGTTGTATGCTGTGTTGCTTTTCAGCACTACACTAATGGTGTCTGTTTGGGATGTGTTGGTGGTGATGTCACTGTCTGTAAACAAAATTGTTTTTACTAAGGACTGAGTGATAGGAGTACACTTGCTACTATCCCCACTCTCCTCTGTCCCCCTTCCCTTTTTTTGTACACTCTATTTCTTCTCCGGGGGGCCAGGGCATTTCTTGGGAGTACCAACTCAACCTCAGCCTCTACTCCCAGCCTGAAACCACCCTTCCTGGGAGACAGGTTGCTGAGCACCCCCATCTGGACCCATGGACTCGTTCAGCCCCCTCGGTTCCCCCAGGAAGGGCCATCCCCACCTACCTGGCGTCCTGTCTGTGATTAGAGGAACAGTCCCTGGGCTGGGTCAGGGAGCTTGGGAGAGCTGATGGAGGGTTGGTCCAGTGCTGGGATGTGGACCGTGGTCCCTGGGGTCTTCGTTACCTCCCTGGTCCTCTGGGGTATTTACCATATAGTTTCCCCCTCGGAGCATGAACGTGCAATGATGGCAGCACAGCTACTTGCAGGCATCCGCCAATGCTCTGCCACTAAATCCAGTGTCACTCCCTACAGGGTCCCCGATCTCTATCAGGGGCTGCTGAGGAGTGAGGCATACCCCAGTACCCACCCTGGAAAGGGAGAGAAGTCCTACGGACACTCAATCCCCTCCCCTGCTGACCCCCAAAGACCTAAGTCTGTTCCCAAACCTGGGTCGCCAACATGGCACAAGGTGTGGCATCCAGCGCCTCAACTCTCAGCACCACCAGGCCGGCTAGTCCCCTTCCCACCACCCCCTTAACAGTACTGTCTAAATCCACTATGTTAGTAGATAGCAGTTGT
This sequence comes from Neoceratodus forsteri, assembly GCA_016271365.2. Classification (NCBI taxonomy): domain Eukaryota; kingdom Metazoa; phylum Chordata; order Ceratodontiformes; family Ceratodontidae; genus Neoceratodus; species Neoceratodus forsteri. The sequence continues at coordinate 37,229,739 of JADMNL010000029.1, read as the reverse complement.
GGCAAATAGTACTGGGCTATCTCTCCATCATCTATGGAGACATCATAGCATAGAAACATAGAGTCATAGAACTGGACAGCAGATAAGGGAGTGCTTGGCCCACCCAGTTTGCCCATTTTTTCCTCTGTCTATACTGTCACGACAGACACTACTTAGTCTCCGCCCCCTTGCTTTCCACCAAGATTCCCTTGTACTTATACCACGCGTGCTAGATGCCCACCACTTTTTGCACCCACCCCCTCCTCTGAAACACTGTTCCAGGCATCCACCACCCTTTCAGTAAAGTAGTACTTCCTCACATCTCTCTTGAATTGACCCCCTTCTATCTTCATTGCATGTCCCTTTGTGTCAAGCATCCTTTCATCTGAAAAAAGCTCCCCTTCTGCACCTTATTTGCCTTCGTAATGTATTTACATGTCTCTGTGATCTCCCCCCCGCCCCTTCCTTCTCACTTACAGGGTGTACATTTTGAGTTCCTTCAGTCTCTCCTTGTAGGATGTCTAAAAATTCATGTTTATTGCATATTCCCGGCACAATTATACATTGGTTCAGAAACATTTTCAACACTTCTGTTTGTGGTGATACATACAGTTTACATCAGAGGCATCCTTATACATAGTCAGGGGCGTAATTATAGTGGGGGACCGGGGGCACACGTCCCCCCCAACTTTCGGCATCACCTCCTTTTTATGCCATTTGTACCCCCCAACCCGACATCTTTTAATTTAAATCAGCTGCACCGCCGCCGAGCCACGTTCATGGCATGTGCCCCTGCCCACCAAGTACCGTGTGAGTGTGTGACCGGCGCCCACCCTGGCCAAAAAAAAAAAAGTATTGTCTCTACTCTCTCCGCCTAACCAATCCGAGTCCGACCAATCGTGAGCTGACGGAGGAGCTGGCGGGAGACTGGCTGCTGTGGCGTGCTCGCCGTGCTGTGCGTGCTATGCTATCGTGAGGCAGAAGATGGAGTAGTCGTCGATCGGACTGAGGTGGAGACCGACGTACAACAGACAGACTACGTCTGAGACCGACTCCCGAGTGAGTGTCCGAACTGTCTTGAGGACAGGTGACCCTGAGCCTGACGGTTGACCGCTGCGGTCCGTCGTCGCGTGGATTTTGTGGCTGTAGGCCTGTGGCAGTGGGTGGCAGCCAGTGACAGTCTCGAAAGCCTTTAGGCTTGTTGTTAGCCTGCCCATTGGCACAGCGCCAGCCAGGACTTGGAGAGACGAGTAACTAAAGTAAGTCGACCAGTCGACTTCGGCGGCATTGTCGCGGACTTGCGGCCCGCAAGCGAGGTCCAGTCCAGGTGGCGAAAGAAATGACAAAAGAACCGTGGTGGAACACTAGTGCAGCTGGACAGACTGAGTTCTTCAGGGGTCTAAAGTGCGTTTGTGGTGCGGGTGGTGCGAGTCTGCCTGGTGGTCTTGTGGTCTGCATCCCTGTGGCTGTGGGAGTTGGCGCCGGGTCTGTCTAGAACAAATAAAAACAGTTCACTGACTGCACTGCATCTGCTTGTGGCAGGAACCCAACTGCTGGAGTGCTGTGCTGCTGCTGGCATTGCTGCATCAGAAAAAAAACAAGCAGGTAAATTGAGGTAATTTCTAAATGTGTCTCTGTACTGTGTAGTAGCAGAGCAGTACTAGTATTTCATTAAAGTATTCTGAGTAGTACTTACTTCCATTCTTGTTTTTACCAAGTTGATATACAATATTTGGCTCAAGCTCTGTCCCACTTGTGATGGCAATCCAAGAGATTAAGGGAGTTCCATTTGCTAAGTCTGCCCCTAACCCTGTTTTAGTGGAAGTAACTTGTCACAATGAATACCGAAGCAGACTCCCCCTCAGGAATGAGTTCAAGGCAGTCCTAGTCAACCTCACTGGATTCTTGGTGGAGCTTGGATGGGTCAAGCTTGCTAAATGATTAGGTCCAGTCCAGATGAAGTGTGGTCATATCCTTGTGGTTTTGTTTCCCCAGATAATGAAGATAGGGGGGCTGTGGTCACTCAACAAATTGATTGGATTTCAACCCACGAGATTTGCAGTGTGTGTGCATGCAGCTATCAGTGCACTAATAATATTTGCTGATAATAAGTATAAGTAACTACCGAGCATAATTATTAATTTATCGTTAAAGGTTTTAGTGGGGAAAAATGGAATATCCCTTCTTCATGTGGTGGGGCAGAGGATTTCTGGTGGGGCAGAGGATTTCTGAGGGTAAAATGAGTGACATGGGACTGGATGGGATGCCTCTGAGTCCTGTGGTGATGCAGGCAACCAGATAGTGATTTTTGGGGTCTTACAAAACCACAGTGTTAGCTAGTAGCCCTCATCTGCATACCTGCATGCTGGAAGCAGCATGTGGAGCATGAAATGGTCGTCCGTGCCACCATTAAGCAAGCAAGGAGTGGGTTGTTTTGACTAAAACAGAAAAGCAGCAGGTAAAAGAGAACTCTTTTTATGCCAAAAGCCCTATCTGGGTCAGGGTGTTTCTGCACTAGTTGCTGCATTTTGCAGCCTTACCAGAGTTTCCCTTTAATGAATGGTGAGGGGTCAGGGGGACAGGGACTGGGTGTAAACTGGGAGGCAGGTGGACAGTGATTTGACTGACATGGAGTATGTAAGGTTGCCAAATAGAGGAGTAAAGGCTGCAATGTGACTGGTGATGCAGAGATAAAAATCAGACAGCTCATCACCGAAATCTAGCACCCATCACTAGGAGTAAATGAAGCTCGAACCAGTTTATTTCTTTAAAAGTGCTGCATTTCATGAAGTGGCTATGTGCAAAATTAGCAATGTGCAAGTCCCCAGATGCATACCGCTCAAGGCTCAATTGTCCCTGATTTTGTCTCAAAATTGTCCTCTGTTGACTGTTCCTCATGAAAAGCACAAAATAATGTCAACCATTAATGTAACAGACTTGTTCTTCTTCATAAATGCAGCTTAACACAAATCTTTTCATTCTATAGGCTTTATGAATGAATAACATCAATTTTAAGATGTGTCCCTCCATTGGGGTGTTTGTCCCGATTTTTTTAGCCTTGTCCGGATTCATGATGCCAGGACCCAGGTTCAAGAGCGCACTCTCCTTATCGAACCAGTGACTGTAATCAATCTTCCACCTGCTAAGTTTGTAATTTTTAAGTATTTTTAACCCATATATATTTTTGCCTGCGGTACCCCAGCCTGGCTCCAGGACCCTCAACTGGGGAATGCACCCACGAGGCAGAATTGAATGTGTCTGGAGGGTCAGGCCACCTGGCCCGGCTCATACACAGGTGCCAGTGGATTTCTGATGCTATATTCCCTGGAGCTAGGAACATGCAATGATGCTGACAGCAAGCATCTGTTCTAGCTCCACCCATATTACGGCACGACTTTGTGCCTCTCATCCTCCACCAGTGGGCAAGTGACCCATCTCCTCTACCCTCCCAGAGAAGGACAGCAGTCCTCTGGATGCTCGATCCTTCTCCTCCCCTGCCAACCCCCAGTTTAGATGTAGGGAGGTACAAACCGAAAATTTATATTTACTGTACTCCAGGTTGTGTGGGAGAGGTTCTTGGGCTGTGCTAATTCTAACTTGTAAATGCCATAATTTATAGTTTTATAACTTCTAAATGACATAATTTTGGACACAGTCCAGGGAGCTGGATACACTGGAGGGTCATCCAGCGGCTGCAGTCGGCAGTGGGCCAGGGTTTTGGGAGAGTAGTGATTGAGGAAGACATCAGAGAAGGCGTCCAGCGGCTGCAGTCTGCAGTGGGCCAGGGTTGGAGGAGCTGTCTGCTGCTGGAGTACCAATCGGCTGTGAGGGTGCCAAGTTTTAAATCTACGTCTGGGCTATAAGTCTGGCCCAGCCCTCACGAACGAGGAAGAGCTGTAAAGTGCTGGGAGAAGAGGTAGCTAACTGCATTGGCAGTGGAGAATCCTACCAGGGGCTGCTGGTGAGAAGTGGGAGCTGTCAGCAGCTGCATCGAGGAAAACGGCTGTAGGCTGCATTGGCAGCAGGAGGTGTGCAAGGGGTTCTGGTGGGTCAGGCGGCTGCAGTCGGCAGTGGGCCAGGGTTTGGGGACAGAGATTGGGAAGGCATCAGAGAGGGCGTCCGGTGGCTGCAGTCGGCAGTGGGCCAGGGTTGGAGGAGCTGTCTGCTGCTGAGGACCAATTGGCTGTGAGGGTGCCAAGTTTTAAATCTCGTCTGGGCTATAAGTCTGGCCCATCCCTCACAAACTTGGGAAGAGCTGTAATGTGTCCACACAACTACCCAGCTCCGACTTGTATTAAATGGTCTGTGGGGGTGGATCCTTTGGGAGTGCACAGTGTGACTAGCTGAGACTGAGCAATAAGAAACTCAGATTTGTGTAGGACCAAGGGAAGGGCATAATAAGATTTGTATATTGTGTTGCTGGAGATTGTGTGTGTGTGTGTGTGTGTGTGTGTGTGTGTGGTATATTAATTGTTGGTGGGGGGCTGTAGGTTTGACTGTGTATTGTGATGATAGTAGGGGTTCACACACAAAAGGGGGGGTGATTGGGTGTAAGGAGTGTGGAGCAGCCATAATATTAAACTGGGCATGGAGGTTTGGAGGATGTCAAAATGGTATTCCACAGGGGACAACAGGACAAGGCAAAAGGGACATATCCCAGAGGATAGGTGGATCATATGGTATCTGGAGGTGTGGGGGCAAAGTTGGCCATACATGAAGTATGCCACAGGAGGCTGCTCAGAGGAGCAGATGAGGGAGGGGAGTAGGAGAGAGCAGTATGGGTATGAGCATCAAGCTTGAAACCATTTCACCATACTATACCGGGAGATGAAGTGGATGAGGATGGTGGGAGGGTGCAAGTGGACAGGAGGAGTTGGTCAATAGGCAGAGGGACAGTGATGGAGGATGGAGCCTGTTTCAAAGGAAAGGGAGGAGGAGGAGGAGGGAGGACATGAGCCTAGGTTGGGGTCTCGGGAGTAGATGGTCAATTATGGGCACATCAGTCTGACATCTGTGGTACATAAAGTAATAGAGGATTTATCAAGGAGAGACTTGGGAGGCAGTTGGAAATGTTAGGACACCAGGATGACAAAATAGAGAATACTGGATGAGCAACTATGCACAACCAGTTTGTTCTGCCACAGAGGGGTTCTGATTCCCTCTGACCTTGAGAGCGACGCTCAAGAGGTCCATGGGAATCAGAAGCCTGAGGTGGCAGAACACACAGGTTGTGCATGAAGTTGCTCATCCTGTATTTGTTATAGTGTATAGTAGTACTATGTGAAATGTGTGCTTTGTGTTTTTTTTTCTCCCTTTCTCATAATGAAACTGATTTGAAAAGTCTCTAGAGGTTCTAGAATACTGTCACCACATAATTAAATAGAGGAAAGCAACGATGTGCTAGGATTCCTAGTGGTTCTGCTGCAGTAGTGACATCACTGCTGCAGCAGAACAACATAATGACATCACTACTGCAGCAGAACAAGCATATTCCAGGCATGGAATTTCATGCATAACAGCATTCCACTATACACTATACGTAGAACAGTGGATGGATGGACACCCACAACAAGGCTGTGTTTCCATCGAAGGAGTTGATGACATCATAGAGACCTTGACATGGAAGCGCAGCCTTTGTTGTAGGTGTTCAGCCATCCACTGTTTATATAGTATATGTTTTTTTGTTTGTTTCTCATTATTTTATTGAAATTACTTGCTGTGGGTGTCGGTCCATTCCTCCTGCTGCCACTCCTGCTCCGTCCAATCAGCTTCAACTTTAACTTCCACACTGCTTAGTTTTCAAATTAGAAAAACACATTTTTTCCCAAAATGGAGCCATGTATGGCACACCGTGTCCTGGCTCTGAATTCAACTACCAGTGGCATCGCTGCCCGGCACTAGCTAAATCACGCCATGTTTGTTTTGTTTGTTTCAGCATTTATATAGCGCTTTTCATACATCCAAAGCGCTTTACAAGCAATGCTAACTGGTAGTGAAGTGACTGTGTGGTGGTGGCCATATTGCACGTCATCACCCACACACAGCCTGGATAATTGCATGAACTAGTTTATGGGAAGGGGAATGTTGGCCAGGACACCGGGAATGTTCCCTACTCTTTTGTGAAGAGTGCCCATGGTTGTTTTACTTCCACCTGGACACCCACCAGGACAACACCAGGATGGGCAGAAGGGAACTCTGTTTAATGTCTCATCCGAAGGATGGCACACCCCAGCAGTACAGCACCCCCCAATACTGCACTCGCATACCAACAATTTTATGTGCAAGTCAATCTCGGTGTGGGATAAGAACCATGACCTTCTGGTCCAGAGGCAGATGTGCGACTTGGTCACTCATTGATTGTCTTCCTCCCCAACCTCGCCCACCCTATGGCATCCACCTCTCCACACCCACACATTACGGATGTCGTTGCACAGTTTCTCGATATACTCGTGACTACCAGTTTTTATATTTTCACTCCAGATGTGAGAATGACAGGCATAGGAGTGTGACCTGGATTATTGCCTGTAATGCTGATACCATTTCACCCCACCCACACCCTGTATGGCGAGGCTCAAGGTTTGCCTTGGACTGTTGGCCATAAAAGTTCACCCATTCTCCTATACAGCACCCATCTCATCAAAATGTCACTCAGTGCAGTATGCCGTCGATGCTTCTCAAATTACACCCAGAAGGGGCCATGGACTCTCACTGGGTCAGGCAAGTTACTCTGGCCTGATCATATGCTATAGAGGTGATGGATAGAATCTGTTTGGCTATAGAGCCTATTGCATCCTTGCTGCCCCATCTTTTTCCTCTTTAGCTGGCATGAACACAGCTGAAGTTTTGAATAACTTCCTCTCTCTTAATCTCCATATTTCTCCTTCCCATGTCTGAGTGTTGCCACTTTCCATTCTTGTTGCTTTTTAGAGTGGGCAGAAGGAAGCATGAACCCTTGATTGTAATGAGGGGACATAACTGTGCAAATAAAAGTGGAACTGTTCTAGCCTGATGAACAGTGTACAGCTCTTGGCCAGGCAGCTTTTAATTTGCTGAAACTCCTAGCAGGAGTAGTAGCTGAGAAAAATAGGCAATCTTTATTTTGAGATGCATGATGGATGGCATAGAGAGGCTCTAAAGGGGCTTTGGTCATGGCCCTGAGCACCATATCAAGACTCCAAGGTGATAGCTTTGGTGAACTGAAGATGTTGCAAAGCAATGCTGCTGCCTGTAGAAGTACCAGGCGGTGGGGATATGAGCTAACAATTCCCAGTCCCATCAGAAGTGCCCCCAGTGCAGAAACTCCAATTGTAAGGTGACGGTTGGAGTCTTTGCCCATTGTCTTAAAGGAACTGCAGTAGTACAGGCAATTATATTGTGTCATTCTGTATGTGTCTGGAATGAAGCCAGAAACAAAATCTCCTCCGGATTCTATAATGCACTTTGGAGGAAGAAGAGGCATAGAACTCCCCATCATTCTAATAACAGGAGCTGTACTGCATAGCTCCTTGAAAGTTCCACTCACTTTCCCAGTCTAGAGAGGCCAGTTGTTAAAACTGGGTGCAGAACTGGAGCTTTTCCTGCTCAATCTTTAGGCCAGGAGACAAGTTGTTCAAATTGAGATGCAGACCAGCCCCTAAAGAAGAAGGTCTGGGCTGAAACTGAAGGTTAGAGGTGGTAAGCCTCAAAAGATGAGTGATAGTCAGAAACCCATGTGAACTGGCCATAAGGACCCCCTAGAATCATGACTGCCCTGTCCAAGGTCACTTGTGGAGGAGTCTCGATAAGTGATATTGGATGAAGGCAAACAGGGAGGCTAGAACTGATCCCAGTTTAGGGAGAAGGCATCTTGAGCCACCCTGGTTTGTCCATATTGAGGAGCAGTGCTATACCTTGAATTCCGCCCATAGGCTTAAGATCTGTCTGAGATTGCCCCCTGTTCTGTTGGAGTGTGGAAGGCAATGTCCTCAGCTCCCATTCCCTGGAAGAACAACCTTGTGAATTGAGCCAGACTGCTGTCATTTTCCTGTCCAGGAATATACATCTTTCAGTAGTGCTAAGCCCCACTGAAAGAAGAGGGAATCTTAGCGGTTTTGGGCTTCTTGTGCCGCCCTGGTCACGGTGGTGACGTATACCCATGTTGTCAGACTGTAAAGTTGGAACCAGACCATCCTCATTGAGAATTGCTCTTTAAGAAGCCTCTGAGCTGTGTCAGGAGGCAGGGCCTGTGGATGATCAGCTGGGATCCCAGAACGCTAACCGATGAATGCCACGAGGAGCAAGTAACAGTCGACAAGTGGCTGAGGACACAGTCCAATGTGCCAGTCATCGGCCAAAACATTTGGGCTGCCCTTGTGAGGGAATATCCTGGATAACCCTCTGGTGTTGATTTTTCTGCCCCAAAAATATTCTGGTGGCTTCTTTAACTCCAAATCTCTACTGGCCAGATTCCAGCTCCTGATGTGGATGGCCTGGTCCAGAAATCGCAGGGAAAAATGAGACCATGTTGAAAGGGGACAGTCTGTACAGCTTGCAAGGCTGAGACTGGGGTCCATGCAGGAGTGCTGAGAAACGCACAATGCCTGAAATAAAATAAATTGATGGAGAGAGAATTGGTATATTTAAATTTTAAAAACTACAGAATCTGGAAGTCTGGAGGATGCAGGGGTGCTCCATTTCTGCCAAGGTGAGCAGCACCACACATGCATCAATAAAAGTGTTGGAAGCGTATGGTGCATCACTACACCTTTGCAGAAAATGGGCACCCCTGTATCCTCTGGACTTCGAACCATACTTTTTAAAATTAAAATATAAAATTGAGCTCAAGAAAATTCCACTGTGCTGCTAAAAGCTAAGCCGAAGGGATAGCTTTTCAGTTGTGTAGGAACCCACAAACTCAGGAGTTTTCCTTTAATGAAGAAGAATCTGTAACAGTTGTTCATTTTTACAGATCAGGGTTAACTGCAAATCTCATAACATGAAGCGTCAAGAGACCAACCTTCGATTGCCATGTTCTTCAGAAGAAACCTCACATAGATCCGTGCCTTCATCCGCTAGAAGATCCCGACTGAAGAAATATGTACTGCAGTGTGATGAGAGCTAGATCAGGACTTCAATGCTAATGTTAACAGAGAGAACAGCAACCAAGTACAAGTTCACCCTTTCCTACTATCGACAGCACAGTTCCTGTACTGGAGATCCAAACAGTGCCTCTGGATCAGCCACCCCAACCACAATCACCATCTGTTGCAGAAACAGTGCCTAGAATGGAGATAACAACTCATGATATGGATCAGCCGTACCAACCACCATCTGAGGAAATACCAAAGCAGGACTGTGGAAACAAAAAACTCCGATTCCAGGAATCATGGTACAGGGAATTTTCATGGCTGCACTATAGTCCTGAGTTGAAAGCTGTGCTCTGCTTTTGTTGCACAAAGAGTGAACAAATGGGGATGCTTGAGCTGTCAAAAAGGCGAGAACCAGTATTCACCACAATAGGCTTCACCAACTGGAGAAAAGCACGAATGAAGTTTATTACTCATCAGAGCTCAGAAACACATCAGCATGCCCTGTGGAAGATGGCACATGTATCCGTGGTCAAGCATTGATTCTGCTCTAGTGGAACAGAAAAGATCTCACAAGATGTGTCTATGCAAGTGCTTGTTTAAGTTAATAGCAGCTTTCAGTTACTTGGGAAGACAGGGATTGGCAATTCGAGGTCATCAGCTTGATGAGGAAACTTTGCTGAACTGCTCAAGCTATTCAGCAATGAAGATGAGACCCTAGCAACTTGGCTAAAAGCGAAAGCAGGACTATACAAGCCCAGCAATTCAAAATGAACTAATCGGACTCATGAGTCCATGAGATCATCCGTTCTGTCGTGAAGGATATTAACAAGTCATCATACTATTCCATTATCGTTGACGGAACACAAGACTGCCAAGGTAAAGAACAAGAAATTTGCCTTAGATACGTTGATGGAAACATGCAGCCCCAGGAGGAGTTCATTGGGTTTTATGAGCCACAGGATACTATCGGAGCCTCAATAGCAAAAGTCATAATGGATGTCCTCACAAGACTTCCTCTGCCAATTGAATTCCTCCGAGGTATGGCATTTGATGGCGCTGCAAACATGTCAGGATGCTATCGTGGTGCACAGGCTATCATAAAGGAAAGTCAACCACTTGCCACATTTGTGCATTGTGGTGCTCACTGTGTAAATCTTGTGGCGAAAGAGAGCTGTGAAGCAAGCCCTGTATTAAGAAATTCCTTGCACTGTGTAAATGAACTGGGCAAACTGTTCAGTGAATCCCTAAAGTATAGAACAATTTTTTCTCAAATTGCTACATCTGATAATGTATCTACCTCCTTCAAGAAACTGCGACCTTATGTCCAACTAGATGGACTGTAAGACTAGCAACAGTCGAGCTGTGTCACAACAATATGAGCAAATCATGAGAGTCTCCAACAAATGGAGTTGGAAAATGGGGATGCTGCAACAAAGGCAAGTGGTCTCTTAGAAGCTCAGCAAGGGCAACACATTAGTTAGCCTGCTGCTGGTCAAAATAGTTATGGAACCACTGACTTGTCTGAATAGAGCCTTCAAAATCCGAACTGCACAGTAGGTGGCATGCTACCCAAGTAAGCCTCATAAAAGCTCAGCTTCAAGACTAAGGAATGAAAATACTGTCCTGCAAGCCATCAGAAAAGCTGATGAAGTTGTCCAGAAGCTGGAGTTGGATCCCATTGCACCACCAAGGCAGCGATGGGTCCCAGTCCGTTTTGCTGGCAAGGGAAGCAGCACAATCATGCAACAGTGGAGGACTATTTCAGAATGGAATTCTTTAAGATGGTAGACATCTCTGTTGCCCAGCTAGAAGAGGTTCCATCAGCAAGGGCTGACTGAGTATTCGACTTTAGAACAGTTCCTTCTTGCTGCAGTACATAAGGGTGATGAGAATGACCATGAGCTGGAGGAAATGATTGACTGCATTAAAAAATATCCAGAGCTTAATCCCAGAATGCTGAAAGTTCAGCTTGAGATGTTTGCACAGAGTAACACATATACCTCTTTGAATGAGGCTGTAGTCCTATTTAAAGCACTACCCTTAGATGTCCGTGGCCTTTTTACAGAGTTAGAAAAGTTTCTGCGACTACTGTTGGTGATACCAGTAAGCAGTTGTGAAGCAGAGCGCAGTTTCAGTGCACTTAGGCGCCTAAAAACATGGCTGCGGTCTACAATGACCCAGTGTCGCCTGAACGCAGTTGCTGTATGTCATGTTCACCAAACCAGACTTGATGAGCTATGTCTGGACACCATTGCACGTAAATTTGTTCATGCTCATGAAAGGCGCTGTGCTGTATTTGGACTGTAGCAACAAAAAATAGTCAATGGGTTGATGCACCAAAAATTCAAATGTGTTCAAGCAAGCCACGTCATATTCCGTGGTGCTGCATATCAACTGCGATCTCATGAAGAGAATTATCACACCTCAGATCATTGTAACCTTGTACCTCAGATAGTTGTGCACACCTATACTGATTCGCTTCATTAGCTGATACTGTTAAAAATGCCTCCCAGTTCACTGTCAATCCACTTTCTCAATGTTTGACTTCTGCTCCACAGTAAACATTAAGTGGATCACCACCCTTCCACCACAGTGAAGGCAGTATGTACAGTTCCCCATTGCTGTTTCTCCCCACCTCATTAGCCAACAGCTAGGTCTTCCTAGAAGCAAAGCAATAAGCATCAGACTCAGTACACACCTGAACAACTGCTGTTCATAGCCTCATAAGGGCTGGGCTGCACTTATTATGGCTAACAATATTATTAGCAGGAGAGAGATACTAATGCCTTGAGAAAATCCACCCGATTTCCAGTATCAGTCTACTCCTTGATCTGTGATCTGCAGAACCCCGCAGGACAGTTCCCCACATATTTTCTGCAGTACTTTTCTGTACCCTACTGCACAGTCGCGAGTTGGCTGGCTACCAACATTCCAAATCTTGAATGAGCTATCACAGCTCCCTTAATAATGTCCTAATAAATGTTAACATTCCACCCTCACCGTGACCCAAGGGTAATCTCCTATACTGAATTAAAGTAACAGTTTAGGTGCAGACCTGCCACTCTTGAGTATTTTCATCACTGGCTGCTCTCATCCACAATCAGGTAGTGATCACAGTGCAGCAGACCCACATCTCAGATATCACAATGATCTGCTCAACGTTCCCCTTCCTGTCTTTCACTAACCTGAATATAGCTATACTGTGCGGAATTACCTATTCACTCCCTCTCTGGCTTTCATTCTTCTGTCCTGCTCCCCACATAAAAAAACTGGTGATCTTTCTACCCTTCTGCATCATGAATATAGTAGTACAGTCTTCTATGTTATTTTTACATATTAATAGTAAACATCATCTTCTGATAAGCCAGGCTGACAGCAGCAGAGCACAAGGTGAAAATAGGCGTTCTTTCCCATATAAGATATAAGCCACCTATGATTAAGCACAATTAAAGGAGAACTGCGGCAATACAAAGCTCCCCACCCCAAAAGCTTACCTCCCGATTAAGCTTTTGCGCCGTAAACCCCTCTTTTTTTCCAGCAGGCAATTACTTTATATTTATTTTTTAAAATCCATGAACCGGAAGTATGGCGGACTGTGTGCAGCTCCATTTACTGTAACAGTGCGGTGCTGCCATCACTTAATATAAGTGGCGGTGGCACACACTGTCCCACAGTAATGAGCTACACAATCTGCCGCCCGATTGAGCTAAAAATAAATATAAAAGTAATTGTCTGCTGAAAAAAGAAGGGTTTATGGCATAAAGCTAATCATGAAGTAAGCTTTTAGTAGTGGGAAGCTTATATTGCAGAGTTCTCCTTTAAATGATGCATAATGATGCACACACCCATCATTTAATAGTGCCTAATTAAAGGTAGCTAAATCTTTGAAGGACAGATTGCCCATTTTTCCTTGTTCTCTGCTGCTAATAGCCTGACTTACTGGAAAGATCTGCTTATCTCAGGAACTGTACTGCCTGTATTCATGATGCAGAAAGGTGATGAGCTCATCCATTTGTGCTGTGGGGAGAAGCATGAACAATGAATACCAGAGGGTACCGAGAGGACACTCCTGCAAGGTACTGGCATATTCAGGGAAGGGGAACACATAAGGGGAAAAATATGGAGTAGATCACTGTGAGGATATAAGGAGTTGGGGCTGCCAGCACCATGATCGCTACCTGACCCCGACCATTGTCCAGGCCAACATTCCCTTCCCATAAAACCATTTCATGCAATTGTCCAATGCTACATGTGAATATTATTGTGTGAAATGACTGCCACTATACATTCAGTCACTTCACTACCAGTCTAGCATACCTGTAAAGCACTTTGAGATACACTGTATGAAAAACGCTATATAAATGTTGATTCTTCTTTTGATTATTATTATTATTATTATTTCCCATGAGAAAAGAAGTCAAGACAACCATATTTTTGATTTATAAGAAAGTATTAACTCTGGCATTGGACTACACAAGCATTTTGCTACAAGTAAGTGTTGGATCAAGGGGGGGTTGGGTTAAGGTGCAGCTGCACCCTCCGACCCCATTGTAAATTACTTACTTGCTACATTTCACTTTGTTAAAGTCTGATTTATTGATTGTACAAATGTTTACATTCAAATCTATTGATCACATTTGTAGGTTCTGTCAAAACATGCTAAAAGAATAGCAGACAATACAAAGGTTTAATAAAATGTTAAAAGTGCATATCAAGTATGCATACCACCCAACATCCCTATTGTAACATCCTGAATCTGCCATGACCACTGGACCATCAGGTTATTTAAGATTTGTACTGCACTGTGGTTTGCAAAAGATAAAGTTATTTCAATTAAAACACAATTTTAACATGTTTAACTAAACACAATGAACAGAACCATAGCTTTGCATGTGTACTGATCAACTTAGTGCACATGGTCTTGACCATTTGGTGTAACAGTTCTATACAGAGGAAAAATAATTAGATTAACACTATAAGAGCCATGTAGCTATGGCTCCAATGATGTCATTGCTTAACACAATTGGTGACCATATTAGGAAGCAGGTAGACAGTTCTTGAGGGCCATGTTCCAGCCTTTCTGGACACTCATGTTATTCTTGGTATGACACAAACTACATTACAGTCCAAAAAGGACACAGTCTCGAGTGTTTAGCACTCTGGATATTATCAAGTTACTACAGTTATGGTTCAGGGTCTTGGCTTGTGGTCTTGGTGTTTTTGCCACATGTGTTCTATATGTACATATTGCAGGATTTTATAGTTCTGTATTGGTTCCACCGACATGTTGTAACAAGAGAGACAAGAAAATGATCCTTTTCTTACACATTCCTTTTCTGTAATACTTATTAGGTATTATAAAAGGGCATGAGAAATGGAGCTTTCTTATTGGCTGCAAACATTCTAACAGCCTTATGTTAATTTTTATTAACACACATGTAGAGCTTAGCCATATGCTGAACAAGGTTTAACACTGTTTAAAATGCTTTTATTATAATAACAATAAAGGCACTCCCAGGGATTATGTTAATGGTCAGTTAATCACTCTCCAGGGGCATGTGGCACTCGGCTACACCTCATGCCACGGTACACCCCTAGAAGGTGATTAATAGTCCGTTAACATAACCCCCTGAGTCATGCCTCATTGCTTAATTGTCACCAAGTAAAGTACTCTGATATACTGAGAACTGCAATAAAAATTAAGGAAAACAAATAAACAATATATTTAAAATAAAAACGTGTCCTGTGAAAATATTGTCCTCATTGTTTTCCATATGTATTACATTTCAAAGGCATGTTGATGGGAAATTTAGTATTTTTCCATATAACGTTTACATTTTCGTATGTACTACAGTACCCATTATCCGAAGCTGGTTGAGATTGAGGTTGTCCCCCCCAACCTTGGCATCAAAATTACTCCTCTGTACATAGTTATGTTCTGTCAGCTGTCTCTCTCTCTACCCTGGGGCTCTGATTTTACATTGGTAGTGATAGGTGTTTTACTCAGAGCCCTCAGGTGGTCTCAGCTAGGCTCTCCCATCTTCATGTCCTTCCCCCAGTCCCCTTTCTTCCTTCTCTGCTACCCCCAAACTCAGAGACAGTAGCCAAGGGGTCCATCTTCTCACAAAAATTTGTGATCTCAGATTTATTCTATAGGTGACCTCCTCCATTTCTCTAATCTCACCCACAATGAAACCCATTCCAGGTGAGTCGGAGGGGACTGTATTAGCCATTTTTCGTTAGGGCTTTGTGAGCCGCCATAAGAAGGATGTTCCACATATAATTCTTGTCTGAACCCCTTATTTCATCTGGTTTTATTTCCAATATCAAATGTCTGGGCCCCAGGGCAGTCTCCAATGAGAATATCTGTTTTATCTTTTGACTGATATCCGCCCATTACTTCTTATCCTTGTAGGATGTCTGATGCAGACTCTGCATCATTTTAGCTGCCCGCCACTGGACTGCCTCCATTCCATTTCTATCCTTCCTGAGATGTGATCTCCAGAACTGGACACTGTATCCCAGATGGAATCTCATCAGTGATCTATAAAGTGGCAACATCACCTCCCTCCTTCTGCTGGTGATACCCCTCCTTATATGCACCCCAACATCCCACTGGCTTTACCCACTGCCTTGTCATATTGCTTTGCCACCTTGAGGGCATCAGAAATGATTACTCCCAAGTCCCTTTCCTGTTTGGTTACTGTCGATACCTCCCTCCCATTTTTTATTCCACCTCTGTTTATTTTTTTTATTTATTTAACCAGGAGAGACACACTAAGCTGAAAGCTTGTTTACAGGTGTGACCTGGAAGCACAAGAAACTCAAGTGACTTGCTCAGGGTCACACAGTATGCAAGAGGGGCTGTGGGATTTAAACCCAGGTCTCCAGGTTTGCAGCTCAGAGCCTTAAACCACTGCGCCACACTGCCTTTCTGTGCTCTAAGATGATTTTGCTTTTTTTTTTTTTAAACCCAGTTGTCACACCTTTGGCCAATCATCAAGTTTTCTCAGGTCTCGGCACAATCTTTCCATCCCATCTGCAGTATGCACCCCACTGCAGATTTTATTGTCATCCACAAAGAGACAGACCTTCCCTTCCAGCTCATCTGCAATGTCACCTTTTTTTGGGGGGGGGGCCAGCTTCCCCCATCCCCATTCCAGGCTGAGGCTCAGCCTCTGCCCAGCACCCTGCCCCACCACATCGAGGCTTACTCTGCAGGGCGGGGCCACTGGGTGGGCACCTCCCCAACAGTCAGTGGTAATATGCCCTGACTCAGCCCCCTGCAATGTCACTTATAAAGACATTAAAGAGGACTGGTCCCAGTATTGAGCCCTGTGGCACCCGCTGGCCACCTTGCCTTCCCAAAGCAAACTCCATTTACCACCACCCTCTGTCACCTATCCCTTAACCAATTTCTTACCCAGTTTACCACATTTTGACCCACCCCTAAGCTGCCCAGTTTTCTTAGAGCCTCTTATGTGGAACCGTGTCAAAAGCCTTACTGAAACCTAAGTCAGCCACGGTCACCCCCTCACCCTGATCTATTTATCT
Organism: Neoceratodus forsteri; assembly: GCA_016271365.2. Taxonomy (NCBI): domain Eukaryota; kingdom Metazoa; phylum Chordata; order Ceratodontiformes; family Ceratodontidae; genus Neoceratodus; species Neoceratodus forsteri. The sequence goes on along the minus strand of JADMNL010000029.1, from coordinate 37,213,138 downwards.
GGTCACCCAGTCAAATAAATCTATCAGATTTGTCTAAAATGACTGCTTCCCTGTGACTCTGTGTAGCCTCGGCTCTTGTTAACACATTGGGTTCAAGATATTCCTCAGTCCTTTCTTTTAGAAGAGGCTCCATTAGTTTCTCCACCACTGATGTCAGGCTGACTGGTCTATAGTGGCCAATCTCCTCTCTGCTACTGCTTTCATGAAGCAGGACTATGTCATCAGCCCTCCTCCAGTCCTCTGGAACCATGCGTTTCCAGGGAGTTGTTACAAAGGACTGTCATATAAAGCTATGGAAACAAAACCACTCGGCTGTCCCTGGCTCACTTGTACAACAAATTGTGCAAGCTTCTCCTCTCCTGTAGGTGGTCTTTCCTTCATTGTCAGTTGTATGACCAGCTTAAATGGACAAGACCCACACGCAGGCATGACTACCACAGGCTTTCTTTGCTGTACAACTGTGTACAAGGAAAAGCCTCTGATAATCTCCAAGCCCACCACGCACAGCCAAGCAGTGCCTACTCTCTCCATGCAACAGCGTCTACATTCTCAGTTCCAGGATGAAGCTTAAGTTTTGTAGGAAGGCCTCTGCATCTGCAGCATCAGACACCTGATACAAACTACAACAAGCATTTGTCAATGCCAAATGTTGTCTTGCTAGCACTGGTATTGGTAGTGCAGGAGTTGAAGAGATGTACAATAGGAATGGCAGTGAAGTACTGAAGTGACACCAACCCTGCCCCCACCCTGCAGAGACTGACAGGTATTGGGCTGTGCCTTTCGGTCATCAGCCATAATGCTCATGCCATTTCACCTCACCCTACCCTGCAGACACCGACAAGTGTTGCAGTGTGCTGTGAGGTCTTCAGTCCTTACGCTCACCCCATTCCATAAGGAAATGCGCTGAGATGGGTGCACTATAGGAGAATGGATGTGAACTTTGGGGCCAAAGAGTCCAAGGCACACCTCGATGCCTGTCAGTGGCTGCAGGCTGGGGGTGGAATGGGTGTGAGCATTACAGCTGAAAATCCCAAGTCACACCCCTGACACCTGTCAGTCTCTACAGGGTGGGGCCAGAAAATTGATTAGTGTTTTGCTCGTAAAAGTGCTAATACACTGTGAAAATGTATAGTACTTGCCTCACATTGTTTAACAAACATAACAATTCTGGAAAACCTATATAGATACTTTATTTACAATTAGTACCGTCAAAGGAAAAAACTGCTAATCAATTATATAAAAACCCTGGCATCACAATTGGAAACCCTAACACCCCAAGTATTTGTTGGGTATTTTCACTCCAAATTTTCAACATGGGCTTTTTGTGACCCCACCTCATGGACAGTGGCACTATTAGTTTGTTAGCTGAAAGGTGATTTTGCACAGCGACTGCACCATTTGGCCCCACAGGTACAAAAACACATTTTGGGCAGGATGTGAAAAATTACAGCTGTGCTGTTCATGAGGAGGTGTAAAAAAATGATAATTTTGAAAATCTGGAGTGAAAATATGGAAAATAAGTCACGAGTGTGCATAGAAACTGGGCAACAGACACCTGTTATGCACTTATTTGGGGGGGGGGGTTAACCAAATTTTGAACATAGGCATTTTGGGACCTCTGCTCAAGAACAGTGACACTGTGACTTTGTTACTGTGTCCCAAATGTTGATTTCTCACAGCGACCGCGTCATTCTGCAACAGATGTGCAGAAACACATTTCAGGCAGATGTGAAAAATTACAGCTGTACATAAGGAAGGGTGAAGAAATGGCAATGTTGAAAATCTGGACTGAAAATATTACAAATTCTCGAAGCTACGAGCGTGCATGGAAACTGCACAATGCACACTCATAACGCAATCATTTTTTAAAATGTTTTCACCAGATTTTCTACATAGGCATTTTGGGACCTCTGCTCATGATCAGTGACACTGTGATTTTCTTAAATCTGTCCCGAACATCGATTTCCCACAGAAACTGCAGCATTGTGCACCAGATGTGTGAAAACACCTTTCAGGCTGGATGTGAAAAATGACAGCTCTACTATTCATAAGAAGGTGTGGAAAAATGGTGATGTTGAAAATCTGGAGTGAAAATATTAAAAACTCTCGAAGTTATGAGCGTGCAAACAAACTGCGCAACGTCACACATAACACATTCATTGTTTGAAATTTTTTCACCAAATGTGCAACATAGGCTTTTTGGGAGCCCACCTCATGAACAGTGACACTGTTGTTTTGTTAATCAGTCCCAAAGGTGATTCCGCTCAGTGACCACAAAATCACCTTTCAGGACCGAATAACCAAATGACAGTCACTAAATTCATGAGATGGGGTCCCAAGAACCCCATGTTGAAAATTTGGTGCAAACATTTGAATAAATGACCGAGATACGCACCAAAGTTGGAAAAACCCTATTTATGCCATTATACAGCTTATCGGCATTTCTTCAGTTCGCGGTCGGCTTTGAAGAGTGCAGACGTGTTCCTGCTCCACCAAAGAACATTGTGCTGGGCTCCAAGGTAAGTATGGGGTGATGGGGGCTGTGGGGAGGTGGGGTGCACAGAGGGTGGGTTCAGGTTAGGGGAGGGGGCCTCACCAGCTGCGAGGGAGCGTTTCCTTTGTTTCAGGTTTATAAAAAAAAAAAGCCACGTACCATTTTCTTTCTTTACAGGTATGAAACAAAATGCTGGGGACACTGGGGTGGGCTCTCAATGTGTCCTATGACTTACAGGACATCATCTTGACCACACAGGGGTGGGCTCCCAGAGTGGCTTGCAGTAGGGGTGGGCGGGGGCAGGAACATGCTGACACGGTTGGCTTGCAAACACAGGGAGGCGCACTGGGGTGGTCTCCCAGTGTGTCACACAATCTTGGAGGGTGGGGGGGGTTATTACATATGCCGACAGGGGGATTGGGCACTCCCAAAGATGGCTTCATCACGGCACTGCGACAGGGCACAGGCAGATGGTGGAGCTGCTGCCATGTTTGCTCAACTTTTTCACCAGGCAAGGCACATAGGGGAGGCGTGTCATCAGTGCCACTGCATAATGAGCTTGGCTCTGATTGCAGCAGCTAAATCATTACAAGTTGGTAGCACTAAAAATATGAGTGTCACTGCTAGAATGCTCGCTAATTGGCGAATGAAGGATGCACCTTCTGAACTGTGCCCTGTATTCGCCAAAACTGATGCACTTCTGCATTTCTCCTACTGATCTTCTACTGCCACAACATTTTGCTTGCGCATGCGCAAGACAACATAATAAAGCGTGCCCTGCCCTCGCCAAAACTGACACACCTCTGCATTTCTTCTACTGATCTTCTACTGTTGCAACATGTTGCTTGCAAAGAAACATAGAATTTGACGGCAGATAAGGACCATTTGGCCCACCTAGTCTGCCCATTTCCCTACCTAATGTATAAGCTGCAGATCCTAGTTAACCAACAGCCTACTTCTTCCTACTCCCACTAGAATTGCCTTATGTCTGTCCCATGCATTCTTGAATTCCTCCACTATTTTTGACTCTACGACCTCCTCAGGAAGGCTGTTCCATGTATCCACAACCCTCTCTGTGAAGAAATACTTCCTCACATTACCCCTGAGTCATCCCCCCTCTATCTTCAAATTGTGCCCCCTTGTTTTTGCACATCTCTTTTTCTGAAAGATGCTACCCTCTTGGACTTTGTTGATTCCCTTGACGTATTTCAAAGTTTCTATCATGTCCCCCCTTCCTCTTTTCCTCAAGGCTATACATCTTTACTTCCTTTAGTCTTTCTTCATATGTCTTCTGATGTAGACCCTGCATAATTTTGGTTGCCCTCCTCTGGACAGCCTCCACCCTATGTCTTTGCGGAGATGGGGTCTCCAGAACTGTACACAGTACTCCAGATGTGGTCTTACCAACTGTCAGTACAGAGGGCCAACAACTTCCTGTCTTCTACTTGAGATGTCTCTCCCTATGCATCCCGGTATCCCCCCAGCCCTCCTTACTGCCTTCTCACATTGCTGGCTCACCTTTAGGTCATCTGATATGACTACCCCAGGTCCCTTTCCATTTTTGTTGTTGTCAGTATCTCACCCCCCATTGTGTACTCTCCCCCTGGGTTTTTGTTTCCCAGGTGCATTACTTTGCACTTCTTTGCATTGAATCTGAGCTGCCATACATTTGACCATTCCTCAACCTTGCCAAGTCCGTTTTCATCCTTTCCACCCCACCCTGTGTATCAACCCTGTTGCAGATCTTTGTGTCATCTGCAAAGAGACATACTTTTCCTTCCAGTCCCTCTGCAATGTCACTTATAAAGACATTAAAAAGGACCAGCCCCAGTACTGAACCCTGTGTTACCCCAATAGTAACCCTCCTTTCTTCACTGCGGACTCCATTTACTATTACCCGCTGTGTCCTGTTGTCCAACCAGTGTTTTACCCAGGCTACAACCCTGGGACCTACTCTCAGGCTGGCTAATTTGTTTATTAATCTTTTGTGTGGGACTGTGTCAAATACCTTGCTAAAGTCTAGACACATGCACAAGACAACATAAAAAGCAAAAGGCAGCTACTTAAACCACAACTGGAGCCAACAACGAGGAATCATTAATACTGAAAGACAAGAGTCGGGCTAACAGTCTACCAGAGGGGTAAAAAAAACAACTCACGGGATAGGTATTGTTAAAAAATTTTATTTTATTATATATACAAAGTTAAAACAGGTACAGCAACACCTACCCCAACAAAGCCTTGCAAGATTTTTATTGGTACGTATCGCACAAGGCTTTTTTGCTCCAGTTGCGATTCCAAACTTCATTAGTCCCAGTGCATAAACCTTCAAAGTGAATGACAGTGGTGCAGAAGAAAGTGACCGGATTCGTTCTTTGAGCCCAACTTGGAACAAACTCCCTCTCCAGCTGAGAAATGCTTCTAGTTTTGCAAGTGTTCCAAGTCCAGTCATTCCAGCCACTTTAGAACTCCCTGTATTTGTTTTGGTCCAGAATCCCCATCTCCCCTGCCATGATCATGTTGCAGAACAAATCTTATGCTGGTTGCTGGGACCCTACTTTGTAAGCATGCACTGATCACGGTTTGGGTGTCCTTGCCCTTACAGTTTTTCTTTCCTATGCATAGTATAGCCTGTAAGTAGCTGTTCTTGCTGGGCTATGTTAGCCTGTTGACTGATTCAGTCCTCCCTGAGACCACCTTGAAAATGAGATGCTGCATCTCATGGCATTATCCTGGTTGGAGTAATTTCCAATAAATATATTTCTACTAGCCTTCTCCAGACCTCTTCGCCAGAGGAGCTGTTAGAGGAACTCTTTCTAAATGCTGCTGTATAGACAATGCACGAAAACTGCCCTTCCCTTTGCACCTGCTGATTTTCAGCGGACAGGGTATATAAAGCTAAGCATTAATTTGTGGGATAAATATGAAAGTAGTTCTATACCACAGAGGCCAAGTGCTTAGGGGGCATGTCAGGAACAGCAGCAATTTCCAAAGTGGAGCAATGGTGGGATTCAGACTGAACCTCACGGACACTATTCTCAGTTGCAATGGGTGGTGCCACAAAACAGGGTGGGGTGGACAAACTGTCACCCTGTTGCCCCACTATCCATTTGTGCTCTTCACAAATGTTCTCCATAGTTGCAGGAGGGAGGGGTCCACCAGTGACAATGCAAATCACACTGCCAGGTGGTAGTGGGTGCAAATCCACTACCATGCTGGTGTGAAACTCAGAGAGTCACCAAATGGAATAGCCCCAGTCACATGGCAAGATGCTATGCTGTGAATCTGTGTTAAGGGGCAGTGCTGCCAGAAGTCCCACCACCACCATAAGAACTCCTCTGGGCTAGTCGACTGTGATTTCTCTGGACCCACCACCTTTTACCTGGCAGTCCAGTGGCCCCCACATGAACCCCAAGTTTCAAGCACTTTCCAGCATTATGTGGAACCCAGTCTTTCAGCCATATCCTCTGAACTCCAGCCTGACTGGGTCTACCAAACTGTCCCTGCCATTTCTCTGGGTTCTGTTGTGGCACTGCCTCCCCTCTACTGCCTGCCTGTAGAAGATCTACAGACTGGGGGAAAAGTCACGAGGCAGCAACAGGCCCTGCAAAGGCTACCTTCTTCCAAGAATGGCCCTTTGGGGCATTTTACTGGATGGGCCCCCCGCCCTCTTCTTATATGGACACAAACTGTTTAGCATCTTTTGAACTGATTTCCCAGGTAGCACCCTCAGCCGAGCCACCAGAGTCTCCTTCAGCCATGGTGGATGTCGTCAGTTTTAGAAGTTCCCCCACTTCATCTTCAGTGTGAGGCTCCAATATACTGCTCTTACTAGATGGCGACTAACAAGCTGCAGAAGTGTGAGTGTTATCTCAAGGAGTGTCAGGTCTAGTGGCCCCATGTGGTGCCTTTTCCTTAGGCATTGCCTACGTTTTTTCTGCTTTGCATGCTTTTCAGAACCACAATGTCTTTTTCAGTTATGTTCCTGTTCTCCGATGCTACATAGTCAGGAGCAGAAACTAGTGTAGCAGTCACTCATATAGACACAGCACTGCAAGCATCCTTAAACTTGACTTCAGTACCATTCAGCACAGTACTTTTACTTTATTTCTGCAGCTTTCACTGGTGGTGGTGGTGGACTTGCTGAATAAACTGCTACTGTAACATCAGCTGCATAAAATGTTTCCTTTTTATTTAGTGGCAATATCCTTCTTTGGAATGTCTACTGGCAAGCTGGTGCATCGTTACAGTGGTAGCAACGTCTATGACCTGTGTTTGGGAATCAGCGTATGCCGTCGGTGGTCAGCCAGACTACAGACCTATAATACGTCAAAGGAAAATATTCATGAGAACAAGGAGGCATGCACTGACGCGAGAAGGGGTAAATTCAAGAGAGATGTGATGAAGTACTTCTTCACTAAAAGAGTGTCTGGGTGCCTGGAGTAGTCTTCCAGTGGAGGAGGTGGAGGTAAAACAGTGGTGAGATTGTGCCTATACAATAATGTATAGGCACAAGGGAATCTTGGTGTGAAGTAAGAGGCTGCACACATGCATCATAGCACCCTGGCATCCCTGGGAAGAAAACCAGGGAAAGTAGGAAAAAGTCCAGACCACCCTATGCCAGCACCCCCTGCAAGCTCTCGTATGACCGACATGGTGAGCCACCCACCAGTGCATGGTCCTAAGTAAGTGGTGGATAACCGGTAAGTCCATGAGAAGGTCAGTAATGGGGCTGGGGGGATGCCATTGGGCATAACCAAGGAATGAGAAACAGTTTTATGGGGAAAAAATAACTGCTTACTGCCAACACCAGTACTGTTTCCTACTGGCATACTGACTCCATCTTTGGACACATATTCAAGAACCATAAAGCGGGGGTTAAAAAATAATCTGTTTACATTTTATTTTACTTGCCATTTATGCACCCTTCCTTGCTTCAGAACCCATGTCCCTCAGGCACAGCTAAGGCAAACCCAGTCTCCCTCTACTCCTACTGTAGTTCCAGTGTCCATGAAGCCTTGGCAGGTGCCCCCCTCCCAGGATGGGGATGGAGCTATACAGGGGTACATCATCACAAGTGTTTAGGATATTTTCCTGGTTTCTTCTGGTCCCAGGACATCAGTGCACTAGAAGCACATGCCCATCGATGTCTTTCCTGCTAATCTACAGAACGCTGCACTTCACCCGTGGATACGCAGGTGGCAGCACTGCAGCGAAGGCCATGACCCCTCCTCCCACCGATCAGCCTTTCAAAATCCTGAGCTCGTTCCAGAACCAGGATCACCGGCATTACGAGCTGTAGCTCTATCGCAGTTGTATCGGTTCAGCTGAAGTTTATGTAACGGCCGCTCCCTTAGGGTGAGGGGGGCAGGGTTGTTACCATCGTGCCTACCAGAGGAAGGCTGTGTTGGCATCACCCTTTGGCAGTTTAGTGGGGAGGGAGGAGCTATGGGTGCAAGATATGAAAGACATATGCAGAAGAATCAGAGATCCGAGTCCAAAGGAACTTTGTAGCAGTGGGCTGAAGGAGTCATATAGGTGAAAAAGTGTGGGGGTGTGGAACCCCTTAACGGTGAGGGGCATCCCATTTTCCCCGGTTTTCTCACAAGGTGCCCTTGAAACAGCAGGAAGTCAGGGGGGTGCCTTTAGTGGGGTATTTACCAAGTGTTGTTCTGCAGTCTCTGCTAGCACAGTGGCAGAGTGCCACGTTTCCTTTTGACATTTCAAGGGATGGAAAGATACATGAGGTGCTTGCCCAGTGCTGGCTTAGGACTTAGGCCAAGGCATCAGTTCCTGTTGCAGGCCCCCCAGATGGAAACATGAGTGCAATGTTGCTCTTGCCATCTGGTGAGAACAGGACAGACCATTTTGTCTGTAATGGGGCACAGGGTTTGGCCGTGTTCTGCCTCAGTGCTCAGGATGCATTTTCCCTTGGACATGGTTGGAGTCAAACCTGGTAGGTTACAGAAGGGAATTGTAGGTGTTACATGAGGTCCCTGCACCCTTATTGGTACCCCCAGAGGTACACCATAGACAGCTAGTATTTAGGTATATGATATACTAATATATAGGACACTGGGCATCTACCATATAAGAGTAGATGTCAGGATATGTATGCACAGTATTGTTATACACTTTACTTTCTAATACATGTATGTATTGTATTTCTTGCTTATAAGAGGTCAGGATGACTGTGTCCTTGTAATGATGATGATATACAAGTCAGCATTGCCATCTTTTGGTAATTTGTATTACTACACTAATACATGTATAACTGAGCTTTCTTTGTCTTTACAAAGTAATGACTACTACAAAATTGTATAATGTTATCTTGGACTGTGGAGCCACCTCTAATTTAGCCAACAGGGCTCATCTCTGTAACTAGAAATGTTTATATCTTACGGTAACCATAGTAATTATCATAGGTGTATAATGGAAGACACTATGTCTTATACCTCGGAGATCCCTGGAGACACAAAGAAACCTCGAGGTATAGTGCATGCTTAGCATTGGCTCCCAGTTCATATTTGGTAAGAACTGCTTAGGGCAACTGTGATTTATCCTTTGGTAGTAATTAACAAGTTTATTGCTTGTATGCAACATGTTTGTGATTCCTTGCATCCCCATTATTGCCAAGAATCTGAGAGCGAGGTTTAGACCTCCTGACATAGGGATTTCACTAGTAAGGGTGGTGATGTCCCAGAAGATACTCTCTCAAAAAGTGGTTCCCAATGCCTTTGGGGCCTGAGGTGGACACCTCAGAAGAGGGTGCTGTTCAATTTGCCAGGGTTCAAAAATGTGAGTCAGTGAACATGCTTGAACGATGCTGGAGTGGAACACAAGGAAGTGCAGGAGACCCTCAACTACAAACTGGAAAGGTGCGAGTTCTCTGAGAAAGTAACAGTATGTCCGTTTCAGTCTGGAAAACCACTAGGCCCAGTGGCCATCTGGGCCAGGTGGTTCAAAGGGGCCGGCTACAGGGTGTCATAAGCATAACGGGGTATAGAATCATGAGGAACACATCCTGGGAGGTTGTTAAAGTAATGTCAACCACTCTAATTTTGGGCATACTTTGTTAGGTGTGGCAGTCTGTACCCTATGTAAGGCTTAGGTAAAGCAGGCAATGGAGACAGTACTTGGAGTGTTAGGGTCACCACAGGATTTTTCTGGTAAAGAATGAGGGAGAAAGTTAAGAGGTAAGAATTGATTCATGAGGCAGTCAGTGGTGATGAACCTAGGCCTCAGTTACAAGTCATCATAACAATTAACTAAGCTGGTGTACCATATGAATTTTTGATCCATTTCCTTCAAGTAAGGGTAAAATGTCTGGACCCCCCACAGATATAGTAATTTGTTCAACAATGCAAGTTGCTTGTCCATGTAGGTTCAAGAAGAAGAAGGAAAGTACCCAGATTCTTTACATTTTTGCAGGGGACACCTGGTGATCATAACATTATATACTCCTAGAGGTGGAAGAACTATGAGAACATGTCCACTCTTATTGTTCCCGACTCCTTTTGCTCCGTAACTACTCCTTGATTTGCAGTGACAGGGTATCCTCTCAATGTGGTGGTGGAGTTGCTCTGTTCCATAAAGACCACCTCAACATTGTGACCATCCTTGCCTTCTCTTCGGTTTGTGAATCCCTACATGCAACTCTTGCCCTAGGTGCCAAGAAACTCCATATTATCTGCGCCTATAACCCCTCTACTGGGAGAATAGCTGGACTGCAGGGTCTGCTTCCTTAAACCTCCAAAAACACCAAACACAACAAGGTCATAATTATGGGTGACCTGAACCTAAACTGGCTGGTGACAGCTCATAGTTCACAGCTCGCTCTGACGCAAAGCTACAACCTTCACTAGATGTTTACAGAGCCCACAAGAATCATTCCATCACTATAGTCCTCTACCCTCATTGATTGGGTGCTGGTAAACCACATGGAGCATGTATCTATTTCACACTCCTTCGCTGATGCACTAACAGACCATTCTCCGACTTTCTGCATCTGATATCCGGTGGCTCCTCCATCCCCTCCACTGCGTCTCATCACCCTTACCAACTTCACCAACTTGGATGAAGAGGCATTTCTATATGATGTCTCTAGAATTGACTGGTCTGGAATCCATCACTCCTGTAATGTTGAAGACACACTACATATTTTTCTTGATGAATTCCTGGCTGTCCAGTGCAAGCATGTCCCAAAGGTTACTAGGAGGGTTAGAGATAAACAAGATGGCTCCACAAAGACCTGCTGGCAAAGTTGCACCTTAGAGACAAACACTGGAAGTATTACAATCAGGGCTGAAATTGGACTACAATGGCTACAGAGCTCTTCGGAACTCCTGTAAAAAAACAAGCCAGAGAAGCCAAGAGTAATTACTTTAAAAACCTATTGTCAAACTCTACTGTTGACCCCAGGAATTTCTGAACTCATGTTACAACTTTCTTCAGGGCTTCTCAGACGGTTACCCCTGGTGACATGATACTAAACGGTATTCATTATGACTAACACCATAGCAAACTCTTTCAATCAAATGTTCTCTGATCTGTCCCAGTATATCTCCTCCTTCCAACTAATTCGCACTCTGTTATTACCTACGTATTGGTTGGACACTACCTACTCTCCTTTTTGCAAGCTACCCAATGCCCCACCTTTCTACTTTAAAGCTATCTTGAGGTCAGAAGTCATGAAACTCTTGAAATCTATCCCTGATAACACTAGCTCTGGCTCAGACTCCCTGGAACCTCAGCTTCTGTAGCTTGCTGCTCCTTTCATTGCCTCTTCGTTGGCCAAAATCTACACGTTGTCTCTCTTTCAGTGCAATCCTGGATCTCTGGAAAACTGCTCGTATAACACCAGTTTTCAAAAAAGATGACCCTAAGGAAATCACCAATTACAGGCCTATAGCCATTCTCCCAGTCCTATGCACAATTCTAGAGAAACATGTCACTAGCCAAACTACTGACTACCTAACTAAGCATAACCTCCTCTCTGAAACCCAACATCATTTCAGAAAAGGTCATAGTACATCAGCGGCTCTTCTCAAACTTACGACAGGTATGCTCTCCAACATGGATGCGGGACTACTAACTGGCAGTTTTTATTGACCTCACGAAGGCATTTGAGCTTGTTGATCATCTCCCGCTTCTCTCCACTCTTTCAAAATCTGAGCTTTTCACCTACATTGTTGACTGGTATAAAAGCTAATAGGTCACAAACTGTGAAATTTAACTCCTCCCTATCTTACAGTACTGTTACTAACATTGGGGTACCTCAGGGCTCTATCCTGGGGCCCCTTTGTTTCTCACTTTTTATTAACAATATTACTGACGTTTTTCAATCCTGTTTACCCACCCTCTATGCAGATGATCTTGTCTTCTATTTCAGAATCACAAATATTGCCAGTATAGACATGTCCCTTTCCTCGGATTTCAAAAATGCTCAAAACTGGCTATATGCCCATAAGCTGATACTAAATGCAAAGAAATCAAAAGCCATGCTACTAGGCTCTGCACCTAAACTCAAGGCTTGTCAGACGTGTCTGATGGTATGTGACTTAGGAGACACACAAATTGTGTGTGAAACATCTTTTAAGTAGCTGGGAGTCCTTCTTAACCAATCCTGGATTTCAATCTTCATATACAGTCCACAAGCAAAGCTATGAATGCTAAACTAGGTATTTCTTACAAGACCAGCTATATGCTATCCCCCTCTGCTAAGCTGGCTATCGACAGATATATCCTGCTCTCTGCCTTCACATATGGTGCTCCCATTTTTGCTGCTGCTCATAAAACTACCCTCCACAAATGGAACATTACTTGCAATAATATATGTTGGTACACCTCCTCGTCTCATCTCAAGCACCACTGTTAACCCTACAGAGACCTTAAATGGCTCTCTCCCTCTGCCTGCCAGCAATACTCACTAGGCTCCCTTATTGATTTTATCATCAGACAACAAACTCCCTCCTCACTTGCAGTGCTGTTGGTTCCCCAAACCTCCTCCCACAGTGATCAGCTGATATGTTTTTAATCAATGTACCAAGGTGTTGCACAACCAAAGGAACTGGAGCTTTCCATCATTCTGCACCCCTGCTATGGAACTCCCTTCATGTAGTACTTTGGCAGTCGAGATTCCATCTCAGCTTCAAAAGGTAGCTGCGCCATTATCCATCTCTTGCCGACTCATGCACTTATTTTGACCCCACCTGATTCCATCATGCTTTCACTTATCTCCAATCCTACTGTACACCACCTTACTCCTTTCACCACAATCACCCACTCTATTCTCCCCAACCATCATCCCTTCAGACTACTCCTTGCCCCCTTATCTTCCTTTGTAAGCCCTTACTTGCTTTATCAATCTGAATTTACTTACCCTGTTGTCATTGTGCTTACTTTCACAGTTTCCTCCTACACCGTACTCTACCTATGTGCTCTGCTCACCTAGCCCTCCCACTCCCAATGTATCCTTCCCTATCCTTGTCTGCTTATCTTCTTGACACAGGCATACGTTGTACAATGCCTCGGTACAGCTAGTGCTTTATGTTTGTTTTCTGTAACCTCCATGAATATTTTTCTCAGTATTTGTACAACTGTCCATAGTATTATACCGTGTTGTCTAATGTATCTGACGTGGAACCTTTCAATGAGCATCCACTCACAGGTATTAACCAAGAACTCAATAACTAAAATAAACACAGTCTCCCGCTTTACATTTTTACATCATGAAATTTACTTCTGGCTGAATGGTAGTTCTTCTACAACCCGGTTTTACTACTCTACATGTAACCTTATAGGATTTCATTGCCTTGGGTGATGTTGCTTTTGACTGATTGTATCATCTCATGAATTGTTTTTGACCTGCCCCATATGTAACTGTCTTGTACTTATGAAATATTACTTGTCTGTATTTCTTGTTGTACTCTCCCGGGTCATCCCTGAAAATAGTCAATTTCTGGCTAGTGTACTTACCTGGTAAACATAAACTAAATATAAATAAATAAATTATGCGCACTGATCATACTTGCTGCTGCTTAGTTCTTATATCGCAAAGAAACTGTACACAATGAAATGTCTGTACCTGTGTTTTTTTTTTTTTTTTTTACTTTGTTTGTATGCTTGATAACCTAAACCAGAATTTTCAGAAAAAATAGAATATTGGACAGAAAAAAAGGCAGCATTAAGTGGTACCCCCAAATAAGGAATAATAGGAGTTGTTCAAAACAAACAAAATGAACCAAACAATACAATACACTACACATGATGTATTAAACCTTGGTGGTGTTTGGGGCAGAGGTTAAATTGGGCAGGAACTGACTAGAACTCCTTTCTTCATTGAATACTATAAGAGTTCCACCTCCTAAGAATGACAGTGCCACCTCCTACAAATTTAGAAATGACAGTTCCACCTCCTAAACATTTCCAATTTAACCACTGGTTGGGGCCATTATGAAGGTCTAAGTGACTTACAATAAACCACATTAAATTTTTCCCTTTAACTCTGGGGAGAATTCATTTGGTTCTTATTACCTGCAGCATTTCTGATCACTATAGGAACAGACTGATCCCCGATTCTATGATTTTGTTTGTTCAGAAGTGTCCCTGACCACTCACAGACAGGCGTACCCCAGGGCTCTGTCCTGGGCCCTATCCTTGTCTCCATTTTCCTAAACGACCTTCCCTCAGTCTGCTCTTCCACCTCAATCCATACGTACACCAATGATACAGTTCTCTTCACCTCAGGCCTTTCCCCCACTGATGCTGTGACCAGACTTCAATAAAGTTCAACTCTGGTTTAGCTTCCATTAACTCTCCCCCAATGCCAAGAAGACTGCAGAGACTCTCTCAGCTCCCCTCCCTGCCCACCTTCTGTACCCTAGACTGGACGATCCTTGAGGATTCCACCTCCTTCAGGTATTTGGGGATTTGGCTTTACCAGCACCTCAACTTCTCTGGTCATGTTGAAGCCATCCTGAAGAAGTTGTGCCCCAAACCTGGTGCACAATACAGGAACCATAACTGACTCCCACTACCGGCCAGGCATGAACTAGTCCAAAAAATTATATTGCCCATCTTTGACTACTGTGACGCAGTATATAGTGCCACTCCCAAGTCCTCCTTAACCAGATTGGATACCTGTAACTCCTTCCGTTGCTTCATTCTTGAAGCCCCCTCTCACACCCACCACTGTACTCTCTACCACTCCCTGACCTTCTCCTCCTTACAAAATTTCCGCTTCCTCCACTGTGCCAAATTCAAATCAAAATTTTGGTTTGGAACACTCCCCACCCATCTTAACTACTCCCTATCTATGCTTCCCCTGCCAGACCATTCCTTTAGGTCATACAACTCTCTGCTACTAGTAATTCCTCAGCGGTCTACTGCTGTAGGACAAATGGCCTTCACTCATCGCTTCTGAAAGTATGGAATGTCCTGCCTCCCCAGATTTGCCACTCCCCCCCCCACTCCATCTCCTTAGCCCTTCAAAACTTTCTCACTGTGAATTGCACCTGTGGCTAAATGTCTCTAATCCTTCCCCTGCTGCTTGTCACTGCTCCATCCTCTGCTTCGCATAAGGGTTGCACATCACTGTTCCATGGTGTTGATTACAACTGTATTCTACTATAGCACTTCAAGGTATATTCCTTGGCTTTTTTGCACCATTAATCTGTTATGACGCTCTTTTCATTGTACCAGGTATGTTCTATGTTCATGATGAACGTTTTGTAAAATGTACCCTATTGCTGCAGATTACCCTCCTCCTCAGGACGCACCGGGAGACGAGCAACTTGTTGCTCAGTGTGCCTTTCCTGGTGAAATATTTCAATAAATAAAAACACACAAGCATGCCGCACACACACACACACACACACACACACACACACACACACACACACACACCGACTGAGGATATTTTGAGTGAAATTCACAGAGTCCCTCTGCACACAGCTGTTGACAGAAGATCAGCTAGAACTAATGATACATATGAACTAAGAAGTTCTTCTATCAGGCTGTGTCCCAGCAAGACAGCCAGCATTTTCCTGTGTGAGAGTGGAGGACAAATTTAACATGCAACAGATGAATGGATCAGTTTTTATTTGTGCACTATTCCCTTTATTTAACTAGTACAGCCAGATAGTGATGCAATCAGAGAAGCCACGTTGCAGGCCATCCGTTGTTCTGGTAATTTGAATCATCTGGGACACATTGCATGACGCCCTCCGTCCACTGGGATGGTTACTCCAGTGATAAATGATGCCGCTTCCGAAGCCAAGAATGCGACAGCCTGCGCCACTTCATCAGCTGTACCTGGTCGTCCCAGGGCATGAGTCTCTTTGCTGTGTTCCAGAAACTAGAGGGACACAAAAGCCATCAATTAAAACAAAAGTCAAACAACAAATTAAAAAAAAAAAAGTATAACAATACAGCGGTGGCGGGTATAGTGGGTGGGATTTAGGAGGTAATAACCAGACCAAGCTGAATAAGCACTGAGGTGTAGGCCGAGGTATTTAATACCCTGATGCAGCAGTCAGTGAATAAAACCCACGCCACCAATTATTCTATTATATTGAAAAAAAAAAATTTACACAAAAAAAAGTTCTGAAATAGTGTTAAAAAATCACTCTCAGATAGCGCTACAGAGCATCTGTGAGAAACAGGAAATGTTAAGCGATGTCTCATACATGCTGTAGCATTAGCTAGTCAGAACACAAGGTTAGCATGCTGTCCTGTTACTGAGTCTACTGACTGGTTATTGCAGCATAATGAGACTGTAGCCTTGTGTTCTGATTGGCTGAGAAGGATATTTCAGTATAACATGCATTCTTTTTATTCTTTCTATTCAACTTGATTCTTTCTGCAATTGGATATCCTGCTGGGCTACAAATGCTTGGTAACGCAATCAGGTGTTACAGTACCCACTAGATTAACAAGTACTACTGTAGAATCATTAGTTCCCTGGTGGGTGTCTTGCCTACTGAGATACTGTATGTCTACAGCCTATGGTAGAAATGCATGTGCATCATGAACTGGTGGCTACCAGATAGTTCACTTTTATTTGTATTGCAACATTTTGGATTTTAGAGTGTCCTTTCTGCTTTGCTAGATAACGCCATGCTCAATATTATCCTGTCAGTCAAAAGACTGAATGGTACAGGCATAAATAAATATTGAGTGTTGTTATGCTCAGATAGTCCTCCTGACTGTCCTAATGGGATATGATGGATAATCCATCTATCCAACTCTGGAGTCAAAATCCTATTTGACTCCATTTGGATTTCGCATCCAAGGTCAGACAGTGGGATCTGAGGTGGGATGTCTGCCTCAGATCCCTTGGATCCAAGGTCAGATAGTGGGATCCCAGGTTGGTTGTCAGCCTTGGATCCCTAGAATCCCAGAAAGCCACACTGGATAGCTGGTATCTTACTGGAATTTCGGTGATACCTAGCAATCAGATACTAACTGTGTCCCATGCGGTATCCAAGAAATCAATGGTATCCGATTCCTTAGGTGTGCACTAGTTGTCAGCCATGGGGTCTGGGGCTTCCATGCATTCATAGTCTCATATGAGGCGAGGCATGGATATCACCAGTAAGGACAAGCCTGTCAATTACGCGATAGACCTAGGCAAAGATGGCGTAGTGCCTGAGAGGGTTATAAAATGTTAAGAGCAGGTTACTCGCCTGTAACAGTAGTTCTAGGAGTGGTATATGTTGTTCATCCACACTTCTTGGCATGTCCCCTTCCACTTTAAATCTTCCCGGAAGTCTTCAAGCTGGCTCCTCCCACCCGCACGGCTCCACCCCATGATGCCAGATCTTAGCCCACTGGAAGCAAGGTTGTGTGCCCGAAGCTGGGGAGGTCGGGTGGGTGTGTGTGGATGAACAACATACCACTCCTAGAACTACTGTTACAGGTGAGTAACCTGTTCTTCTAGGAGTGTGGATATGTTGTTCATCCACACTTCCTGGCAGACTCCAAGCAGTTCTCTGGGAGGAGGGAGGCATGGCGCACACCCCCTGCTTAGGAAAGAGACTGGAGAACCGAGGTCCCAAAACCAGCATCCCGGCGTGACTCAAGGTCGATATGGCAGTGGGTAATGAAGGTGTTTGCTGTCTTCCAGGTAGCAGCCAGACAGATTTTCTGGATAGGGATGTCCCTGGAAGCAGCCACCGATGCAGCAGTATGGCAGGTAGAATGAGCTCTTATCCCTCTGGGAGGCTCCTTGCCCGCCAACTCATAGCACAGACCTATGCATGATGTAATCCATCTTGCTATGGTCCGTGTGGCTGCAGGTCTGCCAGAAGCGGCTTCAGCGTAGGTGACAAACAGCTGGCGAACCTCTCCGCGAATTTCGGCCGTCTTCTCCTTTTAACAGAAGAGAGCACGTCTCAGGTCCAAGATATGGAGCCTGTACTCGGCATCCGAGGTGTAGTTAGGGTAGTATACCGGCAGAGTCAGCACCTGATTAAGGTGAAACTCTGACACCACCTTAGGAAGGAATTTTGGGTGGGGGTGCAGGACAACTTTGTCCCTGTGAAGGATCAGATAAGGGAAGTCCACTGAAAGCGCCTGGAGCTCCCCTGTTCTTCTGGCTGATGTGATGGCCACCAGGAAGGCAGTCTTCCACGACAAGTGTGAGAGCTCACACTTGTGCATGGGTTCGAATGGCTTGCCTATGAGCTGCAAAACCAGCAACAGATTCCACACAGGTGGAGGTTCACGCACCGGAGGGGATATGTGATCTAGGCCTTTGATGAAGCACCCGACCACTGTCTACTGTGCCAATGTCAGCTGACCAGCCCGTGCCTGGTAAGCAGACATGGCTGCCAGGTGCACCCTAAGGATCGATGACCATAGACCCCCCTTGGAGAGACACCAAAGGTAGTCGAGAATGTTAGCCACAGAGCAGGATAAGGGGTTCAGTCCCTTACCCTGACACCAAAAGGAAAATCTTTTCTATCTGAAGGCGTAACATTTCCTGGTAGATTCCTTTCTGGATGCCTCCACCACGGTGTAGACATCTTCAGAAAGACCCAAAGCCTGGAACTCTAGCTGCTCAGGTACCAGGCTGTCAGGTGCAGGGATTGAAGGTCCGGATGAAATACCTTCCCCTGATTCAGAGACATCCGGTCCGGGGGCCTGCAGCGGAGGCTGAGGAGATCTGGGTACCAGAAATGGCGCAGCCAGTCTGGGGCTACCAGAATCACCTCCGTCTTGTCCCTCCTCACCTTGAGTAACGCCTTGTGGATCAAGGGAAATGGAGGGAAGGCGTAGAGGAGGCCTGGGGTCCATGGCCTTGAGAAGGCATCCCCCTGCAGCAAGCCCTGCTAAGGGGGGTGGGCATAATACAGCTTCAGCTTGTTTTCCTGGGAAGCAAACAGGTCTACCATTGGTTTGCCCCAACGGGAAAACCAATGGTAGTAAGCTACCTCTGGATGGAGACACCACTCGTGGGATGTCTGGCCTAAACGGCTGAGAGCATCCACCAGCTGGTTCAAGGCTCCTGCCACATGGATGGCTAGGAGATCTGCCTCCAACCGGCTTATGAGGGTCCAGATGCGGAGCTCCTCCTTGCACAGCAGACAGGAGTGTGTGCCACCTTGTTTGTTGAGGTAGTACATGGTCGTGGTATTGTCCGTCTGTACTTGAACCACTTGACCTTGGAGCTGAGGAGTGAAAGCGGACAGTGCCAGTCTGACTGCTCTGAGCTCCAACAGGTTGATGTGACATCGGGACTCCTCAGGGGTCCAGAACCCATGGGCCTTGTAGTCCCCATGTGGGTTCCCCAGCCCATGAGAGCTACATCTGTTGTGAGGATGACCGTCTGCTGGGGGCGGACAAATGGGATCCCTTCCTGCAACCGGTCTGGGGTGGTCCACCATTGAAGAGCGTCCCACATCTTCTGGGTTACAGTGACCAGCTGGTCGAAATGACCATAGCACTCAGTCCACTGGGCGGCCAACTCCCATTGAAGGGGGTGCATGTGCAACCAGGCCCAACAGACCAAGGTGCACACCACCATGTAAAACAGAAGACACAGAAAGTCCTGGGCAGGGTGCAAGTGCCCAACCAGAAATGATTGGGCAAAGGAGCAGAGAACCTCTGCCCTGTTCACCAGGAGCGGAGCTCTGGCTTGACAAGAGTTGAGCTCTGCCCCAATGAAGTCCATCACCTGAGAAGGCATGAGTTCCGACTTGGCCTCGTTGATCAGGAGGCCGAGTTGGGAGCAGGTTTGGAGGGCCAGATCCTTGGACCTCTCCACCTCCTGATGGGTGGAACCTGCCAACAGCCATTCATCGAGATAAGGGTAGAGTCTGACTCCTTGACGCTGAAGATGGGCCACCAATACTGCAATGCATTTGGTGAAGACCCATGGGGCCGATGACAGGCCGAACGGTATGGCTCGGAACTCGTACAGGGTCCCCTTGACCCTGAAGTGGAGGAACCGCTGATGGGACGGACGGACTGGGACATGAAAGAACGTGTCCTGTAGATCCAGTGAACAGAACCATGTTTCGCTCCAAGGATGATATGATCTGGTTCAGAGTTACCATCCGAAAGGTGCAAGACCCGATATATTGATTCAGGTCGTGGAGATCTAGGATGGGGCGCCAACTCTGTCTGCTTGGGCATCAGAAAGTACCTGGAAATGAAGCCTGTGTCTGTAGGGGGATCTGGCACTGGAGCTACTGTCTGCTTGCGGAGGAGCTGAGCCATGTCGTCTGGAAGAGCTGACTGGGCACAAAACAAGATCCTTTCCTCCCGAGGGGCGCGGGATCAGCTGGGAGAGTACTGCTCGAAGTGTAGGGGCAGTCCCTGACCAGCCACCTTGAGGATCCACCTGTCCGAAGAGATATCAGACCAGGCAGAAAGGAAGTGGCGGAGACGGCCCCCCATGGGAAGACCCAGAGCTGGTGTGACGGGTGTAGGGGTGGCAACCCCCAACCCATCACTGAGCAGGCTTAGAGGGGGAGGAGGCTCCTGGACCAGCACCTCGGCCTCCTTTACAGGGCTATTAAGGACCCTGCTTGGGCCGTGGGCACCAAGCCTGAGCCTGCTGCTGCTGTTGCTGCTGCTGAACTCCTTGATAGGAGGGCTGCCTGACTACAAGGGAAGAATGCCGAAATGGCTTCTTCTTTCTCTTCTGCTGGTTCTTGCCTGAAGAGCCTTTAGCAGAAGTAGCATCCAAGGTGGCACTGGACAGCTCTATGCGCCGAAGGTGACCGGACATTCCTGGACTGAACAAGTCAGTGCCTAGGAAGGGCACATCAGCAAGTTTATGCTGAGTATCCGCCAGGAAGGAGGAAAGCCTCAGCCAAGCCCTACAGCAAGTGGCCACTGCGGCTGCCAGTGAGCGGGGACAAGAAGCCCCAATGTCCAGGGCCGTCTGGGGCTGCTGTTTTGCAACAGCATGTCCCTGGTCACGGACTTGCTTGACCGTAGTCTGCATGTCCACTGGGAGATGAGGGAGGACCTCGTCTAATGACCCAAGAAGGGCATGAGAGAAGTGTGCCATAATGACAGCCAAGATGGCCTGATGAAGGCCTATGAAAGAGGCCACATAGACCTTACAGGCAGAGTGGTCCATATTTTTGGATTCCTTGTCCGGGGGTCGGTCAGTGTCGGTTGAGCTACCAGTACGCCTAAACACAGAGGCGGTCACCAGGCTCTCGGCCGAAGGGTGCGCTGTGAATCCCACGAGGGACCCCATGGGCACCGTGTACATGTAGGCAGACGGTGCTGGGCAGGAAGCAGGATGCTGACAAAGTTCAAGGGCTGGGCCAACAATGGCTTCAGCCACTGGAAAGACCTCCATCGGGGTGTCCCCCCCCCCTTTTGAGAATATCAGTAAGGGGGTACTCCACCTTTTTCTGGATGGACTCCAGGGGCATTCTGGTGGATTCGGATACGAGGTGGAGGATGCCCTGAAAGGAGGAAGGGCCTTCCTCCAACCCTGCCACAGACGACTCATCATCCCCAGGATGTGAGTGCAGTCCGGTGATGTCAGAGTCCGAAAAGTCGGGATACAACGGTCTCCCGCCTAAGTCCCCCTCAATGCACCGAGGGCAATCAGGGTTGACTGTAACTGACAGATGTCGGGGAAGCCTGGTGCCCGTCTGGTCCTCTTTCGAGGGAACCCCTCCCCGAGTCTGCTTAGGTGGTGGTTCCACCAGAATCTGTGGAGAAACCAGAACAGGCCGAACTGGGATACAGGCCAGCCCCATCAGCAGGGAAACCGAAGCATTCGGTTCCGAAGGGTCGGCTTCGGCCCAGGAGGCAAAGGCCAAGTAATGGCTGGGGTAGGCAGCGGAGACGGCTTCTGCCTGGTCAAAATCAACTGTTGCCACATGAGGTCTTCATAGCGGAGTTTCTGCCAAAGCCTCTCCTCGTCAGAGGAGGATGAGGACCTGTGGCGTCGCCTCTTCTTAGAGTGCTTGTGACTCTTTTGGGGTCCAGGACCTTGACCGAGATCGGGGAGGCCAACTCTGTCAATCGGGAGACACTGGGGTCTGTGAAAATCGAGGGTCCGGAACTGAGACCGTGATGGGGATACCAGCAGGCTGGGTCTCCTCATCAGGGACGGTAAGGAACAGAGTCCTTTCCAAAGAGTCGTTGGGCAGAACTAGCGACAGAGGGTCGATTGGGTCAAGGACAATCTCGACCTCACTGGCCACGTCCTCGGTCACCTGGCCCAACGGAAGATCCAAGAAGATCTTTGCTTGGACGAAGACCTAGGGTCCTTATCCCTCTTCTGAACATGGAAGGAGTGTGAGCCCAAGGGTGCTTCACCCAGGTGGGGAGAGACTGGCACAACTCCTTGAAGGAGCCCGTAAAGGTGGAGCCAAGGTTCAGAGGAACAAAGAAGTTTCAGTTGGTCGAAGCGCTATCCGCTTCCTCCTCAAATGCCTTCATTTGTTCCAGCTGCTCAACGGATCCCACAGCCATGGAACCACCCACCTCACCTCCCTCAATTTCACCGGCGGGTTCCTTTTCTCCGGTCTCCCCCAGCTTTAAACGTGCCATGCGGTAGTCCAGAACGTTGGCATGGAAAGCCAGGCAAAACCCACATGGCGAAGGTGTCATGTCTAACACCTAGACAGTAGATGCACGTTAAGTGGGGATCGGTGTGCGACATCTTTTGGCCACGGGGCACCAGCGAAATCCGGGGGAAGATTTTTCCTCCATGGCAGATGCGGTAAAATCGCAATCGCTAACTCGAACGAGTTTTAAAACTAACTTCAGTAAAAACAGATGCTTTGAATCCAGGGCCTACAAATTGCTGTAAGAGCATGAGGGAACCTGCATCTTCCAGCGGAAAGAAAGATCTGACGTCATGGGGCGGAGCAGAGGTATACACCACCCAGATGGATGGAAGGAGCCAGCTTGAAGAAGTCTGGCAAGATTTAAAGTGGAAGGGAACATGCCAAGAACTGTGGATGAACAACATATCCACGCTCCTAGAAATATAATTATGATGGAGTACCAGGTGCTCAAGCACTTACTCCTCTAGGGCTAGATTGGGTGTTAAGGGTCTTGTGTACTAAACTGCTTACTCTGGGCACACATTCCTACTAACAATTTTATCTTTATCTACAGTTTCAGAACATGTTGCTCAGCAACATGTACAATTTGCTGAATGATGGGACACCCCGGTGTTTCCATGGTGCTCAGAGAAGTCCATAGCACCATATATTATTTTATTTTTATCTCCAATTTTTCCCCTTCCCCTACACAGGCATTCAGGATCACCATGACTACAGCCTTCTGCTGGCCAAGGGCAAGTTGCTGCCTTCAGAATCCACTGATGCTGACGCTTCTTGATCAGCTGGCAGTGGTACGAGTGCATCATTCCTGGGTGGGCTAGTCACTCAGTCTCTGGGAGCAGAGTGACTCACCTTTTGGATGCAATATGTCCCCACACACACACACACACACACACACACACACACACACACACAGGTATCAGAGTGGGATCTACACCAGCCTGGAAGAGAACCATATAAAGAAGAAGGAACTTACCTTGGCATACTGCTCCTCATTCAGACCAGCTCGCTTGTGAACGTCTGTGATGATCACACCGGGGCTAAAATCAGAATTTGTAATGGAAATAAAAATATTACTTTAGCATTCGTGTTTACACAAAGGCAGTGTGGTCCAACGGTTTGTGCACTAAACTGGTGAAACAGCAGAATACATGTTTAACTTCCACCGCAGCCACTTGTTCGTGTGGAATCCTGAGCAAGTCGCTAGGCCTCCTTTTCCTTCAGTACCTCCAGCTGAAAAAGTGGGTAAAAGAATTGCCCCGCCTCACACACTGAAAGGATGATTTTGCATTACTGAATACATTTTGAAACTATTTGCAGCATCACAGGTACAAGTTTGTTGCCGTGCTGGAGTTGCTGGATAGTCAGAGAACTTTTATTGGATCAGCACTGGGGCTGGCAGTATAGCCTAGAGGTTAGAGTAGCAAGTTGTGAACGAGCCTGCTATATCCAGCAGACCAGACCTGGGTACGATTCTCATAACCTCCACTTGCATTGTCAAATGTGGGGAGGAGAGGTAAGGGTAGGGAAATTAAGGCGAGGGAGAAAGGAGTGGGGGAGAGAAAGTGGAGGAAAGGGTTAGCAGTGTTATGGTAAGAGGTGGAGGAGTCCAGAATAGAGTGACATGTGGGGGGGATGGACAGGTGCATGAGAAACATGGAAAAAGCATGATAGGATGGGGTGGGAGGGGAGTTGGAGGAGGGTAGATCTAATACCTTGTTTGAAAAGAAAGAAATGATGATTCTCCTGTAACGTTTCTTTTAGATGCAGTTATTCTTTCCCTGGGTATTGCAGTGTTTCCCTTAAAAGAGCCCTCGTTGTTTAACTTGGAATTTAGATTAAACATATATTTTGATATAGAGACTAATATATAAATGTTTGCATTCTGTCTAATATATATGTATGTGTTTTTTTTTTTCTATAATTTTCTTTCTAGGTATATATGATGCAACAGTTGGGGGGTGAGGATATAGCATGCACCAAGCAGGAAAGGGATCTTGGGGTTGTCATCTCTGATGACCTCAAGGTAGGGAAACAGTGTGACAAGGCAGCAGGTAAAGCAAATAGGATGCTGGGATGTATAGGCAGGGGCATTACCAGCAGGAAAAGGGAGGTCATAATTCCGCTATACAAGACACTAGTGAGGCCCAACCTGGAGTACAGTGTACAGTTCTGGAGACCATACCTACGTAAGGACATAGACAGGGTAGAGAAGGTTCAGAGGAGGGCAACAAAGATGGTGCATGGGTTGCATCACAAGTCCTCACGAAGACAGGCTGAAGGAACTGAACATGTACTCCCTGGAGGAGAGGAGGGAGAGGGGATATGATAGAGACATACAAGTATCTTACAGGGAGGAACAGGTGCAGGAAAACACTATTTTTAAGCGAAAAAGATGTTCCAGGACTAGAGGGCATGGGATGAAGTTGGAGGAGGACGATTCAGAGGAAACATGAGAAAGAATTTCTTCACAGAGCGAGGTGGTGGACAAGTGGAACACCCTGCCAGAGGAAGTGGTGGGGGCTGAAACAATCACGGGATTTAAGAATGCATGGGATAGACATAAAGGAATTCTAGAGGTCAGGGGTAAGGGGAAACAGACTTCTAGGAAAACAAACTGAACTTACAAGCTCAAATGGGCAGACTGGGTGGGCCATAGACCCTTATCTGCCGACACTGTCTATGTATCTATGTAACTATGCCCTCAAGTGCAAGAAGTTCCACATTACATACTTAGGACTCTATGAACTGCATTCTAGTATAGTATACATCTATTTATTGAAATTGTGCTTTCCGGGTGGGATATTCAAAGGTGTTGCACATGGCACAACAGTGTTGTGCCATGCGCAACCCACTAATGCGTCCGGGCATGATATTCAAAGAGGAATTTGCTCACACACAAATCTCGATGCACCGGGGCACACTTAGTACGTATGCGCGCAGTGCGGGGACAGCCCATGCATATGCACTTCCTTATATTCAACCCGGGATGCGCGACATGCAGGCACACCCACCTGCGCTGCACAGAGGGCGCAAAGATGTTCCCGAAAATACAGGAGCAAGGACTGGCCACCCACAAGCTGGCTGCCATATTGCTGGCAGCAACACAGCAGCTGCCAGCTGTGGGTGGACACCCAAACTCTGGTGGCACCTACAAGTGGTGTGGCGTGCCCCCCAATGCCTGATCATGGGCTGCAATATGTATTTAACTCCTGGTGGTCAGTGAACCGAACTCCAGTACCTGATCGCGGGCTGTAAAATTAATTTACTCCCTGGTGGTCCAGTGGTACCCGTACCCACTCCCAACCCGCCCACTCACACCTGCCACCCCTCCCCCAGTCAGCGGCGGATGGCAACACCCCTGCAAGCCGCTCGGCTTGCCAATTGACAGCTGTACAATCTGACTGTCGCCCATTAGTCCACAGTGTGGGCCAATGGGCATGAACCGTACTGTACTACACACAATCAGAAATGTGAATGGATCATTCACATCGGAACTGTCAGAGGTCTAGTATGGTCTGCCTGGCCTATTACGCTGTGGACCAATGGGCATACAACCGTACTATGCTGTCAGTCAGTGGGTGGCCGGGCGGCTTGCGGGTGGGTGCTGTCACCCGCCGCTGACCGGGGACAGTGGGGTGGCAGGTGTGAGTGGGCAGGTTGGGAGGGGGAGTACAGGTACCACTGGACCACCAGGGAGTAAATTCAATTTTACAGCCCGCGATCAGGCACGGAGTTCGGTCCACTGGACCACCAGGGAGTACACTGAATATTACAGCCCACGATCGGGCAATAGGGCGCACTGCCAGTGAGGGGCAGGAGGTGGTCCCCAACAGCTGCAGCCTGGCAGGGCGCCAGGTGCAAGTCGCAGGGGATCGGCGCACCTGCATGCAAATAGGGCCATAATGACATGCAAATGGACCCATTTGCATGTCCACTGCTGAATATCATGGTTGCTGCGCCTAGCGCAATGGTACTTGTCCTAGCGCATCCCCCTGCTCCTCTCTGGCTACTTGCGCTGGTGCAGTGCCACTGCGCTATGCGCACTGCGAGTGGCCACGGTGCCATATTCAATGGTGCGGAGCCATGGCGCAGCACCACTGAATATCACCCAGACCACGCCCTGGCATATCCCAGTTGCACTGCGCACGGCTTGTGCCCCTGCCTGGCGCAGTTCTGAATATCCCACCCTCCGTGTTAGCACTTTTTGGGTATTTAGGGTGCTTTGGCATTGGTGTTTATTGTATATTATGACCATTTACATTCTGAATGATTAATTTGTTTGTTTTTATATTTTCTATTCATGATGAGTTTAAACAGATGTACTGTTGCTTTAAATGGCATCTTATTTATGTAGTGCATTAGGCAATGATGGACCACCCCCTGATGACGTACCGGTAGTGCGAAACCGGTCTGGGTTCTGTGTTGTAGTCCTGTTTTTGGCTTATTGTAGCATCTGCTATATAATGTAATAAAGTTTATGCCCTGTGAGACACCAAGCGGAGGAGTGCTGGAATGTTTTGTTTTTTTTTTTGTTTTGTTTTTTCGGTAATTTTACTATTTATTGCTCCTCCCAACCCCTCGGCTCTGGTCTTCCTCGGGAGCACATAGTCATCCCCCTACGGCACACACCCTACCTGGCCATTCTTCGTCACCCATGAAGCCTTGGCTATACCCTCCGGGTAGGGATGGGGCGTGCCCCAACACCCAGACACTGCAGTAACGTTGCTCGGGAGGATGCCAGGTGGGCGGCCACAAATCGGGGGCATGCTCCGGTGCGCTGTCTCTGCCGGAGCCGAGAGGCATTTTCTCCGTTTTTCTGGGGAGTGGCTGGTGCCATGGCGTCAAAGCGTAATCCGATGTCTGCCACTTCCCCTCTCCTTCTCTCTACTCTTCAGTGCCTGCTGTATCTCCAGCTTCCGCCAGAGATCAGCAGAGCACTGAACAGAGACCCCGTCCCACCCTGGGAGAGGAGAGCTGTCCTGGGTTGCCGGTGTGGCGAGAGGTGTGGCATTCAGCACCTCGACCCTCAGCGCCACCAGGCTGGACTGTTTTTTTCTGATCATTTCTACTTCACGCACCCTCCTATAGCAGTGGAGCTGCTTTTGGGTTTTTTTTCTCAACAGTAATAGCACATTGCAGCCATTTTCAGAACATTGTGATGTCATCGAGGAACAAGCTGTGCCCAACTGCACAGAGTCAAGCACAGCTTGTTCCTTGATGACATCATAATGTTCTACAAATGACTGCAGTGTACTATTAATTAATATTGAATAGACTGTCATCAATATCTCTGAAGTGCTTCCAGCTACACGTGAGCCCACTACCTCATTTGAAAGAGCTTTTCATGGACTTAAAACTGTGTCAGCCTCTAGGTACATGAATGTTTCCCTTAACATAGAAACATAGACTATGACGGCAGATAAGGACCGCTTGGCCCACCTAGTCTGCCCATTTCCCCTACCTAGAGGATAAGCTGCAGATCCTATTTAACCAAACAGCCTATTTCTTCCTACCCCCCACATAAACTGCCTTATGTCTGTCCCATGCATTCTTGAATTCTCCCAGTTTTAGACCCACAACCTCCTCAGGAAGGCTGTTCCATGTGTCCACCACCCTCTCTGTGAAAAAAAAAATACTTCCTCACATTGCCCCTGAGCTGTCCCCCCTCTATCTTCAAATTGTGCCCCCTTGTTCTTGCACATCTCTTTCTGAAAGATGCTACCCTCTTGACTTTGTTGATTCCACTGAGGTACTTGAAAGTTTCTACATGTCCCCCCTCCCTCCTTTCCTCAAGGGTATACATATTAAGCTCCTTTAGCCTCTCCTCATATGGCTTCTCTTGCAGACCCTGCACCATTTTAGTTGCCCTCCTCTGAACTGCCTCCATCCTGTCTATGTCCTTGCAGAGATGGGGTCTCCAGAACTGGACGCAGTACTTCAGATGGGGTCTCACCAACTGTCTGTACAGGGGGATAACAACTTCCTGTTTTCTGCTGGTGATGCCTCTCCCTATACATCCCACTATCCCCCCAGCCCTCCCTACCACCTTCTCACATTGCTTGCCAACCTTAAGGTCATCTGATATGATTACCCCCAGGTCCCTTTCCATTTTGTTGTTACTACCTCCCGGTTTTTGTTTCCAGGTGCATTACTTTGCACTGAATCCAAGCTGCCATACTTTGACCATTCCTCCAACCTTGCCAAGTCCCTCCTCATCCTTTCCACGCCTCCTTGTGCATCAACCCTGTTGCAGACCTTTGTGCCATCTGCAAAGAGGCATACTTTCCTTCCAGTCCCTCTGCAATGTCACTTATAAAGACATTAAAAGGACTGGACCCAGTATTGAACCCTAGTGTACCCGCTAACACCTCTTTCTTCAGAGTGGACTCCATTTACAATTACCTTCTGTGTCCTATTGTTCAGCCAATGTTTCCTCGAGGCTACCACCCTGGGACCCACTCCAAGGCTGGTTAATTTGACTATTAATCTTGTGGGACTGTGTCAAATGCCTTGCTAAAGTCTAGGTAGGCCATGTCCACAGCCCCTCCCTGGTCTACTACTTTGGTCACCCAGTCAAAGAAATCAATTAGATTCGTCTGACATGACCTTCCCACTGTGAACCCATGCTGCCTTGGGTCCTGTGCCTCACTAGCCTCTAGGTACTCAACTATTCTTTCCTTCAGAAGTGATTCCATCACTTTTCCTACCACAGAGGTCAAACTGACAGGTCTGTAGTTTCCTGCCTCTGTCTTGCTCCCACTTTTGTGAAGGGGAATCACATCCGCCTTCCTCCAGTCCTCAGGTACCAGACCACCCTCCCATGATCTGTTATAAAGGGTAGTCAGTGGTGTCACTAGTTCTCAGCTTAATTCTTTTAGAATTCTGGGGTGAATTCCATCTGGCCCCATTGCTTTGTCCACCTTCAGTTTTAGGAGTTCTTTCAGAAACCTTTCTTCTGTGAAAGGGACTGAGATCGACCCCCCTCTCCAGAGTGCTTCTGTTAATTGGATTAGGTACCTCCCCCTCCTCCTCTTTTGTGAATACTGAAGAGAAGTATTCATTCAGTATCCCTGCTTTTTCACTGTCACTCTCTGCCCACCCACCATCCATTCTATTCAGCCTCACTATCCCTCCCTTGTCTTTCTATGCTCCCTGATATGCCTATAAAAGGTTTTATCCCCCTTCTTAACAGAGTTGGCCATCTTTTCCTCAGTTTGTGCCTTTGCTATTCTGACTACCCTTCCTGCTTCCTTACGTCTTAACTGGTACAGTTCTCTGTCCTGCTTCTTCTGTGTTTCCTTATACTTCCTAAACGCTATATTTTTCTCCCCAACCTTCACCGCCACTTCTTTTGAGAACCACAGTGGCTTTTTCTTTCGTTTTGATTTGTTTATTTGCTTCACACAAAGGCTTGTTGCTTCTGTGATGGCAGTTTTGATATTTTCCCATTGTTGCTCCACCCCTCCTTCTAGCCTGCTTGCTAGTACTTTTCTAAGGCACTCTCCCATCTTGCCAAAGTCAGACCTCCTGAAGTCCAGACCCCTCATTTTTGTATGGCTTGACTCTGTAGCGGAGTTTATTGTGAACCACACTGTTTGGTAGTCACTTGTTCCCAAATGGCTACCCACTTCTAGATTTGAGATCCTCTCGCTGTCCCCATTTGAGAGTACGAGGTCTAAGATTGCTCTCTCACGAGCAGGTTCCAAAACTAGCTGTCTGAGGCATGCCACCTGAAGGGCATCAAGAATGGCCCTGCTTTTGGATGTGGCTGCAGCCAAGGTGCTCCAGTTAACATGTGACATATTAAGGTCCCCCATCAACAGTATCTCCCCTTTCTCTGCCATCCTAAGTATGCCTTCTATCATATCCTTGTCCATTCCCTCCCCCTGACATGGGGGTCTGTATACAACCCCTGTGTGGATTGTGGTGCCATTTCCAGTCTCTAAGGTGACCCACAGTGCCTCCTCTCCTCCCTGTTTACTCTTTTGTTCAGTTGCTTTTATCCTTTCCCTTACATAGAGGCTACCCCCGCCCTCCTGTCTCTCCTGTAGGTTGTGTACCCTGGTATGTTAACATCCCAGTCATGGTTCTCTGTGTACCATGTTTCTGTGACTACTACGATATCCAGGCATCCCTCTTCCATCAAGGCCACCAGTTCAGGGAGCTTGCTGCCCAGACTGCGGGCGTTGGTACTCATTACCCTCCATTTCTTGATGGCACTACCCCTTTTTGCCCCACCCCTGTCCTTATTGCATTTGTCACTTTCTGCATTTACCCCTGCACTTCTCCCTATTGACATCTCTATGTTGGTGTCTACCTCACCTAGGACCCAGATTTTTTTTTGGGGGGGGGCGTTAGGATTTCCCTGCTCCTTTCCAGTGCCTCCCCCCTTGGCTAGTTTAAATGCTTGCCAATGAAGTATTTAAACTTATCACCTAGGATCCTGGTTCCCCTCCTGGACCGATGTAGACCATCACGCCAGTTAAACATCAGCATGTTACTACACAAAAACTTTTTGGGTTCACTCCCTGAAAAAATTTCGACTTAAAGAGCTACTGACGCCACAATGGAAACAAACATGACAATCAGGTACAATTCTACTTGCATTCCATTTATATTCCTTAGATTTCTCCTGCACATTATTTATTACTGTGGACATCTGCATGAATGTGTGAGCTTTAGCCCTTAAGAGTTCCTTTAGAGTCCATCTGCCTCTATAGCTGGCTCACTACTTCAAGTCAATCTTCTGTTGTAACATCACAGTCAGTTGACACAAGAGTAATTGTGATGTCACAAGCAGTGCATTATGGACTTCAGGTAGAGAGAAAGCAATAGGAATAGATAAACTCTTCAGGAGCAAAGATCCTATTTTTCCCTGCAAGTGACCTCAGTAATAAACAACAGGTAGGAGAAATACAGACCTAAATTTGAAAAATAAGCTGAACTGTGTCTAAATATCATGTTTTGTTAAAGTTCTCCTGAATGGGTCAGCTGCTCTTTAAAAATCAGCTCATACTTGTGAGATTAGATTGGCCCCTTTTAGACATTATATCATCCCCCGTTTTAAAAGATCTTGTAGTCAGAGGTCATTTTTACATAAAGCTCCATTGTATTACAATTCCCTCCCTGAAGAGATTAGGGACATTGATTCTATTATTGCTTTCAAAGAACTCTGGTTTTTAAGCATAAATAATCAATAACATACGCAAATGTTTTGATAGTCGGAGTGTAGTGACCCTGTAAGCAATTTGTATGTGTACTTAATGTATGTCCCGTGATCTTTGTTACACGGTTGTCTGTTAAACTTGTTGCGGATGAAAATGGACTTTTCTGCTCACTGGCTTAAAAGTACAAAAAATTAAAATGAAAAGAAAAGTGTTTGGGTCCATGCAAGTTCTTTCATCAGAAATGTTGCATTCAGTGAAGGAATGACCTCTGACTAGAGAACACCAGGCAAATGAATGATCCTTAAGGACTCTCTTATTTGAGAAAAACAAGGAGACAACTCATCTCATATTTTATGTCATCAGCAGTTCACGTCCCCTTGGTCTTCATTACAGGGTTAATCTGCATGGGAACAGGATCCTTGTCTCTCCCCCCCCAGTATTCCTCTGCACCTACTGTTTAATTGTTTGCTGCAGTCATAATCCTGTTTGCGGTATCAATTTGTTGCTATGGAAATGGTTATGATGTCACAAAACAGAGTAAATTCAGGAACAGGTTACACAGCAAGAGTAGATCAGCTAGAGGGGACAAGTATCCCGTTTCCACAAAAGTGAACCTAGAAATGAAGAATAAAAGAAACAGAAATACAGAAAAATCTAAACAATATAAACTGTAGGAACTTTCTTAAAACTTTTCTGAATGCTGGCCCAGTAGCACTGAGGGCTGAGGTGCTGGATGCCACACCTCGCGCTACGCCGGTGACCCGGACTTGGGAATGAGCCCGGACTGCCAGGGATTGGCAGGGGAAGGAGAGGACTGAGCATGTGGAGGACAGCTCTCCTCTCCTGGGAGGAAGGGGACCCTAGGGTCAGAGCTTGACTGCCCGCTGACGAAGGGCAGGGGTGCAGCAAGTTCCCTGTCTCATGACGCACGGGAAGTGTATGGCAGACGTCAGCAGGGGAGAGCCTGGATGTTGGGATGCACGACAACACAGGAACACCGGAAAATCTCCCTCTAGGCTCCTGGAAGATGGTACACTCTAGCACAGACCCCACCGCCCACCTGCCTGTCCTGGTCTGGTACCCTGACAAGACAAATATAGTTTGAGGGTGCAGGCACCCCATCCCTGTCCCCGCCCGGGGAAGGGGGCAATCTGAGGCTACATGGAGGGACTACCACAGGTACAGGTAGGACGAGGCTGAGGCAGACGCAATTAGTGACTCCAGAGGTGGTGGAGCCTAGGGGGCAGGGGAGGAACATAAATAGCAAGTAAAAAAAAAAAAAAACACACAACAACACAACAACAAAAAAACACACACACACACCCCAACCTTTTCCGAAAGTGAAATTAAATTCAAGTCTGATTTATGGACCCTGCATTTGCCAACACCAGCGAAAGGCTACAGGAGGGCTAAGGCTCCGGTCTTACAGACATCCATGGCTCTGGCAGTCCGTTACTGCCAGGAGGGGCAGCAGCAGCAACTGGGAGCAGCAGAGAGCGTGCCTATATTCTTTACCAGGGACACAATGGGGTGTAGAAATTTAATTGGCACCAGGAGGGTGAGAGGTGTGAAGGGTAAAATTAAATATATGGAAAAGTGTGAGAGAGTGTTTGGGGGGCAGGGTTCAGGAAGCAGCAGCTTAGGTAAGGTTAGAAACTAAATTATTATCAGAAAGGGAACTGAGGCAGCTGGGGTATGATTACTGGGAACGGGGTGGGGGGGGGGAGTGAGCAGTGAGGAGATTAGAACCATAGAACCTTTTTAAATACTTTAGACTACAACCTCAATCCAGAACTTCAGAGAAATCCGACAGTCCTACTAACATATTGATTTTTGCATCACTTACCACACAGCATTCACTCTCACTTGCTTGGAGGCAAGTTCTGTGAAGAGAAAAAAAGAACGGAAACATTCAAATGCTTCTGTTGTTCCAGATGCTTAGTATGTTCCACATTTGTTTTGACAGCTCACATTTGAGAGGATAACTACAGTAGTCTGGACAAGAAATCTTAAAAAAAAAACAAAAAAAAAAAAAAAAAAACTGTAGACTACCATTTCACAGCATGTCCCAAGAGGTAGGCAAACAGTATAGCATAATGGTTAGCGAACAGAACTGTTAACCAAGAGGTCCCAGGTTCAAATTCCACTGCAACCATCCCTGTGCAATTTTGAGTTAGTCATCAAACTTTCTGTGGTTCAACCCACCCAGCTGTGAAGCAGAGATGAAGTTGAATCCCACATCATCTTGCATCTCAGTTGGGCTAGCTTGGGTAAATGAACTGTGCAAAGAAAGTGATCAGGTAAATGTTTTAAAATAATGGTATAACAGAATTGGCATTTAGTAGAATACAGCTATTTTAAAAATCAGTCTAAAGTTTGCTGTTGAGACTATGTGTTCAGACTGGGGAGGGGGAGGGTGATGCCTGCCCCACTGCAGGAACACCTCTTGTGACCAGTGGAGTGGCCACATAATAAACAGGTCAATGGCACTGAGATGGGAATAGGAAAAAATGCTAGAGAAGCGAGAGGGACTTACACAAGGGGAAGAATACCCCTGAACAGTGAAGGATAGGGGGCCAAGCCATTTCAAGGGCCTGGCTCAACCCCACCTCCCCCCCCCACCCCAGTGAACCTCCAAATCCCTCCAAAGTAAACATATAGTATAGTCCTCCGGAGCTGTTGGGAACTAGCCCAAGGGTGGGTGAAGGCTTAGGCAAGAGGCAGTGGTTTGGGCAGGGGGTAGATGGTGCAGGGCCGTGCCCATACTAGCAGCTCCTGTGGTAACTACTGGAGGCAGGAACTGGAGGAGACAGACAGCTACAGTGGCTGGGAAAAGCATGAATTAAAAAAACAATGATAATACAAGATGACGTGACGCAGGGAGAGGAGGGCGAGACTGGACTGGCTCCAGCATCTGTGCACATTGGGACAGCATTGGACCATGGGAGCCTGTTAAAGGTAATCTGCTCCCTCCCTCCTCTGAGCAGCATCTGTGAAGGGGTGTTATCCCATCGATGCTGCGTGCTGACTGCCTCACCCATCCACCCAGAGGGTGTCCCTTAATTTACCTGACACCTTCTTGTCATGCGATCTAGTCTGTGTCTGAACTTCCCCTAGCAGGTTATCACTCTCTGCCACTTGAGGACAGCAATGTAAATTCCTCTCTCCTTCCTTCCTCTAGCTAACTCCCCTCTATCTCCCTCGCCTGTTTCTATCCCCGGGCACTCCCTGTTCCGCAATGACAGAGTTGGCAACTGTGGTGGAGGCTGCGCTATCTTCGGGACTCCTCCAGGGTTTCTACCCGCTAGAGGCTGGCACCCAAGCACTGTAATCTCATGTCTGCCCCGGTCCCTCCAGGGCCCCACTTATCACCTCTATCTACATTCCCCCTCATGGCCAGAAACCTGCCTTCCAATCTCTTATTGACTACTTCTCTCACCTCCCCCCCAAAAAAAACTGAACAGCTAACCCTCGGGGATTTCAACGTAAACTGACTCTCCCCCTCAGCCTCCCCATACAAGGATACTATAGCTGCTCTTGACCTTACCAAACTTGTAGCCTGCCCCACCCGCTTTAATCCCCACAATGGTACTGCCACTGCCCTCAGGATCAGACATCACCATCCTACCCAATGCCCCAAGAGATCACTCCCCGGCTGTCTGTACAGGGAACTGCAAGGTAAAGAAACCCCCCAACAAGACTGTCCTCAGCCAGCTGCTCAAACCTGGTAAGCTTGGCCAGCTGAAAACCCACCTTGCCCAATGGAACTGGTCCCAAATATACTGCATCTGTGACGTCGATGCTGCCCATAACTACTCTGTCCGCTTCTTCAACACAGCTTGCAATGTATTTGCCCCCTCTCAAACACATGTTCTTAAAGGCCCCGACACCCCCTGGATCTCGCAGACCCTCCTTGATCAGATGCGTCTAAGAGATAACCTCTGGAAAAAGTCAGACTCTGGCAAACTTGCGGATAGACAGCAATACCAGACTGCACGCAACAGATGCACCTGGGCCAATCGAAAGGCCAAGGTGGAGTATTTTAGAACCGCACTTACCTCCTCCAGGGGCTCTGGCTGCAAGCTCTGGGAAAACAAAGTCCCTCAATGGCAAAACCACCTCCGCTCCCCCTACCCAACTTAATGTCAATGGTTCCATCTCCACCGACTTGCAACTCATTGCCGATACCCTTATTTCCCCCCTTCTCAGACCTTAGCTCAGTTCTCCCCCCCCACAACTTCTTCGACCCTGTTACCCCTTCCCCCAACCCCCTCACCCACCTTTCCACTTCCATGCCCTTACTCCCCTGGAAATCAAACCCCACCTCCTTAAAGCTCTAAGTAGCGCCCATTACAGTAATGATACCCTTGACCTCCAACTCCTACGCTTGATCCTGGATGAGGTCCTCTCCCCCCTCACTTGCCTCCTAAACCTCTCCCTCTGCCTTGGTAAGTTCCCCTCCATATGGAAGGCAGCCGTCATCACCCCTATCCACAAAAGCAGGGAACATTTCTCCCCTGGCAATTTCCACCACCACCCCGAAAGCCCTGGAACGCACTGCCTTGGACCAGCTTACGGAATACCTCACCAAATATAACCTTCTCGCCAAACAACAACATGGTTTTCGTCAGGGTCACAGCACCTCCACTACCCTACTGGAATTTTCCAGTTACATCCACTCTGCCCTTGATAACTAGAGACTGGCTGGTGCTGTCTTCCTAGATTTATCTAAGGCCTTTGACACGGTCAATCACATCCTCCTTATCACCACCCTCTCACCTTGGCCTCTCTCAGGATGCCACGGCCTGGTTCTCCGACTGTCAAATCGCTCCTAGCAGGCCAAAATATGCAGCACCTTCTCCAAACCCCTCCTGGTCCTCTCTGGTGTCCCTCAGGGTCCATCCTGGGGCCCCTTCTGTTTAGCACTTACCTCAACACCTTACCAAAAGCTTGCTCCAAGAATATCCTCCTTTATGCAGACAACACTGTTCTCTACTCCTCCCATACAAATCCTGTCTCCCTTCAACATTCCCTGCAGAACTCCTTTAATGAAGCAGAGTCCTGGTGTATCAAGCACAAGCTTGTGCTGAACCAAAAAAGAAGACCAAAGTTTTGCTGTTTTGCCACCACCAAAACAGACACAAAGATACCCTGCTCCACATCCTCACTTCCATTTCTCTCCCCCCTCGCACATGTGAACACCTTTAAATACCTGGGTGTCACCCTCAATTCTGCACTCACCTTCCACGACCACATTCACCTCCTTTGCACCTCTGTCAGCTCCTGACTTGGTCTACTTTATTACCACAGGGACTGCCCCGCCCCCCCGATGCCCTCCAACTCACAATTTTGTCCTCCATCTTGTCCCTCATGGATTATGGTGGACTATGGGGCTGCTGACAATACTGCTCTTCACAAAGTCAAAGTCTCATTAAACAAAGCCTGCCGCTTAGCCACAGGGAGCCCCAGAACCACCCACACCTGCATGCTCTATAGCCAAGCTAACTGGCTAAACTTCGAGGACAGGCTAAAGCATCAAACCTGCCTCCTTACCAGGAAGATATCTGATGGCCTTACTGCACCCAGTCTCTCCCCCTTCATCCAACCAGCCCCCCACTATTATGGCCACTCGTAGCTCGCTCAAACCTACCCTACTAGTCCCTCGCCTCAAAACATCACTAGGTCAGAGCTCTTTCTTCTATAGAGCCCCAACCTGGCTAAACTCCCTACCCGGCTACATCACTCAGGAACCTAAACATGGTCGCTCCAAATCCCTTCTCTGCGACCACCTGCTCTCCACCCATTCCTGCAACTGCCCCTAGCCTCCCACTGACACTGACACTCCGCCCCTCCATCCTCCTTGACAATAGACTCTTGTCTGGCTTGAATGTCTACCTAGACTTCACCACCTCCGGTGCCAAGTGATCTCTTCTGTGATTGTAACTCAGTTTTATACCTTCTGTACCTGCCTGTGCATGACCACCTGTAGTGTATGATGTTGACACCTAGCTGTTGTATTATCTCTATATACTGTCTGTAAAGTTTGTCCTTCTCTCACGTGCAGCTGATCCCCTTAATTCCTCCTTCTCTGACTCAAAGGACTGTAATTCAGATACTGTTCTAATAAATAAATAAATTCAGACTGCAGCAACTGAGAAATTCTCTCTCCCCGATAACCAGCCCAGAACCAGCGTGTGGAAAGATTTACTGGTTCTTGAAATATATTTATTGGTACATCTTGATTAAAATGTTAGAGAGACATAACATGGATTGTCCAACCACAGGACATGCTTACAGAAAAACACTTACTTTTCTTAAAAGTTATGAAAATATACTGTAT
The DNA here is from genome assembly GCA_016271365.2 of Neoceratodus forsteri. Lineage (NCBI taxonomy): Eukaryota > Metazoa > Chordata > Ceratodontiformes > Ceratodontidae > Neoceratodus > Neoceratodus forsteri. Next base: position 37,175,083 of record JADMNL010000029.1, on the reverse strand, counting down.
TCTGCTGCCTCACAAAGTAGTCCTCCAGAAACGATCCATACCACACCGACGTTTAAAGACACAAATGGTAGAAATGTATTATTAGGTTAATTCCTGCCATTTCTTCTTCATAACATCACTGTGACGATCAGTTCTGCATTCTGTAAGAGTCCTTACTTCAAATTAAGATAAACGTAAGCAATTGATATACACAAAATCTTGGCTGGATGACAAACTTGTATTTTAAAAGTCCACATAAATCAACTGGACAGACTCGGTAGACACGCAGGCTCATAGATTCCTGTTCTTGTGACTCACCCACTCTACACTGGGCTACGTGAGCTGCAGGAGTTTATTTTTAGTGGCCTAGTGCACAATACAAGTTTCCAGACCCAGGAAATCTGGAATTTTTGATCTCTGGATTGTTTTAAATAAAAAGGTGTCATGTACTGGGGTTTCTTACCTAAAGCGACGCATCTTGTGAACTGATCCAGTGCTGATTTCGACATACAGTAGGCCAGAACACCAGGGAACTACCGAAAGTTAAAAAGAAATCATTTTTAGAACTTGCTGAATTAACTCAAGTCGACATTAAGAAAATGTACTTGGGGTCACCACAGCAGCACGCTCTTCTGGCTGGGAGGGCAGGCCTGTAGCTGCCTTTACCCCACACACCAAGTGTGCTCCACTGTTGCCCAGTGTGGGGAGAAGAGGGGTGCTAATGCCAAGTGGCATGTGCCCTCCTTCCCCAAAAGTCAAGTTCCTTCCCCTACAAAGTATGCAGCCCTGGAACGAGAAATGAGATTTCAGAGACCACGAGCGAATTCCGGTCTTACAGGGCAATGTGCCGCTGTTACGCCACTATACCAGTAGCTTTCTCTTTGGCAAAAACATAGCTCCACCTTTTACATAACCTAGCTTTAAACATTCCACAGCAAACTTTCCTCATGCTCACCGGGGCTCCACACTTGGCCGGTAGCAGTATAATGTGCAGTGTTAGCAACTGAACAAAATGTACCGCGCCAACACAAATACTATGCTATACCACCCTAGTGATCAACTTTTGCCCAGTTACCACTATCTTCCTACCCTGCCCATGTGTTCTGCATTTCTCAGCCCTAGGAGCAGTCTCCTGCATGAGTGACTGGGGTGCCCTCCCCCCAAACCAAATCACAGGACGTGACTGGCTCAATTTACCATACTAAACTGATAAAACAGCAAGCGAAAATCCTGAGAACCTCACTGGCTGAGAGACATCACCTGACCATGCACTAAAAAGCTAGTGATTCACTGTTAGGTGCCGGATCTTATTACAAAGGCAAACAAGTCTCATTGACTACAAAAACAGGGGACTAGTTCATGTTTATAATTTTGCCATTTAAAATGTTTTAAAACAAATGAATTAGTGCAAAAAATACTAAAAATGTTTCACTTTACATAAACAGTACTACAACAAAAAAGCATCAAACTATTTCATGTGATAGAACCCTCCTTCCTGAAACCAGGGTCAGCCACAGGAAGATGTGGATTTTTGCCCCACGTTTCAGTAAGGAAGGAGCAGATGCAAGTGCGTGAACAGTTTAATGTGGTTGTTAGAGGGCTGAGGCATCACAGACCATCTCTTGTGATCACTCTGTCAGTTCTCTCAAAAACAGGAGGAGCTATTCAATGCAGGCCGATCTTACACACATAAATGGAATGTTGACAGAACCAGTGCATGCTTCTGCTATCCGCTGCACCTATCAGAACCTTTTAGAGTGACGTGTTGTGTGCAGGGATCTCGTGTGTGCGATTTGCCATGTGTGCCTCAGGGAAGGACAGCTCAGCCATTTCACTTCCAGCTGTTCTAAGGAGCAACACTCACTGGCAGTCCCCCACCTGCTTCCTCCTGTGTGCTCTCACCCGCCAGCCTTCAATTCCGGGTCCCAATCTCACAAACCCATCCACTCTCTCAGTCTGCATGCTCTCCCATCTACCAAAACTCCCCAGGTCCAATCATACAAACCCACGCGTTCCTTCTCTCTGCATGCTATTCCACACGTCAACCCTCCCCTCTCAGTTCTGGTCTCACAAACCCCACCAGTTCCCTTCCTCTGCACGCACTCCCTCCCTCCAAGTGCACTCCCTCCTGCCAACCTTCCCTTCTCAGCCCTTATCTCACAAACCCACCTGCTCTCTCCCTCTGCATGCACTCCCTCCCACCATGGCCAGATGTCACAAGTCCATCTGCTCCCTCCCTCATATGCTCTCCTCCCATCACACCCCCTTTTCCTGCACCTGATCTCATTAACCCACCTGCTACCTCTCTCTATGTGCTCCCCCGCAACCTTCCTTCCGGTCCTGATCTCACAAACTCACTCAATCCCTCTCGCTTCTCTCCTCCCACCAACCTTCCCTTCCTGGTCCTGATCTCACAAACTCACTCAATCCCTCTGCGTTCTCTCCCTCCCACCAACCTTCCCTTCCTGGTCTTGATCTCACAAGCCCACAAGCTCCCTCCATCTGTGTGCTCTCTCTCTCAGTAACCCTCCCTTCCCACTATACCTCCCAAACCCCCCCTTCCCAACATGGGGGCTTACTGACTTTGCTCCTGCCTGGAAGCACTACAGTCAATGCCATTCCTCTTCCATGCTGGAAGCCTCCTTGGCAGTTTCGACGTGCTTTCTCCCACTGCAACCTGACCCCGCTCCCCGACCCCTTGGCAGTGCTCCTGGATGTAGCTGAACTGAAAACTTCTTCACCCACTTTGCCACCCCATCACAGATTACTGCAACAGTGCAGGCGAGTTGGACAGTAGTGCATTTTTGCAGCCAAAGCCACTGGGCAGGGATGTTAAAAATGAAATATGAACTGGGCGCTCTGTCATGGAGATAGCACAGAGCCCCAGAGACAGCTGCAACAGTAGTTATAGAAACATAGTAATATAGACAATGACAGCACAAAAAGACAGTTGGCCCATCCAGTCTGCCCACGAAACCCTAAGAAACCCAGGAACACTTGTCCATTCAGGGTTCTAACCCATGATAGCCACCTCCATGCTTCCCACCTTGCAGCTACCACTCTGAGCAACCACTAAGATCTTCACTTTGTCTCAGCCGTGTTGGAAACCACTGATAGTTTTGGTGCTCGCCATATCAGCTGGTAAATTGTTCCAGGGCTCCACCACCCTTTCTGTAAAATAAAACTTTCTTACTTCCCTCTCGAACCTTTCCCCACCTGTCAGTTTCCACTTATACCCCCGTGTTCTTGATCCTCTACTTATGCTAAATAATTCCTGGCAGTTCACCTTGTTCATTCCATTCAAGAACTTGAAGGTCTCTATCATACCTCCCCTCTCTCGTCTGGCCTTATGAGTTACCGATGATGACCCTTAGGTCTCCTTCCTCAGAGGTCATGCCCAGCTTTACCTTCCACATCCAGTACCCACTCCAGGGGTTCTTGTTCACTATGTGCATCACCTTGCACTTTCTGGTACTGAATTTCAACTGCCAAACCCCTGACCTCCTCTCCGGCTTTTGTAAGTCTCTTTGCAGCTGCCTAACCCCCTCCTCACTGTCCACCCTGTCACAGAGCTAAGTGTCATCTGGGAAGAGACATCTTGCCCTGGATTCCTTCTCCCACATTGTTGGATGAAAAACTGAAAAAGGTTGGACCCAGGATCAATCCCTTGTGGCACCCCACTGGTGACCTCCCTCTCTTCTGATCTGACTCTGTAACCACAGCCCTGTCTCATCTCCCTTCCAACCAGGTTCTCACCCATCTGTGTCCTTCGCTGTACCCAGATCCTCTAGCTTCTTCAGCAACCTTCTGTGAGGCACAGAGTCAAAAGCTATGCTGAAATCGAAGTAGAGTAAATCCAGAGCATGGCCTTCTTCTATTTCCCTCATTACCCAGTCAAAGAATAACCTATGCTGTTTACCATCCTGGAGTCCACTGCTCTCCAGGAAGTCAGCAAGGTCCTTTTTGATTAGTGTCTCCATCAGTCTGTCCATAATAGGAGGTAAGACTGACAGGCCTGCAGTTACTCAGTTGCTCCTTGTTCTCCCCAACCCCTTTATGGAGCGAGACTACGTCTGGAACCCTCCAGTCTTTTGGAAGTACCCCAGTCTCAACTGAGCTACTAAATAGCCCTACTTATGCTCACTTGGTTCTGTTAAGTTCCTTTGAGCATCCAAGGATGCGTCTCATCTGGCCAAGTGGGGCCTCATCTATCTTTAGGGCTGCTTGTCCTTTCTTAATCCTTTCACTGGTAAATACTTACTGTCTCATCTCAGGGATCCCCTTACAGCCGCCTTAAAGAGCAGGTTCTGGGTAGCTGCCTGCCCCAGCCTAATTGATGACTTACTCCCTCAGTAGAGCAGTTACCAAATGTGGCATAAAAACGCCGTTGCTTTTAAAAGATCCATCCCTTGTAAAACTGAAATATGCAGCCCGGGCCAAAAACAGACAGACTTCCCAGTCCTGAAAACACGCCCCCATGTCAGCCCACGCAGCCCTGTTTCGTAATGTCACAAAACGAAGGCTGCATGAGCGTGCCCCATTTACTTCTATGGGGCCGATATTTTCTAATAGTTTTATACCCTTTGGTGTTGTGATTTTATTCAATTAAAGCGATCGATCGACTAATAGGGAACCTGCCCTTTAATGACATGCTCTGGCAGAGGCCCTGTCTTCCCTTGTGTATACAGAATAGAAGTAGTCATTAAGAATGGCTGCCTTCTGCTCATCCCTCTTAATTATCCTACCTCCCTCTGTTATCTGAACACACAAACATACAAATGTGCCAGCAGATAAAGGCCTTATGGTCTATCCAGTCTGCTCAAGTGCACAGTTCCCACTATGTCTACACAGAGAATTGCCCCTTTCCCATATCGCACTAGACCCCTGTTAAATACCTCATTTACCACTTTCTACCCCCTCACCCTGTCACAACTTCTCATGAAACTGTCCACTGCTTTTAGGGATACCACCTCCTCAGGCAACTCATTCCACTTAGTCACCACCCTCTCGGTGAAAAAAGTGTCTCATCTCCCTTCCTCCTGAACTCCCCCCCCCACCCACCAGCTTCAGGCTGTTAACCCTTGTGGTACTGGTTCCATTAAGGCTAAAGAGGCCCTTGGTGTTCACAGTGTTTATACCTTTTGGGTACTTAAAGGTCTCAGTCATGTCCCTCCCCCTTTGTGTCCTCTAGAGAATCTGTTGGGCCTCCTGAGCCTCTCCTTGTAGGTGTTGCCTTGCTGGCCCTGGATCATCTCAGTTGTCCTTCTCTGGACCATTTCCAGCAAGCTGATGTCCTTCTTAAGATATGGTCACCAATACTGCACACTGTACTCTAGGTGCAGTCTCAGAGACCTGCACAGCAGCAGAACGATCTCTGCCTTCCTGCTGGTAATTCCTCAGGCTACACAGCCCAACATCTGGTTTGCTTTGTCCTCAGCTTTCCTGCAGTGTGCCAAGTGTTTCAGGTCACTCATGATAATTACACCCAGTTTCTTTTCTTTCTCTGTGGTTACCTGCACACCGCTCAACCAGTATTTGGTCCCTGGGTTTCTCAACCCCAAGTGTGTAACTTTACACTTTTTAGCATTGAACCTCAATTGCCAAATGCCAGACCACTCCTATAGCTTAGCCAGGTCTTCCCTGAATTCCTGTCTCCCCTCCTCCATGTCCACCATCCCGCACAGCTTTGTGTGATCCGCGAACAGGCATGTCTTACCCTGATCCCATCCGTGATGTCTCAAATGAATATGTTAACCAACATTGGACCAAGCACAGAGCCTTGGTCCCAGGTCCAGCTTCTGAGAATCCCCCAAACTACCAGCTTTTGGCTTCTGTCCTGCAGCCAACTTCTGACCCACCCAACAAGCTTAGCCCCTACACCCAGGACTTCTAGCTTCCTGACCAGTCTCCTGTGAGGTACAGAGTTGAAGGCCTTGATAAAGTATAGCTACAGGACATCAACCCCTTGGGCCCATGTTCACTGTCCTGGTGACCGATCTGAAGAAGTCAGTTAGGTTAGTCTGGCAGGGCATCCCTGACAAACCCATGCTGCCTCACACCGTGGAGCCCATTATACTCCAGAAAGCTCACCAATCTCTATTTCAGGATGGTCTCCATCAGCTCGCCCTCTACTGAGGTCAGGCTGACCAGTCCACAGTTCCCTGGTTCATCCTTTGGCCCACTTTTATAGAGAGGCACATGTGCAGTTCTCCAATCCGGGGGCACAATTCCTGGCTCCAGAGAAGTGTTAAAACAGGTATGCCGGAGCACAATTCCTACTCCCTCCCCCAATATATCTAAAGAACTGTTTTCCCCTCCTTGACCCCTCTGCACACACAGCTCTGTGTCTGCTTTTGCTTCTGACCAACCTCTTGGTATCCCTTGTTCTCATTTGGTACTCGCCCCATCTTTCCTTCCCTCGGTTTCCCTTGTTCTTATTTGGTACTCGCCCCATCTTTCCTTCCCTCGGTTTCCCTTGTTCTCATTTGGTACTCCCCCCATCTTTCCTTCCCTTGGTTTTCCTTGTACCTGGTGAAGGCCTTCTTTTTGGCTTTCACTGCTTCCCTGACCTATCCAAAGAACCACATTGTGTACCCATTTCTTTTGATCATCATTCTCATGCAACCCTTTGTTGCCTCGAGAATGCCCCCTTTATTGTATCCCTTCTAGCCGCCACATCCCTGATGCTATCCACTTTGACTAACTTGTCCCCGACCAACTGCCTCACCTCGCTGAAGTCTGTCCTTCTGTAATCCAGGACTTTTCCTTTGATGACGGCTTACTTGTCCCAAGGGCCAGGTTGAACCATATACAGTTATGGGGTCGCTGGACCCTAGTGGCTCCCTGCTTCAACTCCTCCCATCGCATGGGGTAGACAAGCCTCACAGTTTCTGCAGCTGCAGAGCTTTGCTGCAGCAGCCCTGAACTTACTCCAAGGAGGGAGCCTGCTCTACTGAGCAGCCAACAGTACCACGACCCCACCACCTGGACCACTCACTCCCTCCCTCCCTTCCCAGTTCTGGTCTCACCAAAAAATCCACTCGTGCTCTCCCACCAGTTATTTCCACTTTTACTTTTCCTTCTAAATATTGTCTCAGCTATTTTAGGGGGAGCGGGAAAGGGAACATTGTTTAACCAGGATTAGCACACTAAGCCAAAACTGGTTTCCAGATGTGACCTGGGAGCACAAGGAAGTTAAGCGACTTGCTCAGGATCACACAGTATGCACCTAGGCAGCTGTGGGATTCAAACCCAGGTCTCCAGATCTGCAGCTGAGCGCCTTAACCCACTGTGCTATCCTGCCTCCTCTTATGCCTTTTATTCCTTTGAAGCAAACCATTTCTTATGATTTTATTGTTGAACCACTGGAAAACTAGCCCATTCCCTTTAGCCTGCTCTTTTTTTCCCCCCATTCACACAGGATGTGGGGGGCAGATTTTCTGTTATATACTTCTCTGTGCACATATAATTGAATATGTGCAGTTTGGCAGGGCAGTGTTCTTTCAGCTGCCTGGGAAACAATGATGTTTATTATTCCTGCCTCTTGTGAATCAGTAGCTCCAATAATACAGTACACCAAAATGTCAAACGTCTGTTTCATTTTTGTACTTAATTCTTGGTAGCCCCTGACTAAGGGACTTATGTCTCAGTGGACCTATAAGGTTCTCAAAATTCAATCACTCAATTCATGGAAATATCACCCCACTTCTCAGAGTCTTTCACACTGGTGCATGTACTGTGTAAAATTTGCTTTCTATGTTATCTTTATACTTACAGATCTTTGTCCATTAATGCTAGAGATATTCACAATGCAGCCTTTGCTTTTTACCAGATGTGGCACTGCCAGATGAGTGAGGTAGTATACAGACCTGAAAGGCAGGGCAAAACATACATGGATCTTAGTACACCATATGAACGCCCAAAATAAATCTTACACATTGCAAATGTTGTGTACATAAGCAATGTGTAAAGCGCTCTAACTGAAAGTCCAAGCCCTCAGACAAGCTCTGCACTCACAGAACTCTGATGCTGCTCACAGAACTCAGCCGTCGCTACAATACTCCATTCATGGAATTCTGTGGGAGGCAGTCATGTCATAAAAGCAAGTGCGTATCCAATTTCTTTAACATCAAAAATGATTTTGTTGATTAAGAAAGAACATACTGTGTACATTTAGTGGTCACAATTGCTTCATCCAATTCCAAATATGTAAACCGTATCTATCACAATATTGACTGAACTAAATCAACTAACATCCTTCCAATAAAAAAAACTGTACAACTATATAATTAACTAGAATAACGAAACCACGTTTTTACAGCCCCATCTGGCACGCCTTCCCCACCCCAGATACCCGAATTCAGCTTCACAGATCCCCCTGTGCCCTGGCAAAATGACTGAAATCCAGTAGGCCAGTGCTAGTCCTGCCACCCACATGGAGGCAGCTGAAATCATATTTATTGACCGGCCTGGTGGCACAGAGGACTGAAGCACTGGATGCCTTACCTCACGCCACGTCGGTGACTTGGGTTTGGGAATGAGCCAGGGTCAGAGAGCCGGCCAGGGGAAGGAGCAGGATTGAGCAGCTGTAATGGCAGCTCTCTTCTCCCGGAAAGGATCTCCGTTGCCCCCCAACCCGGTAGTTCTGCTGCCATCAGGTGGAGGTCCAATGGACGCATAGGCAGGTGGGGGCAGCAAGTAGCAGAAGAGCACCTCCATGATGCAGCATGCACGTGTCTCCACATGCATGGTTGCCAGAGGCACAGGGAAGGGGTGAAAATGGGGGGAAAAAAAAAAAACTGGGGGCATAAAAATCTCTCTAGAAAAAAAAAAAAAAAAGTCATTTATCGGAGATCCTGCCTTGGTACTGCGATATTTCATGCAACTCTACTCCATGGTACATTTTGCCAGTTTATGATACTGAACAAGGGGAACTATACAAAAGACCCCAAGATTGCAGTGGTCATCAGCAACTGCCCCCTCCTCCCAAGGCTGCAAGTTACAGCCACTCTCCATAGGATATCTGTGTAGGGAAATCAAAGCTCCTTATCCCTCTTCACCTTCCCTTCCCTCTGTACTTGAAACCATCCCCCCAAGGTGTCAGTGTCATACCAGGACCTCTGTAAATCAAGAACATTAATTTTTTTCCCCCCTCTAACCTAAATTCACTAGTGATCCGCTCCATTCTTTCTACAGCATCCACCCTGGAGCTCTACTAATGCAATGTTGGTAGGTTTGTGGAAAGCCAAGCAGTGGCAATATATTTCAAGGCAGCCACTCTCAGGATCTGCCCGAGGTTCCCTGCAGGGTTATCACCTGATGACAGGGAGTGAAACCCCAGCACTAGCTCTGTAAAGGACAGATGGAATGTTCTACCTAGAGTTCTTAGTACTTCCCAGTGTATAGCTGTCCAGATGGGGGTCAACCTTGGACAGGTTCAAAATATGCGGTAATAAGTGCCCCTTCCCCACTGCACTACCTCCAACGGGTATCCATGTAACTAATATTACAGTGTTTTGTGATGGTGGGCATATGGGGAAAATAAATAAAGACTAATATCTTCCAATTGTATTCTCTCCAAGTAGAAGAGACCGTCACATTCTAATCCCTCTGAAATCTTAATGCCCACTGCTTAGAAACTATTGGGACCCCAAACTCCTGTTCCCAGCCGTCAAGATTTTTTTCGAGCGGTGGGGAGGACCGCTGATGAGAACAAAATTTATGTATATCTGATTAATTGATTTTATTAACACTGAATAAAATGTAAAGTACACAGATTTTGTGTACACACCTCCCTAGGCAGTGAGCAGGTTATACCTCTCAACCTGCTAGGACCACAATCAGGGACAAATTACCAAAATCAGGGACATCAAATTTTATTTAGCGTGGCGTCGCAACATCACATGTACCTCACAAGATGTAGTACAATACAACATGTGTAAAGTCCCTTTATGCTTTTTAAAATGTCGAATTCAGTTACATACTACCAAATGGCACAAAAAAAAAAAACCACAGATAAATTAACAGGAATAAGATGCAAAACATTTATCTACTTGAAATCAAAGTATAACTTGGGCATTGCTAGATAAATCATTTTCTTGAGGATCCACTGTTAAGGTAATTTCCAGGCTTCTAAGTGTAAACCCCGTTACCGGGTTACCAGAATCCCAGTAAGACCTAGTGGTAGGCAGGGAAGGCAGCTTGTGAAACTCCAGTTAAATGGATTTCACACTGTCTCGCACTGTTCTCCGTCTCAGCTGAGACTGAGGGATGACATCACCATAGAACTTTCGCAGCTGCTTGAGCCACATTGGAATCTGCAGTTGGGAGTTAGGTTAGAATGTTGGAGAGTTTGAACAGAGTTGTGTGTGAGCAGTCTTGAAGAGAGGAGCACAGCAGTCTGTGCACAGGCTCTTGGGAGCCTAAAGCTCTGATACAGAGCTACTGTAAGGGAGAGGTGTGTGTTTCCACCAAAAGAGGAACACAGTAAGCCATTTGTGAAGTGGTGGAGACCGCTGTTACTGGTCCCTGTGCCCCATCCCTGAGGGGATGGGGGTGGAAAGATTTGCCTGTCATTCCAGGGGCAACCCTCCTGGTTCTGGCTAGGGGAAGAAGCTGCCTTATACTAAATTGTGCTGCGGCACCAGAAATTTCTATGAAGAATCGCCTGTGGGGCACCTGCAACCAAAGGGAGAGTTCGCTCTGACATAGGGCCACTGTTTCACCTGAACTGTTGTAAAAGTGGGTATTGAACTGCTTAATCAGTGGGAGGCCTAGAGGAATAGGCTAAGCCAAGTAGAAGTATGTTCAAGTCCAGCACGATGGGAAAGCCAAGACATGTAGAGGAAATGTGTCATGCATTTACCCTTTAATCTACACTGCCAAGTTTCTCAGAAAGAGATGTGTAATGTCCAGAGAAATGGCCGGGTATGATTTGTGGAAGCGAGAGGTGGGAGACCCCCCCCCCAAAATCAGTAGTAACCAACTTCACCTCTATGGATTTACTCTGTGTCCCTTTTACTTTCCCTCAGGCACTTGGCCAGTGCTGAGGAAAGTACCCAGACATGGGATTAAAAGGAAGTTTCACTTATGGAGTCGAAGGCTCTAAGGTGGTTTAGGGCACCACCAGAAAATGTGTCCATGTCAAATGGAAGGTGTTCGAGTGGCTGGCAGGGGAGCCGAGCCAGGGAAATCCCAGAATAGTGTACAAGTTCACGCTGTGTACCCAAAGCAGCGTGCAAGTCCAGGCTGTGTGCCTGGTGGGTTCAGAGCCTGAGGGCTAAAGTGTTGAGGAAGTGTTCTGATTCTTAATCTGCATTACCAGAAGTGTAGCCCTGTGGGGGTCCGTCTTTGCTTTGTTTTGTTCTGCTTGGATGTGAATAAAGCCACACTTTAGAATCCCATTCCTGGTATTGGACATTACAGTTATTGCTTCCTGTGTTCGGATTTACTTGGCTGCCCCTGTGCAGAGTAGCCAAACCTAGGCCCCCTGTGCCGAGTAACCTCATCCTCCCCGAACCCAGTCCCCACCAGGTACTGCTGTCAGCTTCAACAGCATGCCACCTGTCGTTTGCAAAACGGCAGGGGTGAGGGGTTACATAAGGATCCAGTGTTAAATTTAATTTCCAGGCATAACTGAACAGAAATATACTGTGTGCACTGTGTGTGTGTGTGTGTGTGTGTGTGTGTGTGTGTGTGTTCAGTCTCATTCGACTAACCCTGTGGAATGCAGAGGAGGGGGAGGGCTGCCTCCTCCAGACTGCTGTTACCTGCTTACTTTAACTTGTGCTGCTGGCGGATATATCAGTCCAGAATTCCCAGACTTGCCAATTCTGTTGGTAGCTTAAGGGGTAAACAACACACTGGCATTCAAAAAAATCCATGACAGAAGCAATTAATTTGTGACTACGGGACTAGCAGTCTAAATTTGTAAAGTCCCAGAAAATACGGGACAGTTGAGAGGTATGGCGGTGAGGTGAGGAATATTTATTTTTTATTCAATATATAATAATGTACAGTAATAGTAATATTAATGACTAACAGAGCCATGAAAAATTGAAAGCATCTCCCTAAATAAATGGAGTGACGCAATCATATCAAGATTAAATGCTGTACTCGTAGAACCTTAACAAATCTGAAGCAGACATCTAAAACAAAGCAAAGTTTCAAAAGAAAAAGTACAGAAGCCCCACTAATGCAAAGCATCATGGGTAGTATATGCAAATCACCATTAAAAAAAAAAAAACACACACTAAGGCAGGCTCAGTGCTAAGCAGGACTGTATGGTACCTAAAGGCCTTACAAACAATCTGCAAATGCTGAAAACAGCAGGTATAGGCAGATTTTTTTTTCTGTTAGGACTTTTCAATGTGCCACATCTGCATCTAAGCCCAGGGGAGGGGGAACCAGCCATATGATCCCACTAGTTTGGGTCATGGTGAGCTGAAAATAGGAATGCAATTTTTTTTTTTTTTTAAATCTGTTTTTTCTCCTACACTGCTGATCAGGACCTCATTTGGCCAACTACAAGCACCTGATCGTGCCCCACTGAGATCCGCCCTGGCCTGTGACCCCTGTCCCCTCGCAACTCACCTGCTTGGGTAAACCCTTAGCTTGAATTCCCTCCCCAACCCCGCAGGACCATTTTCAGGTCCTCGGCGCTCTGGTACATCAGTCAAGTTCCCAGTAGGTGGAGCTGAGAGCTGGAGGGATGGTGAGCTCCAGGAAGGCAGGATCCAGTTGTGGGCGTGGTGGCATGGACCAGCGTCATCTGCCAATGACATCCTGGTGATGTCAGGTGTGCTCCCACACCTGACACAAGGACATCCACCTCCTCCAATCCCCTTGTGTTTGCAGTCTTTGTGTCACTCACCTCCAGCTGCTGCTAGTGGTCGGACTACCACAGAGTGCCGCAGCCCACCCACTCAGAGGAGGAGAGCTGTCCATGGAATGCTTGATCCTCCTCCCTGGCTGACCCTCCAATGGCCCGGACTCATTTCCAAACCCGGGTCATCGGCGTCGCAAGTGGTAGCGCTATTTCTTGCGCCAGTGGGCCAGCCTAATAGAAAAGCAATTTACAAAGCAAAAACATGGTGCAAATGCCATCCCAGTGGCACGGAGAGAAGAGGTGCCGAGCGCCTTGGCTGCCACCATGCCGCTGACCCGGGTTCCAGAATGGACTCGAGTCGCTAGGGGTTTGCCAGAGTGGGAGAGGAACAAGTGTCCCAGGGACTGCTCTCCTCTCCTGGGGAGGGGTGGCCAGCCAGCTCAGCCTCTGACTGCCACAGTGTGAAGGTCAGGTGGCAGTGCAGGTCCCGAGCAACTTAAAGGGCAGGGGCGCAGCTTTGTAGCACATGCGTGCTTCAACACACATGTCCTGATCTGTCACCACAGCAGGGAAGGGAGAACAAGGAAAATGGGAACGCAGGCTTCATGAAGCCCTGTCTGCTCCACTACAGCCCATGCCACCGCCAGACTGCCAGGGCATTTCTGGATTGTGCACCAGGGAGGGGAATGTGGACGGCCCTCCCCATCCTGGCTCCTCCACAGGGTGAAATCCATCAGGGACACAGCTCTGGTAAGCCAGGAGAGGTGGCCACTGGTTGCAAGGAGCAATGAATGTCCGACAGCCTGCCCCCCTACTCCAGGGAGAAAAAAGCAATATGTAAAAAACAAACAAACAGAGTGCAAGCGCACTAAAGCAGAGTCGGCCTTAGTTCTTTAATGGCGAGTTGCATAAACTCTCCATAATGCTATGCCAGGACAGCCTCCAAAGACCCAGGCTCACTTCTGAACCCCAGTCACTGGCACTGCGAGTAGTAACCCCACTGTTGCGCCAAATGCCGATAGACCTGCTCCAAATGTGACACTTTCTACAGAAAATGCACTGGACTAAGCCCCTGTCTTTCAAAGATTAGCCCCTCCTTATCATACCTGACATTAGTGTTCAGAACTCTGTCAAACTGCGCCAGACTGGTGTTTTCAATTGTCCCCATCTCAAGAATTCCAGTGCTGTTTACCAACACATCCAGCTGACCGTAGTGTGCAACAGTATCTTCTAGAGTTTTCTTAATCACATCTTCATTTGTTAAGTCACCGGGCACTAGGAAAGGCTTTTCTTTGACAGGAGCAGGGTGTGGGGTTGAGAGGATACCCAGAAGATTTTTAAAGACAAAAAAAAAAAAAAAAAAAAAAAAAGAACACACACATATTCACTAAATTGTTCCCAGTCAGTATACCAGAGTATCACATATTGCCTCATAACTGTTAATTCAGGCATGTGTGAAGTCTAATACCCCTAGTGTATTTTTTTTTTTTTGTATTTGTTTTGAAATAGGTTTTTTTCCCCCCCCTTATTTAAGGCCCTTTGCTGATTCTGACATTTTAAAAATGGCCAATATTCATTTTTTGTTACTTATGAGCTTCAAACCCTGGTAACATCAGTTGGGTGAAAACCTAAAATGACACTTTCCATACTAGGCTTCTGCTTAAGTGATGTTCACCGGATTCCAGAACTGGTACATAATTAGAAAATGAATATCGCTGGGTCCATGGCGCTAGGTGATAGGGGATCGCCTAACACGCTGCTGACCTGGGTTCACACGCGAGCCCTGGACATCAGGAGCGGAGAACGGCAGTTAGGGCTTAAGAGCATCCTTTGGACACTCTCCTCCTGGGAGGGGGGGTTGTGGATGCACCACCCTTCAGCAGCTCCTCATAGCCATATCTGGCCTTGCGCTTTGCAACGTGAGTGACCACACGCCATATGCACAAGTTTCGAGGACACCGTGGCATGCACTCAGCAGGGGGTGGGGACACAGAAACAAGGGAAAATGGCCACCCTACCCGGCTTGATGAGGGTCACCTGCCTCCCCTGGCCGCGGAGCTGGGAAGCCCCCAAACTGTACCCACCGTCCGGCCAAGATGGGAGGGGTGCGAGGAGTAGCGAGACTCCCATCTCCCTCCCAAATCCCTTCCACAGGAAGGGCCCCCATGAAGGGATATCACGCCTGGACAGCCGGGGGCAATGGACGGCAGATCGAGTGAGCGGCAGAGGGTGAGACTTAGCCGCCTGAAGGAGAGGGCGGCCAGGTTGGAAAGGTGGTGTAAAAATAGAATATGCGGAGAAAAAAAGAAAAAGAAGAAAATGAAGAAAAATAATAAGAAGTGGGAAAACAGCAGTTTTAAAAAAGGAACATTAAAAACAAAACCGTATGTTAACGACAAAACATTTGGGGCCCCAAGCATGTGCAATGATGCAATATGCGTACTCCACCTCCTGAGACACCCCCTGGTGGGTGGGTGTAGGTCCCCCTCCCTTCTTACAGTCCCATGGCACTACCACCCAGATTTCTAAGGATGCAGATGGCCTGCTAGAGGGAAGCCCCCCCCCTTTCCAGAAGGAGGAGAGCTGTCCCTTGCGGAGGGTTTCCTCACTTTGGCCAGCCCCCAAGTAACTGGTGTCCATTCCTGAACCCGGGTCGCAGGCGTAACAGGTAGCCAGTGCCTCAGCCCCCCCAACGCCACTGACCCAGCTTGGTCAGGCTGGGCCTCCATCTGTCAGTAAATCTTACAACGTACCTGAGAGTAAAGTCCCAGCTGTTAGTTTTAATTACAGTTTTTTTCTGCCCGTTTTTTCTTTAAGCCCATTTTATAATTGCAATAATGCACAACAGGTTGAGTGTTTTTTTTTTTTTTTTATACTTGTAAATCCAAATGAGCAAACTGCCTGTTTTCATTGGAGATAAGTTTTAAAACTAAAAAACACACAAAATATTAAACAAACGTAATACAAACATGGTTACAATAAACTGTCACCATCAACCTTCTTGACCATGTCAGCCCATTTTGATTATAAAAACACTCACACTGCTTTGCTGTTAAATGCTGAATCCTCTTGTTACTCTTGCTAATGATGCATCACAAAATGGAGGTGAAGCGGCTAGCTCTGCCCTCCCAATAATACATTATCGGGAAACCGTTCCAGCAGACTGCCATAGGGGTTGCACTGCAGCTGACAGCACAGGGAGGGTGTGGGGTGGAAACTCCACAGCTTGTTAGCTTGCAGATACTGTAATCGTTGTGTCAAGGCTGTGCCTAATTAACAAAAATTTGTTTGGGTGGAAGATGATGAGGCTGAGCCATCACTTTCACTACTTGTTACCAGGAAGGCTTTTTTTCTTTTTTTTTTTTCTCCAAAGGAAAACTGCATGCAAAGTACACCCCCCATCCCTGGCAGTTAAGGCCCCAATCAGCATTTCTATAATAAAAGAAAAAAAATGTTGCAGTATCTTTTACTTTCTTGAACAAATCCCTCGAATGCCACCTGTTTGTTCATCTCTAGAATATCCCTTCACTGGCATACTAAAAGTTTTTCTCCCAGTACCTCCCTGTCCCTTGTCCTCATTGCCCCCTAGCTTATACAGCTGGGATAACCTGCTCAGAGTAATACCCTGCATTCAGCAGGGCACAGCAGCCTGCAACCAAACGTGTGACTGGTGCAATGTCAATAGCCCTGCAGCAGCAACACTAGGCCGGCTCCGTGCTTCCGTTCCTGGGGACATGCTAGTGACTTAGCGGGTGTCTGGGAAACAGTTGCGACTTTCCTAGGAATGACTCAAAAGGGTCGAAAGCTTAGCGAGACTGCAAAGTGGCTCTGCATCCGAGACTCAGGACCAAACTGTCTCTAGTGGTAATGCGAGGCAGCCAAATGAATTTTTTTTTTTTTTTTTTAATATTCTCCGTTTATGTCCCTTGCTTACCGCTCTGGACCCCTTCCTCGGGGATCCCTAGACTGGCGTGCTCTTGTAGGTCCTCCCCAGGTATCTCCTTCTGAGGTCCTATCTGCACATCCGGCTACAGTTTTCCCCTCGGGCAGGAAGGAGATGGAACACCCCCAACCCCCATAGTCCCCTCCAGTCCACAAGTCCTCATTGGGAGTGCCACACAGGCCCCATCTGGAGCCTGGTTGTAGATTTGATTTTCTCAGGCAGCTGAGTCCAGTCTCCAGGCATCCGTTGAGGGGAGTTTTCCGCTTTTCATTGCCATCCCTCTGGATGACTACATACTAGGAAAGCCTAGGGGAAGAGCACGTCGCAACGTGCTAGCACTCCGGATCCTGGCCAACGTCCTCCCTCCCCATTGCTGTCTTCGTTGCACCTCCACCTGTAGCCATCCAGGTGGCAGTATGGCACCGGGATGGGAATTTCGCCTCCCGGAGGAGGAGAGTTGCCACTGGGCACTCAATTTTCCACCCCTGGGCCGGCCCTCCAACTTCCAGAGTCTGTTCCCAAACCCGGGTCGCTGGTGCCTCGAGCGGTAGCCTTACCGCTGTGCCATCCGCCAAATGATTTTAAGAAACAGTTTTAAAAATAATTCACAGGCTGCACAACTGTTGTACTGCTGTACATGATTGATATTTGTAGCCTGTGAGAATTAAAAAAATTCAGTGAGAAAAAATTCTGGACATCTAGTCCACGCTTTGTTACCTCAGAGGTAAAAATGTGACAAGACTGGTGATAGATGCTCTAAAAAGAATCAACTTTATTTTGAGTAACTGTTATAGATCCTAAGAAATGGATAATGTACATCTGTGCAGGTTTGAAAACAGAAAATGGCAAAATCTGTAAACCATTACTCTTAAATTACCTTTTCTTTCAAAGCTTCTTCACACTGCTGAGCTGTTTCTTTCAGTTTTTCCACATTTCGCCCATTAAGTGCCAGTTTCGCTCCTAGTTTGGCAAACAAAATACTCGTTGCAGCTCCGATTCCTGAGCTGGCACCAGTAATGAGTGCCACCTTCCCCTTCAGGGAGAAAACCTGCCGGAAACAAGGAAAAGGTTATGATTCCAGCACTCTAAACATTAAATTTTCTCTTTTCTTCCACAAATGTCAGATCTGTACCCACTCTCTCAAACTACTGCTAAACCAGCTCCCCAACCTTGGTTACAAAAAAACAAAATAAAAACAGATTGTTGCCAGGTGTCTTGTATAATCTCTAAACAGGTTGTACACATATCTATGTCCCCACATAAAGGAACTTTAAACAGATATAGACACTGCTCACTGGCCTACAGTAAATCAAATATTCCAGATTAGAATGGCAATAGTTACAAACAGGCTAGTGGTTTGGTACTTCAAAAAACTGCATGTAAATGTGTACAGCAAGTATGTCTGCCTACAGCTTTGTCTCCTCCTAACCCCCATTTTTTGGGTCACTGCAGGGAAACCTAAGCCTTTTGGAGGCACCAAGTGTCTTGCACGGGGAACAATGTAGCCACTCTCCAATTTGGGGCTTACTGGTACAAGTTTCTCGGTAAGGAGTATGGCATCAAAAAATGATACTGCCCAAGGGAAGCATAGACAGGTAAGTCAAAATGCCAGGGGTGAGCAGACAGTAAAAGCTGGCGTTAGGAAGGTAAGGCTGCATCCAGGTGTAACTGCATGGCTGCAAGAGGCCACTGGGTCTAGAAGAGTGGCAGGAATCTCAGGGTCAAGGGCATGGTAGGGCCTCCATATGGTGCCACTCTTAGGGGGACCCCATCAAGGCACACAGAGGTACTCCAGTTGCATGACAGGGAGGGCGTCTGCCAGGTTGGGGAAAGCATGGAGTCCTATGCCTGGATCCTAATTCAGACTGACAGGCACAGGATTCTGGAGACCTCTTTTTTTGTTTTGTTAATAGAGCTTTTTGGCCACTGAAGTCACTTCTGCCTGCTTCAGACCAAATTCCAACATCCCCAGTTCCAACCGCCACTCTCCTCCACTATTCCTCTAGTGGTGATCTGCATGGGGAGGGACCCGAGGATGCCAGTTTCATCATTAACACCCACCAGTGCACATTGGGTATTTTCAATTTTCTCCCTGTCCTCCCTGGCACAGGACGTTACATCCCCACGCATGTCACCTTGAACGCATGTAATGACATCCTGTGGGGGAAGACAAGCTGGTGCTGGAACTAGGGCACCTCCCTCCCCTAGCAGGGGGCAGGGCACTGGCATCCTACCCCAGCCCCATGCCACCTGATCGACTTTCTAGGTCCGCCCCTGAGCCCATGTCATCTACAAGAAGCATGTAATGCTTCTGCTGGGCCATGTGATGGCCCCAGACTCTGGAGACCCTAGTTCTGTAGTTTCACTTGCCCAGACGGAGAGAGCAGCTGATCAGGAATCATACAGCTGCTTTACATCACATGGCAGGAGAACCTGGCTGGGAGGAACCCAGAGAAAGAACTCCTGTAGTACTGCATGCCTGGCATACAGACCTGAACAGAGGGAAGCCTCAAGGAGATGGGAGAGTCAGGATGATAGCCCAGTAAAATAAAACTCCCAAACGATAAAGGGTTCTGGCTGCACCACAGGTTTGAATCCCTATCTACTGACAGCTTGTTTGTTACATCGGCCATGGTGAATGGACCCAAGTTCAGTAGAGAACAACAACTTGAGTATGTATGCTGTCCAAAAGTACTAAATCAATTAGGCAAAGCATTGAAGTTAACGCTGAGAGAGAGAGAGAGCACGCGAGAAAGCGAGAGATAGATACGAGTGATGTCCTGATGGCCTGTTTGAACTTTTACATGGGTTTGACACTGTCCCACACAGGAGAATGAATAAGAATCTCAGCAGCCTAGGGGGTGAGAGCCAAAGTGGTGAACTGGGTTAGAAACTGGTTAATGGATAGGCGACATGGAGTGGTGGTTAACAGCACTCACTCTAAGGATAGAAGTGTGACCAGCAGGGTGCTGCTGGGCTCAGTACTGGGACTGTTCCGCTTCAGTGTATTCATAAGTGACACTGGAGATGAATGGGAAAGGGATGGCAAGCCCTTCTGCAGAGGATACCAAAATCTGTAATCAGGTGGACAATCAGGAGTGGCAAGAAAGAATGCGTAGGGATTTGGGGAAATGAAGAGTGGCCAAACACATGGCAGTCGGGGTTCATCGCCAAAAAGTGCAAAATTAAGCACCTAGGGCATAGGCACCCAGGAACTGAGTATAAGATTTTATTTATTTAAAAGTTGGTGACTGGGAAGGGCACACTAAGCCTAGGCACATTTCCAGGTGCAAGCTGGGTACAAGGAGTGCACCGAAATATGCCGAAGAATGCAACAATTTTGCTTTTGTTATGGGGGTAGGGTACTGTGAGTCAGTGGGCAGGAAAGGGACCTTGGGGTTATATATCTGGTGATCTCAAAGTGGCAGGGCAGTGCGACAAAACAGTGGGGATGGCCAGTGGAATGCATTGGGAGAGGCATTTCCAGTAGGAGGACGGAGGTGGTGTTGTCACTGTATCACTCGCTAGTGAGACCCCACATGGAGTACTGTGTCCAGTTCTGGAGGCCGTACCACAGAAGGGAAAGAAACAGGGTAGAGGTAGTCCAGAGGAGGGCACCCAAATGGTGCAGGGGTTGCAACAAAAAAAACCCTATGAGGACAGACTGAGGCATCTCAGCATGCATACCCTAGAACAGAGGAGACATAAGAGACCTTTCAAGCACCTCAAAGGGGTAAACAGGGTGCAGGAGGAGAGTCTCTTTCAAAGGAGGAAACACACCAGGACCAGAAGGCATGCGATGAAGCTGGAGGGGGTGGAGTTAAAGAGGAATGCTGGGAAGTACTACTTCACTGAAAGAGTAGTAGACACCTGGAACAGACTGCCAGCAGAAGTGATGAAAGTGAGAACAGTAGGGGGCTTCAAGCATGCGTGGGACAGACATAAGAGAATATGAATAGGCAGGAAAATGAAGGGTCACCAAAGACCAGTTAGGGTCTGTGGTGGCAGACTAGGCAGGGGCCACCTGGGCAGACTGGGTGGGCCAGGCGGTCTTTTTCTGCAGATATAGTCTAGGTTTCTATGATATTTACATCACAGTGAACCAGTATTTGAACTGCATCTGGCCACTAACAAACCATCAGTTGCCACGTTTGAACTAAGTTTACAGTGTTTGATTTTCTTACCCTGCCCGTGTGCTAGATAGGGGGCTGACATAACAAGATTTTTACTGTATTTGAAAAACAGATCAAACACAGCCTTACAGTTAAAGATTAGAATATTAAAGGTATATGTTACCCTGAAAGTTCCTCACAGAGAGACTGGGACCATGGCTGGTTACTGTATCTTCATTACAGGAAGTTCACCCGAGGAACCAGGCCTTATACAAATATAATTTCTAGAGATGCATTCACAGCACATTTTATAAATGATCTGAGGAAAAACTCGTAGGACGGGTAAAACAGGAACAGGATGAAATACACTTACTAACATACTAAAATGCCAGCAGAATAGGTCTAATGGTCTTTCGAGTCTGCTCGATTGGTCAGCCCCCACCCTGGGTGCTGACCTTGCTGCCCCCCTCGCCTTCTCTGGCTTCTCCCTTCCCAGTTCCGGATATTCTTTGCTGCATTGGATTTTGCTTCCAGAACCCTTCCCCTGTACCTGTCCCAGCCCTCTTGAACCCTCCACCGTCTCTGCCTCCACCAGCCCCCTAGGCAGTGCATTCTATGGCTCCACCACCCTCTCAGTGAAGCAGCACCTCCTCCTTTCTCCTCTGAATCTTCCCCCCTCCAGCTTCCACCCATGCCCTTTAGTGGCCCTCTCCTCCTTCCTTCGAAGCACCCTGACTGTTCCTCCCCTATTTACCCTCTTCATGTACTTGAAGACCTCTATCATGTCCCCACGGTCCCTTCTCTCTTCCAATGTGTACATATTTAGCTCTTCAAGCCTCTCCTCATAGGTCCTGTCCCCCAAGCCCCAAATCATTTTGGTTGCCCTCCTCCAGTCCTTAAAAAAGTAACAAACTAATGACAGAGCAGCTACACGCTTATGAAATGAGGTTTAAGAAATCGATCAAATCTAAAAACTATGACTCGATCACCTGACTGTTGATTAATTTCCTAAAAATCACACAGTTCATAACTAACTTACCTAATCTACCTAGCAACAGCCTAAATAAAAAAAAAAAAATTTCCTTTAAAATAAAAACTTTTTCCACCTATAAACCACACTAACCCACAACATGGAGCAGCTCCCTTGACTCACCACAGGGGTCACAGTAGCACTAGAGTCCAAAGCCACCCCTCCCTGATCACAGTGCACTGCAAAAGGGGCAGCTACTGCTATCAGGCTTACCTCCTGATGCGGAATCCCGAGCCAACTTCTAAACTTGGGTGGCCTACACGGCAATGCATTGCACCGCCACTGGGCCATCGCAGTGGCTGCTGTAGTCCATGTCTTAGTCTGGACTCTGGAGAACGCAAGTGAACGCTCTACACAAAAGTCAATGGAGAAAGAACCTTGAGCAGTGTCTAATATGAACCAAACAGACCTCTAATGTGTTAACCCTGCTCTTTCTGACTTGTGTGGCGTGCCCTCTTCCAACTATGTCACGAAACTCTAAGCATCAGGGAGGGGCACTCACTCCAGGAAAAGGAAGGGATGGGGCAGCAAGCTCCTCAGAGCCAAAATCTGATCCTTTCCTTTGGCTAGACTATTAGAAAGTATGAAATGGGAATTAAGAATGACAGCTCCTGATTGGTTGAGAGCTCCTTTTAGCTGGGCCATTATCCCAACGCAACGGCCCTGGTGAAAGTAGCTGCTGGCAAAACGGACTCTGCACCTAAGAAATACCCCTACGCTCAATTGCCCACAAAAAGCAAAAATGATTTTAAAATACTGTCTACAGTTTACCAACAGGGACCCATTTCATAATCATACTAAGGCACTCCAGGGGGTGCATTATGGTGGGATAAAGGCCCTCCTCAGGTAGCGGAAACACTCGGCTTTGCCTTGTGCTTCAACCTGCCCAAGGTGGGCCGTTATCCTACCATAACGCACTCCCTGTTGTGCCTTACTGCTTAATTATAGCCCTTTAACTACAGAACTTACATAGAGGTAAGGGAGCTTCATGGAGATTGTTTTGTT
Organism: Neoceratodus forsteri; assembly: GCA_016271365.2. Lineage (NCBI taxonomy): Eukaryota > Metazoa > Chordata > Ceratodontiformes > Ceratodontidae > Neoceratodus > Neoceratodus forsteri. The sequence goes on along the minus strand of JADMNL010000029.1, from coordinate 37,152,188 downwards.
CTGTTTAAAGTGAGCACGACTGGCGCTCTAAGTAATGGATTCTGTTGTAATACATTCATTCACAAAACTGGACTGTCTGGTATGGTATGGGCTGCACGCCCACTGGCTCTTGCTCTGCACCAATGGGCAGTCAGTCGGCGGGCGGCAGGCGGGTGGGATGCTGCCGGGGTGGGGGGAGAGGCGGGGTGAGGCTTCGTGGGTGGGTGGGTGACACTAGGCACCAGGGATGTGTCGGGACACATTGCTACCCGCGATCGGGCTGGTGGTGGTGGGATTAAACTATGCCCGCGATCGGGCCAGTGGGGGATTTTACACTCTTTGCCCGCGATCGGGCTGCAGGGGGGCAGGGTGTGGGATGGGGGCCAGCCACAGGTGGCAGCTGCTGTGTTGCGCCCTGCAATGCAGCAGCTCACCTGTGGGTAGCCTTCGACTTGAGCCTTTTTTTGCCAAAGTTGTGCAGGCGCAGGTTGGGGTTACAACAACCTGCACAGCCCGGTTGAATATCAGGCTGTGCAGTTTATGCATGGTTCCTCCCCCTCCAGTTCAGCATGCATTCATTTGCACTGCGTTGTTGCTCAGCATGTTTTCTGTGGCGCAACTGCCTCCTGCTGAATATTGCAGTATGGAGCAAGTTCGGACTTGAGCAGGCGCAACCCTTTTGAATATCTGGCCCATTCTCTACAGATAGGAAACACATTCCACTCAGGTAAAACATGTGAATGCTGATGAAATTTCAAGACTAACAATCCCCAAAATTAAATGCTTAAATTAAGTATTTGTAGCAGTAGTCAATGACAAGAACAAAGATTTTAAATATTTTCATCCTGTACCATATAGTTTGAACAGCTCTTCCAAAAACTCATTTCCTGATCTTTCAGGTAGGTTGTCATATGCAAAAGGCTGAACTGACACCCGCAGAGGGGGTTTAAAGCCCTTCCCACAGATGACCCACAGGGCTGTCTCTAGCTCTGTCAATAGACAGCTCACAGGGTTCAACTGCAGGGTTTGGGGCAGAGAGTATGGCAGACGAGAACACATGACATTTCCTACTGCTGCGTGGTCTCCAGCCCTGCCCAGAGAGGTATCTGGCTGACACAGGCTATATACTATAGCCCAGCTCAGGTTTCCAAACTATCCACGCCAGGTGTTCTGAGGTTGGGGAGAGGGTGGTAAATAGGCTGAATCATCTTGTTTACACTACCCTGTCTGCACTGCTGGGACTGGTGCAGAGTTCCTGATCTGCTGCAAGCAGATTAACTTAGATGCCTCCCACTGCAATGTGTCTCTTTTGAACCACCAAGGTTGTAGACTGTCAAAATGCTGCTGGCATCTTCCATCCTTGCGTGGCACTCTCAACCACCTGCAGCAATGTGCCAGCCACAGTTGAAACTGTGGATTAGGCGTTGGAGGGAGGGAACCCACAGAGGGAGAGTTGTTTAAAAAAAAAAAAATAATAAACAAGCATTTGTCAGTGCCAAATGTTTGCTCGCTGGCATTGGTAGTGCAGGAGTTAGAGCGATGCACAATAGGAACAGCAGTGAAGTATTGAACTGACGCCGATCCCATCCCCCACCCTGCAGAGACTGACAGTCATTGGGGTGTGCCTTTGGGTCGTCGGCCATAACGCTCACGCCATTTCTACCTCAACAAACTTGACACATTATATCATAGAGCTTTGAGGTTCATCACAGGCCTGCCTTTTTCCACTCACCACTGTTCCCTATATCAATCAGTGGGGTGGAGTTCTCTTCAGTTCAGGCGTGATAAAAATGCAGCCTTATGGACCCTGAGAGGCATCTCCAAAAAACTGCCCCAATACATTACAGACAGTCTTCCTATAAAACCAGTAGGCAATTACGCCCTAAGAAGTTGCAAATCTCTCCTACTGATGGTTCCTAAAGTTAACTTTCACTTTGGCAGGGCTGCTATAAGCTTTACACTGTCCTCCTTGTGGAATAAATTGCAAAAAACTGAAACTGAGGTCACCCATCGGCATCTCATCTTTCAAGCTCTTATATTAACGTCTCAGAAATGATCAGTGCAATTGTTTCCCATGACCATGAATTGTCATCATGTTAACCTGTACCATTTTACCATGAACGAATTACTTCTAATGATTGTCTCCTCCTTGGCCCTGGTTTGTCATCATGCTTTCATGTAACACCTTGATGCCTCTATCCTCCCTTTGATACTGGTCTATCTTCCCACTTTCTCCAGCCTTGTTTTCACAACTCTATACTGCACTCATCCACAATCTACATGCAATCGTACTATAAAAGTCCTAACTCCCCTTTCCCTCTCCCCGTAGGCCCCCACCGCCGCATCAGTTCTACCGACCTATCCTTGGGACTTCATTTCTCACAATGTTCATCCTTCGCTTACATATTACATACCCCTCCTGGTACCCCATCTGCCATTAGTTGGTGGTTCTCCAAGCCATTTTCATGGCTAGTACTATTGACTGCCTCCGGTAAAGGAACTAACTGGTACTTCTATACAGAGAACATGGTTTATATACAGTTGCATGGTTCAATGGTGGACCTGCCCTCTTGTATTTGAATCCGCCTCTGTTATGGCTTGCCTTGTCTTCCTTTTATCATTTGATTTCCCTATTACTGCACCATTGTGTTTGTATTTATATACTTATTTATATGTATTTATGTGTTTTTATGATGGATGTTACCCGACCCTATTCTAACCAGGTCCCTCTTGTAAAAGAGCTCTGCTCAATGATGTTCACCTGGATAAATAAAGATTTTGATTGACTGATTGATTTCACCTCACCCTACCTTGCAGACACCGACAAGTGTCCCGGTGTGCCTTGGGGTCTTCGGGCCTTACGCTCACCCCATTCCATAAGGAAATACGGTAAGATGGGTGCAGTACAGGAGAATGGAGTGAACTTTGTGGCCGAAGAGTCCAAGGCACATCTTGATGCCTGTCACTGGCTGCAGGGTGGGGGTGGAATAGCGTGAGCATGACAGCTGACAATCTCAAGTCACACCCCTGACGCCTGTCAGTCTCTACAGGGTGGGGCAGCATGGCTGGAAACCCTAATGCTCCAGGCGTTTGTTGGTATTTTCACTCCAGATGTTCAACATGGGTTTTTTGTGACTCCACCTCATGAACAGTAGCACTATCGGTTCGTTAGCTGAAAGGTGATTTTGCACAGTGACTGTGCCATTTGGCGCCACCGGTGCGAAAACACATTTCAGGCAGGATGTAAAAAATGACAGCTGTACTGTTCATGAGAAGATGTAACAAAATAGCAATGTTGAAAATCTGAAGTGAAAATATGAAAAATTGAAGTCATAGGCGTGCGTGCAATGCACACAATGCAATTATGTTGGGGATTTTTTTAACCAAATTTTCAACATAGGCATTTTTGGACCTCTGCTCATGAACAGTGGCACTGTGATTTTGTTACTCTGTCCCGAAAGTTGATTTCCCACAGCGACTGTGCCATTGTGTGCCAGATGTGTGAAAACACATTTCGGGCAGGATGTGAAAAATGACAGCTGTACTATTCATAAGGAGGTGTGGAAAATGGCAATGTTGAAAATCTGAAGTGAAAATATTAACAATTGTTGAAGTTAAGAGTGTGCGTGGAAACTGTGCAATGCACGCTCGTGACATAGTCATTTTTTGGAATTTGTTCACCAGATTTACAGCATAGCTTTTTGGGACCCCACCTCATGAACAGTGACACTGTTGTTTCATTACTCGATCCCAAAAGGTGATTCCGTGCAGTGACCATGAAATCACCTTTTGGGATCGAATAATGAGATTACAGTGCATGTGTTCATGAGGTGGGGTCCCAAGAACCCCATGCTGAATATTTGGAGCCAAAATTAAAAAAAAAAAAAAAAAAAAAATAGCTGAGATATCCACCTACATTGAAACCCCCCATTGATGCCGTTATACAGCTTACCGGCATTTCTTCATTTTGCAGTTCGGCTTTGAAGAGTCCAGACATGTTCCCGCTTCACTGAAGATCACAGCGCCGGACCTCCGGAGGCAAGTATGGGATGTAGGGATGTGGGGTGTGCAGAGGGTGTGTGCAGGTTAGGGGAGGGGGGCACCGAGAACGATGGACAGTTTTCTTTTTTCAGGCACAGAAAAAGAAAAGGACATTGTGCCATGGGACAGTTTTCTTTCTTTACAGGTGAAATAAAACAAATGTTGGGCACACTGGGGTGGGCTCCCAGTGTGCCACACAATGGGGATGGGTGGGAGGAACATGCCGACACAGTCGGCTTTGTGTGAGCAGAGGCACACTGGGGTGGGCTCCCAGTGTGCCACACAATGTGGGGGGGACGTGCCAACATGGGGATTGCACCCCCGCTGTCAGCTTTCTTTGGGGATTGTGTGGCGGACAGCAGGAGTCACTGCCATGTTTACTGAAATGCTTTTACCAGAAAAGGAAGGTACGTGAGGCAGGTCATCTGTGCCGCTGCATGATAAGCTTGTCTTTGATTGCAACGGCACATTTCTTACAAGTTGTGGCCACTTTACACAAGTATTGCATCAGCGCTAGCATACTGCCTAACTAGGGAATGAGGGACGCACCTACTAAAGCAGGCCCTGCACTCGCCAGCACTAACACTCCTCTGCATTCCTCCGACTACCACAAGATGTTGCTTGCGCGTGCGCAAAACAACATAAAAAGGACACCAAGACTGGAAAAGCTGGAGTGTGAGGGCGTGCAGAGGGAGAGTGTGGGAGGATGGTTCTTCGTAAAAAATAACATTTACTGTATTGGACTTATGTTGGTTGGAGGAAATGGGGGAGGTAGCAAGTAATGGACAAGAGAGTGGGAGGGAGTTTAAAATATATATAGTTTATAAAATAGGGTTTAAGAAAGTATCCAAATCTAAAAACTTCATTGGCTGAAGAACATCACCTGACCGTAGATAAAGATCCTAGCAACCACACTGTTTGTAACTAAACTACTGTAATCTGTCTAGCAAAAGCCTAGCTAAACAAAGATAAACCCCTTTCCATTAAAATAAAAACTTTTTCCACTTTTAAACACAGTAACCCATAACAGGGGATAAGTTTCTTGATAACAAATACACTTCCTGGAATCAGGGGAATTCGGCCTTCAATACCAAACTCATATATTCTACCTAAGAATAGGCGAACTATGGGAAAATAAAATCTTTTTCCTTTAAAAAAAAACATTTTCCAATTTTATAAGTGTAACCCCTCTGTTACCCGGGGTTACTAGAATCCCAGTAAGACCTAGTGGTAGGCAGGGAAGGCAGCTTGTGAAACTCCAGTTAAATAGATTTCACACTGTCTCACTATGTTCTCAGTCTCAGCTGAGACTGAGGAATGACATCATCATAGAACTTTTGCAGCTGCATAAGCCACACTGGAATGTTGCAGTTGAAGGTTAGCATAGAATGCTGGGGATTTTGAATTCAGTCTGTGTGCAGTCTTGGTGAGAGACAGTAGTACAGCTGTCTGTGTGCAGGCTCTCAGAGCTTTAAGCTCTGTTTTAGAGCTACTGTTAAGAAGGTGTGTGTTTCCACCGTAACAGGAACACAGAAACTGGTTGTTGAAGTGGTGGAGACCGCTGTTATTGGTCCAACTGCCCCATCCCTGAGGGGATGGGGGGGAAAGGTTTGCCTGTTTTCCGGGGGCAACCCTCCTGGTTCCGGCTAAGGGAAGAAGCTGCCTATTTCAAGTTGTGCTGCGGCACCAGAAGCTCGGAGAGAGAAATTCCTGTGGAGGAATTGCCTGTGGGGCACCTGCAACCAAAGGGTGAGTTCGCTCTGAAAGAGGGCCATGTGTGTTTCACCTTAACAGAAGGAAACTAAAGAGACTGTTACTGTGGGGTCATAAAAAATACAGCCAAGTACAGTTGTAATGTGGGGACTGGACTGCTTAATCAGTGAGGGGCCTAGAGCAATGGGCTATGCCATTTAAAAGTATGTTCGAGTCCAGCACAAAGGGAAAGCAAGACAAGTAGAGGAAATGTGACATACATTTAGCCATAATCTACATTGCCAAGCTTTACAGTATGAGGTGTTTACTGTCCAGAGAAATGGCGGGTATGAATTGTGGGAGACGGGTGAGACTTCTCTCAACAGTCAACCAAATTCACCTCACGGATTTGCTCTAGGGTCACATTTACTTTTCTCAGCTACTTGGCCAGCGCCTGAGGAAAGTACCCAGATGTGGGATTAAAGGAAGAATTCCTGATAGAGCTGAGGTGCTCTTAGGTGGTTTAGAGAGCCACCAGTAAATGTTTCCATGACATATGGAAGGTGTCCGAGTGGCCGGCAAGGGAGCCCAGCCAGGGAAAACCCAGAACAGTGTACAAGTTCAGGCCATGTACCCAGTGGGTTCAGAGCCTGAGGGCTAAAGTGTTGAAGTGTTCTTGATTCTTTTAATCTGCATTACCAGGAGTGTAGCCCCGTGGGGGTCCATCTATGCTTTGTTTATTCTGTTTGGATGTGAATAAAGCCACACTTTAGAATCCCATTTCTGGTATTGGACATTACAGTTATTGTTTCCTGTGTTCAGAGTTACTTGGGTGCCCCTGTGCAGAGTAGCCAAACCTAGCCCTTGTGCCAAGTAACCTATTCCTCCCCGAACCCAGCCCACCTGGTATTGCTGTCAGATTCAAACAGCATACCACCTGTTGTTGCAAAATGAAGGACGGTGGGGTTACATAAGCACAATAATCTATGCCAGGGCATGGGCTTCTTGAGTATTAATGCACTTCCTGGGTGTGCTTACAGGTTCACAGAATCATTTTAAAGTATTTAGCCGTTGTTAAATTAAAATATTACACCTAGCAACAGCCATATTGCAGGAAAAGCAAACCTTTTTCTGCTACCTGCACACTGACTGGGCCCACACCTTGATTAAGCCAATTTTAGGCTGACGCACCCTATATAGGTAAGCCATTTGAGGCAGGTGCAGTTTAGAGTAGGGACCCAGCTGATGGGTGGTCTACCTCAACGTTGGTAGCTGGGTGACTTCACAGAAGTGAATACTAAGGGACCCCCACTCCTTCGGAAATCAAAATAGCAAGTTGCCAATCCAGGCTGAAAAAATATGTTTATTGTTACATTGGGGGGAGGAAAAAGTCAGGGTGGGCTCTGACCTTGTTTTGTTTTTGTTTTTTCAAGTAAATGAGTGTCCTGGCTGACCACCACCGGCACCCATCTCCCTTGGAGAAGGGAGACCCGCCTACCAAAGGGTTACACCGGGTTACCGGAGGAGACTCGATTATGTGGTAGTGGTGGCTGGTCGGGGGGTAGGGTGCCAGGGGCCTTGGCGGCCAGAAGGAGTGGCCGACCTGGGCCGGGAGGTGCAAAAAAAAAAAAGTAGCAGGCGTTTCTACTAAAACCAAAACCATAACAGGAGTCAGGGGTAAGAGCCAAGCTGACTGTATCACACTACGCTTAGGTGTATGGATGCGCAAGAGGGAAATGGCTGCAGAGCCAAGCTCTTACAAAAGAGAACCGTGCCATTGCACCTTTTCCCCCCTAATACGGCACCTCCTCCTACTCCCTTGCCTCTGCCTTACATACCTTTCTCTCTTCTACCTGCTCCTTCTTTAACTCTCCTTAACTTTCCTCCTATGCCTCTGCTCCTCTCCATGACTCACATCCTCCATTAAACCTTCCTCCCCCCGAGCCTACTTCTCAGCACACTCTCCTCTCCCATCACCGCTCACCCCCTCACTCCTACCCCTAACCTTTTTTTTTCCACTACCAACTTGCCCCAGCTTAGTTTGATCTCTGGCAGGGTTCTCAACATCCTGGAGGGGTCTAGGACTGGGCAAGCCTCCTCCTTCCCCCTCTCTCCTTTCTAGCCAACTTGTCCTCACCTAAATCTATCCTCTGTCGGGATTCTTAGCACCCTGGCGATGTCTACTCTCAGGTAAGTTTCTTCCCTCCCTCCCTCTTTCCTGTCCTCTTCTACCCCCCCCCCCCAATTCCCTCTGCCCAACTTGTCCTTGCCTAATTCTATGCCCTGGCAGGGTTCTCTGCATCCAGGAGGGGCCCAGCTCTGGGCAATTACTCTTCCTTCACTCCCTATCCCCCTATATCCTTTCTACCAACTAGTCCTCACCTGATTCTGTGCTCTGGCAGGGTTCTCAGCATCCTGGAGTGGCCTAGTCTTAGGCAAGCTTCTTCTTTCCCTCCTCTTCCCTCCTTTCCCTTCATCCTTTCTTTTTTCACTTCCCAACATGTCTTCACCTAGTTCTGTGCCTTGGCAGGGTTTTCAGCACCCTGGAGGGGTCCAGCACTGGGAAATTACTCTTCCTTCTCTCTCCCTTCATCCTCTCTACCTAACTCGTCCTTGTTTGACTCTGCTCTCTGGCAGGGTTCTCAGCATCCTGAAGAGACCTAGTCTTAGGCAAGTTTCTCTCACCCCTCCTCCTTCCCTTTACCATCCCCCCCCTACTATCGCTACCCAACTTGTCCTTGCCTACTCCTGCCCCTTACTCTAAATCCTCACCTCATTCTGCCACTGGCAGGGATCTCCGCATTCTGAAGGGGCCAGTTCCAGGTATGACTCATCCTTCCCTATCCCTTACCCCGCCTCTAACCTGCCCTACTCTCTAACCCCCTGCACTTAATCAAAGGAATTAGTTCACTTAAGTTAATAATTTGCACTTTTTGTTATGTCTGAGGTGCTCCAAGATTGCACTAGCCCTGTGTTAATGTGCCCTTCACAACTGATTTTTTTTTTTTTTGCTCACTTTGCTCCGGTAATGCCCCCCCCCCCATCTTTATCCTTCCCTTCCCCCAGCTGGTTTCCCCCATCTGCTCCTCTACCCTTCTTGATGCCCCCCACTGGACCTCATTCATTCAATAACTGCTAAATAATCTGCTTCTTAACAGTGATCCATTCCTGCAAGGAGCCGACTCCAAGGCTACATTAAACTTCTGTACCACGTTCCTCAGATATGCCACTTGTAAGTAAATGCATATTCCACAGGTATGATATATTTAATTGTATGTTGTGTCATAAATGCAACTGTATTTTTAGTTCTATTTTTTAACTGTATGTCTTGTTACAAATGTAACTGCATGTTTAATTTCGGCTCTGTTAAATGTTAAGATGTATGTCTAATTCTTCATCAATCATACCCCCCACCACCCCACCCCACCAGGAGAGGAGCAACTTGTCATTCAGTTGCCTTCCTGGAGAAACATTTCAATACATAAACAAATAAAGTGGTAGTGTAGCACACCTTTAGAGACTTATTGTCTAGTATGGTACTCTGAATTGTCAATAAATATAAAACCAGCATTCCTGTATGCAGAGAGTGTGTGTGTGTGTGTGTGGGGGGTAACGAGCCCTCTGTCACGGAATTGCGGTAAAGGAGAGGAGGTGCGGCCACATTGCCAAACTGTCCCTCATCATACTTCTCAACGTCCTGTCTTGTCAGACAGGGGGGCAAGGGTTGTAAAAATCAGGAAAAAATTATCAAAATCAGGGTGACATGTTACAAAAGTGAAATACTCAACTCAGGAAGCGGGGTTCATTTGAAAAGCATTTTCTAAAGGAGAAAACGTAGCAATAATGTCCGGCAATATAAGAACTCGCTGGCAGAAGGAGACCATGTGGCCCATCTTGTCTGCCTGGGTTTCTACCCCCACTATCAATTTGTCTTGCTAAGTTGACTATACTGTCTAACCCATGCCTGTTTGAATATGCTTCAAATTCCTTGTTTTCGGTGACGAACATGACGTTTATGACAGACCAAGGCCATTTTTGAAGTTAAATCCTTTTCAGATGCAAGCTAAAGACATGCCATTATGTTACTGCCTGTTCAACAAGTTAGAAAAAAAGTTTCCATATAACAGTTTTTCTAAAGCAGAGGAGCAAAGGTATACTGTGCCCGACAGAGTCGGAGCCAGTCAGTTACTTACTACTGCAGATCTAATATCTAAGCCGACACCTGTAGGCACACCCATTGTTTAGGGTTAGAAAGCAGTACCTGGCACGATCCCTGCACCTCTGCCGCCATGTTTTCCCGAACAGGCGAAGTGAGACAAATTTATAGTCAGATGACATTCGGCAATACAAGAAATCCTGCCCTCCCTCTTGCGGATGGATACGGGAAGTGCAAGAAGTTGTTTGTAGGTAAATCATGTATCACACAAGGTCCACCCTGCAAATTTCGTTTAGGTAATAGGGAAGGACCTTGTGCATAATTTTAATTATGTAAGAAAGTTGATTAAAATAAAGTAATGTGTAATATTATGTGTGTTTATTTTGTTTCATGCCATATGACTGCGCTTTGGATGTGCTGTTGCTAAAGCCCTCTCTACGGATGAGGCATCATAACATGACGTTTACTATGGGGCGTTGCAGCCCATTGGCTGGTGGCAGCTTCTGCATCCTTTTTGGAACACAAATATGTTCCCTCGTTTAATGAGCGACAGTAGTGGTGGCAGCAGGTTGTAGCTGCTGCTCTTACAGGCAGCTCTGCCCATTTTAATGAGCTTTATTAATCTTTCATTGCATTTATTTTTATTATTAAATTTGTATGTTTGGTGGCATAGCGGTTAGTGAGAGCCAGTGGGGATCATAGGAGACTGTGACGGAGTATGATACCAGGAGCAAAAGTACCATGACCTGCGCCAGCAGGAAGGAGGGAGAGAGAGAACCAGCAAACATAAGTGGCTTCAATTCTGATGACAGAGGAAAAATTATTTCTGTTTAGGGCATGTCTTATTTGCACTGCTAAGCACTCTGAGTGGCATGGCTAGTTTCAAGATCACCTGTGCAGGAGAAGGGTCGCAGATGCAGGAGGATGCCAAGTGCCCTGCAGGAAGCAGCAATGGAGAGGAGCAGAGATTATTTCTCTGGTGAGGTATTTAAAAAAAACAAAAGAAGAGAGATTTAAGCAATATACCATGACAGAGAGTGGGCGTATTGGTGGATTTACCACACCTGGTGTGGTTCGGTCACGAGGCGCAGCCAAGTGACTTAACCACACCAGAAGTGGTAAATCCACCCATATACCCACTCTCTGTCATGGTATATTGCTATTATACAATGTTCAACTTTTTTTTTTGGTTTTATAGTGATATAAAACTTTTACAGTGGGTATACTGGAGGATTTATCACAATCATGTGATGTGTTTTGACCAATGAGGTTACAGGATTTTCTTACCCCATTGTATAATATTGGTTATTGTGGTGTCCTGTGTTGGTGTGTAGTGGAGGTAGTTGCAGTGAGAGCAGGAGTGGATGAGTATGGATCCTGTAGTGCTGAATAGTGTGATTGGGTCAGTTGGACTGGCTAAATCTTCCCTGTAAGTAGTGCCGGCTGGGCCAGTGGGGGACAGGTGATGACGCGGTAACTAGTGAGATAAATGCAACTGTTTAGATAAATGTATTTGTCTCACTGCTCACTGTTATAGCGGTGAGATAAATGATGTATCTGTGCAGATTCAAGCCCACTGTTATTGAATAAATAAGGGATTTACATGGGAGACCTGTGTGATACCTGATTTATCTAGACAACTACTGTTTGACCTCGGGTAACCGCATGAGTGAGATGCCTAAGGTGAAAGCTATAGATAAATCATGTATCACACAAGGTCACCCCTGCATATTTCATTTATGCAATAGGAGCTGACCTTTCAATGCCTTTTGTAATTTTAAATTATTTTGTATTCTAAAATATTCATATTTTGTTAAGGTTTTTTTTTTGTAAAGAAGTGGTTTTGCACTGTCAGACAATGCTGATGCTCGTTCTGTTGTCACGGACCTAACGTCTTGGTGCTTCATCAGTGTGCGTGGCCACTGACTGGAAGAGAAACAGCTGTTTAAAAAAAAAAAAAATTAGGCAAGATAGAGTTGCTTCTTAGCAACAATGTTGGGGACATGTATGAGTCATCTAAGAAGTTTTGCATCACAATCAGGAAAGGATTGCTATATGTTGCTCAAGGAAGATTATTTTAAAATATTTTTTTTTTATTATTGCCGGTTCTGCAGTGTTTCTCCAATACGATTCTGGTTTTAGTGGGCATGGATGGCTGGGTGGCTCCTGATTCAGGCTGGTGACAGTGAGTCTGCATCTGATTTTTTTTTTTACTTCGGCAGTCCTTGGACTCATTGGTAGCACCACTGTGCAATCCTATGGTGGCTTCAGTCATGGACCAGTGCTAACTCTGCTCACTCAGCAGACGACTACTGCAGTGTGTCCAAGAGCACCCAGTGGGTGGGAGGGGATTGCGCAAGCCACAGCACAGACCTGAGGAAACAAACCACCAGAATAGCTGGCTGTTAAGGACAGAGGTGGCAAAATGCAGATGGAGCTCTGTTGAGTGGTAGCACAGCCGACTGGCAGTCTTGGTGTGCCAACATCAGACACAGAGCACATCAGTGTCACAGCTGCAGAAGTCTGACTTCGACCACAAACTAACAGAAATAGGGCCAGGGACTGTATCAGAGAATTTAAGTGCCACACAGCCCACAGGATGGGGAGTCAGTGGTTGGTGCATAGGTGATGGAGCATGGCAGGGCACTTAACATTGGAAGTTCATAGAATAACAGAAGCTTGATGGCAGAAAAGAACCATACCAGCCCATCTAGTCTGCCCCATATTTTCCGCTTCACACCTCCCCCTCCCCACCTGCCCCGATTCAGACATGAATGATTCGGGACCTAGGTGCAGCTGGCAGCAAGTAAGCAAATTTCAAGCTGCAGCATACAGCATACAGCACTGTAGCAGGGACACAGAGCACTGTGGTATGCACTGGGGCACAGCATTTTTTGACCCAGGCACGTGCTCTGGTGTAGCGCTGCTTATGGCAGTGGTAGGACTACCGCTCATGACACTGACAACCCGAGTTCATTAGCGAGCTCGGGAGCTGGAGTGCCAGTTGGGGGGGGGGTAATCAAGTGTTCCAAGGACTGCTCTCCTCCTCCAAGGATGGGTAGGACCAGTGACCGGTGTCAGCCTGGCTCCTCGTGGAGGCTGGGGGTCAGCACACAAGGATCACACTAAGGGGGAGCAGAGGCAGGGCAGAAAATGTAGAATGTTGTTGGAACGAGCAGTGGTTCTCTTCATTTCTTTGGTAAGCTGCTCTGTTCTGTTTGTCTCGTGGCTGCTGCGGAGAGGGTTTGGAAAAAAAAAACTTGATTTGTCCTCCATGCAGTTGTTTGAGGACTCACCTGCTTGCACACATTTACTGTGGGAGTAAAGTTAGAGCAGCTTCGGAGGGAAGCAGTGGCGGCAGGCATGGGGTTGGTTATGTGTGACATATAAGCTGTGTACATAAATGTTCTGTGACCTAGTAATTGTGTACATTAGTGAGTGATGACATGGTAACTACGTACATAAACATTTTTTTACTCCTCAGCCAAACACTGAACACTTCACAATATTAAAATCGCTGACAAGACATACAAATACGAAACCACCCTTGTCAAGGATATGCCAGCTGGGTAAGAATGCTGCAACAAGTGCAAAATAATGGACTTGTGGCACTGGAACCCAGGGACAGAGTACAAAATGGGTGAAGTGTTACTGACAATGAGCAAGCAAGAAAGCGACCTTTGAGTCATCATCTCGAATGATCTACAGGTGCCCAGTCAGTGCTCCAAGGCAGTCAAGCAGGCTACTGTGATGTTGTGATGCACTGGAGGGGGTGTTGGTAGCAGAAAGAGGGAGGTGATGTTGTCCCCATATACATTTCTTGTAAGACCCCACCTTGACTAGTGTGTCCAGTTGTGGAGACCGACTCTCAGGATGGACATAGATGGAGTGGAGGTGGTCCAGAGGAGGGCAAGTAAACTGGTGCAGGGCCTGCATCAAAAGCTTTGTAAGATGACACTAAAGGACCTCATTGTGTACAATCTGGAAGAGGGGTGTTAGTGATCGGATATGGCAGACAGCTTTAAATACCTAACAGAGTAAATAAGATACAGGAGGGGGAGGTTTTTTTTTAGAAAAAAAGGTGCTTTACAATAAAGGGACATGCTATCAAGACAGAAAAAGGTAGATTCACGAGAGATGTGAGGACATACTTCTTCACATAAATAGCGGTGGATTCCTGGAAAAGCTCTCCACCTGAAGTGGTGGTGGGGAAAACAGTGGTGGGGTTCAAAAAGGCCCGGGATGGACACAAAGAAAATGATAGACATAAGGAAGGTGATAGAGGAGAAAGACCTGTACATCATGCATGGTCTGCGGCAAGAAGGCCTGTAGAAAAAAATGGGCAGACTGGGTGGGCGAAGCTGCCCCTTCTGTTGTCGCACTTTATGTTTTCTGCCTAGCTACCCACATCACAAAAGGAATGTTTTGCTCCACTCCTACACAGTAACCCAGACAAGGATTAGGTTACACAGCACGTTTATTGCATAGCCCACAGCAAAGACTTGTGTCATGTGGACAACAATACATTTAATGCCACAATGAACATAACCTCGTTCCTAATTCAACCAACAGTATAACACCATGGCAAAGAATTCTGTCATATACACAGCAGTACAACTGACGCCACAAGCAATCACTGAAATGGTGAGATCACATCATTTTTACAACCTTTTTATTTACTGACACTCCTGAGTGTGGACAATGTCTGTGATGGAGATGGGATGACGGCAGTGGGATCACAATCACAGCCAGTATGTGCCATTTCTAAAATGGACAAATGAACACAAAATGTTTCATTTTCAGACATGCTCACTGCTTCATATCCACATGTATTTAAATACTGCATGCCTATTCATTTCTCATTGCATACATAGTGTTCTGGACACCACAAACATACAACCTCAAAGGGTTCGACGAGTAGATGACAGAACCAGGTAAACTACAGAGAGAAAATGGCATGTGTTCCAATTATTTCAGGTTGTGTTCTGCAGTTATAGTGTATAGTGGAGGGTTGGTCTGTATAGAATTCCATCTCTTTCAAAATGCTGTTGTACCACAGTTCAAAGGTCATGGAATGCGATTCTACCCTACTGTGGTAGAACAGCATTCTAGAATCTCTAGAGACTGCATGAGTCAGTTTCATTTTGAAAGCAAAAGAACTCACAAACACATATTTCACACAGTACTATACACTATAAAAAATACAGGATGAGCAACTCTATGCACAACCAGTGTGTTTTTCCACCCCGGGGTTCTCATTCCCATGGACCTCTCGAGGTCAGAGGGAATCATTTCTCTATGTGGTACCACTATTTTAGCACATTGACATAATAATATCACCATCCCAGTACAATGATCATATTCCATGCAAAGAATTCCTTGCATACCAGGTTTTCACCATACAATAAACTTAAATTTTCATGAACTAATGATGTGCAAGCTTGGACGTTTTTTACATGCAACTCAATATCTGCATTGGATGGTTCTTCCATGAGTGCATCTGTGTCAGACTGACTGTCCACTATCTGTTGTATTTCAAAACACATGACATGAATAAACATATTTACTTACAATGTGACCATATTCTCTGTACTGCATCAGTTAAGCACACGCCTTGCTTTCTAAACGTGTCCCCCAACCCAATGCTAGTCAGTGTTCCGTGTTCCTGTGTGTTCGGTAGTTTGGTTGTAATATAACGTTTAAGTAACAAACTTTACCTGGCAACCTCATGAGAGGAGAGTACTGAAGCACAACCCAGTTCACATTGCACCTATATTTTTCACTTTACCTCCTCCGCTTTCTCTTCACCACGCAGCCCAAAGTTTACTTCACACTCTGTTTTTCATCTGCCGCTGTCTCTTTCATAGGGTTACCACCTGTCCTGATTTTCTCGGGACTGTCCTAATTTGGACAGCTGTGTCCTGCAAAACTACATGAAAAATACTAAATGTCCTGATATTATACTAGAAACAATATTTTCTGACTTTCTTCTAAATGTTGCAAAAAACTGTAATACTTTACCTAAAAGACCTTAAAATGATAAGAAACACTAGAAACAACTAAAGAACTACAACACCAAGTCTTAATTCTGATTATTTAGAGAAAACAAGTCGGATGCATTGGTCTAGGTCACATATTGTCCCGTGAAATATCATGTTTCAGTAAGAAATGTCCCACTTTGGGCTTCCTAAAAGGTGGTAACCCTACTCTTTCACCCACATCCAACATTGCCACTTGAAGATGAGTGAGATACTTTACAGCAGCCCCTCATGGCGACCCTTACCCCCATCCCCTTACCTCTCTTCTCAGTGCCATCCTACACAGAGCCACAACTTATGCCCCCAGGGTGGTGACATGGTGGAGGGTGGGGTTTGACAGCGGCAGACAGGAAACTTTCTCCCAGGGAAGGAGAGCATTCGCTTAGGTGCTCATCACCCCGGCCCACCCACACTCATTTAAATTCTACTATCACCTGTTCTGAAAATCCATTTCATGTCTTTAGATATCAATTGTTATTATTTCAGAATGTTACAAAATGCAAGTCACTCATTGGAATGCAACAATGGGATAACCTTTAATCTTTCCTTCTTGTTAAAACCGGTGCATATTCCTTTACATACCTCACAAGGTACCCGTGCTTCCTTTTTATACATCAAGTACAATGGGGTGTCAGTTTGTTGAAAACTGTTCTGATGTACGGTATGCAAACATTATTGGTTCCAGATAATCATCCCAATCACCCTGCTTTTCATTTATCATTTTACTCAGACTTCTCTTTAGCATCTAACTTGTTATTTTGGCTAGTCCAGTGATCTGAGGATGATACGCAGCAGTTACTTTGTGTCGAATACCTCATTCTGCAAATAGGTTATTGCTGACCTATGGTAATTGGAAAAAAAACACATACATTATTCTGAATGACTGGACTGCTGAATCCTAAACCTGAACCACCATTCTGAAACAGTTGGTGATCAATTATCTGATTAAAAATCTCTACTGAATGACAAAAACTTTTCAAAAGAACACCTGTAACACTTTTCTTTTGAAATCACTTTTATACTAGCAGTAAGGCACTCCCCAGTGTTTGCTAACAATTACAATCTCAGTGCACTGTGTTACTCAGTTGTGACTTTCGACACATTATGACCCTAGTGGTGATTAACAGACTGTAAATCTAACCCCTGATCACGCCTTTTTGCTTAAGAAACCCATATAATGTATGTTAGAATGTTATGTGTTGAAATTCATCTTTTACCAATGTTATTGTACCATCAATGATGTGACATCACTAAGTTGTTAACCCATTGATGGTATGTCACATCGATGGTATAACAGCCGGGATCACTCTGTGCATGCACGTTACTTGAGCCAGCGGCCTTCTCGAAACGGCTGCAGCAGTGAGAACATGACCTGGAGCATAGTAGTGGTGACTGAAATACCAACAGTAAGGACCTGCTTTATTATTTTGTAAGTGTTATGTGTACCATATGCTACAAAATATAATGTATGGTACATCTGTCGGCAACCACTTTAACAATCTCACGGTCGCCAGGGCAATTTAAACCTCTTGAACTTCTCTCTCGAGGTTTAAATGGTCACTGTGGTAACTGCTCGATTGTTAACAAACCGGTTACCAATAGATGCCCATACATTATCCTCCATGTTATAATTGCAATAAGACAATCCAGGGATGTGCATCATGCTGAACCGCTTTCCAAGGGCTGAAGTCAGGCAGTCTTGCGGCATTGTGCCTTACTGCACACCAGGATTTGTGATTATCCTTTCTTATTCCTTACTTCTAACACTTTATTTATGGAACTCATTTTAGTGAGATGAATAAATTACTCTCCTGTGTTGGATTATCAATCAAATATGCAACCACTAAGGGTTATGTGGCAGAGGATGGCCTGAGGACTTTTCAACATTTAACAACTAGAAAGTATTTGCATCTCTGCAAAATTCTCTGCCTTGGTCTGAAAGGATGTTTCTTGGTGCCCCATGAGTAACAGTATGCATCTGATCTGTAGTAATGATTAATAAAAAGCAACGTTCAGCATGAGTAAACTTTAATATATGCTTATTGAGGACCAACTGGTGTCCATCCACAGTGTTCGTGAATACTTTATGGAGAATAAGATGCAGACCCATATGTACACTTCTGTCTTGCTTGAGGGAGAATGTCGCTAGATCACTGTGCAAATTGCTTGGGATCCAAGGCTCCTCCACCCCAGACATGGCCACTGAGACTACCGATTAAAATCTAAGACACTGACCAGAAAATGGGTGGCTGCCAGTATTAGGGTGGTCTCTGGGAAGTTAGCAGCAGAGACATAAAATACTCCATGGTAATTCATAGTTATAGACTCTCACTAAGGGATAGCCAATATGGGTGCAGATTTACAACAACCCACATCTAGGTTACTTTACAGTATGCCTTGCATAAAGTGAACACATTGGGTATACTAGTGGTGGCAACATTCACAATAGGTAAAGTAGTTCGATGGGTGCAACACAGGCAGAAGTGCAGCTAGCGGAGACAGTTTAAAACAAAATAACTTAGTAAAGAACTTTTTTTCTATATCATTAAGAACAGTGATGACCAGATGGCATCATTAAACTCAGAAAGGGATAGCGGTGGGTGGAATGGAATGTGGATAAGGCAGATATTTTAAATGAGTACTTATGTTTGGTCTACACAATGAGAAAGATGGAAGGGTGCAGTAAGGTGGAAGGACAGGGGGACTGAGGAGTGGGGTGCATGGATGATTTTACAAAGGTGGATCAGGTGAGTATGGGGTTGTTAGTCTTGAGAGCTGAGAAGTGCTCAGGCCCAGACAGTGCACATCTGATTGTGCTGAGGGCACTTGTGAAGTAGCTTGCAGATAGTCTGGCTGATGGGATCATTTCCTACCCGGAGTCTGGGGTTGTACTGCAGGACTAGAGAACAGCTCATGTAGTGCACCTCTGTAACAACGGTCCCGAGGATGACTCAAAGTACAGACTGGTCACTCACTCAATCAGTCATACCTCAACAGTGTGCAAGCTCACGGTGGCATGGGGGAAAATTAGGATAATGAGCCTTGTTACTTGAATATTGGCTCCGATTTGTACTAAGTCCAGTTATAATAGTAAAAATAACTTTTAAAATAATGCCCCATAAACTTGAATGGAGCACGTCCCCGCAGTAGGCATAAAATATCACAAAACAAAAAAGTGCAGGGACAGTGTCGGAGACCAGGAAGTGGAAGGGATCAAGTCACTAGCCCCCTTACTAACATACTAACATACTATTTGCCAGCAGATTAGGCCTTACGGTCTACCAAGTCTGCTCGAACCTTAGTTGGGTGCCATGGCCCTCCCATCCCTTGTGCTCCAGAAACCCCTATCATCCATCCCCACCCCCCTGGGACAGGCCATCATCTGATACATCCACTTTCTGTGTCTGACCCACCCTCTCTTGAAGCCCTCCACTGTGGATCTCTGAACCAGCTCGCCAGGCAGTGCATTCCAAGGGTCCACCACCCTCTCAGTGAAAAACCTCCTCCTCTTTTCCCCCCTCACTCTTCCACCTTCCAACTTCAAACCATGCCCTCTGGTGATACCTCCCTGCTTTAGTCTAAAGATCCCTCCATGTTTACCCTATTTATTCCCTTGAGGTACTTGAAGACCTCAATCATGTTCCCCTGTCTCTCCTCTCCTCCAATGAAAACAGGCAGAGCTCCTCAAGTCTGTCCTCATACGTCAAATCCCCTAGCCCTCGTATCATCTTAGTTGCCCTCCTCTGTACCCTCTCCAGGAGCTGTATGTCCTTCTTCAAGTGTGGTCTCCAGTACTGTACACAGTACTCAAGGTGTGGTCTAACCAGTCCATTGTACAGTGGCAGAATCACTTCCTTGCTCCTAGAGGTGATCCCCCTTACGATGCATCCCAACATCCTGTTTGCCTTGATAGCCGCTCTCCTGCACTGCTCAGAATTATTCATACATGCATCCACCATGACCAGTAGGTCTTTTTCCTCTATTGAGGCCTCCAGCACCTCCCCTCCCAGGGTGTACCTGTGTTTAGGGTTTCCCCGACCAAGATGCAACACCTTGCACTTGGTGAAATTGAAATTTAATTTCCATGTATGAGCCCAGCTTTCCAGGGTGTCCAGGTTTCCTTGCAGGGCCAACCTCCCCTCTTCTCCCTCAACTACTGCTCCCATCTTGGAGTCATCTGCGAAGAGACTCATTTCACACCCTATACCCTCCCTGATGTCCGATATGTATGCATTAAACAGGATCGGACCCAGGACTGAGCCCTGCGGTACCCACTACCAACCTCTCTGGGGTTCGAGAGCTCCCCACAGACCACTACTCTCTGGGTGCATCCAGCTAGCCAGTTTTCAATCCATCTGACCATCAAAGGGCCTACTCCTAACCCCATCAGTTTCTCCACCAGACCATTGTGGGACAGAGTCAACAGCTTTGCTGAAGTCCAAGAATAATACATCCACAGGCTTTCCCTGTCCAGTTCTGATGTTACCCATTCGTAGAACTCCACAAGATTGGTTTGACATGATCTACCTGGCACAAACCCATGTTGCCGACTATCCAGACCTCCCACCTCCTCCAAGTACACCCCCAATCGTTCCTTTAGTATACTCTCCATTAATTTTCCCACCACCGAGGTCAAACTGATGGGTCTATAGTTACCTGGTACTTCCCTCGATCCCCTTTATGGATTGGCACTACATGCGCCTCTCGCCAATCCCTAGGTACCCTCCCTGTCTCAAGTGACCTGTTGAAGAGCTCCGCCAGGGGTGCAGCCAGTATGTCCGCCAATTCCCATAGTACTCTCAGATGAATGCCATCCGGCCCAGGAGATTTGTCTTTCTTTAGGGCCTTGAGGGCTAACCACACCCTTTTGGCGGAGATAGCATCATCCGTCCTCCACCTTACGCTTTTATCCTTATCCAGATGTGACACCCGTGGGTATCTCTCCCTCCCTCTTGCTCCATTTCTGTTGCTCCCTGATCCCACTCACTGCTGCTTCTATCCCTTCGTGCCTTGCTTTGTAGATGTCCATCCCCTCCCTAGTGAACACAGAGCCAAAGTACTCGTTAAATACCTCTGCCTGGTCCCTCGCCTCTTCCACCACCCTCCTTCTGATCTCAATCTGCTGAGATGGCCCTTAGTTTTCTCCGCTCCCCAATGTGCCGGAAGACCCTTTTCCCCTCCATGTATCCCCTGTGCCAGCCGCTGCTCTTTACTGGACTTTGTTCCTCTCACCATCCGGGTGATTTTCTAGATGCAAGATGGTAAATTTCCTTATCCCTATCCCTCTTGTTGTTTTATATATTTTTGTAGGCCGCCTTCTTCTCTCTGACTGCTACCTAACACCTCACTGGACCACCAGCATGGTTTATGTGACCTTGCTCCCTTACGTTTCAACTTAGCGCAGATCCTGACTGCCTCATGAAGTCCCCATTTTATGACCTCCCATCTCCTTTCCACACTTGTCATTGATGTAATCCCCTTCAAGTGATCCTTGAGAATATTTCCCATGCCCACAAAGTCTGCCCCCCTGAAGTCCACTGCCAGTGTCCTAGATCTCCCCCCCCCCATGCTTATTTGAAACCAGACAGTATTGTGGTCGCTCCCAGTCAGGGGTCCTGTACAACCAGGTCCCTTACCAGATCCCCATCTGCCAGAACCACGTCCAGGACATGCCCTCCCTTGTGGGCTCCATCACATGCTGTGTTAAGAACACATCCTGGAAGCCATCCAGCAGCCTCTGCTCCTTGGCCACCTTAGAGGACATGGTTCCCCAGTTTGTACCTGGCATATTAAGGTCCCCATCAACACCACTCCTTCCCTTTTGGTCACACTGGGCAATGATGTTGTCAGCAAACCATCCTCTAGAACATCACTCATCCCGGGGGGCCTATATACTACACTCAGCTTGACCTTGTCTCCTGCTGGGGATCGTAAGGTGACCCATAAGGCCTCCACGTTTCCCTCTGCCTCTTCTACCCTAGCAATTTCTATGTCATCTCTAATGAATATAGCCACTCCACCCCCTCTGCCCTCCTTTCTATCCTTCCTAAGCATAGTGTAGCCCCGTACATTTCGGTCCCAGTCATGGTTTTTGTTGGCCCACGTCTCCGTGACCGCTGCCACATCCACCCCCCCCCCCGAACAGCACAGCCTGGAACTCTGGCAACTTGTTTCCCAAGCTCCTGGCATTTACTAACACCAACCCCACCCCTTATCCCTGATCCTCTTTGTCAAAGCCCACCCAGATTCCTTATACTTCCATCCTCCCTCTGCTCCTCCTGAAACCTCCACCCCCAGTCTGTTTCCCCTCCCCCCAAAAAGAGAACTGAGGGAACCCTGTTTGGATTCAAACTCGCAACCTATCATTTATCAGGCTGTACACCTTTCCATTACAACACCAAGCTTGGGGGCCCCTTGGGGGCAAAATACAATCCCTTCCTTATTGGGCTACACAGAAAATCTTACAACTACTTTTGAGGAACTCCCAGTCACATAAGGTAGCCTCCTGATAATTTTGCATTGCACTGAGAAAGGTTCTCTTTCAAGGGGCACTTTGAATGCTCTTGGGCAAAAGTGCGTGTGTGTGTGGGGGGGGGGCTGCCACCACTCCTCGCCCATAGGTTCTGGCACCAATGGCAGAGAAAGATCAGCAAAAAGCAGATATCCTGAGCAGATACTTTTGCTCAGTCTTCACTGGGGGGGAGGCGGGGGAGGCAAATGAACCATATAGAAGCAGTAGAAACACTACGGGTGTAGAAGGTGGACACAAGTCCATACACAGAGGAGTGAGTCCTGAGAGGGCTTGCAAATCTGAAATTGGAAAAGGCTATGGGGCTGTGAGGGGTAGATCCAAGGGTGCTGAGGTAGTTTATGTTAGTCTCAACCATAAAGTTCTGTATAATAACACAGATGTATTGTGGCAACAATATAAGAGCTTAGCAAGGATATAAACTGCATCACAGAATTCTAAAATGATCACCACCAGTGTATATATCAGAAACATCTACCGGGATAACTAAAAAGCCTGTATAGATAGAATAGTAATAGCCTTTGAACTGGTATTTAAAACTCTGTTTCTAGTGCTGGACCATCGGCGCATCAGCAATGCTACCGTTTGCGATGCTGGTGACCTGGGTTTGGGAACTAGCCTGGGAATCTCAAGAGGGCCACGTGGGGGAGGGGGCGTTGGATGAGCATCCTACGGACAGCTCTTCACCTCTGGAGTGGGGGCTGCGAGCTCCTGGCACACAAGTGACACCCAGTGGAAACTGGGAGTTCAACAGCCGGGACAATGTACTGCAGGAGCAGAGGCACGGCAGACATCTGTGGGACATGCATAGAAGCACGCATGTCTGTGTGCTGACATCATCACACATCTGTCCTCCGTGGGAAACTAAGTAGAAATCCTCGGGGGCAGCAACATGATGACACTTCCTGGGCACCCTCCTGAAGAACGCCCCAAGTGTAAGCCTCAGTGGGCAGCTTGGGGAGGATGCTGCATGGGAAGCCCAAGGGGTACATCCCTGCCTGAACCCGAGTGACAGAGTTAAAACAAAAAACAAACACAAACTGCTTTTACAGGGAAAAATTATTTGCAGGTCCAGCGCAGTTTTCCTTTAATTACTTTACCTGTCAGTGGGTCTTCTTCTCCATATCTGGATCCTAGTTGATGAGTGGTTGTAGGAAGCAAGCTTCAGCCAGTTCTCTTTTCTTGTGCTTTAAGGGTTGTTAGTAGTTAGACTACTCCACTCTATGGTAATGGGTTGTGGACCCACGGCAGTGACCTGGGTTCAGTAGTGGACTTGGGAGCTGGAAGGGTGGCCCTGGGAGAGGGTGTGTGTGTGTGTGTGTGTGCTGTTGTGTGGCAGCCTCCACAGCCAAGGGGCAGTGTCAGGTTCCACAGCAGTGCCCATGGAGCTTGCCGCGTCCACAGAGGGACACTGCGTGCCTACTGGAGCACTGCCTAGTGTCACACAGTTGGTAGACAAGATAAAAGTCATTGGGTAGCCTATGTACCTTGTGCCATCTAAATGGTGGTCACAGGCAACTTCGGATCCCACCTTGCGTAGCTCCCCACAGGTCAAGACAGCAAAGGTGCGGCAGACTGGGCTGGGGGGCAGTACCAACCAAAAGGAAGAGCAGGTTAACAGTTTAGAGCAAAATGGATAAAAAAAAAAAAAATAGTGAAGTGCATGTTTAAGCAATAAGGCAGAACAGGGTGTGGTTTATTGAGGGATTTACCCACGTCTTGTGTGGTGTGTCACAAGGCGCAGCCGAGTGACTTAACCAAACAAGAAGTGGGTAAATCCTCCAGTTACCCACATCCTGGAGTGCCTTATTTCGATTATACAATGGCCTCATTTGTAAAAACAATTTCAAATGTATTTATGTTCTTTATAAATGCCATTCCTTAGCCGTGGGTTATTTGCAGGATATACTTACGATCATGAGATGTGTTTTGACCAAAGAGGTTGCAGGATTTTCTCATCCCATTGTATAATTTAGCTTGAAACACTTCTGTTTAACTACAATGAGTCAGTGGTACCTTGTACAACCCCTGTGATTGGTTAATAGTGTTTCACGTATATGATCTGGGATTTCTCCATTTTCCCTCCCTCTAGTGACCTCTGATGGCTCTTGCAAAATCCATTTGTGGGTCATGTGGTAGTAGCTGGTAGTTCTGTGTATTTTGCACTTGCCTAAGGCATTTGTTCTTATAATCTACCGTGTTGTGAATTACTACCATGCCCCCTTTATCCACTTTTTTCATTACTATAATGCTGTCAGTGCCTAAAGTTAAAAGAGCTTCTCTTTGTTTTTTTGTCAGGTTTCTTGTCCTGGTCTTAAAAGTTTTAGCATCCTATCAGTCACTTTTTCTATTGCTAGCATGTAAGCTTGTATTGGTATAGGGATGGGTCCATGGAGAAAGAATTTAGATGTTCCCGGAAGGTTTTGTTTTAACATCATTTTTTCTCTTTCAATGGCAGAGTCTGAATTAAAAAAAATTGTATCACAGCTTTATCTTCCTATAAAACCTCTAAAGGTATAATTTTATCTGAAAATCTGTCTGGTAAGGCTGTTGGTGTGAAGGTTAACCCTTTCACTAGTACCCCCAGCTCTGCGCTGGTCAGCTTCCTTCTTAAGAGACTGAAGATGGGACTTTCTTCGATCTTGTGACTATGCCTCCTACTGCCCTCTTGTCCATGCCTTGCTCTGTTTCTGTTATTTCTTTCTTTGTATTTTTGGTCAATACACTCCACGTTCATGCAACATGTCATTAGCACCCCATGTGGTATGTAAACATTAACTAGGAAAGCACTGTAATATAGGGTGTTTCAGTCTAAAGTTTGATAGAGGGTGACCTTGAGCTACTGAATCTGACCTCCTGAAAAGCATGGTTTAAGTGCAGGCTGAATACAGAGTCCGCAAGGACATGTCAATACATTTACTAGGATAACACTGGAAAATGCCTTGCACTTATTTGTTCAAATTTGTAAAGAATAAAAATGTATTGAGCACTTTTTGTGCTTTCCCAGGAGGCTGTATACTTATCATGCATAAGCTACCTGCTATAATGGCATTATATGGGTTGCTACGAATGTTTTACAGGAATGGGAGTGTCTTGCTTGGGACATCGCTCAAGCAGTGATTCATAAAGCTCAACAGTTCTACCACCTAGCCAGAAATGCACCAACTTGGCAGGGGTTAAAAACAATACACCTATGGAGACGACTGTGAGAATATTTACGTAACTTATGGAAACTGGTAAGAATGTTAATAAAATGTTCACAGTGCCAAATAGTTATAAATGAACTGTTTCTTTTGAACGAATATATTTACAATATCTAATATGTATCTACATTTATTTAAATAACAGGACCACTTTCCCCCTTGAAAAAGCCTAGGGACATGGGCAAAAACAATTGGGGATTTTTATATAAGTGGCCAAAGCAAACAAGATATTGATGCTGAGCACAAACTGTGAAACGCTACTGAAATCAAGCCTGCTCGCTTGATGTTGCACAACCTATATTTTGGAGTTGAAATTCAATGCCAAAAAGTGCAAGGTGGTGCATTTAGGGAACAAGAACCCCAGGAGAGAGTACTGGATGGGGGCAGGGGTAAAGCTAGGCACGGGCCTCTGAGGAAAGAGACCTAGGAGTCATCGACGACTCCTTAACACAATGAAGCCAGTGAAACAAGGTCTACAGTAAGGCAAACAGGATGCTGGGGTGTACAGAAAGGGGTACTGACAGAAGAAGGGAGATATTTCTACATCTCTGTAGATCACTGTTGAAGCCCCACCATAAGTACTGTGCCCAGTTCTGGAGTCCTCACCTAAGGAAAGATGAGGACAGGCTGAAGACACTGCAGTGTAGGAAGAGCAAAATGATTCACGGCCAGTAGGGTAGACCTTAAGGATGGGCTCAAGGCACCAAACATGTAGTCACTGGAGGGGAGGCGAGAGTGGGGAGATATGACAGAGAACTTCAAGTTGCTGAAAGGAATGAACAAAATAAACTGCAAGAAACTATTTAGCATAAGTAGCAGATCAAGAACACAGGGGCACAAGTGTAAATTGATGGGGGGGGGGAGTTTAGGAGGGAAATGAAAAAGTAAAGGGCTTAGTGGCTGCTCAGCGCAGTAGTGGTAGGGTTGGGAGCATGGGGGTGGACGGAGTGGGTTAGAACCCTGTACGGACAAAAGGTGCTGGGTTTGTTAAGGTTTTATGGGCAGACTGGATGGCCCAATGATCTTTTTCTGCCATCATTTTCTATGTCTGTATGTCACAGTGGGTTTTTGGGGTTCTTAGACCTCTGGTCCCCTTATCCCACTTACAGACTCTGTCCGGACCCCCTTTCATGGCTGGGGGGCTCCATAGTACTTTTTTTATTATTAGTTGTGTTTCTATTCTATTCTATCTTGGCTCCTTTTGTTGGGCCAGACCAGCTTTACACCCCATCACTGCCGTTTACCTCCACCCCCCCTTTCAAACCCAGGAGTTTACCATGCACCTTCCCTCCAGCAGTGTCTGACTCTGACAAATCTAACCTCTTCCTAAGTGTGGAACCCAGAGTTCATGCGGTAGGGAATGGAGCAGATAGTGGTGGGGGAGTGGTCTGGAATGCATCTAGGATCACCCTGCACAAGATACGGCTTTACTTTTTTTCTGGTTCCCACCCTGTGGAACACTGGCAAGTTGAGCTCAAGCATCATGCATACAGGTGGTGGTTTTGCAGCAGCTGCTGCAACCCTCCTTCCTTGGAGGAAGACAGCGCTCTCTGGAGTGCTTGATCTTCCTTTCCGCAGCCATCCCATCCTCCCAAGATGACTCATCTCATCCCTAAAACTGGGTTGTTAGCATCACGAGTGGTAATGTTACCACCGCACTGAGACAACGTCGTCCTTAAAGGCAATTTCAAATGAAACATTAGGTCTCGCACCTTCTCAGCTGCTCTGGTAGTGACAGAAAAACACAACTTGTACACAGATCGTCAGCAAGAGTTTGCAACGAATTTACCCAGCACTGACGAGATAAAAACGCAATTACCAAATCAGAAAAAAGTAACACTGAGTTTCCATAACTAATATTTGAAAAAAATGGCTTTTTATTTAAAAAAAAAAATATATATATATACACACACACACTGGTAACATTTAATGTCAGAGTGTATTTCAGCAACAGACTTCCAAGCCTTGCATCTTTACTCTGTTCATTAATAAATACATTTTATGTTTCAAAAAAGTTATATGCATCGGGTTCATCTAAGGTGCATAAGGGTTGGCGTGAATAGTAACATCTTTAATGTGTACATCAGTAAGCGGTCGAAATGTCTTTTCGTTGACTGGTAGCTTTTCAAGCTCATCCAGGGTTTCGAAACCATCAATTACTCTGCAAAAAAAAAAAAAACCACATTAAAATTTGCATATGATAATTAGAAGATCTTCGAATGCTGTAAAGGCCCACTATCACTTTTTAAAAGTACAGTACATAAATTTACTTAGAGGGGATCAGTATATAGAATCTCTATGGGATGAAAAGAGACCGCTGTTAATTGATGGAAAAACATATGTTCAGGGTTTTATTTAACTCTAAAAATTGATCAGCGTTTTGCTCATAAAAGTGCTAAAACATTGTGTAAATGCATAGCACCTGCCTCACTGTGTTTAACAAACATAACACTTCCATAAAACCTGTACAAATACTTTCTGAACAGTTAGTATTGTCCCCAGAAAAAAACTGCTAATCAGTTATTTAAAACCCTGATGTTACATATATAATTTGTACAAACAGAATATAGTAACCAAGCTTTTATGGCCACACAGGTCCCTTGCCAGGGGCAACCCCTCTTAGGTGGACCCCAAGAAACCAGGGGCCCGCTGAGCAGCTGTATTGGCAGCGCAATTTTGCCTTGCAGCATAGTGTCTTGCGCCATTATGACCCCGTGCCCAAAACAAACACACACTGCAGCACCTGCCCCGCCATCAGCAGCATGTTTATGAAAGGTGGGTTAATGACGTACTTTCCGAAGACTGTGTACTTCATATCCAGGTGAGGCTGCTTCCCATATGTTATGAAGAACTGCGACGCATTCGTGTTGGGGCCACTGTTTGCCATAGAAACAATCCCTCGGACACTGTGCTAAAACAAAAACAAACAAAAAAAAACAGAAAAATATATCACATGCTCAAAAACGAATTAAGAACAATCCAAGCTTTGTACTACAGAGATACTGCCAAGCAAAGCACTTCATACTACAAGTCAAGTTCGAGCCTACACGCAGAAATATGAAGCCTTTTTTTTGTTTAACACCAATGCAAGTCACTGGCAGGTCTTCTCAGATACAATATTTATGGATGCAGGTTGTAAATCTGTTTTATAATTCTTATGTGCCCACACTTCATAAGAATAAAAAACTTCTCAGCCCCGACCATTTCATCAAGTCTTACTTGAACTATGTACAATTATTGGTAAGAGTCAAAAGTGCGCATAAATCAAGGTGGACAACAACTCCGTTAAGCACGAGTGTTTATTACGATTTGTGTACTATGGAGTTCTGTCTCGTACACTTCTCTTGGGGCTTCACTCAGCGAGCTCAACTACAGCGCAATGCTAGAAATGTTTCAGTAATTAAAGCAGCAGTATTTGTTGGCAAAAAATGTGATCTTTGGTTAGAAAACATGTATTTGTGACATCCTTAGATTCATAGAAACATAGACTTTGACAGCAGATAAGGACCACTTGGCCCACCCAGTCTGCCCATTTCCCTACCTACTGGATAAGCTGCAGATTCTAGTTAACCAACAGCCTACTTCCAGCCACTCCCAACTACAATTGCCTTGTGTCTGTCCCATGCATGTTTGAATTCCCCCACTGTTTTAGCCCCAACAACCTCCCCAGGAAGGCAGTTCCACGCATCCACCACTCTCTCTGTGAAAAAAGATTTCCTCACATTACCCCTGAGCCATCCCCCCTCTATCTTTAAACTGTGTCCCCTTGTTCTTACACATCTCTTTTTCTGAAAGATGCTACCCTCCTGGACTTTGTTGATTCCCTTGAGGTACTTGAACGTTTCTATCATGTCCCCCGTCCCTCCTTTCATCAAGGGTATACATATTAAGCTCTCTCAGTCTCTCTTCATAGGATTTCTGATGCAGACCCTGCACCATTTTAGTTGCCCTCCTCTGGACTGCTTCCATCCTGTCTATGTCCTTGCGTAGATGAGGTCTCCAAAACTGCACACAGTACTCCAGATGGGGTCTCACCAACTGTCTGTGCAGAGGGATAACCACTTCCCTTTTTCTACTTGTGATGCCCCTTCCTATGCATCCCAGTATCCCCCTGCCTCTCCTCACTGACTTCTCACATTGCTTACCCACCTTTAGATCATCCGATATGACTACCGCCAAGTCCCGTTCCATTTTTGTTGTTGTTAGTACCTCCCTTGCTATTGTGTACTCTTCTCC
Organism: Neoceratodus forsteri; assembly: GCA_016271365.2. Classification (NCBI taxonomy): domain Eukaryota; kingdom Metazoa; phylum Chordata; order Ceratodontiformes; family Ceratodontidae; genus Neoceratodus; species Neoceratodus forsteri. The sequence goes on along the minus strand of JADMNL010000029.1, from coordinate 37,122,314 downwards.
TGGGTTTTTGTTTCCCAGGTGCATTACTTCGCACTTCTTTGCATTGAATCTAAGTTGCCATATGTCTGACCATTCCTCCAACCTTGCCAAGTCCCTTCTCATCCTTTCTACCCCCTTGTGTATCAACTCTGTTACTGATCTTTGTATCATCTGCAAAGAGGCATACCTTTCCTCCAGACCCTCTGCAATGTCACCTATAAAGATGTTAAAGAGGACTGGACCCAGTACTGAGCCCTGAGGTACTCCACTAGTGACCCCCCTTTCTTCGGAATATGTGCCACTCACTATTACCTTCTGTGTCCTGTTGTGCAGCCAGTTTGCTGTATCTTTCTAATTTCCTCAGATATTAAAAAAAAAAAAAAACACAGATTTATAACTCCCTATGTAATTAATAACTCAAGTCTTTAAAGATGGTACCACTTGCAATATTTAAAAATCCCTTTTGACTATGAATACTGGATTTAATTTGTGGGGATATATTATGATGGTGCTAGCATTAGGTTTCTGAAGGTGAATGGCACTGCACCACACTGAGACATTTAAAATGTTCATGGTGGGCATTGCAAAGGGAACAAGAATTTTACAAAAATTTAAGAGCAGCTGACACCTTCAGGAGAACTTTAACAAAACATAATATTCAGACACAGGCTTGTATTTCACATTAGTTCTGTATTCCTCCTCCCCATTATTTATTACTGGTGTAATTTGCATGAAAACATGATCTTTGCTCCTGAAGAGTTCATCTCTTCCTATTGCTTCGCCCTACCTGAGGTCATAATGCACTGCTTGTGACATCGCAGTTACTCCCATGGCAACAGATAGTGATGTCACAACAAAGGATTATGACTTGAAGTAGGGAGTAAGCTATAGAGGCAAATGAACTCTGCGGTATAAAGATCATGCATTCATACAAACGGCCTCAGTAATAAATAACGTGGAGAAGAAATCTATACTCTGTGTGTGTGTATGTATATATATATATATATATATATATATATATATATATATATATATATATATATGGAATTCAAGCTGAAACTAAATTGTGCCTTAATATTATATTTTCCAAAGTTTTCTTTGAGGCGTCAGCAGCTCTTTAAAAATCATATGTCTCAATTCAGGAATGAAAAGAAACAGTAAAAGAAAAAATTGATACTGTGATGTTTTTGCTGTAAATACATCACTACTTAAAAAAACAAGTGATTAAAAGATGCAACCAAATCCTGGGATGCAATAAAAAGAATTTTATAAGCAGGGATAGAGAAGTACTTCCGTCACTGTATAGGCCCAATCTGGAGTAACTGGGCAATTCTGGTTGCCTCACATAGGGCTAATAAACTTTAAAACTTGAAATTTCGCTGTCAAAAAATGTTTGCTATTTTCGCTGAAGCACTTTTGCGTGAAAATATATTTGCGCTAATGAGTACTATTAGCATTTTTTTCCATTATAGTGAATGTGGTGCTAAATTAAATTTACAGTTACGGTTGCATTCGTGTTTGCGCTAAAACTGCTTTGCTGAAAATAACCAGTTTTACAGTATTATGAGTAGAATGTGTGCAAAGATGGGCTACAGAAATGATTACTAGATTAAGGGATAAGTCATAAGAGGAGAGACGAGACGGGGGATTTAGGACTTTACGGACTAGAGCCGAGAAGGATTGGGGGGTAAATTTTGTCCTATAAAACAATCAGAGACCAGGACCTAAGGGTCTGTCTACATTTAGATTTTACAGAAAATGTTTTTTATGGCCGCATAGCGACAGCTATGCGGACGTCTTGTGAACAGAGGAGGAGACCAAAAAGGGCCGAACACACCACAACCAACTTGCCTTTGCAAGCTCAGTTCAAGCACTAACTGTACTCCTGAATCTCTCCGCTTCCTCCGTTTGTCTCTTTTTTTCTCCCCTTGTCAACTGCTATCAACTCCCTTCCCCCATCTAAAGAAAGTCCCTTCCCCTAGCTGATCCTATCTCTTCTTTCCTCCGAGGCAGGCCTGCTACATAATGCAAGATGGAAAGCAAGATTCCCTGTGATTGCCGGCCCTAGCAGCAACAGAAAACTGAAGATGCACTGCTTTGGAGACTGAACTATGGCAGCTGTTTTGGGGGTTGATCAGAATCCCAAGCTCATCAGGCAATGGAAAGCCCTGCAGTAACTCACACAGCCCAAAAATGCTATGCTGTCGAACACTCTATATTCAATTGTCGCACTTCTGTCTCTCTCTCTAATCCTTCTCTTTACCTACTCCGCTCTCCTTCAAACACACAATCTGTGACCCCCCCCCCACGTGTGCCTGCCTGCCAGCGTGAACTTCCCCCTTGCCCTTTTATCCCTACACAGTCCTAATGGATGCTGTGTGCTGACTGCCCTGACCAATGAGGAAGACATTAGAATGGAGCCGTAAGGAGGACAAAGGATGAAGCTGGAGAGTGGGTTCCCCACAGTCGCCGGTGCTAGCAGCAAAACAGCACACCGCTTCAAGGTGGGAGGTGGGGAGACACTTCAATAAGCAGTGAGTAGCTGAGGGCTGCAGATGTACCAGTCCAGGAGACCCCCGGAATGGGAATGGGGGGGGGGCTGGGGCCTAGCTGGATGGACTGGGGGGGTGACACCTTACCGATGCTCTGTGCCCAGTGATGGGAAATCTCAATTTGATGCGCCGACCTTGGATTTCTATGAGAGGCTCCTGGGTACACCAGCACTGATCATTCAGGAGGGAGTGCATGCTGCTTTTTTTTTCATTTACCAGTTCCATTTTTAATTTTGTATATTGTGATTACTGGAGGAAACATTCTCTGGAGCGGAATGTTAAAGGACGTCATGAAGAGGCATGAAGTGCTTCTTGGTTAAGGGTTCAACATTTACTCAAGAGGCTGAAACCTAAAAAGATGAATGTTATCCTTGCTGGTAATTCCTGCATTTGAATTGAGTGGTGTAGATCTAAAGGGAGGGTGTGCAGATAACTGAGGATGTGGTTACTACAGCTGCACAGTGGGCGCTATTCTGATATTTTTTGAACAGAGGAGGAGACCAAAAAAAAACACCGAACACACACCACACCCAGCTTCCATACAGAAGTGGAGTTGTAGATCTCTGCGTCCTCGGTTTGTCTTTACCTGTCTTTTTCTCCCCCCATTATCTTGCCAGATCTACATCTACCCCTCCCACTGCATCTGAACAGTTATTTCGCTTCACTAGTCCTATCCTCTCTCTCTCCTCCAGGTTGGGCCTGCTGTATAATATTAAAGTTTGGTTCACCTCCTAGTAGGACAGAGTGTGGATTTTTCCACCCCATACTAACATTACCAAAGAATTAACACCCTAGCTCACAAACACTGGACCTGCATGCTTTACCCCGACAAGTGACAGCATTTGGGGACTATTACAAAGGAAGTGGTACTGGTACACTTATGGAAATGTTACCCGTGTTCAACAGACGAGCGCTTACTCTGAAGATCACCAGGAAGGATCCCCTGATTTAATTCCAAAGTTTTTTTCCCCCAAACACTTTAGGGATGTTTTGTGTTGAGAGAAAAAAGCAGAGGTGTCTGACACTGCTACATCTATTTCAGCAAAATGCATGTCAGTGCAGTGAGCAGGAGGTCAATGCACGCAGCCACATCATGCACTGACGGAACGGGCATGGTCAGTGGATTCTATCGGGGTCACACTGTGTTCTGTGCTTTGTGCTCCCTTCCTTGTCCCAACCCTAACCCATACATGGTGGTGACTGGTTACTAAACATTTTTAAGCAGGATAGATGCAGAAAGGTTTGTTTTAATTTATATTAATCATCCTCTGTAACTGCTGCAGATACTGGATTGTAAAGCACGACCTTTGCTATGTTCAATGACCGACCACGTGAGACATGGTGGGAGGAGGAGGGGGCAAAGTGCAGCTGATGGGCAGGACTGAACACTGTGGTGCAATTCTAATGCAAAGCAAATGCAAAAAAACAGAACTATTTTCCACCGTTTTTAACATTTGTAGACTCATGTTCATGAGTTCCTGAGGTATCAGGTATGACACATTGTATCCGATTGCCACACATTCTGAGGGACCATGTTAACACATCTGGATGACTAATGGTTCGGTTGGGAAGTATGACAGGTCTGGGACTCAGCATATCACATTTTTACGGCTTTGGTAGTAGTAGTAGTAATAGTCTTTATTTCTATTGGGCGCCCATCCCCAGAGGCCCAGGGTGCCCTTACGATAAAAAGAATAGAAAAATAAACACACCTAATAAATCATAACAATCCCAACACATAAAACAACCACCTTATTCCAATAAATCAACATCAATGCACTAAAATCAATAAAAACTATCAAATGTGATGTATACATACATTATAAAATTTCTCCAAAAGCTTGCAGAAAGAAGTCTTGAGCCCCTTTTTAAAAACATCCACCGAGGGGGCCTCCCTCAAGGTCCTGGGTAAGGAATTCCAAAGGAACAGTCTCACTATTTAAAAGGCCCGATCACCTGAGGTCCTTGAGACTACCAGGGGGCCCTCCCCGGCCGTTCAGAGTGGGCAGAGTGGGGGGGGGGGTGCAGGTGCTCCTCCATGTAGGCTGGGCCCAGTCCATGTAAGGCTTTTCAGGTTAATAAACCTATAGTATCTTAAACAAGATACGCCACTTCAGCAGCAGCCAGTTCAGGTCACGCAGTGCCAGAGAGATATGGCATACAAACATACAACGAAGCCAGCAGAATTAGGCCTTTTGGTCTAGCTAGTCTGCTCGCTGTGTAGGATTCTCAGCTCAGGCTGGTGTCCCCGCTGCTCCCCCCACCACCATTCCACCCCCATGACCTTTAACCTTCCCTTATAGCTATCCCAGCCTCTTGACGCTGCCCACCGTCCTCGATGAGATCACCTCTTCTGGCAGCGCATTCCATTTGCTCACCACCCCATCTGTGAAGAACTGTCTTGTAACCTCCCTCTTAAACATCCCCCCTTCCAACATTAGGCTGTGCCAACTTGTGGTTTTTGTTGCAGCTTAGCCTGAAGAGACCCTCCCTGTTCACCTTATAGATCCCTTTCAAGTACCTGAAGGTCTTGGTCATGGTCCCTCCTTTCCCCTTCTGTTCTCTAAAGAGCACATCTTTAGGACCCTCAGTCTCTCCTCATACGATTTACCCTGCTGACCCACAATCATCTTCTTGGCCCTGCTCTGGACCGTCTCCATCAGGCTGATGTCCTTTTTAAGGTGTGGTCTTCAGAACTGCACGGCATACTCCAGATGCGGTCTCACCACTGACCTGTACAAAGGCAATACCACCTCCTGTAGCCTACTGCTGATCCTTCTGGCTATGCACCCCAACATCCTGTTTGTCCTTGCCACTGCACAGAATGCTTGAGATCACTAGTTATCATCACTCCCAGATCCTTCTCCTCCTCTGTGGGAGATACCAGACCCCTCCCCTCTTTCCTGGGGTTTTTGGCTCTAATGTGCATAACCGTACACTTCTTGGCATGCCAGTAAGTAACCAGGCAGCTTGGTCCTGCAGCAGCTGTAGGCGTCACAGCGTACCCGCATGACCCCAAGGTACACAGCGTTACAACAGTCTAACCCAGAGGTCATGAACACATGGATTAGTGTGGCTAGGTCTTTTTGGGTGGGTGGGGGAATAAGGGACCTGATCTGGTGGGTATTCCGAAGATGGAAAAAGCCATTCCGGTCTACAACAGACCACTGACCCACCACTGTCAAGCCTTCTTCCAGTATGACTCCCAGATTCTTCACCTAGGGCAGGCTAGCAGTCCAAAGTCACCAAGTCGAAGCCCAGTTGCTCCTGCACCAGCCATCAATCACCCTTTCAACCCCAACATCTCAGTCTTCTCTGAGCTCAGTCTCAGCCAGCTAGAAGCCATCCAGTTCTGGATCTCAGCCAGACACTTATTAAAACACATCAACGGTGCACTGAGTCCCGGGAGCACAAGACAGAGCTGCGTATCATCCGCATATCAGTGAAACCCCAGTCCAAAACATCTAATGACATTGCCCAGGGGTAGCATATAAACAGTGAACAACACTGGTGACAGTACTGAACCCTGGGGCATGCCGCAGGACAGAACCACTGGGTCAGAATAATAATTTCCTAACCTACCCTCTGGGGCCTATCCCGTAAGAAGGACTAGAACCAACGAATCACGGTGCCAGTGAGTCCAGCGCACCCAGCATTGTCTAGTTCATCATTTTGTTCAAATATTATAGACTGTTCTCAGAATCTTTTGTTACGGTTAGGTTCCCCCTAGGACAAACCTTGCAGCAGTTGATCAAGTACTAAAGAACCTCCTTCCTCTTCTAGCGATAACTAGTATGGCATCCACCTAGCACTAAATTTCTCTTTTGTCAGTCTTACCATTACTCCGAGTCTTTTTACATAAACCACGTCTTCTTACATATATCCTGCTATTCTGCGATCTTCTCTCGACTCTGCTCCTGGCAGGGCCGTTCCCTGGAGGTGCTCCTGACCCTTCCCACTTCTCCCGATGCCAACCCAGTCTCTCTAGACTGATTTCTGCTTTGCCATATTCCTGACTCCTCCAATCGACGTCCCATGACTCTACCTTGCAACCACGTAGCACCCGCTCTCTCTCTCTCTGACCAATGCTTACTACTGCATTCCTGTGGTCATCTCTAGCTGTAGCGTGTCAAAATGTCCACATGACAGTGACTAACTGGAGACAGGAGATCAAAGAACTGGAGGGTCAGAGTAAGGAGGGCAGAGAGGTGGAGCGCAACAGTCCAGGTAAGTCTAGCATGTGCAGGCTGAACAAAAGGCGCCAGGCAGGCACCTTAAATTGCTCATTTCACCTGCCCCATATAAAATCTACTCATATTTGTCAGGTGGATGCCAATTTCAAACACTGAAATAAAAGCAGTTCCCAGGTTCATTCAAAGACAAACATACTTTGTTACTAAACTCAACTATTCTACCTACCAAAACCTAACTAAAGGAAAGTAAAACCTTTTTCTAGAAAAAAAAAAATATCCATTTTATAAGTGCACTAACCCACTCCAGGGCTTGAGTTTATTAATACCCGATGCACTTTCCGGGTGCACTGAAAGTCACTCGGCGGTTGGCCTCATGCCTTCCAATTCATCAGAGGCAAGCATTAACTCTCTAGTAACACGCTGCTGCGTGTTACTGCTTACACATTCACCTGTGAACTTCAGACACAATAAATCCAGAAAAGAAATTTCTCACACCCCCCCCCCCGCCATTACTACCCAGGAAATGACAGTCTGTCCCCTCATTTCACATAAAACAAACCTGCCTGCTGATTCCGCCACCTAACAATCACATCCCTGTCCCCACTTCAACATGAAGTTACTGTCAGTCACGTTATATCAGTACTGTACTACTGCATTCACAGCCGCATTGGCTCTGACCAGAGGCTGTTATTCTAGAGGAATAATTTCGACTTAAGGGGGAACATTTAACTCAAAAAGAAAAAGGACTTGATTTACGCGGGACGGTAGTAATGATGTGGAACAGCATACCTAAAAAAATAGTTCAGTGCTCCACTGGTCCTTTTAAAAAGAACTTAGCTGGTTTTATGAGAAAAAAGGGCACTATAGGGGTACCACTGTTGAGAAACGGCGGACAAACCTGATAGAATCTACAGACAAATGGAGGCAAAAAAAGGCCTATGTTCCAACAGCACTACAATAATAGACATATGGAACATCTGAAAATATTTAAAAATACGGACATTGATAAAAATATAATTGTGGAGTTTAATGGTCTACATCCACCATATCTCTCCGGTCGGAGGGAATTTTTTGAACCACTTTCTAGTGATACATTTCTGTTTAAAGGTTTATCTGATTGCCCAAACCGTCATTTCAAAAATACATCAGGTACAAACAAGAATTAATGTACTAGAGAGAAATGATTAAAAACACTTCTAAAAAGTAGCCTGTGGGCAGAAACTGGAATGCAAAATTTAAAGAGGGACTATGGTCACAAATTACTATCATTCATAAATTCAGAATATGGATCAACATAGCCCCAATCACCCTCATGCCAAAATTGAGATCCCTAAGTTACTTTGTTTAAAAGTTACAAATCAGTTTACAATCCTAAATTCTCTGCCTGTTCAAAACAGCCAGTTTCAGTGAGGAGATGCTGATGATGTCATCTCCTGAACTCACAGTCTAGCCCTCCCTGTCAGCAAGCTTACAGGACCTGCTTTTCCAAAGTTTAAAAACTATGTGCAAATTGTTTTCTCCAGTAAAATAGGCAGCTTGTAAACATTGCTTTAAAACCTGTGTGTTTCAGGTTTTGTAACAAAGTTGACAGATTCATATTTTTGTTTTTGCTGCTTTTTTTGCTGTGATCCGTTTCTGCGTTGCTGGGTACTAAGTCACAGCACACTAATGTGAGATTTGCAGACTGAATATCTCTGATGTGGTGAAAGGCTGTGATCATTCACACCTATCATTCAGTTGAGGTGATTTCTCAGGATGGCACTTTAAATCAATTATTCCATCACCCTGTAAATGGGGGTGGGAGAGGTAGTGCTGTTTTAAGACCTTACTAAGAGTTTCTGTGCAGTAGCCAGCTCAATGCTTAATCACTCAATCAATCAATATTGTATTCATCATCAAAGTATGAATGACTGCGATACTCAGTTGAGCAGAGCTCATTTTTGTTTTCTCATTGACAGACTGTTACCTGATCTATATTCAGGTTCATCTGCATTGTACTCCACATTACAGTGATTGCTTTACCAGGGCTAACACTTTCACCCCTAGTAGGAATTAACACATATATGGCCCCTATTCAAACTTATTGTAAAGCAGACATTGACAAACAGCAATGCAGTTACCAACACTGCAACTCTTATAGCAATCCAACTTTCAAACAGGCACTGCAGAGTATCACTTCACATGGTATCAGCAGTCTGGAGGCATGCTGACTCAGTATCCTGCAACTCTAGAGAAATGAACCACACCAAAAAGGCATTAAAATACAAATTTGCCAACGTTGTTACAAAACCTGAAACACATAGATTATATAGCACAGTTTTTAGAATGGTGCTGCCTGTTTTACTTGTGAAAAGCATTGCAGAATGATCTTTTAACTTTGAAGAAACAAGTCCTATAAGCTTGTTGACAGGGAGGGCTAGACTGTGAGTTCAAGAGATGACATCATCAGCACCTCTTCACTGAAACTGTCTTTTTTGAACAGGCAGTGAAATCAGGGTTACAAAATAGCCCATAACTTTAAAATGAAGTCACACAGAAACCTAGTGCTTGGTATGAGATTTATTAGGGGTATGCTTATTCTAATTCTGCAATGTAGCACTTTTGGCTGGAGTCCCTCTTTAAAGAGCTGGAAGAGCAAGTGTTCTCTATATTTATTAGCCGTTACCATAAAATAATCTTTCTTTTGTGCATAACCAATTTAATAAATAATGCTGCCAGCTTTGCAGTGTTCTTTAAAGCTGATTTCAACAAGAAACATAATTTTTTGCTGATTTATGTGCCGAAGCAAACTAATCTTTGTTGTAAGGTATTTTATCTCTTTCTAAAGCATAAAAGGGGCAATAAAAATGACACGGGCACAGTCTGTCTTCTCTTTTTATCTTTCTAAAATGCCCTGTCACATTGGCCGAATCAAAAGTATTAAATCTCAGTGTTCAATCGCTTTCTAGGGATACACTACTGCGTGGCAGTAACTTGGGTCAATTAATTCTAAAGTCTACCTTGAGGTGCTCGCTGAATTCATCTTCAAACTTTCGGTGCCATATACTGTTTCCTCCCTTTCCAGTGCCTGTAACAAAAGACAGTGCAAGTTATTGTACCTCCAATACAGAGGTTTCAGAACATAAAACATGTTGAAAAAGTGGGTAGGAGTTTGCAAGGGCACTTCATTTAAAGATCGCTTTTTACGACAATGTAAAAGCTTCCCCCACTGTACCACCAAGCCCAGTGGTTCAGGTACCAAAACTCCTACAAAAGCTTTTTTTTTTTTTTTTTTTATCATTTTCTTTATGTTCCCAGCAGGCCTCCCACACCCGAACCCAAGCAACCTTACTAAACCCCAATACCCGTTATCTCCGCAAATACCCTCTTGGATTCCAACCCATGACAAGGCCTTCCAGAAAGCTATTAAGAGTGTGCATGAGTCGACTGGATGCTGCCGGGTCAAAAGTTGATGCAATCTTTATAGCAGGCAAAGAAAGGTCATTCCATACTTTAAAATGAACATTTACTTTGGCAGTCAGTTTAAATAAAAAATAGTGCATTTTAGCTGATGGCACTGAAAGGGGCGGATCACAACACAATCCCAATAGATCCCTATCTGGATGTGTATGTTGCACTGCTGCTTGAACCCACCGTACTGCATTTCATGTCCTCCTGGCCCTTTCAGTTTAGGAATTAACATATTACACTGCACCACATTAAACACTCTCCTAAGCTCCAATATGAACTACTCTTTGTCAAATTTTTAGCAAATGTCTAAAACAATGAAATCAAATGTCATTTGGCATGATTTTCCTTTACTAAATCCATATTGGGACACTGAATTTAAGTTGTGTTTCTAAAAATTATCAACAATCATACCTCTGATGATTGTTTCCCTCAGTTGTCCGGGTATTGATTTAAACTTGCCAGTCTGTAGATAATTTGTTGGTGCTGTTGTAAAACCACTCCAGATAGCGTGTGCCCTGGACTACGGACACTGGATCCAGGGCCAGTGTCCGGTGACAGTCTCATGCTCCGCTTCTCTGGGGTGGGAAAAGCGAGACGTCCCGCTGTTCTACTGCCCGCGGGGTGACCGTTGGGACCTCAGAGTTCGGGAGGGCAAGACACCTCCGACATCAACACACATGCATCATACTCAAGTGAGGTGTCCTCAAGTGCTGGGAGAAACGAAGGATAAATCCCCTCCCATTACATGCATGAATGCACCCATGAGTACCTGCAGGCTCCAGGACCACTGTCAGGCAGCCTTCCCTAAGAATGGTTGAGAAATTCTCTGGAGGTGATTAGGCCACCGCAAAGGCTCCACCGTGTGGGGTAAGCTATAAGGGTAACAAGGAAGAATGTAAGCCCTAGGAGAAGGCTGTAAGACGCAGATGGGGTACAGCAGGGGATCTCATGAGGGGCCCCAAAATTAAAAGGTGTAGGAATAAAAATAAAAGTTAAAAATATATTTGTGTATTTATTTATTAAAATGTTTCACCAGGAAGGGCACACTGAACAAGAAGTTGCTCGTCTCCCGGTGCGTCCTGGGGGACAGGGTAGCAGGGTATAACAAACGTAACAGATATACATAACATACAGAGTAAAGGGTAGCACACTGGTTACAAATTGAACAGTTTCTAAATGCTTAGTTACAGATGTTGTGAACATAAGTGCATCAAGAACAGCAAAATTATACTAATATAAGATGGTAAGAAATACTATTAACATTAGCTTGGCCATAGAGGGGAACGCAAACTAATCAGGATAAATAAGCAGAAATGGGCAACAGGAGGATAGCGGGGTGGGGGGTGGAAACATTACCCGGCGGATCCCCTGTCTGCACGATGAATCCCTTGACGTTTCGGTGGAATATGCTGCCACTGTAGTAGTCACTGGCACAAAGAGCAAGGAAATTCTGAGGATAAAAAAAAACACAACACGGTTACTTTGTCACAAGGTGTCCATTTTGCACATCAACAGCAGCACACAGATCTGTTTTCAAGTCTTCCATTTTAGAGAGAAACATCAAATTCAAAAGTTCTGCGCAGGCCTGGTGGTGCTGAGGACTGAGGCGTTGGACACCACACCTCGCACCATTCTGGCGACCCGGGTTCGGGTGTTTACTCAGGCCATTGGGAGTCAGCAGGGGTGGGAGGGGACTGAGCATCCGGAAGACTGCTCACCCATCCTGGGGGTAGGTAGCATCGCTCTTCAGTGACTCCCCGATGTAGATCAGGGGCCCTGCAAACAGCAGTGCCGCAATGAGGGGTGGAGCAGCGGCAGACGTCAGCACATTAGTGCACAGACATCACTACATGTCCATGCTCCGGGGGGAACACTCCAGATGAACACCCCGGAGGACACAAGGAGGCGACGGAGGTCCCAGGAGCCAAGACCCACATCCAAATGCCGGACCATACTTCCACTGGCTCTTCTGAGCCCCTTGACCCAACCCAGGACCAACCAACCAACCTAATCTCAGACAAGCAGTCATGTAGGTGAGGCGGGTCCTCCCGGGGGGGGTGATCTGGGGGGGCTGGAAGGATCTATGAGTCCGGGGAGAGGGTGCTCAGCCATTGTACTTCTGGAAGGAAGGTAGTTTCAGGCAGGGCGTAGAGGTGGCGACTGAGTGGACATTCCTGAGAGATGCCTTAGTCACCCGGTGCAAAAACAGAATCTAAAAAAAAAAAAAAAAAATTCAAAGTTCTGCTCTATATATATTCTTTTTTTCCCAGTCCTGCTTTTTGGCCCCCTCCCCACCTCCTCAGTCATCCCTTCTTCTACCTGCGTCTCACTGTACGCTGTTGGTGACCCGCAGCCCTATCAGCCACTCCCTCTACCATCCTAGCCAATGGAGATCTGCACAGAGTGGAGACAGAGTACTGACTACCGTCAAATACACAGCTCGATGCACATAGTTTCTGACCTGATTTTTATCCCTAAATTCTGCCCCTCACCACAGCATTAGGGGAGCAATGTCGGCCTTGGACATCACAGAGTCCCCAAGGCAATGGAACTTGTAGACAATCTTCCCCAACTGAGGCCGACTGCCGAGCGTCAGCTACCTCAAACCGATTCGTCCCCTGATGTAGTGACCAGAGTCTGCTCCTGGGTCCTGAGCAGTGGCGTACTGTGCCATCGAAGTGGCCATGCACTGTGTACCTTTGCTGTGTGCATGGATTGTTTATTCAAGTAAGAAGAAAGTAAATGCAGATAAAATTAAATTCATGCCATACTGTCGACGTAGCTGTAGTATTGCTGCTTGGGACCCAGGTGAACCAAGGTTGGAAACAAGCCTCGGATCTCAGGGGCCAGCTCAGCTAGGGGGAGAAAGACAGAACATCTCAGAGGATGCTCGGGGGGGGGGGGAGTACACTCTACTGTTATTCTAAAACCTGGGCAACCACACATGTCAATGAAGTTGGGATGGCAAGTGGGCAGGAAGACACCAACCAACTCTGGAGTGAAGGCATGCATCTGACTGTCCATGCTTGCCATGGGGCCTACATCTTCGGTGTCCCAGGGGGCGAAGACCAAAAAAGGAAGAAAGTCATGTGATGCACAAAATGTTGCCAGTATTCTAGGGCCTTGTCTGCCAATTACCCACTGCCTCCTCTAACATAAAACTGACCTGTAGGGGCTGAGGGGGATGCCAAAGCTCCCCACCATGGGGTGTAGCCCATGGAAGCAATGGAGAAGGCGAAAACAGGGCTGAGAGGTAGCCAAGCCAAGGAACGTCAGCCCCAGAGATGAAGCATAAATATAGTGATTAAAAAAAAAAGAATATGATTTATGTCTCTTACCTCACAAGCTTTTGGTGTTCGTTCACAGAAGAGCTCTATTTTGATATCCCCCAAATCAGTATGTAATGTTACAGCCTAGAAAAAATACAGAGTCAGAGTGTACATCATGCTTATTGGACAGTATGGGAAAGCACACATGCTGGGCATTTACTGCATCACATTAGGAGGAACACCACTCGTTACATTACTCAGGAACCTTTTTGTCTCACAAAGAAAAAGCGCTGTCCCTCGCTATACACAACACACTACCAGACAAAATTTGCCTTCGCTGGCAATGTTTCTATTTATTGATAATTGAACTGCAGAACTGATATTTTTGTTGTTCCCTGTATTGGGTGGGGCCTCAAGTAACCTGGAAATCTGCTTCAAAAAGAATCAGTTTGTCTGTACTGCCGTAATACATGATCAGAGTCTGTTTGGTCCAGCAACAAGTGCTCTTGTCAGTTTCAGGGTCCAGATGTGGGTAATGTCACCTCTGCGCACTTCCACAGGCCAAGAGGGCGGGTGAGCATTTGCACCCTTCCATACGCCAAGAAGGTGGATAAGCATCTGCACCCTTCCACAGGCCAAGATGGCGGGTAACTGTCTGCACCCTTCCATGGGCCAAGAGGGCGGGTGAGCATCTGCAGCCTTTCCTGTTCTGGGTTGCCCCTCCCCCTTTCCCTTGGGCCAGGCCCAGCTCCAACCAACTGTGCCTCTGCCACTTACCTCCCCTGTACTTTACACCACACAGACTTATCCCCCCATTAGGACCGGGCCGAGCCACATTTGCACCGCCTACATTCTCCTGAGTGTGGAGGAAGGAGTTCCCTAGATGCAGAAAGAGAGCAGGCAGAGGTCAGGGACCAAGTGCATTTGGTATAATCCCATGCATTCCAGAGTGTTTTCGTTGTTCTGGTTCACCGTGCTCCGGGATGTTAGTGTGTTAGGGTTGCCATGCTTGTACGGAGCCCAGCCAATGTCCCCTTCCTCCCCTATGTACTTCCACTGCACTGCCACCCTTGTCACCAAGATGGCTGTGTCGTAGTGGAGGCAGCTACCAACTCTCTCTGGAGAAAGAACACATCCTCTGGGATATGCCATATTCCACGCACACCCAAAGTTGCTCAGGCTTGTTTCTAAAATTGGGTAGCAAACACTGCGAGCTTTAGCCCTACAACTGTGTTAATGGGCCGGCTTGAGGAAGATCACTTTGAATAACCGATTAATCTGACTGCAGCTGCTTGATGTGATGCTGGCTACAGGCAGAAAAGTGACCTCCCAGCAGATCTAAGGGAGTGCATAAGGGCCTACTAGGTTCAGAAGGTCAGAGATACAGGCTCATAAAAGACTCACCATCTTTTACCAATCACTCTATATGCTTTCTCTCGCTGATAAAACCTCCATGTGATTCCTCCTACAGAAAGTAAACCAATAGTTTAGACACAAACTGCTCAGTTTGTACTACATTTATTCAAACACCTTTGTAAATGAGTCTTTGACTCAAAGGTTGTAAATCCGATATATGAATTAAATAAAAATAAATAAATAAAAAACGTAGGTCAGGAGATGAAAAGAATTCTAATTGTTTAGAATTTCTACAGTATTTTCTCTCCTGTATCATCAGTGCTGCCCCCTTCAGTGAGTCTATAACCCAACCTCTTCTCCAGCTTCTCCTGCACTTAACCTCCATTCCCTCAGAGCTTATCCTCCATGGTGAGGTCATTCACGCAGGGGAGAGCCCTTCCAGCGACATCTCCTAAATTCTTGATGGAAGAGGTCATGTGTGTGTGTCCTGTGTCATCCATCCCACTGGGGTTGTTCCATGTTTCTTTTTCTCATTCCCTTAGGATAGTGACAGGCAAGGGGCATCAAGTGTGGGGCGCTAATGGGAAATCTAGTCGGCATCCTCCCTTCCACTTGTGCTGCCCCATGCACTACGACCTGTGCTAACCCAAGTGGTGGTGAAGTTGCGAAGGCAGCGCCCCTGCCTCCCTGAAGGGAGAGAGCATCCTCAGCGATGCTCGATCCTCTTTCGCCCACTGGCCCTGGCTCATTCCTAGACCTCAGTTACCGTTTTCATGAGAGTGCCTGCCCTGCCACTGAGCCAACAGCCCAGCCAATGAAAAAAGTTTTAAATATTTTACATGTGTATCTTTAATGATTACTTGTTTCAGTCCTATTCAATCTTGGTTTGGCTACCAGAGTTTGAAAACCAACAGGTCACCTGCCCGCAAAGTGATTTTTCCCACCTTGGGTGGGAATCATTCTGGCAAAACTTTCCCTCACTCTACTTCAGACACATGGAAGAATATGCTGTATTTATTACTGCAGAAGTACATCTGGGTTGTAGGTAGTGTATGTTTTGGTAACTATACGATCTGTAACAATGCTGCTTCACTAAGGACCTTGTCGTAAATGAGCCTCAGCTCAATCGAGCATATCCTTTGTTCATTTAAATAAGACAAAAAAATGTTTTACTATTACTTACTTGTCAGACATCACCCACAGCTGGTGAACGCTCGTGCCTGCTGTGGATAATTATTGGCTGTGGGCAGACAGAAACAAAGACACTGATAAGAAAAAAAGACTCAACAGCCCTTCCGATCTTTCCAGCCCTAGTGGTCACTTACTCCTCACTTCCTTCTCCCTCACCTGTGTCTGAATCCTTTTACTGATTTAGCACAGACCATCTCCCTTGTCAGATTGCTCCACCGCTGTGCATGAAGTACTACAACATGGCGATCTGTGCAGCTTGCAAGGCTGAGACCGGATCCCACCTAGTCTGGGCGACAACACGTTCTTAGAGTAGATAAAGCGAAAGAATAATCCCCAAAACAGAAAACAAACTTACAGTCTCTTCGGCCCTGCCATGTGGGACAGGGCTCTGCTGCTGAGTACCTGCTTCACTGAAGGCAGGAAGTAAACTGGTGACAACCGGATGTGGAGGGCTTCTCATTCCCCATGCTGCGCAGCTTTAGTCCTGCCTACGACAAGCATCAGGAGGTACAGCCCAGGCGTAAGGAAGCCCGGAGACCAGCTTGGGAGACAGAATGGTGTATTCCACAGTGTCTTCAGTTAGGTTCAGGTCGAGGGTATCAAGCAGTGGGCCAGCTGACTCTGGCATCACGGCAGCAGCAGCTTTCACTCAACACCACCATGGCGATCACGCCACTTATACCTGAAGGCGGTGACTGTCTGTGACATGTTCCCCCATGGCACTCACTCTCCTCTTAATCTCCTCCCACAGCTTCTGCACCGGCTGGCACTTTAAGGCACCGGGCACATATATGGTCCTGTTGTGCCTAGGGACCTCTTTGGGCACTATCGCTGTCCCAAGGGAGAAACTGGCAGTGCGTGGCCGGCATGCTCTGTCCCTTCCTCCACCACCGGTGGGCTCCATATACATAGTGCTGCCAAACGTAGTTGCATTTGATTCACCGGCACCGATGTCCTCCACGGCTGACATGCTCGGTGTGGTCTTGCTGGTGTCAACAAAGCTGTTTATCTTCGAGTTTAAGATGATTGTGTTGGTGCACTTGGTACTGGTGTCTTCTTACAGGGTCTCTCCTTCCTATTTGGCATGCAATTTGATTCTGCCCTTCTACCTACCCCGGCTGGATTTTAAAGGCAGTAAACAGAGAGCTGCTCCTGCCCTGCCCACGCACCCACGGGGGTGTAGTAACAAAAAAAAAAAAGACGGCAAAGCTATGTGTTAGTTACTTACAAACCTAGGCTTGGCAATCACATCTGGTTGTCCAATCTGAAACCAAAGTGTCTCATTGGTAGGTGTACTTGAGCATCTGCTGAGAAAACAAAAAAAACAAAGGGGGAGGAAAGCTGCTCCAAGCACCTTCGTTCAAACTAATTTTTTTATTGTATGGTTTGCAGGCGGACGCTATATAGTAAACCATATATTTAAGTATATTTTAGCGATTGTAAAGTTTGATCATATTTTTCATGATTGGCTACTTTTGGATTTATGTTACTATAAAAGAAAAAAATATATTTTTTCCAGAGTTTTTGTTTGGGTTGGTGGCTGCTGCGTAAGGAAAGGTGTAAAATAATGTGTCTAAAACAGAATATCACACACACACACACACAATGCTGGAATCATAAGTTAATAGTTGAAATGAAATGCATCTGAATACACATAAAAATGAGCTCCGAGTATATCTTCCCAGCTAAAAACACCCAAAAGAAATGGATAAATATTAAGTACCATTAGTCTCAAACTGTTTAAACTCATAAAATAAATCATCACGATAGGCAGAAGCCTCTGAGCTGCTTTCAGCCTCAGACTACTATTTACGTTATTTAGTTTATTCAACACACTGCAGCCAAATACCCCAAAACGGGAGGCTGAAGTTACATACAATATAGTAGGCGAGCCATAAAACAAAAATATACATAAAAACATCTATATATACTTTATTTATTTGAATCTAGGATTACAAGTACCTTTGAGCCAAGGCTCTTTTACAAAGGTTCCACGTCAGTTGAGGTATATAAAAAAAGTTAACAAAGATACTAAGCACAGAAAAGCATATATCTCTTAAAACATAATATTTTAACACATAAATACTCTTCAAACCATCAACCAAATTTTCAACACTCACAACCTGACACATTGAAACAAAATCAATCTTCTAAAAACCGAACAAAAAAAATTATTTGTACTTCTTTGTCCTAATAATTGTTTTCTGCCATCAAACCTGCTTCCTTAGACCACACACTGCCGTATATCTTGGTAGTAGCAAGAAGTGCAACTTGTGTTGGGGGTCCACAAATCTCCACAAACAATTTATTTACCATTTATTTTCTCCTTCCAGCTAACCTTGCCAAATTACACTTTTTTAAATTGTCCTCGTATGAGGTTATCCAGATCTTTAGGTCACGTGGTTACTACGCTGACACTGCACCTACCAAGTACCTATAGACACACACACACACACAATGGGCCCTGATAGTGTAGCACAGCAAATTAACAGGTTCTTCTACCCAACCAGGTTCACTCATAAGTTTTATATTTTCACATGCAGCCAACACCTCCCTCGCTCAAAGGTTCTACCCAGCCAGGCTTCACAGTTTTATATTTTAATATGCAGCCATCCCCGGTACTGTCTTATTTATTAGCTTTTGGCAAGCAGGTAAGTGTGTTAGGCAATAGCCCTGCCTACTTTCAGGTAGGACAAAAAAAAAAAAAAAAAAGGGTATGCATATTTGCACAGTTAAGGTACTTAGTTTAGGTAGCGTGGTGGAATAAATAGTTTAAATATGCATGTCCTTTCTGGACAGCACTCTAAGCAGCTGTCTCTGTGTGTGTGTGTGTGTGTGTGTGTGTGTGTGTGTGTGTGTGTGTGCACGTTGAATATAAAAACACATTACCTAGCTGTACTCAAACGTGAAGGCTCATCATTGGAGGAGGAGCTTTTAATAGGTAGGCACCAATGGCCTTATGGCCCGCCCAGCTGGACCATGTGGATGGCAGTCTGAGGAGGCTGCTGCATCCCAGTCCGAGGCCTCTGCTGCTCCACATTTCAATTTCTTAATATACTGTGAGAGTTTAAAATTATGATGAGTATTTTTTTTTAAACTTCCTTATTCAGTATGTCACTCTGAACACATTCATACATTGTTAAGGCAACATACAGCATTATTCAAAGCATGAAATACTGTCCAAAGCAACAACTGATTAGATTAGTGTTCCAAGTTCCATACACATCAGACCATATACGTGAGATGACCAAAGTCCAACAGAATGTAGAACAGCTCCCAACGAACAAATGCGTTTTTTCCTTTTTGTAACAGAACTATTAATAAATATGAAATAAAAATAAACCACTTGACTTGTTTGTATTTTTTAGTCCTTTCTAAGAATATTCAATCACTGTTGTACAAACCCTCTGCCATCTGGGATGAATATTTTTATCTCACCAAAAAAGATCAAGAAATGTGCTGTGGGAAGTGCTACCCAGAATGTGCATGCGTACATGAAATATTTTTTTCAGTGCAGTAGTTGAGAGATTTCAGCTGAAACATGCGTAAGCATGGCACTCCATTTGCCATGTCCTACTCTATCCCACAAATAGGATAGGAAAGAATAGAAATGTTTAAAATATGTGAGCCCTTTCTGTACAGCACTTTTTTTTGGGAGGGGGGCTGGATTCTGACTTACAGGCAGGCTCCTAGGGTTTGTCACTCCATCCATGGGTTTGATTCTTGGTCACTGATCCCAGAGACAGCCTAAAAAGGAGCTGGGACAGAAGCTTGCTTTCTTTCTCTGGGGCTTTAGCCTTTGACTTGAGGTTATTACAGCATAGAACCATAGAATGTTTAGTGCAAAACAATCAAGTGCAATCCAGTCTGCCCTTTCCTAGTGGAGCCTACCTAATATCTTCATCATATCCCAATATCCCCATTCCCGGCCAGATGCTCCGAGTTTGCTACCCTGCCTTTTCCCATGCCACCCCAGGGTTGGACTGGCTCGCCTGGATACCTGGAAATTTCCAGGTGCCCCCATTGGGTACCTGGTCACCTTCTGAACTCTGAAAACTTTTGTATTTATCAT
This sequence comes from Neoceratodus forsteri, assembly GCA_016271365.2. Classification (NCBI taxonomy): domain Eukaryota; kingdom Metazoa; phylum Chordata; order Ceratodontiformes; family Ceratodontidae; genus Neoceratodus; species Neoceratodus forsteri. The sequence goes on along the minus strand of JADMNL010000029.1, from coordinate 37,102,252 downwards.
CTTTTTTCTAATTAAATGGGTTATCTGGGCCACTGTAGATAAATGTAACATGTAATCACAGAGCTAATGTATCAAATTGAAGTGGAATATTGATAGGAGTGTCACCCTGGGCCCTCCTGTATTGATTTTCCAGGTGGGCCCTCTGTACCCCAGTCCGGTCCTGCACCTCCACCTTCTCGTTAAACCTATCCTAGCCTTACCCAGTCTCAGTGATGTACAGAGCCACTGTTTATCACCTACCCTTTCCATAAAAAGTAGTTTCTCGCAATCCTTTTGAATCTGACCCCCAAACTTCCTGTTGTGTCTTGGTGCCTGAGGTTCTATCATGCATGAGTAGGTGTGTCATGTCCCCATAAAACGAACCATTTGCACCCCCCCACCACCAGAATGTGACAGATTTACTTGTGTTGCCTGTTGACAGCAGCTCACTGTGTGGTCACCTGCAATGTCCAGTGTCGCCTCCTCTCATCCACCACACAAGCCTCGGTAGTGCTGTGATGATGGTCAGTGTTCCCCATTGCCTGGAAATATGGGGTGGTGGATGTGGTGATTGGGGCTGAGGACTTATTATTCCTTGGGCCTCCTGTATACATCTTACATGTGCGTAAGTGGTTTTAAAGTTTACAGCACTGGTATCAAAGCCAGATTGTAGTGCAATATGGTGGTAAAAGAGTTCTGGATGATTTTATGAAAATAAATTGGGATGATGCCTGCAAATAAGTTAAGTAGCTCCCCCCAATGATGAATGGGGAACACTGAGGGTACTGCTGCCCCCCCAAAAAAATATATCTGAGAGAGTGCGCACTGCACAGCGCTTTCTTTCATGCACTGCCAGCTTGGAGTGGTGGGAGTCTGGTTTCTGCTAAGCAAGTACACGCCCTGTCCTGCTACATGTGGCAAAATGGTTCAGTGGTCTCCCCAATGGCCTTGCAGAACCCCCATGCTATGATAGCTGGCGCCCAGGCATAGCCGTTTACATTCTTCAAGACAGTTGTCCAACAACTGCACATAAACTGACGCAAGCAAACAACAAGGGCGATACTGAAGGATTACGGCCACATCGCGGTGATGCGTTGCTTTCACAGAATGCACGGTACTGAGTATCTTGATGCCGCGCGAGCAACTGGTACCACTAACACAGCAGGCGTGACACCCGGTGGTGTGGGGGGGCGAAGCGCCCCCACAGAAGAAAGCAAGTAGGCATGACAGTAAATGCAGTGAAATTATTTTTATCTCGGATACCATATTACTGAATGCAGAATACTGAATGCAAAATAACCACTGAGGGCCCAGGGGGTGTGGGGGGCGGAGTGTCCCCACAGAACAAAGAAGCAATCAATAGTTATACTATTTTTTTAAATAACTAAGACAATATGGCCCAGATATTCAAAAGGGTTGCGCATGGCGCAACAGTGTTACTATCGCAACCCACTGATACGCCTGCGCGATATTCAAAGGGAAAAAGTGCGCTGCACAAAATCCCGGCGCGCTCGAACGCATCAGTAATGTATGCAGGCACAGGTGGGGGGGCATGCCCATGCATAACCTGCACAGCCCGATATTCAGCCCAGGATGTGCAGTCATGCATGCGCAACGCCTACCTGCGCCTGCACAAAGTTCAGCCAAAAAAAAAAAAAAAGGGAACAAGTGATGACCACCCACAGGTGAGCTGCCACATTGCAGGGCGCAACACGGCAGCTGCCACCTTTGGGTAGCCACCCGAGTTCCTGCCACACCTGGCGGCCCCCCATCACGGGCATCCCTGGAGCAAAACCCCGTCCAATATCCCTGGTGGTCCAGTGGACCGATCGCGGGCATCAGTATAGTCCCCATCCAATATCCCTGGTGGTCAGTGGACCTCTATTGCCCGATCGGGCATCAGTATAGTCCCCGATCCAATATCCCTGGTGGTCAGTGGACCCGATCGCGGGTATCTGTTACACATAACAGACTCTACCACCCTGGTGGTCTAGTGTACCACCGCCACTGGGCCCACTCCCCATCAGCCGGCAGCACCCACCCACCTGCTGCCCCGCGCATCCGTCAACTGACAGCTCAATGCGGCTGCGCCATTGGTACGGCGTGAGCCAATGGGCGTGCAACCCATCCGGTACTAAGTCCGGATATGTGAATGATTCATATCTGGACTGAGTAGCACGTATGGTTGCACGCTCATTGGCTCACGCCAGGTAATTATCGGGCGTGCAGCCCTACCGAGCTGTCAGTCGGCAGTGCAGCAGGTGGGTAGGGGTGCTGCCGGGGAGCGGGGCGCTGGGGCCAGTGGGCGGGTAGGGAGGGGTACACTGGACCACCAGGGTGGTAGGGGTCTGTTATGTGTTACAGGTACCCGTGATCGGGCGGCGATAGGTCCACTGGACCACCAGGGACATGGGGGGGGTGGTACTATACTGATGCCCGCGATCAGGCACATAGAGGTTCATACTTTGCAGACACTGTACATTACTATAACTATTATATTACTATTCAATGAACTGTTCGGTGACTCGGGAAGAGGCGTCGCTTTAGACGCAAGCCTCTTACCGTAATCATTTCTTGTTTACTTGCGCAACTGGCCGTAATCATACAGTATCGCCACAAGGTGTCTGCACTGCCAAAGGGAAAAGGGCAGAGTGAACACAGAAAACCACTCGCTGTATTCCACCGATACCCCATCCTCTTTCGCGCCACCTACCAACTTTTACCCCCTCAGCGACACCGAACTCGGAAGCACGAGCCCGCTTTCTTTCAGGATCCACTCGCGCGCCCACCACCCCGCGTGACAGTACACCCCCTCTGAGTTGCCGTACCGACGTGCTCAGCTCGTGCGTTCTGCGCGGCCCTCAGCGCTCCGGATTCGCCACACACGAGACCAACCCGGCTGGTGTGTGATCCGGTATCCGGTTTCCATCGCGCTGGGGAAGTGACGTTAAAGCCGCCCGTTGCTTCCCACACGCCGTCTGTCCTGTCACGGTGCTGGCTACCTGCGCGGGAGCCATTACTGCCACCGAAAGACGGCCGCCCGGGACGTGTTGCTAAGGTAAGGGCCGGCGGGCGGGCAGCACCTGCTGGGTTACTTTTCTGCCCCCCCCCAGCTTGCTGTCCGTGAGGGGGAGGGCTGCCGTGGTGGCGGCACCTCAGTGGGACCCGCCACCTCTTTGTGCAACATGGCTGCTGATGGAGGTACAGCTCATGCTGTTATTTATCGTTGTGCCCAGCTTCCAGTGTAAAATGCCCCTCCTGATTGGCATGCTTTCACCCTCCGGAAAGAACCGGATGACCGGAAAAGCCATACGAAGAACCAGACGCGCAGCATATGTTTTCGTGTTGTGTTTTTTTTGTGTGTGTGTGATTTTGCTGCACATTTTAGAACTCCGTTTGAAGAAAAACGGAACGGAAGTGTGTGCACATTCTGTGTATTTTGCATATCTTAGATGTTTGGGCATACCTCTGACCACATTACGAGGAACGTTCCTCATTGTACTTCACAAAAGCTCCCTGTTCCACATTGTGAGGACTTGTCCCACATTCAATGTTAGCATTTTAAGGAGACTGTAGACACACACACACACATATACGTTCACACATATTCAGTTCTCAAAGGGTTAAAGCAAAAACATATAGTAAATGATGCAAACAATATATTATTCAGTTAATAACAGACTTTGACCATAAATTCAAATATTTTAAGTGTTCCGAGCTTGTTGGGTAAAGATCTGATTAAGTGTTCCACATTTTGCTCATTTGTGCCACATTTGGGGGACAAAAGTTTGAGAGGTATGTGTTGGGGAAGGGTCTTTCTTGCGCCTGTCAGCGGTTCCTCGTCTTGCCTCACTCGGACATATCCTCTTTCTCTCCTAAATGGAGATGCTGCACTTCTGAGGTGCTGCCTTTTGGATGAGATATGAAACCGAGGTCCTCCCTGCCTGTTCTGGTGGTTGTTCAGGTGGCCATTAAAAGATCCCGTAGCACTTTTCAAAAAGAGTAGGAGTATTTTTTTTTTTTTAATAAAACTAATATAAAGAAACATTACAAATAAAAACAAATGTTAAACCGAATAAAATAAAAATAAAAAATCTGATTAATTTGTGAAGATTTGAACCAAAACTAAGAGCCTAATTTTAAACACGTCACTTAGAAAAAGGAGAGAAAAAAAGAAGAGATTCCTTTCTACCTAAAAAAAGTCTAGTTAAATGTAGCTGTTCTGTTAACATTTTACTTAATGTAGTGATTTTTTTTTTTTTTTTGAATTTATCCTTTATGGCCCTGAATCTCCAGGCCAATCCTCTGGCTGGGAGGAACCAGGCCACCCCTCGGTCTCCACCTCCCCCCACAGAGCCTCAGTTTAGCCTCCAGGCAGGGGTTGAGAGTGGCTGCCTACACTCCGATTGTGCACCTCATTGGGCGGTTTGCGGTGGCAGCAAGGACCATCTTGGATATAGTGGGGTGAGCTTTTCTTCTTTGGTTTCCAGTAATCCTCTGGCGACGCCAACACACACACACACACACCAGTGTGCCTGCGCACTGAGGTCACTGGTCCCCTGGCCGATCTCACCCCCTTTCGTCCTGTTGGCATTCTCAGCTGCACTGCCACCTGTATTCACCCAGGTGGCAGTCCTGCAGTGGGAACAGCAACCTTCCCTCCCCGGAGAAGGAGAGCATTCTATGGAATGCTCGATCCTTCTCCGGACAGCATTCTGACAGCCCAGGCTAATTCCCAAACCTAGGGCATAATGAACTGTAGCTGTGCTGGTGGGCCGGCCCTTAATATAGTGATTTCTATATAGTAAACTTTACTTTCATAATAACAAAATACAAGCAATCAGTATCTGGTTAAGAAAATACAGAATTCCCCACTTATTCAGTTCCAAGTACAGAAAATTGCAGTGCTTCCATAGTGCATTGACTTTGGGCTTTAGGAAAACGTTTTCTTCCTTCTTTCTCTAACCTGTCTTATGGAGATGACAGTGTTTTTTTAATAATTCTTTATGTGTTGTCATCTTTCGCTGCTAACCCAAGCACAGCATGCATGCCATGTGTAATATTCTAATACTGCAAACCTGTAGATTCCCAGAAAATTCTATGTTGTCTAAGGATCTGAGAAGACCTAAAACCAATTCCTGGTATGTTAGTGTAGTATATAAAGGTTCCCTCCGATCTTTTGCTGCTCGTCTCTGAAAAGTGGCAATACATTCACACTCAAAAGAAGAGAGGTGTTCTTGGGTCTCCAGAACATTTGTACAGCAAGTTCTGGAACAATACCTGCCTTCTAACTGCTAGTGCTTGTGATTGTTCTTCACTCCTAACTTCCTAAGGCTGCTTAGCCAAATAACATCCCATGCAAATATTGAAATTCTGTTATTTGTCAGTTGTATTGCTACTACAGTGCCTTCAGAAAGTATTCACCCCCCCCCTTGGATTTTGTCATATTTTGTGATGTTGCAAACTCAAATTAAAATAGATTTATATGGGATTTTATTGTGCCGTATCTACACAAATTACTCTATAATGTCAAAGTGGAATGAAACTGCTGGAATTTTTTGTACATGTAATTTAAAATATAAACCTGAAATGTCTTGATTTGATAAGTATTCACCCCCCTTTGCTATGACACTCCAAATTGAGCTCAGGTGCATCCAATTTCCTTGTAAGATCACTCTAAAACTTGAATGGAGTCCACCTGTGGTCAGTTCAAATGGTTGACATGATTTCAGAGGAAATACACCTGTCTATATAAGGTCCTACTGTTGACAGTGCATGTCAGAGCAGAAACTCTACCATGAAGACCAAGGAGCTGTCTGTAGAACTCCGTGATAGAATTGTGAGGAGGCATAGATCTGAGGAGGGGTATAAAAACATTTCTAGGGTGTTGAAAGTTCCCAGGAGCACAGTCAAGTCCATCATTAGGAAATGGAAAGATTTCGGAACCACCCAGACGAACCTTGGTCAGTGAAGTGACCAAGAACCCAATGACTACCCTGACAGAACTACAGAGTTCCATGGTTGAGGTGGGAGAACCTGTCCAGAGGACAACAATCTCTGCAGCACTTCACAGATGCAGCCTCTATGGGAGAGTGGCTAGAGGGAAGCCACTCTTGAGAAAAGGCCACATAATAGCATGCCTGGAGTTTGCAAGAAGGCACGTGGCAGACTCTGAGACCATGTGGCAAAAGATTCTGTGGTCTGATGAAACAAAAATTGAACTCTTTGGCCTGAATGCAAAGCGCTGTGCCTGGTGCAAACCAAACACAGCTCATCACCCGTGTAACACCATCCCTATCATGAAGCATGGTGGTGGCAGCATCATGTTATGGGGATGCTTTTCAGCGGCAGGGACTGAGGCACTTGTCAGGATCAGGGTTTTATTTAACTCCAAAAATTGATTAGCGTTTTGCTCATAAAAGTGCTAAAACATTGTGAAAATGCATAGCATTTGCCTCCCTGTGTTTAACAAACATAGCACTTCTAGAAAACCTATATAAATACTTTCTGTACCGTTGGCATTGTCCCAAGAAAAAAACTGCTAATCAATTATTTAAAACCCTGAGGATGGAGGGAACAATGAATGGAGCCAAATACAGGCACATCCTTGAGGAGAATCTGCATCAGACTGCAATAGACCTTGGACTAGGGCGAAGATTTACGTTCCAACAGGACAACGACCCCAAGCATACAGCCAAAGCAACACTGGAGTGGCTTCAGAACAAGAAGGTGAATGTCCTTGAGTGGCGCAGCCAAAGCCCAGACTTGAATCCCATTGAGAATCTGTGGAAAGACTTAAAGATTGCGGTTCACTGACACTCCCCATCCGACTTGACAGAGCTTGAGCAAATCTGCAAGGAAGAAGGGGCGAATATCCCCAAATCCAGATGTGCAAAGCTGATACAGACATACCCAAGAAGGCTCAAAGCTGTAATTGCTGCCAAAGGCGCTTCTACAAAGTATTGACTCGGGGGTGAATACTTAAGTAAACAAGATATTTCAGTTTTTAATGTTTCATAAATTTTTGTTACACAATAAAAATATTTTTGCCCCTTTCAATTGTTGAGTATGCTGTGTGAATCAAGGGGGGAAAAATCATTTAAATGCATTAAAAATTCTGGTAGTAACACAACAAAATGTAACAAAATCCAAGGGGGGTGAACACTCTTTGAAGGCACTGTACCTCTGTGCTACTAACCGAACATTTCAAAAAACTTGGTGCCCTTAAAAACGTAATTTTATTTTATTTTGTTTAACCAGGAGAGAGACACTAAGCTGAAAGCTTGTTTACAGGTGCGACCTGGGAGCACTAGGAAGTTAAATGACTTGCTCAGGGTCACACAGTATGCACGTGAGGACTGTAGGATTCAAACCCAGGTCTCTAGGTTTGCAGCTTAGAACCTTAAACCACTGCGCTATACTGCCTCCTATGCTGTATCCATGATCAGTTCGTACAGTTCTTTTGGTAGTTACAGTTTGAATTGAGCCGTGTGTAAACCCCCACTTCATAACTTTTTGAAAAACTACTTTAGCATACTCTGGCACAGTCCTTATTTGTGTCAGTTTTCTAGAGTTTGATGTACTCCATGCATCCATGCTTGGTGTCATCCAGTCCATCAGAACTACCTTCCATACTTGCCCACACACTTCAAAACTAAACAGGTGTTATATATGAAAACACTGTAACGAAATAGTAAGGGGTTAATCATGTTTTACCCCCAATTGGACTGTAGGTTGCTTCTCTCTTTATTGGGTTAAGCCGGTTTTCCCCAAAAGGCTTGGGGGAAGAAAAAACTATATGGTCTAGTTTCTAGTGTCTGGCAAGGAGGAAAACTGTAACTGAAAAATAGACTGGCAAAGGTAGCGTGTGTGTGTACGTAGGACGAAACGTGTCTGTGTCTTCTGTTGGCTCCCTTTGCAGACTGTGTGAGAGGCCTTTCTTATCCCAGGAGTCCTTTAGCATCAGTAACTTTTTTGCACTTAACTGGCTAGGTGCAGCTGCCCCAGAGGTGTGCCTTTAAGAGATATTTAAATGAATGTAGGGCCAAGCCAATCAAAAGACAGGAAAGGGTGAAAGCTATTGAATGCTTCAGAATTTTTTCTCCGCGGGACTGAGCAATATTGCCTCTGAGGTGTCTCCCAACTTTCCTTGTTGACAGCCTCCTAGTGCTTATCTGGGTAAAGTTTTCCTCATAAATTATTTCCTTGAGTGTGCTGAGTGAAAGTTTTACTTTTTCATTAGCACTACGCACATTTTTTTTATTTTTAGTACGATGGCGCTATTTTGACTTTAGTTTTACCACGACTATTTAGTTTAAAGCCTAATTGTATCATAGGTGCTTATTTTCGACAGTTTCCTTCATTTTTGCGGCAAATTCTTGTGGGAACCGTCGAATTAGGGACAGTTGCCTTGTTTTTTACCTCAGACCTCGTGGGAATTACCGCAAGGCACCTGCAGTAGATTTTCAAATTTAAACAGTGCCTGAGGGTTTTCTTTCTAGATTGGCAATTATGAGAAAACCTTTTTTGTTATATTACTGGACCGTGGTATCATCTGTGTCCATAAGGGTCCTGCAGCCACCCGTGCGCAGTTGAATATTACTGGGTTTCTATTAAGATTGGCACTGGTATAGATCCCAGTTTTACAACCCCAAAAAAAATAAAAAAGGCACTAGAAATAGACAGTGTTTATTAACTGGGGCAGGACTGGTCGGTGGCATTTTCACAGAAATCTGCACTTGGTTCTTAGGTCCAGAACTGGTTTGCTTTGCTTAAATTGGTAAACATAGCAGACAAACCTTTGATTATTATAGCTGAGGATAAATCAAAGGCTTCCGACGAGAACCATTCAAGAGTACCAATACCAAATGTGGAGGTGCTGAGGAACCCTCCAGATCCCAGCCAAAAAATAAAGCTTCCAAAGATGAATTTCCTCACAAATTGAAAAATAATAAACGTGACTAAAAAATGAAGCTTGATCAAGCCTCTGATGAAGTGGCTAAAAAGAAACTGTCAAGACAGAAATGCTCCCATTGCTCCTGGAGAGAAAGCCAATAGCAAGACAACAGGCAGCTTAAAGCATACAGCAAAAACAAAACACTTACAAACTGCACAGGTTCTTCCGTCAGTGCAAGATATGGAAAAAGCAAGGCAGCTGGTTCAGACCCTTCAAAAGATGGGTCCTCAGTTTACTGGGGCTGGCAAGCACTCTTCCACAGTTTTCTCTTCTGTAGACTGTGAGGGTGATACAGATGATCAATTTTATGATGCCCCTGACATGGATTTTGAGGGCCTTGAGCCCCAGGAGTCCCCAGACCCTCACCTTGGGGATCCCCCGGGTGACCTTGAGGATCCTTCCTCTATGTTTACATTTATACAAAATATGCCGGATACCCTGGACCTCCCATGCAGGAGCCCAACCAGGATGTCGATGAAGACAAAGATTATAGGGAGATGAAGGGTGTTTCATCCTCAAAGACCCTGGTCGTCCCTATCTGTAATTCATTTAGAAAAAAAATACCATGAAGATGCTTCAACACTCCACTTCAGTATTGGGTTGATAAGCAGCTTGAGGAGAAAATATAAATTGTCTACAAATGGTACCGAGTTCCTGTCTGCACACACTAGCCACGAAAGTATAGTGCAGCAGGCAGCTTGTGAGAAAGCTGGAGTCTCCTTGTCTCCCTCTCCCCCCACCCCCGACAAGGATTCCAAGAATATTTACCTTATAGCAAAGAAATTGTATGCCACAGCTTTCCTGCTTCTCAGGCTTTCTTCTTACATGGCATTCACAGCCAAATATCAGAAAGTCCTTTGGAAATCTGTCCAGGCTGTTGCCCGCAACGGATCTGAGTCTATGGTGCAGGAGCTGGTGGCTACGTCAAAAACTGCCTTGGAAGCTACTATGTACCAGTTCCACATGGCAGATGACAGTGATGCAGCCTCTAGGGCGATGGCCCATGCCATCTCTCTGAGACGCTTTACCTGGCTTAGAACAACCAGTCTGACAACAGACACTCAGAACAAGGCCATGGATTTTCCCTGTGATCCAAATATGTTGTTTGATTACAGAACCACTGACTACATGAAAAAGGTCAGTGAGTACAAGGCCTCCTAGCAGAGCCACTCATCCAAGCCTATACCCGCCACCCCTCAGAGATCCCGTCCCAGGGGCAGAAGTTTTGTTCCCAGGCCTTACAGTCCCTATCCCCAATCTGACTTTAGCCAGTACAGGAGGTCTTTCAGAGGCAGGTGCAGAAGGGGCCAAAGAAGAGCCACCTCTTCCCAGCCATCTGCCTCTCAGTCTTAAGTCCTGATGTGAGTGTCCAGGTTGCCTCCCCATTTCTGGTTTGAGGCAGGCTCTCTCACTATCTTCAACACTGGTCCCTCATCACGTCAGACAAGTGGGTGCTAGAGATAGTGGAGCAGGGACTGTCATTACAGTTCAAGCAGCTGCCAGACCTCAAACGTACCCAGGTGTCAAGACCTCTGTTCCCAACACAGATACCGCTGTTGGAAATGGAGGTACAAAACCTTCTGGCTTTATGAGCAGTGGCGAGGGTCCCCACCCACGAGAAGGGCAAGGGCCTGTACTACAGGTATTTTCTAACACAAAAGAAAACTGGGGAGTGGTGACCTATCTTCGATCTCAGATATTTAAACAAACGTGTCAAAAAAAGAATTCAAAATGGTCGCTCTGTCACTGGTCATACAGTCCTTACAGCAGGGAGACTGGCCAGCCTTCCTCGACTTAAAGGCCACCTACTTCCACATACCCATAAGGAGATCTCACAGGAAGTTTCTCAGGTTCAAACTTCCTTCAGGTCATTATCAGTTCACTGCAGTGCCCTTCGGTCTGTCCTCGGCCCCAAGAGTCTTTACCAGGTGTCTCGCAGTGGTAGCAGCACACCTCAGGAGACTGCGTGTCGCTCTCTACCCCTATCTGGACGACTGGCTTATAGTAGCAAAGTCTCCTTGCCAGGTCAAGGAATCTCTTTCCCTCACAGAATGCACTCTGGAATCTCTGGGTTTCCTGGTAAATCTAAAGAAATCTCACCCGGAACCCACCCAGCTGCTCACCTTCATTGGGGCCCAGCTGGACAATCAGAAGGGATATGCTTTCATAGTTTCCTTTCATTGGCAGATTCTTTCGCCCAGGGACAGCCAAGACCAGTCAGATATTTCCTCAAACTTCTGGGACATATGGCCTCTATGACTACAGTAGTCCCAGGGGTCAGGTACAGGATGAGACTCCTGCAAGCCTACCTCAGAGCTCGCTGGCCTCAGAGAAACAATACATTTTCAAAGTTGATACCTGTGTCTGAGCAGTTCTTCCAAAACTTGCTGTGGTGGAAGAATCCTGCAAATTTGCAGGCAGGGGTTCTCTTTCAAGCTCCTCTTCCCACAAAGGTGATCATCACAGATGCTTCCCTTTTGGGCTGGGGCGCTCATTTAGACAGTGCCTCAGTAGGCGGCAACTGGACTCCCGAAGAGTCACAGTTGCACATAAATTTTTTGTAACTCAGAGCAGTCTTGCTAGCTCTCAAAGCTTTCGCTCCCAGCATGGAAGGGCAGGCGGTTCAAATTTGAATGGACAACACCACTGCAATGTTCTACATAAACAAGCAGGGTGGTACCAGGTCAGGAATACTCTGTTTGGAAGCTCTGGTCTCTATCATTCTCCCTGGGAGTCAGTCTCTCAGCTGTTCACTTCCCAGGCAAACTCAGTACTCTGGCGGATGCTCTAAGCCACATCAGTCAAGGTCAGAGCGCATGGACACTGAACAAGCAAGTACTAGCCACAGTGTTCAGGCGGTGGGGCACACCAGACATGGATCTGTTTGTCTCTCCTCTCAATTTTCAGCTTCCTCAGTACTGTTGCAGGCCCCTAGTTCCGGGAACACTTCATCTGGATGCCCTGATCCTGGACTGGTCTGGGAGGTTCCTATACGCATTTCCTCCCTTTCCCCTGATATTCAGGGTTTTGCTGAAACTCGGACAGCTGCCTGCATCGATGATCCTAGTGGCTCCGGACTGGCCCAGGCAAGCCTGTACCCTCTCCTTTTCTCAGTGTCCTGCAACAGGCCAATTTGCCTGCTTCCGACTCGCTCCCTGCTGACCCTTCCTCAGATGGGAGTGCAGTACCCAGACATACACTCTGTTCACCTCAAGGTCTGGTTCTTGAGGAGTTAGTTTCCATCCTCACAGTACTCTGAACAGGGCCTTAAGATACTGAGGATGTCTAAAAAAAACGAACACTAAGAAGACTTATGCAGCTAAAAGGAAAAGGTTTTCCCTTTGGTGCAAGAGCGAAAAGGTCGAACCCCAATCAGCTTCAGACTCTCGGCTGCTAGACTACCTGGTACACCTACAGGCGTCAAGCTTGAAACCATCTTCACTCAAGCTACACCTGGTGGCAATGTCACTTTACCTTTCGGTGGGAAAGAAGAAATCAGTGTTTTTCCCACAACATTTTTAAACAGTTTTTCAAAGGCCTCTTGCACCTCCAGCCTCCATCCAGGGAGCCTGTTCATCCTTAAAGCCTGAACCTTTGCATAGATGGGCTCATGAATCCACCTTTCGAGCCTATGTCCACGGCCCATATCAAGTCTGTAACTTGGAAGACCGTCTTCCTGGTAGCCATTATGTCTGCCAGGAGGATTTCAGAGCTACAGGCCCTGTGCACTGAGCCGAATTACATCATCCCTCACAACGATAAAGTTGGGCTCAGGACAAATAGGAAATTTCTGCCAAAGGTGGTTTCAGAGTTTCACTTGAACCAGTCCATTACTCTGCCTGTCTTCTTTACTGAGCCATCCACTCCTGGTGAGCAAAAGCTCCACAGCTTGGATGTCAAAAGAGCCATCTTTCACTACTTGAAGCATACTAGATAGTCCAGAGGCTGTTCCACTCAGTTGTTCCTCACCTACGGGGATGTAGGCAGAAGACGACCAGCTACCAAGAGAACTATTTCTCGTTGGTTGGTCTCTTGTATTAGACTCTGTGATAAGAAAGCTGGTCAACAACCTCCAGTGGGGCTCAGGGCCCACTCCACCAGGAGCATTACAGCAGCAAGGGACATCTCCCCTACTGGATGTACCTACCTGGCAGCTACCTGGAAATCTGTGCACACCTTTGTGAAACACTACAGTTTGGATGTGCAGACCAGATCTGATACCAAATTTGGCAGGTTGGTTCTGCAGAGCCTCTTTCCAAAGTAGGTTCTCTGCCCACCTCCCACTTGGTACTGGTGGGTAGTCTGCAAAAAGTTACTGATGCTAAAGGACTCCTGGGGTAAGAAGAAAAAAATTACTCGCCGCAGTAATCTTCTTTCTTCCAAGGGGTCCTTTAGCATCAGTAAGCTCCCACCCTTCCTTCTCGGTTCACCTGTCAGAGAAGGGCTCTTTTGTCACCTTTTACCGAGTTTGAGTTTTTAGCTCGTGTTACTGTTTCTGTTTCCATTTTTGTGGACATTTGCATGTTTTTTTTAATCCTGTTGATTATTTTTTGGGGCATTTGCCCTCGTTTTTCCTTGAAAAAATTCTGAAGCATTCAACAGCTCTCACTCGGCTCACACCCCCCTCCTGTCTTTTGATTGGCTTGGTCCTACGGTCATTTAAATATCTCTTAAAGGCACACCTCCGGGGCAGTTGCACCTAGCCAGCTAAGTGCCAAAAAGTTAGTAATGCTAAAGGACCCCTTGGAAGAAAGAAGATTACTGTGGTGAGTAATTTTTATTTCGGCACCATGCATTACTGCTTAAATTTGAACCAGCTTAATATTCTGTGGTGATTTGCATATATAGCCCATGATGCTTTGCATTATGGGTGTGTGTGTGATTTTGTATTTGTCATAGATATATATAATCTTTTTTTAGAGATTAATTCCCCCATCATTTTGTTGAAGTCATAACTGTATTTTGCAAACATCATGTTCAAATTTTGCAAAACCATGTCATCCTTCCGAAATGTTTCCTCAGTAATAGCAACCTGCACCAGATTCCCACTTACTGGAATAGTTGCTGTACTCAGCGTTGTTCCCTTAAATTTATTATAATTAATTTTAGAGCCTGAGACTTCAGAGAACTAGCTCGATAGTTGTAATAATGCCTGCTCAGAAATTGTCTTAGGTAGTGTTAAAACCACGTTGTCTGCATAATCCAAACCTTTCAGAGGCAGGAGCCCTGATGCTGTTGATACTCCCTTAATCCTATGATCTATCACTGTATGTCGTAAATAGTGGTCCGTGCTAAAAACATAAAGGACTCATGGGGCAGCCTTGTCTTGCCCCTCTATATACTGGAAAATCAGTTCCCATCCACCCATTTACACGCGGTGTGTATTTTGCTTTACTGTAAAATTGTTGTACCTGTCTTACAAACTGTTTCAGGATCCCAGATGCCCTTAGGGAACAGAATAAGGTCTCATGATGATCAAATGCTTTTTCATGATCTGTACTAAGAACATGTCCAAGGCATAAATTAGTGTTGGAGAGTTGATTAGCGGGCCTTTGCTAATCAGAATTAAAAATGATTAGCAATCAGCTGATATTGATTAGCAGTTTTATAAAATGGGTATTCTTACTTTAAACCATGTAATTATTATGTATTATTGTATATAATAAAATAGACATTGTATACATAGTTCTGAAACTGAATTTGCCATTTTGACCAAATTGTTTGCATAGCCTTTATTACCCCACCTCATGTACCTGGTGCAGAAAGTTTTCCAATCCCCCCCCCCCCCCAAATCGTAATTCTGCGCAACTGCAATGCCATTACGTGCCACAGGTGCGAAAACGCATTTTGGCCAGGATTTGATAAATGACCGCTGTGACATACATGAGGTGGGGTAATAAGAAGGCGATGTTGAAAATCTGGGGTCAAAATATTTAAAAATTCCAACGTTATGAGGGTGCATAGCAAAATTGCAACGAATGGTCATAACATTGCCATTTTTTCATATTTTGACCCCAAATTTTCAACCGAGCCTTCTTATGATCCCACCTCAAGAACAACATGACTGTCATTACACAAATCCTGCCCGAAAGGTGAATTTGCCAAGCGACTGCGAAATCACCTTTCAGGCAGGAGTTGCTTAAGGACAGTTGCATTTTTCATGAGGTAGGGTCGAAAATTTGGGGTCAGTATCTAAAAAAAAAAAAAAAAAAAATTACCGAGTTATGTACCAAAATTGAACCCCCAGTGAAAACATAGGACCGCATTTACCTTAGTTCTCATACTGCAGTCGCCAGTTCCAGCAGCAAGATGTGTCCTCGGTTGGGAGGGTAGATCTCGAACCTGGGACCTGTTCAGGTGAGTGATGGTTTGTGGGGATGTCAAGGAGGGTGTGGGGAGATAGGTGCACAGTGGGTGGTCTGGTGGGGTATGGGAGTGATCGGTGATGGTCCGTTGTTGTTTGTTTTTGTTTTTTTTCCAGGTTTAAATAAAAATAAACCTCAAGGGACAAAAGCCTAAAGCAATGGGATAGTGGGGGTACCACTAGACACCAGGGAAACTCACAACAACAGGGACAACGATCGGATTGGGGGTGCCATTAGACACCAGGAACCTCACAACAACGGGACAGCGATCAGATTGGGGGGTGCCACTAGACACAAGGGAAGCTCAAAACAGCGGGGACAGCGATCGGATTGGGGGGGGTCCACTAGACACCAGGGATAAAACTCATTACGGAGGATGGTGGTTAATGGAGGGAGAGGGCACTAGATGTCACCAGGGAAGCAAAGGGCTGGCAACTGGAGGGTGGGTGGGGCACCACTAGACACCAGGGAAATGTGTGTGTGTGTGTGTGTGTGTTAAAAAAAAAAAAAAAAAAAAAAAAATTGGGGGGGACGGCCAGAACTGTGATTAGCAACCATGGCTAATCAAACTGGAAATTGCAATGCGAACCTGCTTATTTTATGCCTTGATATTCAGTTGGAGTACCTGTATCCCCTTTCAGAAGTACCTCTCTCAGAAGGATTAAATTGTCCTGAATCATATGGTTTGGAATAGAACGTGTCTGGTGCGTACTAATCACATTACATGTTCTGCAGTTTTGGATAGTCTATGGGTCAAAATCCTCCCTAAAATCGTTTAAAATCTGTATTTAGTAAACTTAAGTCTCCAGTACCCTGATCATATTTATTTCCCTTTTTGTCGGTTATTATTAATATTGCTTTTGTCATAGATATTGGTAAGGAGGTTATCTAAAATGAAGTTAAACAATACTGCCAGAGTTGGCAAAAGCCCAGTGCTGAATGTTTTGTAAAATTCTGCACCCAGGCCATCAGTTCCTGGTACTGTACCATTATGCATTGAAACAGTTGCAGTCTCAGCCTTTTCCTTGGTGATCAAACCAGTTAAGTCTGCTGTTTCTGACTCTGTAGGCTGGGGGTAACTTTAGCTGGTAAAAGAATCTCAGGACATGCAACCGCTGATATTACAAAAGTTTTTTTGGTTTTTGTTCAACAGTTTTCAACTGCACCCATCAAACCATCAGATGTTGACTCTTGCTCATTTTCTATCTTTATTTCTTGAAAAATTATTTTTATCTACTCTTTTTGCTATCTTTAGATGACTCAAAAGTCTGTTTTTATTTTGTGTGCCAAATCTCATATCCTGATTCAGGGATTTAGCCCTGTTGTACTGTACGTTTATTATTCATTTCTTTTTTATTAGGTGAACTTGGATGATGTAATATATCTTTTCAGTTTCTGTTTTTGAGATTAATTTCTGCAGTTGTGTCCTAAGGCTTGGGTTTTTTAAATGCTCTTTAACAGAAAATCTTGGAAGAAGTTTGCAGAAGTTTGTTTCGCATGTTCCCAGCACAGAATGATGCTGTCATATAGACAAAAGACTGAGACAGGCTGCCCGTATACTTTTCCATGTAGTAAGTGCTACCTCATTAGTCAGCAAAGAACCATTCGGATGCCATCCATTGATTTAACATGTAGGCATTCTACCCTAATTTTAACCTGGAGTACCGTATGATCTGAAAATTCTAAATCCACCTTTTTTTCCAGACTGCACAGTGACATTTCTGGAAACAAAAATAAAATCTGTACTGGTGTAGTATTTCCTGTGGAAGTAGGTGTTTCCTCCAGTATCATAAATACATCTGTAGGAGTCCAGCACATTTGTTGTTTTTATTAAATCCCTTAATGTATTAGAATCACAAACTATTTACATTTTAAGATCTCTGTCAGTATGAGTCATTCCACAATTAAAGTCTTGTCCCCATATTACCATCCTTGAGGTGTGCAAATATGGTTGTACCTCCTTAAATAATTCCACATGTTGGGCTTTTTTGTGTGGTGGATATACATTAATTAAACGTTATCTACCTGAATGATATATAGTATATCCAATAATAAGCCTGCCTGGATGCATAACCACCAGTCTAGTCACCTTAAATACAGAATTATTGAAGTGTTCCTACCCCATCACATGCATTTACTCCTATAGACCAGAAGATGTCACCTTCTGACCACAAATGGGCAGCCGGAGAGGTTTTTCAGTCAGGTGTCCTGCAAGCAAATAACGTTAGTTTTACATGAGACCAACGTAGATGGTGTAGTCCGTCTTTTTTTTTTTTTTTAAGTAACTTTTTAAACTAGTCATATTAATTGTACTTATATCTAAAAATGACATAATTATTGTATAAATTGCATAATTATAGTGTAAAGGAAACATCCTTAACACTTTAAACACTGTGTGCTCTGGGACCTGATTTTTATATTTTTTCCCATTTGGCTGCTGCTGTTTCCATTAATGCTTCTTCTTGATCAGAGGCAAAAGAGGATTCCTCCAAATCTTCATCTTCCCCCTTGGGGTCAGCCCATTGATAACCAGGTATAATGGCAGAATACTTATTTGCTGTGGGGACGATGGTTGTAGCGTTAGCAGATTTGTCCCTTGTAACTGTTTTGGTTTACCTTTTGGTTCTTTACTTTTCATTTGCCTATCTTAGTGTTTTTTTTTTTTTGTTTTGTTTGTTTGTTTTTTTTACACTTATCTGATAAGGTGCTTCTGAGTCCAGCTCGGAGGGAACCCTGTCAGGATGTTCAATTTCCTCCTTTTGCAAGGATGCCATGTGGAGCTCCGATTCCTGTGCCTTCCCTGTTGCTGTGCCGTATTAATTAGGATATCTTGCGCTAGAGCCATGTCTCTGTTATGTGAGGCCCAAGGCAGTGCACATATGAATGACCTTTATCCTCACATAGGCTACGTTGGAACAAGTTTGTACAGGCTGGGGCCAAATCACCATATTCCAGGCAATGATTGCACCTGGAGGTATCCCGTGCATCACTAAGATGCATTCTGGACCTACACTTGTGGCAAAAGAGTAGGGGAATTTTCCCACTGACCTGGCCAAGTTTCCCCATTCTCTAGAAACACTACCAACAGCTCAACCTGATATGCGTTTACATCTATATCTCCCCTTCCCAGGACGAGGCTGAAAATAGGTAGAATTGCCTAGCCCTCTTTACCTGGTAGACAGAAATTAAATGAATAAAATGATGGTGTGCAATCTGTTAGAAACTGAAATATAGAATGTGAGGACTGATGAGGGCTGCCGGGCCCACCCGGTCTGCCCATAGTTTATAACTTTTTTTTTTTTAAAATAACCTTATTTTTTGCAGCAGACCTTTACTTCATCTGTGGCGCCATCTCTTCCCCTCCCTTCCTTACCCCAGCGATTTCCTTGTCTGTCCCAGGCATTTTTAAACCCCAGCACTGTTTTTGCCCCCACTACCTCCGCTGGAAGGCTGTTCCAGGCATTCACCACCTTTTTGTGAAGTACTGCCTCACATCCCTCCTGAATTTACCCCCTCCAACTTCATAGCATGCCCCCTTGTTCTACATCACTGTTTTCTCTGAAAAATTCCCCCCTCCTGTACCTTGTTAACCCCCTGAGGTACTTAAAGGTTTCTGTCATGTCATCCCTCCCTCCTCACCTCCAGAGTGTGCATATTTAGTTCCTTTAGCTTCTCCTCATAGAGCTTTTGATGCAGAACCTGCACTATTTTGGTAGCCCTCCTCTGGACCGCCTCTACTGTATGTCCTTCCTAAGATGTGGTCTCCAGAACTGGACACAGTACTGTAGGTGAGGTCTTACCAGCGATCTGTATAAAGGCAACACCACCGCCCTCTTCCTGCTGACAGTGCCCTTCCTATGCACCCCAGCATCCCACTAGTCCTACCGACTGCCTTGTTACACTGCATGGCTATCTTTAGGTCATCTGAAATTATTATTCCTAGGTCTCTCTCCTGCTTCATCTTTGTCAGTATCACGCCACCCATTTTGTACTCTGCTCCTAGGTTTCTATGGCCCAGGTGCATTATTTTACACTTTCTTGTATTAAAACCCAGCTGCCATCCCCTTGACCACTCCACCTGTCTTTTCAGGTCTCTACATATTTTTTCCACTTCCCTAAGACTATCCACTCTGTTGCAGACCTTGGTGTCATCCACAAAGAGGCAGATCTTTCCCTCCAGGTTCCTCTACTATGTCACTTAAAAAGACATTGAAGAGGACTGGTTCCAGCACTGATCCTCAAGATACCCTGCTGGTCACCCTCCTATTAGTAAAACATGACTGCCTGCTGACAGAAGAATTGTTATTTGCGTGTGGATATGAGGAGAGGCTCAAGGAGCTTGACATGTACACCCTGGAGAAGAGGAGGGACAGGGGGACATGAGAGAGCTTTAAGTACATAAAAGGGATAGATAAGGGGGGCCCAGGCAGGGTGCTACAAAGGAAGGAGGAGGGGGTAACGAGAGGGAACAGGTGTAAGCTGGAAGGGGGCAGGCTCAGAGGAGAGAGGAGGAGGTGTTATTTCACTGAATGGGTGGTGGAGCCATTGAATGCACTGCCCAGAGAGCTGATAGAGGTGGAAACTGTGGACGGGTTTAAGAGGGTATGGGACAGGTACAGGGGGAGGGTAAATCTGACCAGGTCCAGTGCAGGTGGCACATCTGGGACTGGGGACAGTATAACCCAGGGGGGGAAGGGGGACACTAGAATCGGCCCTCGGTGCGGGTGCTGAAAATCAAGCAGACTCGAAAGACCGTTGGGCTTATTCTGCCTGCATTTTAGTATGTTAGTATATATTTCTGTCTGGCATCCTATTTAAAAAGTACCCCAGGGTTGGTTTATTTTATTCATTTAACTTAAAACTTTTACCAGGAAAGACCCTACTGAGCTAAGAACAGTTTAATTCAAGAGGAGCCCTGGGAGAAGGTTGCAGGGAAAATGTAATAAAGCAATAATGTACAATTAAACAAAAAGGACAGCATAATGCAAATTAAGATACAGAAGTTCTGCAGCACAGGTACAGTACAATTTGCAGAGCATGTGGGTAATTGGTGCTAACATAACCTGGGAGAATGTGTGGGCAGGGAGTTGGATAAAAGAAACGTGGGTCAGGTAGGGAAGGAGGTAAAAGGGTGGAGTATAAAGGGAAGCAGGGTGGGGAATACGTGCAGGAGCGGACATAAGCTGAGTAGGGCTTTCAGCACCAGGGGAGAAGAGGAGCAGTCTGACAAGCCCCTCTTGTTTTGGCCCTGGGTACTGGCAGACACAGATGAACTTAGCAGCCCTAGGTAGACCCAGGTGTAACAGACAGATTTGCAACCATGGGAGATTCATTGGTCTGTCTCAATCATCAATCAATCAAAACTTTATTTATAAAAAGGCACCTTTCTAAAAACCAAGGCGCCTGTACATCACATAATAAAACAATATTAATAAAAACAATAAAAATTAACCACACTAATAATACTTAAAAATCATTATACGCTTGTTTAAAAAGATATGTTTTAAGTGCTCCCTTAAAAGTTTCGACAGTCGGGCAATCTCGTACCTGACAAGGTAGAGAATTCCACAGGGTTGGGGCCACAAAACTAAAAGATCTGGCCCCGGAGGTCTTCAAACGAACCCTGAGAATCTCTAGCAATCCCTCGTCAGTGGGTTGGAGGACTCATTCACAGTGGGAAAGCAGTCAGATTTCCTCTGTGAATAAAGAAAAAGGCCATTATTGCTAAAAATTCCAAAGGTTTCTACAGTAAGATAAGTGCTGGCAGGTAATAGCTTGCAACAGGTCTTCTCTCCCCGTTTCTTTTCGGTGGGCATCCCCCCAGTCCCATCCGATAACCTGTCTCACAGGACTTATTTTATTGCTTTTGATGAATATATGTTTTCCACAGGGATACACTTGCATGCAAAACAGTGAATTATATATCAGCATTATTACACAGTACTCTGCATGGTGAATATTTAGGTTACCATGGTGACCTGTACTTCATTTTGGCCAGTGGGGGATATTGTCAGCTCACTATAGTGGTGGCTCCCTATTTTGAATCATAGTGCCCAAATTCAGTTTGGCTTTTTCGGCACTTTAGCGGCTTGGGTTTATTTGTGAAAAAAATCTTCCAGCAATTTGGGGACTTAGATTCAATTGAGGAAAAATGTTCCTGCAGTTTAAGGACTTCGGCAGCTGCCCCTAACAGACCCAGCTATTTTGGCTAGTAAGGTTTTTGAGTAGTGGCACTTACATGGTAGAATACAAATTCTGCTCCATGGATATTGCTACATCTTTAATGCACATTTACTGTTTCAACATTACTTCATCGTGGATCACCACTCAAATGAAATGTGGGGGTAAGTAAAAATGAGGGGCTCGGGATTCAAACCCAGATCAGTCCTGTGCCCTAATCACTTGGCTGTGCTGGCTGCTGAGCTTCTCAGCCCTGCTGGTAAGCTCAACTACTGGCCAACTGTCTGTTCTAGCAGTGAACTGATGCAGGATTGGTTGTCGTGGTCACAATTTACAGGATATAGGCCCAGCAGACGCCTCACTATTCTTGGATTCCACCTGCTGAGGGAGGAGACACCCAGCTCTTCTAGGCAGTTCATAAAGCCTCCCTAGAAACCCTTAGACAGCCAGTCGATGAATACATTCTACTCCTTTTCTGTTCCAAGCAGTTACGAAAGGACCATGTTTTCCTTTACTGAACAACAGTTGCAGATGGAACCTTCCCTACTGAGGAGGTAATGTAAACCATCTATTTATTGAAATGTTTCACCAGGAAGGCACACTGAACAACAAGCTACTTGTCTCCCGGTGCAACCTGGGGGAGGAGGGTGCGGGGTACTTGTAAGCAGAAATGCAAGACGAACAATAACCTCTGAAGGGGTAATGTCTACCTTTCATTCAGTGGTTAAAACCTTTGATTGTGGCAGTCGAACATGTTCAAAATTTCCATTAACTTTTTAGTTTGTTTTTATGGAATGCTGGAGAGGGAGATGTGCAACATCCTTTTCCCCAGGCCTTGCTAGTTCTGACTGTGCCTCTGCTATCCTGGGTTTGGACTTGAAGAAGTCCTATACAAAATTATGCTGGTTAACCCTTTTGGGTATGCCTGAAACTCATAGCAGAACTGCAGAGAAAGACGCACAACTTATGTATAATGCGTGGAATAACGAGCATAACAGAGAGTTACACAACCACCATATAAAACAAGGAACAGCTTTCAGTCATTAACATACATTAGCATCAAACTACACTGGTGTAAAATGTAATACTTTTTAAAATTAACGTCTTCCATGTCTGAAAGTCAGGGGTTAAATAATTCCACTGTTTAGCATATTATGAGTATATTCTCTCAGAATTTTGTAATTTATTTGCTCAGGATGGCCCAACTGAGATTAAACATCTTGAGGTCCTGTTTCGTGGAAATCCATATCTCAAATAGTTACATCCAGTGAATTCCACATTTCAAAAAGTTACCTGTGTTGTGCACTATCGTGGAAAGGCAAGTCAAGGCATACATAGCACAAAAACAGGATCAAAACCCCTAATATTCCTGTCTATTGATGCAGCCCTCTGCCTTTACCCTTAACCTTTCAACGTCTCGTCACCCAAGTGTGGGAAACACTATCTCTCAAAATGTTGGGAAAAGACGCAAAATGGGATATGTATCATGAAATCTTAGAGTTTCAAGCACTGTGGAAATTTAGTAGTTGGACATTTCATGAAATTTTGCTCTTAATCATTGTCCAGGAACATCAGTTATGAACTGTGGTTTGCAACCACTTTACTGGTCATACATCAAACAGCGTTGCATATTGTGCTGTCATTTCTGTGTATTCTGTTACTTGTGTTGGATATAGTTTACTTTACCTCATGCACAGGCCATTCCTGTAAAAGGGGCCTGGTCCTAGTGACCTTACGCAGTAGTCAAAATCAATTATTAAAAAAAGATGATATCTTTATTTCAACTTTGAAGTTTTTGTACAAGAAAAAAGTGCTGTATGTGACCTAGAGGATCAAGACATAAAATGATGGACAGCCCTTTCAGTGAGGGACATTCAAGGAATATTTGTGTTCAGAAAGGGTTACGTTTCCATCAGCAAGGTAACTTGCTTAAGGATATGCTCTTAGTGACTGTGGTGCTATATAATTTGCGATTGCCCACGTCACATCATTGTGCTTCAATCACTGCCTTTCCCCAAATCCCACACACACAGTTACAAGCAAGGGATTGGGCAGGCATCCTTACTGTACACATATGTACAGTTTACTGTTTAGTACCTGTCCCAAACCATATGCCTTTTTCTAACCATGATCATTCTTACCTGGAGTATTTGATGTACTGCAGGCCACTGAGTAGTGTCTGTATCTGTTTAAAGAACAACACACAAGGCCGTTATTTCACCCTGACATGTAAAATGCCTGATCAGGGTTTCAGTACAGAAAGATTTTTTTTTTTTTTTTTTGCTTAACTTTTTAATATTTTAGCATCCCTTTTTTCATTTTGCCAGAATTTCCTATTTCGAGAGATGCCCACGGCCATCTCATGCACAGTGGTCCACTTTCTGTGCACAGAATACGCTAATTAATGCTGCCAAACTCTGTCATTTATCGGCAGCACGGGAAGCCGGCCAGTGTGTGCGAGATGGCCGCTGAGTCTCTTGAAATAGGAAGTTTCGGCAAAATGAAGAAAAGACTGATAATCTACTTAAAAGGTTTAAAAAAAAAATAAATCTTTCTGTACCAAAACCCTAATTGGGCATTTTTACATGTCGGGGCACAATAATAGTCTTGTGTTTTGTTCTCCTTTAAACCTCTCCTGAATGCCGTGATTATCTGGAGCACTGAAGAGAAATGCACTTATCATTTTTGACATTAGGCGAGTATAATTTTGATGAGTAAAAGTGCCGTAAACGTGAAAAAAATGATATTTTTAAAGTATTTATGGAGCATTTCCAAGGGTTATGATGGATGTCGGTACTCGGTTAAAAAAAAAAAATGTTAAAGAGTACATCTTAAAAATTGGTGAGTAAAATAGGCCAGTACCCCCCTTACCTGGAGCACTGCCTCTTTTATTTAGGACTTGGATACAAGTCTACAACCCATTTTAGAGATGAAATGAGACATCTGGCAACAGTCTGAGTGTATTTACATCCGTACAGAATAACATATATTCACACATAACAGGGGCAGCAGTTGGAGAGAGTGTGTATATATTACTGAATGTCTTCTCTGCATCCCTGGTTACAAGAGGACAAAATCAGCCCATCAGGGATTGAGTTTCTCTTTGATGTACAATTAAATAAAGTTCTAAAATGGCAAGTAAAAACTCCAGAGCTTTTCATTGGCTGAGAGACATCACATGACTGTACATTATTTATTTATTTATTTAGCTTTTGATGGCGGGTAAGTGCATTAGGCAGTATACCTGCCTATTTTCAGACATGGCCCAGGAGAGTACAAGATACAGTATTTGCAAACAGACTCTTGTACATAGATACAGTCGTACACATTTATGACTGTGCATTAAGTCTCTCTCTAAACACATAGTCAGCTGCCAAATCTCATCCCCCCAAAAAAAAAACCCTCTACTTGGAGCCATTTTATAAGTGTAGTGAGCGCCTTCAGGTGTGCATCATAGGGTTTTTAATGCACTTCCCAGGGACATAAAGACACCCGGCCGTCCGCCTTATGCCCTACTACACCCCTGGGGCTTGTACTAAAATCCTATAATAACTGGTGCTCCTTTTTTCCCCATAGGGAAACCGGGTTGTAATTCTGAGGTTATGACTAGCTGGTTATAATGACAAACACGCACCCGGTTTCCCTAGCTTGGCACATGCGCCTACTGCAAATTTCCTCTTTTCTACGCAGTCCATCCCCACTCCTCAGTGCTGCATTGTTCCCCGACAGAAGTCGTTGGCGGTAAGTGTTTTTTTGTTTTTGTTTTGTTTTGTTTTTTTAAACAAAAATGATCACTGGGCACAGCAAACCTTCATTATGGGAGTGAATAAAAATAAATCTAAACACTGCTTCCATTTACAGGCAGCTACATACCACACTGAAGACTGGTGGTTTCAACAGTCCTCGGCTCAACTCTGTAGACAGATACATTTATTTTGTGTAATTGCTGTGGCAAAAAAACGATCCCCAGCAATTCTACAAAATAAAGGATGAAGAATGTGTTAAACTCGGATTTTACACACACTGTCGGGGTGGGATGCCTTAATAAACCCCTCGAGCTTCGCTCTTGGTGTTTATGTGGCATTCCACCCCTCAGGGGTGTGTAAAATCCTCGTTATAACCACCTACCCATCAGTTATTCTCTATATAACTGGCAAGGAATTTTTTTCATGGGCAGAGAAAGTTGATACATGGATACATAGACAGTGTCGGCAGATAAGTGCCTACGGCCCATCCAGTCTCCCCATTTGAGCTTGTAAGTTTACTTTGTTTTCCTAGAAGTCTGTTGCCCCTTAACCCTGACCTCCAGAATTCCTTTGTGTCTATCCTGTGCATTCTTAAATTCCGTGATTGTTTCAGCCTGCACCACTTACTCTGGCAGGGTGTTCCACTTGTCCACCACCTGTTCTGTGAAGAAATTCTTCCTCACGTTTCCTCTGAATCGTCCTCCCTGCAACTTCATCCCATGCCCTCTAGTCCTGGAACATCTTTTTATTCGCTTAAAAATAGTGTATTCCTGCACCCTGTTCCTCCCTGTAAGATACTTGTGTGTCTCTATCATATCCCCTCTCTCCCTCCTCTCCTCCAGGGAGTACATATTCAGTTACTTCGACCTGTCCTCATAGGACTTGTGATGCAATCCATGTACCATCTTTGTTGTCCTCCTCTGAACCTTCTCTACCCTATGTCCTTATGTAAGTAAGGTCTCCAGAACTGTACACCATACTCCAGGTGGGGCCTCACTAGCGTCTTGTATAGTGGAATTATGACCTCCCTTTTCCTGCTGGTGATGCCCCTGCCTATGCATCCCAGCATCCTATTTGCTTTACCTGCTGCCTTGTCACACTGTTTCCCTACCTTGAGGTCATCAGAGATGATAATCCCAAAATCCCTTTCCTGCTTGGTGCATGCTGTATTCTCACCCCCAACTGATATATTGTACCAAGGTTTTTGTGCCCCATACGCATTATCTTGCACTTCTTTGCACTGAATTTCAACTGCCAAACCCCTGACCATTCTTCAGGTTTCTGCAGGTCCCTTCTCATTCTGTCTGCACCCTCTGGTGTGTCTGCTGTGTTACTGAGCTTTGTGTCATCAGCAAACAGGGAAATTCTCCCTTCTAGGTCCTGCGCAATGTCACTGATGAAGATGTTGAATAATACTGATCCCTGTGGTACCCCACTGGTCACTCTTCCCTATGTGGAGTGACAGCCATTTACCACCACCCTCTGTGTCCTGCTGCCCAGCCAGTTACCTACCCACCACACTACTGTCCTGCCCACACCCATATTCCCCAGTTTGTGTAATAGTCTTCTATGTGGCACAGTGTCAAAGGCCTTGCTGAAGTCCAGATAGGCCATGTCCACTGCCCTCCCCTGATCCACCTCCCTAGTCACCCAGTCAAAACATTCAATGAGGTTGGTCTGACATGACCTCCCCCTGCTGAAACCATGCTTCCTTGGGTCCTGTAGTCCACTGACAACCAGATGTTCCACCAATCTCTCCTTCAGTAGTGCTTCCATGATCTTCCCAGCTACCGAGGTGAGGCTGACTGGTCTGTAGTTCCCCGCTTCCTCTTTGTTTCCACTTTTGTATAAGGGGACTACATCTGCTGTCCTCCAGTCTTTGGGTACCTCCCCTGTTGTCGTCGTAACAACCGTCTGGTTGTTTTACGACAAACGTGCACTCAGCAAAACAGAGCGCAGCACGAGCCCCATGGCTGCTCTTCTCTCAGCCACTCAACAACCACCACAGTCGAAAATTAAACTCTTTCCACATGACCTTCTGAGATAAATTTAGATTACCTGCCAAGCAGTCCTGGTAGCAGGCACAAGCATCAGACTTCACAGTGTCAAAAAAACATTCTCTGGCCCAAACAATTTAAAAAAAAAAAAAGGGGGGGGGGCATTTTACAATGAGTGGCTGCTTTGACATCATCTTGTCAGAATCCAGACACAGTTTCATAGAAGAGCAGGATGGGAGGGGCTGCACATGTGTAAAATGTACTTTCCTAAAGGCATAACATATAGTAATTGTTTTTTCATATAAATGTTCCCTGCTGTTGTAATGTTGCACTTAATAAAGCTTTGATCATTATTCATTAAAGTCTATTATTTTCTAAAACATTCATATACAACAGATGTCTGAACTTGCGTGGGGAGAAAAATCCTTGCCAGTTTATTATAAAAATAAAAGATGGGACAGTGAGCATACCCTGTTGTGGCTGATTACTTGCTTAGAGCTCCTGATTTTTAACCAGTCAGGATAACTTATTCATAAACCTTCCAGGTACTCTAATGTATGTTTATATGTACAGTTCGGGCATCTCTTATCGGTTATAAGAGTATCTTCTTGAGTTCTTTGGGTGAGAACTGTGAAGCACAACTGGGCAGTTTTGGCACACAGAGGACTTGAGAAGAAACTCTTATAACCATAAGAGACACGGGAACTGTACATAAAAAGATATCCTAAATCGTGTTGTAGATTTTTGTTTTTAAAAAATGTAACTTAGTTTAAATCAGAAAGTTGCAGAAAAATTAGAGAAACCCTGCAGAGTTAAAAAGATTACACCTACTGAACTTAGAACTTTAGAATTTTAGCGTTGCAATGAGACACCCCTCTTACGGTTACAAGAGTTTGTGAAATACTGTAGTTGAAAACGTGGTTCTAATTAAGAATGAAGTTATCGTTTGTAATAACCATTATAAATCACTAAGGTTGATTTCAGCCAATCAACGCGAAGAGCTGCTGTGCTTCTTATTATGTGTACATTGTGCCCTTGTTTAGGAGTGGTAGGAAGTAGTGTTCCATTTCAGTGCCAGGTATGAGGACAGCTAACTAAAATAAAAAAAAGACTGCACATGTTATCACTCACACTAAACTCAAGTGATTGTTATAATAAAATAATAGGGCCTCTTAAGGATGTCTTTTATGTTATAAGAGACTCCTTTCCTGAGGTATGGGCAGAAAGAACAGCTCCACTTTGTGGTCTCTCACCCAGACATCAAGCTGGGAGTCTCCTATACCATGAGAGACATCCCTCAGAGGCCCTGTTAACTTTCATAATAGGATTCCTCATGCTAGCAGAGTGCCAACATTCCAAAGTTCTAAGTTAAGTTGGTCAAGTCTATTTCTTACATAGGGTTTAATTTTCTGCAAAGTAAAAGTTTTGAATTGAAGTTCACAGTTTGAGTTTTCTCACGCAAACAAATTGATAAGTCACTCTTGAGAGACTAACTGTACATAAAAACCTGTAAACGTTAGTTTGTATCTAAATCTGCCCGTGTTCCTTTTACAGGTTTACTGTGCTTACCAGCTAATGACCTTTTGGGGTTTGTATGCTGTTTTCCCGTGCCTGTGTCCTTTCGAGCTGCGCTCTCCGTACACAGTCACTGATATACTGCTCCTCCCGCCCAGCCATGAATCTCTCAGCTGTCGTCTCCTCCTTGAATGAGTTTGCATCTCTGTCCTTGGCCGAAAGCTGGGATAATGTGGGTCTGTTAGTGGAGCCGAGTCCACCCCATGTGGTTAGCACACTTTTCCTGACCAATGACCTCACTGAAAAGGTGATGGATGAAGCAGTGAAACAGAAAGCGGACTTTATCCTGTCGTACCACCCACCCATCTTTAAAGCATTAACACGTGTGACGTGGAAAACGTGGAAGGAGCAACTTATTATCAGAGCACTGGAGAACAGAATAGCAGTTTATTCTCCACACACGGCCTACGACGCTGTTCCCAATGGTGTCAACGATTGGCTTGCAAAGGGTTTCGGTAAGTAATGATGCAGTACTTGCTGTGGGTTTCTCAGGAGCTGATATTTGGCATGGTCCAGAGCTTCTGCAAACCTCACAGTAGGGGGTCGTGACTCCTTGAGTTTTGGTTGAGACTCTTGATCAGGAAAGCAGGGGGTCCCAGAACACCATGATTTTCACCTCCACCATCTCAAACAAACTATTCTTTTATAGTTTTCTGAGAGTAGTTTATGAATTGCATTCCTTCAAGCACCATCCTTACATGGGTATCTGTTTCAGCGCAATGTGATAAGCCCAAGTCCTTTCATCACATTTTGGCATGTGAAAAAGAGTGCATACAAGGTTGCTGTAAAACCACTTATGACAACCTTTATGGTTTCTAGTTTGTAATAGGTGGAATTATACTATGTACACTTTGCTCTGGAGTTTAACCTGGACTGTATTTCACTTCATAAAATGGCCTGCTGGTGGCAGTAGTGTCAGAGGCACAAAGGAACTTAGTACTGTCACAGCCAGCCAGCCGAAAAAAAATCAAAACATGACTGCAGTGTGTCCTTGGTTAGATATGCAAAGCATGAGTTCATTAGATTTCAAGTTGTTAAGATGGCAGCCAGAAGATCAGAAAAAAAAAAAATAAGTATTTTACGAATGTATAGTATGTGGGGCCAGAGAAGAAAATGAGAGCAAGACTAGAAAGGAAAGTGAAAGGAAAGTGAGGGGAGAAAGAGATCAGAGTGAAAACTGAAGTGAGGAAATGCAATACAAAAAACACACAGAAAGAAAAAGAAAGAAACCAGAGATTTGTGCATGAGTGATCTACCATGAGAGAGCATGAGCGTGAGTGAGCTGCAAGCGCGGGGGGGAGAGAGAGATGGGATGCTAAACGAATGTCCATAGAATCAGGGCTGTCTTTATATTAATTAGGGGTAGACATTTACTAAATAAATTGGTGTCGGAGGTGGAATGCCATAAACTGAAATATGGTAGTGCACCTATCCAAACGAGCAGTACTTGGATGTGGTGGCAGCGGCAGGTGGAGCGGCACCCCAGTCAGAATAGCGACTTGAATGAAAAGTGCAGTATTCTTCCTTGAAATCAAGCTCCATTGACATTTACAGAGGTAAACTAACCCATCGTCATATTTCGCCCTGGAAGGTTTTAATGGTAATTGAAAATCCATAGAAACATAGAATTTGTCGGCAGAAAAAGACTGCTAGGCCCACCCAGTCTGGCCAGTGATTCTGTGCCTATTGTACCTCCGCAAACCATAAATGGTCTCCAGGGACCCTCCCTGTTCCTCTTACGATATGCCCCTGTGTCTATCACATGCATGCTTGAAGCCTTAAACCATTCTAGCCTCCACAACTTTGACTGGCAGTCCAGTCCATGCACCTTCTACCCTTTCAGTGAAGGACTATTTTCTCACATCCATCCTGTCAGTTTCTTTACATGTCCCCTAGTCCTGCAGCACATACTTTTATGGAAGAGGCTCCTTCCTGCACTCTGTTCACCCCTGTGAAGTACTTGAAGATTTCAAGTCATGTCACCCTTCTCTTGCCTGTCTTCCAGAGTGTACAAGTTGGCTCCCTCAGTCTCTTCTCATAGGGCTTCCCTTGCAACCCCTGCACTGTTATGGTTGCCCTTCACCCTGTCTGTCTTTCCTGAGGTGTGGTCTCCAGAACTGGATACAGTATTCAAGGTGGGGGCATAGCAGAAAGCAGTACAGTGTCAGCAACTCCTCCCTCCTGCTGCTGGTGATGTCCCTCCCTGTGCATCCCAGCGTCGCACTAGCCCTGCGTACGGCTTCGTCACATTGTACTGCCACCCGAAATAACCCAAGGTCCCTTTCCTACCTAGTGACCACTAATACCCCCCAATCCTGCACTCTGCATTGGGGTTCCTGTGCCTTATTTATTTTTTTATTTAAAATTTGATAACCGGAAAGGCACTCTGAGCCAAAGCTCGTCTCCAGGTGCAACCCGGGGGCAGGGGTCCAAAGAAAAGGATAACCAATTAAAGAAAGATTGAAGTACAGTGTAAATAAAAGGACATAATTTACATGATATGTACAAAATAATATTTACATTATGTACAGTTGAATATATAACATTGATATATACACGTCTATGTTACATATATG
This sequence comes from Neoceratodus forsteri, assembly GCA_016271365.2. Classification (NCBI taxonomy): domain Eukaryota; kingdom Metazoa; phylum Chordata; order Ceratodontiformes; family Ceratodontidae; genus Neoceratodus; species Neoceratodus forsteri. Next base: position 37,070,878 of record JADMNL010000029.1, on the reverse strand, counting down.
CAGTCAAGTTCCGCTAAACAGTGTGAGCCAGCCAGAGCAGCACTACGGTTATCAAGTACGGAATAGGAGATGCAAGGTAGGGAGCAGGGCAGGGAGAGAGAAGTGACCAGGCAGAAAGTGGGTTAGGACAGTGGACAGGTACAAGATGTGGTAGGGGCAGGTCTGAGTAAGCGCTTACGCCTTAGGTTCATGATTTTTGACTTCTAGGCATTGAACTCCAACTGCCATGCCTCTGTCCACGCTGTAGGTTCACTAGATCCCTGCACATTCTCCCTAGTCCCTCCTGAGTGCCCACCCTCTTGCAGATCTTGGTTGTCACCTGACAAAAGACAGACCATCCCTTCCAATTCCTCTGCAGTGCCCCGTGTGAAGATACTGAAGAGAACTGGTCCCAGCACCGAACCCTGTGGTACCCCGCTGGTCACCCCCGTCATTAGAATGTATGCCATTTACCATTACCCTCTGCTCTGCCTCCTGTCTGTTAGCCAAATTACCCCCCGCAGGAAATTATCGAAATAACCTTTTACATGCAGTTAATGTAATTTTTATTCTAAATGGGGAATGCAGTGTTTGCATTCCTTTGCTGTACATCAGAAAACACTTGTTTTTTTTCCCCCTCAACTTCTCCAGCACCTCTTTTGTCATCTAAGGAGCCCCTGGAGGACCCCACACTCTTCCCTACCAGGGGTCACCACAGTCCTGCCCACACACTACTCCATGGGTTGTTTGCCAGCCTGTTGCTCAGTAGGTGGTTTGCCTGCCCAGTGCTCAAGCGTGGTTTGCCTACCCATTGCTTCATGGTTTGTTTGCCTGTCTTTTGCTGCATGAGTGGTTTGCCTTCCCGTTGCTCCATCTGTGGTTTGCCCCCACACACTTGGCCTTCTGAGACCTAACTCACGCAAGACCTCTACTGGAAATACTAGATCCTCAGGTGGGTTGGGGATTCCAGTACATGTCCTAGTCGGGGGTGGAGTTGGTGGGAATACATCCTCTGCTATGGGCAGACCCTTTAGGGCAGAGGTGTTCAAATCAAAACTTTTAGGACTTTGCCAACCATGACTTTAGCTTAATTTGCACTTGCCCTTCATTCTTTACAATGAAAGCTGCTGTCTTTTTGTACTTGCCCTTCAAGGAAATTTACTTATCCCGGACAGGGGACAGTGGTATCACTACTAGTTAAGCGACTGCTTTAATTTTCCCCTAAGACTACTAAAATGGCTAAAAACCGGCTTTCAAAATAGCCTCCATAGACTTGTATGGGGCTCACCCCCGTGCTCTCCCTGGCCACGTGTCACAATTTCAGAGAGCGCAGGGGAGGAGTTGGGGCACCAGGAAGCTGGAAGAGATTGACTGGTCGAGGCTTCAGTGCCAGTTACGATCCCTTCCACAAAAGAAAGTAAGAACTTTTAAATTTACATTTTTGTGCCTGTCAGCTCAGGATGATATAAGGTATTGGGCTATGAAGCCCAATACCTTTATAGAGGAAATTTCCTTTAAGCATTGTACAGTGCAGCAGTAGCAGTGGGTGGGGCTGGGGGAATAACAGCTTAACAGAAGAGAGAAGGCATAACAGGAGGCTCTGAGGAGGAGAGAGGGTAAAACAGAGAACTGGAAGAGATAACAAGAGACACAGAACAAACAAGATAAGAGAAAAAAGGAATAAGGAAAACTTGAGGCCAAAGACAAAAGAAAAGAGGAAGATCGGTGGTGGTGGTGGTGGTGGTGGTGGATGAGATTGTTTGACTTTTCATGATTGAGTAGTTTAGCAACTGTGGGGCAGGGTTCCCTTTTGGCCTGGTCTGCGGAGGCTTTACTATCACATGGAGCACTCTGTGCTAGGGGAAGGGGCCAGATAATATGTGCCAGCTGAGTGTGGTCTGCATCAGGCCATCATGTCATCCCATGTCCACTAAGGGAAGTTTCCCAGCCCAGGGAGTGACAAGTGGACTTAAATAATCTGTGCTGCCAGTGGCACTTCTGCAGGGCCAACTCCAGACATCTTACAGAGAGCTGCGTTAGTAACTCACCTGCCCAGGAGGAGAGCATTGAGTTAGATGCTCCTTCACCCCCTCTGCGGGCCTGTGCTCCTGGACTCTGGGTGAGAACCCAGGTCACCAGCAAGCCAGAGTGCCCCTCACATACACACACACACACCCACGCACACCCACTGCTCAGTTCTGTGTAGCAGGTTTGCGTTTCATGTTTCTAAAGTTGCAATTCGTGAATTAAACACCTGTAAAGGTGGGTGTGTAGGGGTGTGTGTGTATGTAAATATATATAATATGTATGTAGTGAAAAGGTGTACATAGGTTTCTGTGGATACCCTTTTGACTTGTATATGCGAGGACCTACTCACCACAGGAGATACCCTGATGGAGCGTTGAGCATAACCACTGATTCCTGAAATGTTTTTTAGAGTTTTGGAAGGCCATAACACATGGTTAGCTCAGCACTGGCATGCAAAGCACAACATACGACTTTCTTCAGTAGTCTGCTCTAACAAGTGGGCTGGATGTAAGGGACTGGCTGAAAAGTTTAAGCAGATCTTAAAAAGCAAGGTGCTGCTTCAGCTGCTTTCACTGAGTGCTGTGATTTTCTGCTTAAGAGTGAGCGCTGTGGGGAGAGAAATGGTGAATAAGTGAGGGTCTGAAAAGTTTTAAAGAAACCTCCATTTTGTTCTTAGCTGAAGGGGTGAGCTGAAAAGTTCCCTAAGAGTGAGCGAGGTCCCATACACTCTGTATGTGGGCTCAAAACGAGGATGTCTGGCAGTGCTGCTTAATTTCTTTTTTAAGCAGATCTCCGGTTTTTTTTTGGTTTTTTTTTTAACGTTTTAATTAAACGAGCATGGGGGGAAGAAGCCCATTAAGGACCAGTCAGTGTGTGAGAGGGAGAAGGACTTGGACTGAATTGTCCCAATAATCTGGCATCCCTGTCCCCATTAACCAGATAGGGACTTCATTTACAGTAATGGCCACTTAATCGGTTCCTGGAGAGACGTCGCAAAATAGCAGATGTCCCGATAATCCATGTCCCAATTAAGTGGCTCTACTGTATCGATTAAAAAAAGTGATTAAAAAAGATATAATTAGCATGTCATCTGGTCATTTTTATAGGAATGCTAGGAGGGCCCCTCGTGGATATGAGTGTCACCAGTTGCGTTCTTGGGGTACTAGAATTGCTCACTTTCGGTTCACAGTTCTCTTTCCCTAAGAACACACAAGACGATACTCTTGTATCCATAAGAGGCCCTCCTAGCGTTCCTATGAGCTTGTGTAAGAGGTAAACACAGCAGGGCTGTTCAGTGGCCTGGAGAAAGTGCATTGTGCCTTCATGCCTAGGTTTAAAATCAAACTCTGGCATGTACAGCCAGGGCTGCAGAGAAGACCGATGATGGCAGCATGTCTCCAGCCAGGGTGTGTTAGAGCCATGGCGTCCCCTCGTAGTGAATCAGGGAGCAAACCTTATGATGGGCAGGCATACTGCCGTTGTAGAATGCTGTGTGCGGCACTGATCAGCTATTGGACGGGCTACACTAGAGTGTCTATGTGCCATGAGCAGCAGCAGCAGGAGAATATAGGGAAATAATCCACGACTGCCACCTGAGTGATGGCTGGCACACTTGGGTCTTGTGCTGGATGCAGGAAGAAGAGATCAAGGATCTGAAACAAAATAGTTTTTACAGGATTGCATTGGTTGCTTTATTGTTTGTACTTTAATGAAAAAAGGAAAGGAGATCTGAAGCCATCATCTGCATCAGCAGATTCTACATGAACATACAAAGAAGCCAGCAGAAGAAGGCCACTTGGTCTATCTAGTCTGCTCATATTGAGTGGACCACAGCTTGAGCTACTGTCCCTGCGCCCCACCCCCCTCCTGTCATCCTCCCTACCCATGATCCTTACCTTCCCCCTATGTCTATCACAGCCTCTCTTGAAGCTGGCCACTGTCTTCCAAAGAGACAACCTCTTCTGGCAATGCATTCCAAGTGTCTGCCACCCTGTCTGTCAAGAAGTGCTTCCTGACCTCCCTCCTAAACCTCCTCCCCTCCGGCTTAAGACTGTGCCCCCTCATGTTATGGTTGCCACGTGGCTTAAAGAGACGTTCCTTATCCAGCTTATTTATCCCTTTCAAGTACTTGAAGGTCCCAATCATGTCCTTTCTCTCTCTCTCTCTACCCACCCCCTTTTCTCCAGGGAGTGCATGTTTAGTGCCCTCAACCTCTCCTCATATGCCTTACCCTGCTGACCCGCTATCATCTTTGTAGGTCTCCTCTGGTCCTTCTCCAGAAGGCTAATGTCTTTTTTTGAGGTATGGGCACCAGTACTGAACTCTATACTCCTAGATATGGCCTTACCAGTGACCTGTACAAGGGTAGTATAACCTCCTCTCTCCTACTACTGATCCCCCAGCTCTGCATCCCAGTATCTTGTTTGCCTTTACTGCTGCTTTCTTACACTGCGCGGAGTGCTTCAGGTCACTAGTGATCGTCACTCCCAGGTTGTTCTCCTCTAATGCAGATACCTGGACCTTACCCAGGTAGTACTCTGTCCTGGGATTCTTGGCTCCAATGTGCATAACTTTGCATTTCTTGGCATTAAAGCCAAGCTGCCAGATCCCCGGACCACCTCCCCAGCTTTTCCAGATCATCCTGTAGGTCCCATATCCCTTCAGCTGTGTCCACTCTTCCGCAGATCTTGATGTTGTCTACGAATAGGCACATTTTGACCTTAACGCCATCCCCAATGTCATTGATGAAGACATTGAACAACACTAGATAAATATCCAATCACGTGAGCATACATGGGTAGGTTCAGGTAGCTAAAAAACGTATAAATTAAAGAATATTCATGGAACTTCTTTCTCGTACTGTATGCTGATTTTAGTTTGTACCTCTGCATACAACAAAGCGCACAGAAAAATGCACAAAGTGCAAATGTAGTGCATACAAACACAAACGAGCACAGGACTCGATGTTTACCGTTTATCCAATCATATAAATTTCATTCACCTACCCCAGTCCAGTGCGCCAGCCACCACTTACCCCTGCACTTCGCCGATAAGGCTTCCTAAGGGGGTGTGGTTCTATTACCCCGACCCTCTATTTATACTACAAAGTGCACATGCTACCTAATCAAATTAAGCACTACATTAATTACATGATTGCTATCCCCTGGACACATTTAAAAAACAGTGGCTCTCTCTTTAGAAAGAGTTTTTTTTTCTCCCCTTTCACCCAGTTCTTTTAAGAGATTTCATTCGCTCAGTTAGCCCCATACCAAGGCTATTTTAAAACTTAATTTGTAAATATAATCTATCCATAAGTTACCAGCTTTTTATCAAATTTTAAAAAAAGCACATATTTAACATAAAGTCCAATAGATTTTCAGTTTAGCTCTGTGGTTCTCATTTATTCTGGGGTCCTTCCGGTTGTCTTATTTTCCAATTCCATCCATCAGCACCCTTCAGTGTTTCATACTTGAGCTTTTCTGCCAGTTGGTTTTCAGATATGAATTCACCCACAACATCAAACATGTATTTTCAGTATGGCTCTTAAAGGGCAAGAGGCAAATATTAATACTGCAGATTCACGTATCTTTTTTTTTTTTTTTTATATAAACACATACATGCAATATATCAGTAATAATTTACATCTAAATTACTAATTTGAGACACAGGCTATCCTCGGAAATGTATACCACCAGCCCCAGCACCGAGCCCTGCAGGACCCCACTGGTGACCTCTCTGGTGCCGGACAGGTCTCCCCCCACAACCACCCTCTGGGTTCTGTCCCTCAGCCAGTTTTCCACCCATCTGGACATCTTATCACCAACCCCGAGATCCGCCAGATTCCTGAACAACCTTTTGTGGGGTACAGAGTCAAAGCCCTTATTGAAATCCAGATAGAGGATGTCTTCCGTTTGGTCCCTGTCTGCTGTCTTCATGACCCAGTCAAAGAAGTCAATCCGATTTGTTTGACACGACCCCCCGGCCCATGAACCTGTGCTGCCTTGCATCCTGGAGACCATGCTCATCTAAATGTTCTACCAACGTTTCCTTCTGTATGGTCTCCATAAGCTTGCACATGGTTGAGGTCATGGGCCTTCTATGGAAGGTGAGCAGTTGCAGAATGTGTGATGTTTTGGGGTTATTCTATAACTAGAAATTATGTGAGGCCCTAAGGTGTTTACTGTGTTTCTCCAATGAAAGCTTTACTGTCACCCTGTGAGAGGGCATTGGTTTCATTGGTCATTACTGCATTGATTTCCAAATGTTTTTGTTGACTTTTGGTAGTATCTCCGGGGAAACCCCTGCCTTGTTTGTCTTCTTTTGCTTGTCCAGTGCATTCCCTGCGCTCGGCAGGGGACAGCATGTTTAAAGTGCCTGAGGTGAGACGTAGCACAGTGGGTGGTCAGATTTTTAAGTCATGCCTCTGTGTATGTAGCAGGTTATCACCAACACTGCATAGTGGGGATTTTTTGTTCAGACGAAGTCCAAGGTTAGTGCACTTTTTCTGTCCCTCTCCTTTGGGCTGCAGAAATTTTAGCATTTTGTGAACGTTCTCTCCTTCACCTTTGTCCTTCCCATGAATGTGTCATTGTGGCTGTGGGAGCTTTTGGTTATTGAGCAACCCCATGTTGTCCGCAGTGCACAACTCTCCAGTGTGTGTAAAGTAAGTAGTGCATACCTGTCTTGTCTTTTTCCAACATTCCTGGTGGAAAAAAAAAATTCTACATCAATCTAACTGTAATAGCAGTTTTTTTATTTTCATTTTTATTTTTATTCTCGTTATCTCCCCACAGCTCTAGCCTCTATTTTTTGGGACTAGTGGTGGTCTGTTTTCTCCCCACTGCCCTACCGCCACCCTGAACAGTTCATATTTGATTCAGAGGCCAGTAGTGTGGCAGGGGTCTGAGTGTGCAGACTGTCATATAAACGGCATCTCTCTCCTGTGACATGGACAAAATGCTGTTTGCAGTGCTATGCGTGCACAGTACACTGCGAGGGGAGCAAACACTCTGGCTCCCCTGAAGTTCCCTGTGGCATCGGAACCTGCCATTATTAGCCCTCTCTGAGCAGAGCCCACCCCGCTGCAGCACCCCGAGTCCACTACTGAACTCTGGCCTCCAGCAAGGCAGTGCACTGTGTTGCCGCTGGGCCACTGGGGGGGGGGGGCCTGCAGTAACAGATGTTTACTTAGAGTCTGCTATGGACGTGGTCCAGTGCCTGTATGTCTCAGTCGGTATCTCTCTGATGGAAGGTCATGGGCTCAAGTCCCACACCCGGACGTCTGCCTTGTACCCAGTTTATTATGTGGAAATTTGCCTGCTGGGATAGCCCTGTTGGAAGTGACATTTTACTTTCTTCGTGGTCCTGGGTACACGATCACCATCAGCTGACTGAGACCAAGCACAGAGTTGCACTCTGGGTCACATACACAGTTGCAAGGGACTGTTGCAATGATGCTTTTGTGACAGCCTTTTGATGCACCCCATTTTGGCTTACATAAACAGGGTTACAGAAACTTGAAGTGTACAGGCAGAAAACTCCCAGTGTGCCATCAAGTCTGCCCTGTCTCTCTCTCTCTCCCCCAGTCTGTCTCTGGTACAGACTAGGCTGTGCCTCCTGTTGGTAGCTCCGTCTTGTATGACATCTGAGCCCCTCCTGACTCTGCCTGTGAGTGAGCACTGAGGATAGGTGCAGCAGCCAGTGGCTAATGAAAATCAAATGTGACTAATAAAAATACAGTGTGGCTAATGAAATACTAGACTGCAGTTTATTGTATTTTGTCATTACAAATACTGCAATGGGCATTATGTAACTAAATCTTTCCCCCAGTGCTCACCCATGCTGCCCCCTCCACTGTTTTCACTAATGCCGTGTTTCTATCTAAGTGTTTCTTAAAGCCAGTAGTCGCTTCCTCGTTAACCAAATCTCCAGTAGGTGGTTCCACCTATCCACCACCCCTTCCTAGAAGAATTGCTTCTTCATGCCATTCCTGAATCCCCCCCCCCCCTTCCCAGCTAACTACTGCAACTGCAAGGGGCCGGGGGGCAGGATTCACCATATTAGTGGGCTTTAGGGCCATATACAGTAAACGGCAAACCCTCACTACCTGGTCGCATCATTTAGTGGGCACACACACACCTTACGTTACTACAGTCTGTCAGTGGGGATGTGCAGTGTTCTGACAAGGGGCAGAGGAGTTGTCAAAACCAAGGTTAGGGATAGGTTTCACTGGTTTCAGTGGCTGCTTTGAGGCTGGGATTAGGCAGAGGATCCACTAGACCACCAGAGGAACAACCTGGCACAAATTATACAGATCAGAAATAGAGGCCCAAAATCCAGCTTAAAGCTAAAATTTTGGGGTGGGAAGCAGGCGCCTTTTACTGGGAGCTATGCTTCGGATGTCACTACGTGGCTGTCTCAGGCCATTATGCTAGTGAGTGCAGACCCGGTTTATGCCCACTGACATCTAGCGGAATGACTCACATTTAACCAGTAAGGCATAACAGAGTATGCTTTGTGCCGGCATAATGGCACACCACAGATGGGTTGAAGTACGAAGCCAAAGGTTAAGTGCTTCTGTCGCCAGGAAAGTGCTGTTATCCCAGCACAAAGTACACCCTGGCATGTCTTACTGTGATTGTGAAATGGGACCCCAAGGATTACTAAAATAAATTACACTGAATTAAAAAATAAGTTAAACAAGTAAAAATGAGGAAAAAATGTAGAAAGAATAAAATATAAAATTTGTTGTGATTTAGATGTTTGGCCAGTACATGGCAGATGCTTTGTAAATTGAGATGTATTGCTCCTGATGTGCCCATTTAATGTAAACAGGTTGGCAGGGTCACAGATCTTTTTGTAATGCTGTTGCGCCGGGATCAGCTCTAGGTTCGAGCTCAAGCCAGTCAGGTTTCTGGATTTTTTTTTTTTTTTTATTCATTTCATAATATGACTTATGTTACTGTGAGAGCCCCAAGCAACGATCAGTAAGCTGTGAGTTTTTAGTAGCAGTGCAATCCTCTTTGCACTCCAGATTTGTGCCACCGCCAGCTGTGATTGCAAATCGGGCCACTGGAGTCTAAGCAAGCAGCAGTCCATCCATCCATTAGGATTCAGTTGTCCTTGAGAGGAATGATCAGTTAAAAAAATATTACAGGTAGTAGTCACATACTCTGTAGTCAGACCACAAAGCAGATGCATAGTTCTGTGTGGTAGGTGTAGGCAAGGTTTCTGAAAGCAAACTGCAGAGTGGTGCTAGGAAGAGACTGATATTGTGTTCAGGGCTAGAACTGGATGGTATTTTGCCCGACTGTGCATACCAGTTTTCAGTGCCGAGTACTACTCCTTGCCTCCATTCTGCTGTTTTGGGTAGGCAGAATACCAAACCTTCATATGGGATACCAGGTTTTTGTTTTTAGTACTCTGTCTCCCACAGTTTTCTTAATTTCTACCTCTGCTGTTACTGACCTGCTTTTTTTGTGGTTGTTTTTGTTTTGTTAGTAGCCAGCAAGCAAAGCAAGCAAACTTCTTTTTATAAAGCGCCCATTCTCACCCCAGGAATTCTTTAGCATCTATTGCCAGAAGCAGTATGCCAGCTGGGTTCAGCTGCCCCGGAGAGGAGGAGTCTGTGCAAATAAGGAAGGCATTGGCCAATCAGGATGTAGTTAGAGTGCTACCTGCAGTCAGCCTGAAGGACCTCAGAACTTTTTCTCCGCTGAACTGGCAACACTGCCCTGGAGCTCTTCTCTTCAGAGATCTTCCTGAGCCATTTTTTTTCCTTTTGTGTGCTGCTTTAAGGTATTTTGTATATTTTCTTCATTTTATCTATTTTTACTGCATCTGCGCTGGGTTCCATGCAGTTGCTGGATTTTTTCGTTTTTTTTCCTGCTTCTGCATTTTTTTCTGAAGTAAATTTCACCCGTGTGCCCAATAAATTGTCATTTTTACTTAATTTGTTAGTTTTTAGTATTTATCGGTGGTTTTTAATGCTTTTGTGGTAAAATCATTGATTTGTTTTTTTCGTGTGCATGCGCATTTTTCCGTAGCGCACTAGTGCTAATTCTTGGAACCCTTTTTTCTCTGCTTAAATTCAGAATGATTACTATTTGAAGGGCAATCCCCTCTCTTGGGGTGACACTCTCTTGTTTGATGTGCAGTGGGCTTTGTTAACAAGAGGCATGGAGGTGGTTCTGTTTTTCCTCTTTGTGGAGGGGGGGATTTTTCAAAGTTGATTTTCATTTGTTTGAGCCTTGGCCTAACTATTATTATCTGAGCTTTTAGTCTACCTCCCCCTCCTCTAAAAGCGCTGAGGAGGGTACCTCAAGTTAACACAAAAGAAATGACAAGTCCCCTTGGGACTTCTATTATTACAGGTCTGGTTCTTTAGTAGTTGTTTCTCTGTCCAAGCCTTTAATTTGAAAATAGGCAGGGTGTCCTCTTCCCTGCACAAAGGTAGAGATTAATCTCCTCTGACCCTCCCTCCCTCTTGAAGGACTTAGGGAGACATCAGGGGTTGATAAAATTATGCCCTCTGCAGCTGAATTTCTGAGAGCTTGGCAGTTATTCCAGACTTTATTTTTCTAGGCATTTCTTGACTCCTTCGGGTCCGAATATTTCTTTCCTTGTTAATCCTTACGCCCAAGGATATTATTGTTATGATTATTATTAGTAATTTAGGAGAGGATTTTCCTTCTTGAACTCCATTAATTCCAGTTGGTCACCCTGAGGTTGATTTCAGGTTATGGTATAAGGAGGCATATATATATTTAGATATATATAGAGAGAGAGAGAGTGTTAGTGCAAACAGCGGCCTGCTTCTCAGCCTTGTGTCACTGTCCACTTTCCCTCCAGAGATAGACTCCGGATAATCATATACCATGTGTAAGTAAGTCTGCATAATGCCTTTAACCTTTGTAGCATACGCTGTTATATATTGAGTGTTTGATGTTTACTATCCTTGCCATAGTGTGGCATCTTTTGAGCACTATTCACAAGGAGGTTTGCTGGAATACCCAAGTGGCATTTGGTAGCACTATGCTCTCATAGTAAGTCATAATGTTACAGATTCTAGAGTCTTGGCGTAGGTCATTTCCCTCAGGCTTGCCTGTCCGAAAAGCCCAGCCTTTTGGGTTATGCTTTGGTACAGATTTTGGTTGGTCTTTGTCAAACTAAAGCTGACAGGCACTTATGGACGAGTTTAACTCTCCTAGTACTCAGTTAAATATAAGCGTTCCTTCCCCAGAAGTATCATTGGGGGACTTCGGGTAGGAATTATTCTCTCTTTAACCCTTTTTTCCTACGCCAACACATTAGGAAATTTCCAAATGTGAAGTTTTCCAGGGGTTAAGGCAGGACTGCTCTTTCATTCCTGATAATCCCTTTTTTCTTCAGTTATTTTTCTTCTTGGTTCAAATTTTTAACCCTTATTTGGTTAAAAAAAAATAAATAAATAAAGGGAGACAGATATATACAGATATTAACATTTAAAAAAATATATATATATATATATATATATATATATATATATATATACACACACACATATACACAGTATATATATATGTGCATGATAAGTAAATATCTAAGGTTTACCTCCAAATGCTGCATTCTCTGTTCTTCAGTAGCATGTCAGCAATGGTAACTAGAGCACCAGAACCTCGTGAGGGTCAAAGTCGTAAAAGGGTCCCCTCCTGCTTGGGAGTTGGACCTTTTTGCCCAGGCTATTACCTGAATCTTAAAGGAAAATAGGGAACAACAAATCATTATCAATTTTCACAACCTGGGGTCAGGATGCTTCCATGACTCAGGTCTTGCGTTTGCAAACGTAAGGGATTTTTCTTGTCTCCTTCGATACATTCTATGTTCAGTTCCTTAGTACAGTTTTTTTTTTTCCTCAGGCAGTTTTATTCCATGCCGTTTAGACTGCCTCCAGAGAATTCTCAGGTATGGAGTAAAAATCAGGCTGTTTTCCAGGTATCTGGGTAGGTTGGTGGTTCTCCCCTGAAGACAGGGAATCTCTGGTTTCCCTTATCAGAGGCTTGGCCGACCTTAGCCAATTTCCCTTGACTTTGGTTTTCAAGCCCTAAGTCTGACATTTTGTTTCCTACAGTCTCGAGGGTTCTTTGTACCTACTAGAAAAAAGTCCCCAAACTATTTAAATTTCGGCAGCTCTTACGGGGGCAATGCTCATCTCTTGTCAGGGGAAGCTCTTTCCCTGCATGGGGTGCATAATTTTGTCATTGAAGTCCCAGGGTCTAGGCCTCTAGGTTAGATTCCAAATAAGAGAATTTTTCGTGAAGCTTGAACCCTGTTACAAGCTGGACTGGTGTAAGGAAACAGTGAACTTCACACCACTCCCCTTCAAATCTTCGGTACAGACACTTCCTTCCGGTTGGCGCTTCCCTTCGGGTTGTTCCATCATTGGGTCTTGGTTTCTGAGAGAGTCCTTCTCTCTCCAGTTTCTGGAATCTCAGAGCATCTCTCAGGCCTGCATTTTTTTCAGTCCAGAGGCCATTTAGTTCGATATCCCTGCCCTGTATCACACTAACGAGCATTTGGGACACAGGGCTTCCAATCTCTTCACGATAGCTACGAGTTGTTATCTCTAGCTGACTTCTTTGGAGGTGCCTTAGTCACTCATCCATCTGTCGGGCAAGGACAAAACTTTTACAGGGCCACCACAAGTGAGCCCTTTGGCACATCCTCTGAGCCTCAATACTCAGGACCACCGCAAGTGAGCCCTCTGTACACAAGTCCTAGCCACATCATTCAGGGGAAAGGTCAGGTCCAGATCTGAATTTTCGCCTCCACCCCGAACCTCCAGTTTTTTCCTTTTTTCCTGTTGCAGGCCCCAGCTCAGGGTTCCATCCAATGGATTTTCTTATCTCAAGACTGGCCTGAGAAGTTTTCTCTCTCCTTATATCCCTTGTTTCCTAAGTACCTCTCTAGTCAGGGTATCAGCCACCACGATCCCGGTGGCTCAGGACAACTTTGGTATTTTCTGAAAAATCAGGAGTAGGATTGTTCTCGGCTCCCAGTCTTTCCTTCTCAAGGCCTGGTTCCTGAGAGGCTAGATCTCTTAGAGTCCCTGTATCCAAGCAAGGCCTGGAGCATCTATATGGGGGGAAAAAAAAGGTTTTAGTATCACGAAAACCTCAATTTTTCTAGGGGAAGTAGCTTTTCCCCTGGGTACAAGGACAAGAGCCTAGCGTTTTTCAGTCCTCTCTCCTCTCATGGCTGGATTATTTAGTTCATGTCCACGCATTACAGTCTTGGACTTTAAACTAGTTTGGTCTTTGACTTGTTTCTTGTAAAAGTATAAAGGTTTTTATTTTCCTTCCAACAGTGGGACAGTAGGCCTTTTTTCTTTGGGAGTACACCTTACGGTTACTCGGATTCTTTTTCCGTCAGGCAAGAGAAATCTGTCTTTTCTCAGACCATTTCAAAGAATTCCGCAAAGGGCCATCTTCACTTCCAGACCCTTCTAGGGACTGGAGTTTTTTCCCATGGAACACAAACCTCTGCAAGTTCAGTTTCATGGGGTGTCCCTTTGAATCTGTGGAAATTCTGTCCTGAAGCGAGTAACATAGAAGACAATTTGTCTGCTTGTTTTCCTCTGTCAGACGTTTTCCAGAGTTTCAGGTTGTTCTCTTAGGCCTTATCCTCTCAGTGCCTTTATGAACAAATTAGTCTTCTGGGCAGATAGAAAATCTTTTTCCCAAGTGTTCTGCCATTTTCTTCATCAATCCCTTTTCTCTGCCTGTACTGCTCTCAGGCAAGTCCTGTCTAGGCTATCTCAACCTGGTCTGTGTCAGCAGTCCTAGCAGTTCAGGTTTTGTCATTATCATATTTCCTTTTCTGCATTTTTGCAGAAAAGGAGAAACCAGTGAGCAAGAGTATTTTCCCACGGGACTGTTTTCCTGTATTTCTGGTCTGCTTCAGTAAAGCTGACATTCAGCCCTTCTTGTGCTTAGGGCCTACACTGGAGACCAGCTGCCTTCTGGGCAGCATTCAAGCCTATATCCTCACCTGAAGTGTGCAGACCACTTATTTGAAATTTGCTTTTCACATTCAATAAGATCTTCTTGGATGTGTAGTATGATAGGATGCCAATTTTGGCAGGATAGTACTTCGGAGCCTCTTCTTAAAATAGGTTTCTGTGCCCTCCTCCCAACTACACTGCTTTGAAGTCTGCTTCTGTCAATAGATGCTAAAGAATTCCTGGGGTGAGAAGAAACGATTACTCACCGAAGTAATATTACTTCTTCCAGGGTATTCTTTAACATTATTGACACTCCCACCCTTCCTCCCCTGGAAACCTTGTCTTAAGGCTCTGCTAGGGGACTTAGCCAAATTTGACGACTGTCATTCGTTCGTGCGATTTTCAAAAAAAAAAAAATAATAATGGTTTAGAATATATGGTGGGTTATTGCTAGCAGTTTTTTTGCCCCTAGTGGGCACAGTTTTTGCTCTCTTTCAGCTTCGAAATGCGTTCTGAGGTCCTTCAGGCTGACTGCAGGCAGCACTCTGACTGTATCCTGATTGGCCAGTGCCTTCCTTATTTACATTGATTCCTCCTCTCCAGGGCAGCTGAACCCAGCTGGCATGCTGCTTCTGTCAATAATGCTAAAGAATACCCTGGAAGAAGTAATATTACTTCAGTGAGTAATTGTTTCTTCCCGTACGTTCTGGGCGCTGTACATTATAAAACGCCATAATATGAAATGCAAAACAAGAAAATAAAGATACAAATAATTCCGATATTAAAATTTGAATCTAACTTAAATCAGTAATAAATAAACTTGGTGAAAATCATTATAAATATAAACAGCCAGTAAACTAAAGTAAATCAAAAGCTGTTGTAAAATGATAGAAATCTAGACAGTGACTGCAGAAAAAGACCAGCGGTCTATCTAGCAGTACTGTGCTAACTATATGAAAGAACAATGTGTTGTCTGGTTGCAGTTTATTTACTATTAAATATTCTTGTTTTTTTTTTTGTGTGTGTGTTTATTTTCTTCTTCTTCCCCTCAGGTGAGTGCATTGCTGTTCCCTTACATCCTGCAACTGCCATAAGTGTCCCCGGCACAGTGTCTCACAGGATCGAGTTCACGATTGGTCAGAATCTGGAGTCTGTTCTGCTGGGACTGAAAGCGTTCCAAGGGATTTCCATCAGCACCCATCCTATCCTGTCCGATGGGAAGGAGTGTACACGTGTTAGTGTAAACTGCACCCAGCAAGCCCTCCTGGAGCTGGTGAACTTTCTTTCCAGCCAAGGCCTCCTTCCTCAGGGCTTTGACATTTTTTCATTACAAAAGGTAGGTTGTTTATTTTATTTATTTTTTGTGTGTGTGTTGTAATGTAGTTAATGGTTTACGCTGTTAAACAGTGCCCGTTTATTAATTACAAACTGTTGGCATCGTTTTGCTAGTCTGGATACTAATCTCAAAGAGCAGGGGCCAGGTAGTCAAAACATTGTTTTCCTCCCTCAAATATTATTGTAATTGAAAGTCATAAGGGGCTGTAGGTCCATAAAATGGCTCCCCCCACCACTTCATAACTGGTGACCAACTAGTCATAATAGACAGTTAGAAATAGAAACATAGTTGTATTGTATTTGATGAGATACACCAAAAACAGAACATTAGTTTAAAAAAAAAAAAATGGACAAAATTGGCCCCGGGGTGGGGGGTCGGTCCACTGTCCCATGAAGTTGTTTTGATGCCATCAGCCATTTCTTCAATGGCCCACATAGTTTATATTCAGTTCTTCAGTAGTGAATCTGCTAAACCTTAGGGCAGTTTTCCCCAGTCGTGCCTGTGTCTTTCCATCCGAGAGAAGCTGTAACAAAAAGCAGACATGATGTCTGTGTGGAGGCACACCCTGAACTAAGAGGTAGCAGGAAGCTCTACCTGGATGTAGTCTGAAGTTACTACCTACAGTGCTCTAGATAATGTTGGCATTCAAGGGTAGTATACGCACCACTTTTGACATTAGATGAGTAAAATATAATTTTGATGAGTAAAAGTGCTTTAACTTGGAAAAATAGCTCCTTTTGAAGTATCTATGGAGCATTTCCAAGGTTTGGCATGAGTATCTCTTCTTGTCAAAAAAATCTTTGAGTATTTCTTAAAGACTGGGGAGTAAAATAGGCCAGTACTCGCCTTATCTAGAGCACTGGCCATCTAAGTCACCAGTTGTTGCTGCCTGCGCGGGAACAGTGGGCACACCAGAGTGTGTCCTCTGCTCTGAGGACTTAGCTTAGAGATATCTGCACATCTGGATATAGTGTGTATTTCTTCAGTTTCTCAGTTCTGCAGGATAGAAAGATTACGGAGTGTGTGTACTTTGTATTTCCTTTTTTTTTTTTTCCCAGTAGCCCTTACTTAGGTCTGACAAATTTGATGTGGCGTGCTTGTTGGGTGGCCTAAATCACTACCTTAAAGGCACCTTTACACGGCGCCCTACCTAATCACAACCCTTTTGTTGCACTCGCTCCCACTTTGCACCTCAAATGTGTGCATTCACACAGTAGTCCTCACATTGGTGCCTGGGCTGTTCTGTTGTTTCAGCCACATTTCTGACTGAAGACTTCCCATTCAGTTGACTTATAATACCTGAATTCAGCTAAATCTAGTTTTGGATACTAGCAAAAAAGCTGAATTTGGGGAAACTAGCAAGTTTTGCAGAACAGGGGCTATATAGTACTTTAAAATAGACCGGAAAGTGTAGCCATGATACCGGGCATGCGTTTGTGCATATTCATATGTCATGAGCTATTAATATGTATAAGCACATGCCCAGTATAACTGCTCCACTTTCCGATTGCTTTTAAAATACTTTTCAGCCCTCATTTTGCAAAAGTAGCTAGTTTTCCAGAGTTCAGCTTTCTTCCTAGTATTTGGTGCTATATTTAGCTAAACTTGGTTACAAAATTCAACGCACAAGCCTTAGGAGTCATTGCAGGGAAGTGTTGCATGAGTAGGCAGTGGGGCATCCTGGAGGGGCCACAGGACTCTCTCTGGGATCGTTCTGAATGCCACGGTCAGATTACACGGTGGCACAGAAGAAGAAAATGCAACACCGAACCCAGGAAAACTGGGAACGCCAGGCTAGCGAACGCTGACCTCGGATGCATCGCTGTACATAACAAGGTTAACTTTCCAGTTGCTCTGCAATGCTTGTTGAGGTGCAGAACCCATTGTGTAAAAGGGGCTTAAGGGATGCCCATATCCAGTCAGGGACTGTCGTTACCTCCGTGCAGGACATTACCTCCTCCCCCAAATGCCTGCTTTTACCATATGTCGGGGGGGGGGGGGTGTCACAGAGCAATATAAAACCCATTCAGCCTGTTTGTTCTTTTGTGAACTTTGATAGGTCTTTTGCTTCTTGGTTTTCCATGTTTAAACATGGTGGTAAATTATGCATGGCTCTCGTGTAGTTAATATTCCTCTGGACTAATGGAATTGTGAAATCCTAATATTAATATTGCTCGAACTACAGTCTGCAAATGTTGCTTAGCCTTCTCCATTTATATTTACATATGTCATGATGCCAGTATAGTTGGGGTTAGGGTTGAGTGTGATGTTTACTGTAAAATCTTAAATTTTGCACCTTAATAACTTTGGCAGTGTTTGTCTTGAAGGCAAGTTCTCAACATGTGAGAAGTTTCATGACAGCACCTTGCGCGGTTTCTAAGATATGGAATGTTGATTTTTAATAAAAAGGAATGTTTTTTCCCATACTTTGCTCTCCCCTACAGCCTAGAGGGTATTTTAGTGTCTTAACGTTTTAGTGTTGCACTTTAATGTGTGACATTAAAATTCAATTTCTGAGTCTTACATACTGTAAAACTAGTTTTAACACTATGCCTTTAACACATTCACAGTACTGGAATAAGTGTTTAATAATGCTAATTAGCGGAGATTTATTTTCATGCAAATTAGTGCTTCAGCAAAAAATTAAAATTATTTGACAGTGAAAATTTCACGTTTTACAGTACTTTTACTCATAACTTGGCAGTTTTACAATGTTTTAGTCCTAAATATTGAATATACTGTTTACATGACCCTACTTCATGAACAAAGATGGTGAGAATTTTGGTGATTTTGGAGTTGCTCTGCAAAACCACCTCGTAGTTGGGATTTAACTCATTCTAGCGACCATGTTCATGGCATAGGGTCAAAATAATGTCCGTGTCCCACATTTAAGTGGGACACTAATTGACGACATTAAAATTTTCTGTGCACACTAAAAAATTGAATTCTTGGGTTGCACCTGTCCCCTTGGCGCAGGGCCTGGGGGGTTCCATGTATCTTGCTTCCGTGCGTGCAGATTCCAAAGGGACCCGCATGAATGAGGATACAATTCCACTGTCTCAAGAAGAAAGCAAATTCTTTGCAAAAAGACTGAGTTAATGCACTATTTAGGGTTTAAGTTAACACTACAAAAGTAGGAAATGTAGTATTAGGGTTTGCAACATACCTCCCCCCCCCCCCCACCACCAGCAGCAAAAAGTCAAGACCACACAAGCAACCACTGAGACCTATCATCCGGTAAGACAACGTATAACTGTTTCCATATTACACAAATGCAGTAGCACTGATGTGCTGACTTTGTGGATTTGTATCTGCAGCTGCAAAAGTGTAGGCCCCACAAGGGCCGTTTCTTCTGCAGCCAGAAGTGGGCGTACGTCTTACTGCGTGCAAGAGAACCTGTGGCGGCAGAAGCCCACAGGGGCCTGCACTTCTGCAGACAAAAGTAGCATTGTAGTTTGAGTATCATTGATTTCTGTATGCAGTACCACAAGTACAGGCCCCAAATGTGTAAAAAAATGTGCTTTTCATGTTGCTTGCGGATGGCTATAGTTGCACCATATTTCCACTGCCATAACAATGCACAGGAGAAATGAAGGCAGTAAAATAACTCTACGCTTGTAATGTCTGATCTTTACAGGCTCCACTACACAACACTGGGATGGGACGTTTGTGTACACTGATTGAAGAGGCTTCGTTGGCAACCATAATCAATCGAATTAAGCATCACCTGAGACTGCCTTACCTGCGCTTGGCACTGGGAGTGGGAAAGACATTAGGTAAGAGGAGGGTTGCATTCCTTTTTCATGTAGGAGGATGCCTTTCTTTTCCTGGGAACCATGTGCACTGTTCTCACCCCCCTTTCATTCCCCTTCTTGGCTTTCAAAGACCATATAACTGACGATTAATGTCCAGTGTAACCTAGTGGATAGCACTCACATGTGGGCTGGAATGCCTTGTGTTGAAACCCTACAATTGGAACTTTGCTGATATCCAGTGCAAACACTACACTCTGCAGGTTTAAATTACATGTCTTCTGACACTGCAGAGCGGAACTGGCTGGCTTCTGACACTGCAGGGCGGAACTGGCTGGCTTCTGACACTGCAGGGCGGAACTGGCTGGCTTCTGACACTGCAGGGCGGAACTGGCTGGCTTCTGACACTGCAGGGCGGAACTGGCTGGCTTCTGACACTGCAGGGCGGTACTGGCTGGCTTCTGACACTGCAGGGCGGTACTGGCTGGCTTCTGACACTGCAGGGCGCGGTACTGGCTGGCTTCTGACACTGCAGGGCGCGGTACTGGCTGGCTTCTGACACTGCAGGGCGCGGTACTGGCTGGCTTCTGACACTGCAGGGGGTGGTACTGGCTGGCTTCTGACACTGCAGGGCAGTACTGGCTGGCTTTAGACTGTTAGCCATTCCATCCTTTGGATGAGATGTAACTAATGAAGGTGTGAAGGGTCACACTCTGTCTGAAAGCCAGTGCAAATGTATCTCAAACTAAGGTAGGTGTCGGCACACCAGAGATATCCCTGTCTAAATATTGCCTGTCATAAATCAAGGCAGCAGCCATTTCGTGAAACATGGAGACAGTCAGTGATGTCAGTGTTGGGCAGGCTGGGCATAACCTACAGCTTGCTCAGCACTGACATCACTTTCTGTCTCCAGTAGGGGGTTGGATTGTGGATGTAAAGGGTTCTGTTCAAAAGCCGCTCATTTGACGGACTGTTCCTCCTAGCTATTAGCCACATAGCCAGATGCTGAGAGATTTTGTCATCTTTTAAGTATCTTAAAGAATTTCTCACCGGTTCACAGTGGCAAATGCCTTAAATGCAGAGACTGTGGCACACACAAAATTATGAGCATTTCTGTATTGGGACAATGGCTGTCCCTGTAGTATCTGTTTCAGCTGACCTTCAGAACACCAAAATTGGTTCCTGGCTTAAAACCTGGTCCCCCGTTTCCATGTGGTTCATGGCTCCTTACAGCTTCATCACCTGGGTTTGCCTCTTCAACATTCTTGAAGTTTGGATTGGCGTCTCCATTTACAGTGTTGCCTTTTCTGCAACTCCTCAATTGGCTCTGTGTCATTGGCATTCTGGCTTTATGTGCTGTTCTCCCTTTTGAGCAGCGGCTGTTTCTCATTTTCAGCTGAAGGGTTCCCTATTGCCATTTGCTTTGCTTGTTATTTGGCTTTGCCTCGACGTTCAGGCTGGTTGGCGGGTCTCTGTTTTCTAAAGAGAACCTTTTTATATTTGTTGTCGCCATGTCAAGCTTCGACGCCTGTGGTGGTCATCGATTGGCTTAGCATTGTTGCTGTTCGTTTGAGTTCAGTCCTTTCTTTCGTATGACTGCTATTTCCCTGGTCTGCCAGCTGTTCTTCATTGCATGCCCTTGGTTCATCGCTTGGCTTTGCCTTATCGACATTTCAGGGCTTTTGATTGGTTCTCTGCCTCATCCGCAGTGCCTGCGCCTCATGCACAGTGCCTCTTCCTGTCCTCAGGCATCGTTGGTGCATGACTTTGCTCCCCCACACACACACCGCTGCTATAGTCTGTGCTTGCCTGTGTTTGACTTTTTTTTTGTGCTGTTGGTCCCTGTGTCTTGCTGCTCTCCCTCCCTTGCAGCCTCTGGTGTCGGCCTGCCCACCTCACATCTGTGGGACCTCCATTGAGAGTCTTCTGGTTCCCTCCCTGTGGATTCCACTGCTTCAACATTGGTGAGTTCTGGTCCTTATGGTGACCTCTGAAACAGTTCCAACCGTTCTTTGAGTCACCAAGTTCTCTTCCTGGCTTTCAGTCTGCCACTCATTTCCACTGGGTCTGTGGCTCCTTTCTGCTCATCGCCTGGCTTTGCCTCGGTGACATTCTAGCTGCTGTTTTATTGTTTCCGACTCTACTGGTCGTCTCTTTGCCTTGTTGAAGTTCCTGCTTTGTGGTTGGCGGGCAGAAAACAGAGTGGTGGTAAACGGTATACAGTCAGAAGAGATGCAAATCACAAGTGAGGTTCCTCAGAGATCATTCCTGGGGCCAGTCCTCTTCAATATCTTCATCAGTGACATTGCAGATGGACTGGAGGGTAAGGTTTGTCTGTTTGCAGATGACACCAAGATCTGCAACAGAGTAGATGATCCAGATGTGGGCAGAATGAGAAGAGATCTGGGTAAACTGGCAAAATGGTTGGAAGAGTGGCAAATGGGATTTAACGCAAAGAAGTGCAAGATCATGCACATAGGGAAGAGAAACCCTGAAGCCACCTGTAGGTTGGGAGGGGAGTTGCTGGCAGTCACAAGGGAAGAAATACTTGAGCATCATCATCACAGATGACCTGAAATCATCCAAGCAGACCACTAAAGCAGTAGGTAAAGCTAGAGGGATGTTGGGGTGTATTAGTAGGGGTATCGCAAGTCGTAAGAGGGAGGTGATGATCCCTCTTTAAAAGACACTGGTTAGGCCCCATCTGGAATATTGCATGCAGTTTTGGAGGCCGCACCTGCACAAGGACATTAACAAAATGGAGGCAGTCCAGAGAAGGGCAACCAAAATGGTGCAGGGACTACATCAGAAAACGTATGAGGACAGATTAATGGAGCTCAATATATATACCCTAGAGCAAAGGAGGGAGAGAGGTGATATGATCGAAACATTTAAACACCTTAAGGGAATTAACAAGGTGAAAGAGTCTAGCATGTTTAAATATAAGAAAAATAGCAGGACAAGAGAACACAGCATAAGATTAGAGGGAGGCCGATTAAGGGGTAATGTGAGGACGTTTTTTTTTTTTTTTTTTTTCACAGAAAGGGTGGTGGATGCATGGAACGGCCTACCTCAGGAAGTGGTGGATATGAATACAGTGCAGGGCTTCAAACAGGCATGAGATAGGCATAAGGGAGCAATATAGATGAGTATGAATAGATAAGCCATTGACAGAGTACAGGCCTATGGCACATTCATAAGGCAGAAAAAATGGGCAGACTGGATGGGTCTTGCGGTCCTTATCTGCCGTCAACTTCTGTATTTCTATGTTACAGTTCTGTGTTACACGTCAACTGCTTCAGCAGCCTTGATGACGTTCTTGGTTGTTGGGACAGTTTTCTGTCTTATCCACAGTGCCGCTTTCTGTTCATCACCTCTTCTGGCATAGTCGTCTGTGCTGGCTGTCACTGAGCTTTGTCCCCATTGCCGGCCCTCTTCTTTGCACAGTACAACACAGTGGTAAGTTCCTCATCATCTTCATCTCATTGCCAGGCATGAAAGCCAGCATCTCGCCCCAGTATGGCTTCATGTAATCTCAGAGATCGGATGGAAGTAACTGCCTGTGTACCTTGGAACTTTTACTGCCTTGTTTAACCTTGACTTGTAATGGTTAACACCATGTTCAGGAGCTCTAGATAAAATATGGATCAAAAACTAGACTTTAAAAGAGATTTTCTAGTTTTCTGCAAACGGTGACCATTGGCATTAACTAGACTAAATCTTGCATCATCCCCACCTCCCCCCAAAAACTTAATTTCAGGGCATCCCATCTTTTTTTCCCCAGTAAAGATTGAATTGTGAGCATCACAGAAGTTCAACTTAAGAAAAGACCAAATAACTTTTTATATAGCATGCTACACAAAACAAAGCAGAGTGCAGTACATAGAGGCAGGAGACTATTCCTCATTGCTAAAGGCATATGCATGAAACATGATGTTTTCATTTCAGTGGCATCGGTTCCTGCTACTTATTTCTGCCCTGAGGTCCTAATCCTCTGCTTGTGACAACAAACTCCTTTGTACAGCAACAGATTGAAGCCACAAGCAGAGAATTAGGACTTAGGGTAGGGAAACACAGGCGGAAGAGTTGAGAGTCGGAGAGAAAAGAAGATTGTCTTTATAAAAATGTCTTCCTTAATTAAAAAAAAATAATGGAATGTGCTGAATTGCAGATTTGTGGAGTTTAGCTGGAAACCAGAAAACCTCATTCTCAGAATGTCCATTATTCAGAATTATACAATGGGGTCCAAGAATGGAGGGTTCTGATGGGCTGACTGGCACCCCACGGAAAAGGTGCCAGTCAGCCACATCTGTAGATCAATCTGAACCCCCAAACATCAAACTGAAGAGCCGCCGTATTAAGTCCTGCTAAAATTAAGCCTAAGCGGGAGTTTTAAAAAAGGACTGCAGTTACTCTATTACCCCCCCCCCCGATTTGGCAGCGTAATTCTAGGAGTTCAGCTAGTTGGAAATAAAGCTGCCAAACCCACTTTTAAAACTAAAGAAATAATGTTTCATTACAATTGTTTCAAGTCCACAGTTCTGCCTCCTCACCTGCCGAGCCACCGCAGTTGGCTCCCTGCCACATCCGTAGAAAAACTCGCATCTTCATGGATAAATGTCCCGGTACCCTCTAGTAGTTTGCTGATCGCAAGGAAAGAAAAAAGAAATTCCCCTGAGTCATGCCGACATGTTTTTGTGACCACAAACTTAAACCCGGAAGCACAGCTCCATTGCAGTGTCTTTTCACTCCGCTGCACACCACAGAAAAATCACTACCTCTTTTTTTTTTTTTTTTTGTCTTCTAGCTCCTGTTTAGTGTTGGCTCCCTTCCGTCCCATAGTCTCCGCAACTCTGCTGTACAGTGCCCCCCGGAAAAAAAATTTGTTTGAGCGCCACATCAGTCATGACCTCCGGACCGGAAAATGCCGTAACCCCGACCCTGAGGGCAGCCCTTCAATGTGTTTAACTTTTACTTCAATAAACATATTGTTACAAAAAACGTTAGCCACACTGGGCAGAAAAAAGCCACTAAACAGAGAGTAAATACCCCGGACGACTCTCAGCAACAGGAAAAAAAAAGCATTTTAAAATGACTACTAGGGAAAGACTAACGGTGGGAAAACTGGACTCGTTTGGTTTTTTTGTTTGTTCCTGGTGTAAGAACACATTGACAGATATTAAAAATGCAAACAAATATGTGTGTTGCCTTATTTTTTCATACAAAAAAATTAAGAGGAGCATTGTATAATAGCAGTAAACCACTCCAGGATGTGGGCGATGCTGGGATTTATCCACGCCGGTCATGGTTTGGTCACTCTGCCGAACCACATGAGGCGTGGGTAAACCCAGCATCACCCACACCTTGTCGTGGTTTATTGCTTAGTTTTTTTATTGGAGACCTATGTGATTTGGCACAGACGAAAGCAAAGGTGCACTCCTATAGAAGCAGCAAAATGTTTGCCACTGCCTCTGTAAACTGTACAAAGTTGAACTGCCACACCAGAATCGGTGCTTCAGTGTTTAATAGGTGCTTTCCAATACAGAAAGAAAAAAGGGGCAAATCCACATTTTTTTCTTGACGAGCAACACTGCTGAAAAAAATGTGGATTGACCGCTTTTTCCTTTTTGTATTAGAAAGCACTTTTAAATAGGCACTGATACAGGTGTGGCAGTTCTGCTTTGTATAATTTAAAGAGGCAGTGCTAAACTTTCTGCTCCGTCTAGGTGAGTCTTCTGCTTTCTCGAGCTACTCACGTTGTTGGGCTGGCCATCCTGCTGTGCACCAGTACTCTGAGCTCGGAGCGTGCAGCTAACTTGCGTGTTTAACCATGAAAAATATCATTTCAGTCTTTTATTTGCCAACAGTAAACGTTAAATGGCATTTGCAAATGGTGACGTCTTTTTTTTGTGTGTGTGTTGTTTGTAGACTGTCCGGCGAAGGTGGCTGCGATCTGCGCTGGGTCTGGCGCCAGTGTTCTGCGAGGAGTGGCTGCTGATCTGTACCTGACGGGTAAGCAACTGAGGCTAGTACAGCCAATACAAAGATTGGGGGAAAACTGCCCCCTTGCTAATCAGAAGTACGGAGCAAAAGTATCTTTCATAGAAAACGCAACAAACTTTCTGATGCAAATAGTACAGCATACGAAGATGTGCAATTTATTCATAGTGGGTGTGACCAGAGAGCTGTATGTTTAGAAACTTCAGAACTGCTTATCTCGATTCCAAAGCTAAATACAATGAAACATTGATTTATTGATGTGTTTGCCAGGACATACAATATAATAATAAAAAAGTATGACATTTTTTCTGCTTTACCTAAATATAAGCATAAAAAGCACATAAAATGAAAACGGAATTCTCTACCTGTTTTCTGTTTCAAAACTATCCCTGTGTTGTCAAAGGCTCTTTAAAATCAAGTCTTCCTCGTGAACCAGCCACAGAGGATGCCATTTTAAATGGCAGAAAGTGTGGTCTGATTCCTTTATGAATGAACAGCAGACTTTATTTTATGTGACTGCTAGTTTCCAGTGTTTTGTAATCAAATTGGGTCATCGATTGATTGACTGATTGATTTAACGGATTGTATTTTGACAGGAGAGATGTCCCACCACGATGTACTAGATGCTGTTGCACAAGGAACAAGTGTCATTCTGTGTGACCACAGTAACACGGAGCGGGGATTTCTGGAAGTGCTGAAGGAGTCGCTGGCTGCTAGATTTAACAACCAAATCAAAATCATTGTATCACAGGCGGACCGTGACCCTCTGGAAGTAGTATAGCACCAAGAAGAGTATGACAAGGATATGGGCTGGTGGAAGAGGAGAAACTTTCGATCTTTCTCATCGGACGTTTCACAGTATTAAGGGGCATGGATGTAATATTTCATGACTTTGTGACTTAAATTGCTTGGGTTGCCTAAATTTGGAGCAGCCATTTTGCATTTACACATCTAGTAAGTGCTTAAAAGACTTCTGACTATTTTGATCTTGTTAAAGTTTTTGTAGGTGCTTTCAGTTATGTACAGCATGACATCAAACTGGTTGACAAATTGAAACCTGCCAAACTAATACCACGTTGCCAGTCAGACCATTATTTCTGTAGTTTTTTGCCATTCAGTGGGCATGGCAGGCCACCCTGGGTGCTGCGTTGATGCGCTTGAAGAAGCCCGTATAAAATGGCTGGTAAATGCTAATGGACCCTAATCAGTGTACCCTATTCTAAGCAAAGTATCTTTGGGTTTCATTTGACGGCGTGTGTCACGTTGTCAAATTTTACAACAAAAAATGCATGGTAGGATATAATTTGAGGATATGGTACACATTTCCATTCACCACAACAAGAATGGACGTTAAAAAAGGAACTACAAAAGAACCCCAGAGCAAATGCCCGGAGGCATGGGTTATCCTGGAGGATGTTGACCTTACAGACACGTTTTAAAGGAAACACAATTGCAAATACCCCAGTGATGCAAAGCATCATGGGAAACGCATGCAAATCCCTGTGAGAGAATTTGGACTGGCTCTACTTTAAGCAGAATTGCATGGTGCAGAAGGCCTCACAGTGCAATAAAAAAGGAGCTGTGACTGGCCAGGTAGTAAGAGTGGTAGCACTTCCACTCGCTGCGCTGGCAATCTAGGTCTGTAATAGATACAAATTGCTGGGGACTAACTGGGGAAAGAAGGATGAACGTCCCATGGACCGCTATCCTCCTTTATGGAGGGAAAATTACAATTTTTTTGTTCGTCTGCCACCTGGTGGAAGCCAGGTGATAGCGCAACAAAGGCATGTGTTAGGGGAAGGGCAACTGCTAGATGTCAGTAGCAAGCTTGTGCATCTATGCACATCAGCAGCGCTCACAGTGGGGAATTAGTGGAAGAAACCCTTATTGGCAGGATGACATCCAGTCCTCTGCAGGCTCCATGACGTCAGCTGGCATTTGCTTCCTCTCCGGATCCTGACCCTGTGGGGGATGTTGTGGCCCCCAGGGACCCCGCTGGAGGGCATGCCTGGGGGTAAGGAGGAGGCTAGGGTACGTACCTTAAGAAGTGGGTGGTGTGGCTGGGGTGCTGGCCTGATGGGCAGGTGGGCAGGGAAGTGGATAAACACAGGGCTGGGAGGAACAAAAAAGAACTGTAGAATCTTAATAATTTGTCACTTTTTTTTCCCCCACATGTTCTGGTGATTTTTATAAAAAAAAAGACTGTTGCTGCAATAATCAAAGGTTGCCATTGTGTCTCTAGCATGGCTGGGTCCCAGTTTTGTGGGACCATGGAAGATTTGATAAATTTTAAGGGAGCTGATGGCAAAGACTTGATTTGCTGTATAAAAGGAAATGATTTTTTGCAACAAAAAACCCAACAAAAAACAAACAAAAACAATTTGGGTTGACAGCAGTGTAGCCACCATCAAGTTCTGTTAGTCGCATGTTTCAGCCACAGTTACATTTTTCTTGCCGTCATTGGGTGCTTGGGTTAGAGAACCATTCATCTGCTACAATGCCATAGTTTTATGTTTGTTTTTTGTTTTGTTTTGTTATTGAAAAAAAAACTCTCTGCCAGGTCATTCTGGTGCTGATGGTAGTTATTTATTGAACACCCATTCCCAGGGGCTCTGGGCGCTGTACAACATACATAACTGCATAAAACATAAAATGGTTAAAAATTCCATATCTTAACATTAATAAAAAAAATTAAATTGGCAGTGCATATTATCTGGGGAAAGCAGGAAAATGGCAGCAGAACCCAGACGGGATTACACAGTACCAAAGGACTCCTGAAAGAGAAAGAACTTCAGGCCCCTCTTCAAGTTCTCCACCGAGGGGGATCTGCCTTAGAGACCTGGGAAGACTGTTCCACAGGTCTGAACCTACTAGTGCAAATGTTCTGTCTCCTGATGATTTTTAGCCTCACCCTGGGAACTGCCAGGATGTTCACCTCAGAGGAGCATTGGGGGTGAGGGGTCTGGTAGGGAATTGAAAGGTCCCTATGGTGACCAGGACCCAATACATATAGGGCCTTGTAGGTCAGTAAACCGACCTTGAAGGTGACACACTACCACTGGCAGCCAGTTAATTTCATACAGGACCGAAGGTTATATGGCACGACCTAGGAAGGCCAGTCAATAACGGTAATAGTAGCATACTCTGGGGACTCCCTGTATGAGCCAGAAGAGACAAATAAGGCAGTCCAGTGGAATATCACCTGGCTATGGGAGGGTGTGAGGTTTTGGTTGATATAGAGCTGCCCTCTGTGGTGGCGGGATTACGTGACTCTGTAGCCACTCTGTCAGATGGTGGGCAGAGGCTTGACACTAAGAAAGAGTTATGGAGAATATCAGAGGAAACTGGGAACTAGAGCTCTGGTTATATCATCAGTGTTCAGCACCCACTTGTGGTGCTTGGGCCTCTTTGTCCTCTCCCCCAAGAAATCAAGTGTTAAAACTCCAGGAGCTGCCTTGGAGCTTTAGAATTTTGTGCTAATTATGGAACTTAGAATGAAATTCAAGCTCTGTTATGTGGTCACGCTCACCCCGGCACTCTTGTCAGATTTATTTATCTGCCTGAAGAAAGCCGTCACCCCGAAGTCTTCTGTTCAACTTCTGGCCAGTTTGTGGATTATTATTTTAATTTCTGTTGTAATATAACTGTTTAGTTACTTTTTCGATAACTCTGTGTTAGTGTATTTTTGTTGTTTGCTGTGTATTTGCTACTTTCTCCGGTTCCCCAAAGGTTCACAGGAACCAGAGAAGTTGCTTGACAGCACGGTTCCCACTCTTGGGGAATCGCTTTACTTTTTTTCCGATTTTAAATTTTTATTTAAATTAAACAACTTCATGTTTTTGCTCCTAAATTACTCTCTGTTCCTCGTTTGTAGGGAACCAAGACAATAGTTGACCCATAACCTGTCAGTTGACCTTCCAGTTTATTTCCCTTCTCCCTGTAATAGAGGAGAAGCTCTTCTTCACACTCTGGATGTCCACTGGACACTGAGATATTACCTTAAGCACATGGCTACTCACCGTAAATCGGAGCAACTGTTTGTGGCATTTGCGCCACAACATTTGGGTAAACCGGTGTCCAAGCAGACTATTTCCAAGTGGACTGTCTACTGCATTACATGTTGCTATGAGAAGTACAATAAACCCCTTCCGGGACCGGTTAGGGGTCACTCCACCAGAGGAGTGTCTGCTTCCTTTGCCACTCTGCGGAATGTTTCCATTAGGGACATATGCGCAGCTGCTACCTGGAACTTAGTGCACACTTTCGTAAAGCACTATAGCTTAGACATTGCATCCAGACACCTTGCCAGTTTCGGCCTAGCAGTCCTTCAGGGACTCTTGTCTTGACTTGCTGTTATAGCGATCACTCATGTGACTCCAAAGCCTGTTAGCCCACTCTCCCATTTGCAGCTTATCAGCTGCTACCACTAGTGGCCGCTATACCTCTGCTCCAGCATTTCTCCACTTATTTTTGCCAATATGCTGCCTTTTCTACCCCTGCTATTTTTTCTCACTTGCCCCACTGGCATCCCTTCCCCCAGCTGTCCTCCCGAAATGGGAACATCCCCTAGCCC
The DNA here is from genome assembly GCA_016271365.2 of Neoceratodus forsteri. Lineage (NCBI taxonomy): Eukaryota > Metazoa > Chordata > Ceratodontiformes > Ceratodontidae > Neoceratodus > Neoceratodus forsteri. Next base: position 37,041,230 of record JADMNL010000029.1, on the reverse strand, counting down.
AACTATGCAAACTCTCACCAACAGCAAGCCCACACCAAAGTGCACAACTGGGCCATTACCGCTACCATCCTGCCCCTCTCTTTTCACCCAGGTCATACTGTTCTCCGCATCCCAGCACTCGCCTGCCTCCTCAGACACCACCCCTACCCCAGACCCAAATACCTCTGGCATAAATCCAAACAGTATATCATGCTGCTACTCCTCCTGGCCTGGGATATTGAGGCCAACCCTCGACCCACCCCATTTTCATTCCCCACTGTGGAGGAATGGAGAGAGAATATTTATAGCCGACAGAGAGGGAGGAGCAACACGAATGGTACGTCTATCAGGCAGACTGTTGATTTGCATGCACAGTTTGAACCTGAGTTTGCTGTTTCCTAAGCCTGTGATCTAACTTTTGCATCACATTGTCTACGTAGTCTGTTGAAGTATCAGAAAGAAAAGAAAAAGGGGGCAAATACTTTTGCCTTGGGTTATACTTTTAAGATGTGCTGCATTCCCCTGGGTCACTGATATGAAGACTGCCTTAGAGGGGCAGTTGAAACACTAGCACTTCTGTTATTCCATGCTGCAGGCACAGCTGCTCTTACAGCTGTAGCTGTACCAGTGAACCCCTGAAGTAATTCCTTTGACAACATGGAACAATTCAGCCATATTGCCTGTGCTACTTGGAACATTATTATAATAACCCTTGTGCAAGTCTATGCTAAAACAAAAGAATGACCTTAATCTCCCAAGACAGTAATGCAAGGCTTTCCACTCTGAGGAAGACTGACATTGAAATATCATCTGTGTAATGCTTGCTTCAAACAACATGAAGTCTTGCTATATTATGACATATGCAGTGAGTCCCAACCTTTGAACTGCTCCGGAGGTGAAAGAGTTAACTTTCCATGCCAGGCATGGAACTTTGAGCACGAGCTCGGTTGAAAACTCTGTCTGTTGTTCTTCAAACTCAAACTGTCAGATTCTTTACTCCGCCTCACTGAACAGTCGCTCCGGAAATTTCTCCTTCTGCTCGGTTCATTTTGTCGGTTAAAGTATTAATTTTTCGTTTTTTTAACCGAATTTAAACCGCAACCGGTCGGTTCAAGCTCTGTCTGTGGTATTGTAAGTACTAGATAGGTTTTACATTTTCTTTCTGTGTGGCACTTGTAAACTGTATTATCGGTTCAGTTTGAACCGATCAGGTTGTTGTAAATACATTAATCTGTCTTTTAGAGTGCGGTTCCCGGTTCTAAAAAAACGGATTTCATTACGTTTTTTTCCACGACCCGTGACACGGTTGGGAACCGATAAGAGAGTCTTGCTTGGCGGATTGCCATAAACGGGCAAGTTTTAGTTAGGCTGGCACTATGTCTGAGAAACCCAAAAGAAAAACCGGACCCACTGTGTTTCAACACTGCAGTGTTTGTGGGGAAGCCTTTGCCATGGCTGACCCCCACACCACCTGTGTTTATTGTCTGGGGTTTGACCACCTCAATGCAGACTGCCAGATTTGCAAAAATTTTCCTGCAGCTACCCTGGATAAGAGAGTTGGTAGGCTTAGGAAAGGCAAAGAAGTCCGCTGACCTAGATGGCCAGCCCAGTTCGGTTGTAACCGAACTGGAGAACCCTCCTCTGACATGGCGAGACTTCCTCGGGCAAAAGGAGAGCCGACTCGGAGGAGTCGGTTCCAGCAAAAAGGACTAGAAAATCAGCAGGTGTGGAGCCAAAATTTCCCTCTCCAACCGCTGAAGAAATAGCCAAAGCGATTAAAATTGTCCAGTCGCTTTCCCCGGTTCCGACCGAACCGGCACCATCAGGTAAGTGTACGGTTCGGTCGGTTTCACCAGTTCAAGAATATGATTTAGAGGAATTTTATGAACCGGGGGTGGAGGAGAGTGAGCGTGGATTTGAAAGTCTGGATGTGCCCATTGAACGGACATCTCCCAGACAGACCTTCAGGAGTGTCTCCCTAGGCTTTCTGAGTCCCCTCTCATTTTATGTTTTATAAAAGGTGGCTGAAACCCTCCAGCTCCTTTATGGAGGAAGCTGTGGATGATCAAGAGGAGCCTGACTACTGTATGTAGGAATGGTGGATATCCCAGAGTCTAGGAGACTGTCTATTCCTTTGCATAAATCTTTTGGGAAACAGACAGTAAAAATTCTAAAAACTCCTCACACTATACCTCCTGTGGATAAAAGAATGAACAAGAGGTACACATTGTCAGGCTCTAATACGGAGTTCCTTACACAACAATGCAGCCATGTTGGGGTAGTGCAGGCTACAGCCTGTGACAAGGCAAATATTCCCTTGGCTTCACACCCCCCTGACAAGGACTCCAGGAGGATTGATGCCATGGCAAAGAAACAGTACATGGCAGCATCCTTGGGACTCTGACATGCAAATTATATGGTATATGTTGCTAGATACCAGAAATCCAGATGGGACACCGTTATGGCTCTAGCAAAGCAGGTCCCTGGCCAGCTTGCCAAGGAGCTGGAGCAGGTGGCTGCTGATGGTATTGAGGCATCTAAGGTGCAATTTCATGCTGCAGTGGACTATAATGATTTGTCATCAAGAGTCATGGCTACATCTGTGGCTCTTCGCAGGATGGCTTGGCTCAGATGTGCTAGTTTGTCACAGAATACCCAGACTAAGGCCATGGATTTTCCTGTTGTGGGTAACTGTCTGTTCGGGGAGCAGACAGAGAATTACATGAAGAAAATGGATGAGTATAGGACCACCTATAGGAGTGCACAGGCCAAAAAAAGGCAGGCCACTCCTCAAAGGCAGCCTTCCAGGGGCAGGGGCAGACCTTTTCATAGGCGTTTTTACCAAGCCCAGGCCTCCTCTTCAGCTTATGCCCAGAGGGGGTTCTTCAGAGGGAGAGGCAGACGGGGTACAAGCAGACCTGCTTCCACCCCTCAGCCTAAAGCCCCTGCCAAGCAGGCACCCTGATGAGGTGGCCAGGGCCGATTCTCCACTACCTGTGGGGGGCAGGCTGGCTTACTTTGTCCAGGACTGGAAGTCTTTAACATCAGACAAATGGGTCCTGGAAGTAGTAAGCCAGGGACTGATTCTCTGCTTCAAAAAATTTCCAAAGATGAAAACCCTGTCCTTTCCACCTGCAAATCCATCAGAGGCACTTGCCCTAGAGACAGAAGTTTCTACCCTCCTGGCTTTCAGAGCTGTGGAGAGGGTTCCACCCGTACACCAGGGCAAAGGGTTGTACTCCAGGTACTTTCTTACCCCAAAGAAGACAGGAGAATGGCGACCCATCCTGGATCTCAGATACCTAAACAAGCACCTTTTAAAATCAAAATTCAAAATGGTGACTCTGGGAATTATTTTACCCTCTCTAAGGCCAGGGGACTGGCTAGCATCCCTGGACCTCAAGGATGCCTACTTCCATGTTCTTATCAGAAGCTCCCATCGAAAGTACCTCAGATTCGAACTGCCCTCAGGTCATTACCAGTTCAGAGCAATGCCCTTCAGCCTCACCTCTGCCCTGAGGGTATTAACAAAATGCCTGGCAGTAGCAGTTGCCCACTTACGAAGGCAAAAGATTGCCATCTTTCCTTACCTGGACAACTGGCTCATAGTAGGCCAGTCTCCAGACCAAGTCAAATTACATCTTCAGGTAACTCAGCAACTGCTCACATCTCTAGGTTTCCTTCTCAATCTTCCAAAGTCGGTTCTAGAGCCTGTCCAGCTTCTCACCTTCATAGGTGCAGAACTGAACACAAAAGAGGCCAGAGCCTTCCTTCCTCTGGAAAGAGCAAGGACCCTGGTCTCTCTGGCCTCCTCTTTCACCCTGCAGGTCTCGACCAGCAAGGCATTTTCTGCAGCTCCTGGGGCACATGGCTGCTTCTACAGCAGTAGTGCAGGGAGCAAGATTTCAGATGAGGGACATCCAGTTCCATTTGAGAGCCTTTTGGTCTCAAAGGAGAGACCCTCTATCCAAATTGATCCCAGTGACTCGAACCCTGATCCAAGCCCTTCAGTGGTGGCAGGAACAGAGCAATCTGAGACAGGGGGTCCCCTTAGCCCCTTAGTCTCACTCCTTAATCCTTACTACAGATGCATCCCTCTTGGGGTGGGGAGCTCACATGGGCGACCTCACTACCCAGGGATTGTGGTCCCCTCAGGAATCTCTGCTCCACATCAATCTGTTGGAACTCAGAGCAGTTTTTCTAGCACTTCAAGTTTTTTCCAAATCTGTTCAGAACAAAGTTATTCAGGTCAGAAAAGACAATACCACCACAATGTGGTACATCAACAAGCAAGGGGGCACTCTGTCTACGGCCTTGTGCACCGAAGCAATGAAGTTGTGGTCTCTGGCTTACTCTCTAAACACCTTCCTTATTGCAGTTCACCTCCCAGGCAAGGACAGTGTCCTGGCAGATGCCCTTAGCAGGATTTCCCAGGGCCATCACGAATGGTCACTGGATCCCCTAGTACTGGAGGTAGTATTTGCCAGATGGGGCACCCCGCAGATAGATCTTTTTGCAGCCCCAGACAATCACCAACTTCCCCTTTTTTGCTGCAGGCCCCCAGTGTTGGGTGCAGTCCCTCTGGATGCCTTCCTTCTCAGTTGGGAAGGGAAGTTTCTCTATGCTTTTCCCCCCTTCCCTCTTCTGTTCAAGGTGCTAGTCAAAATCAGATCTCAACCCTGCAAGATGATCCTGATTGCTCCAGATTGGGCCAGACAGCCCTGGTACCCACTCCTTATGTCCTTAGCAGTCCACCTTCCCCTGTGTCTTCCCAGGAATCTTAACCTGTGCTCAGGGGAGAGTTTGGTACCCGAACCTCAAATCTCTCAATCTCAACGCCTGGCTCTTGAAGAGTTAGAGTTTGCTGACCTACACCTCTCCCAAGGTGTATTGGATATTTTGAAGGCTTCTAGGAAGCCTTCCACCAGGGCTACTTATAATTCCAAATGGAAGAGATTTTCCATATGGTGCTCTGGCAAGCATATCTCCCCAGAATCTGCTGACTTACCCACAGTCCTGGATTATATGGTGCATTTGAATACTTTGGGGCTGAGACCAGCTACCCTAAAAGTGCACCTGGCAGCCATGTCTGCTTTCTTATCAGCAGGTAAACCCTCTTCTTTTTCAGCTCATCTCCAGGTTTTTCAAGGGGTTTCTTCACACACAACCCTCCATTCAGGGACCCTGCCCCTGCCTGGGATCTTAATATTTGCATTGCCCAGCTTATGCAACCCCCTTTTGAGCCCTTGTCTTCAGCAGAGCTTAAGTACTTGACTTGGAAAACTGTGTTTTTGGTAGCCATCACTTCTGCCAGGCGCATAAGTGAATTACAAGCATTGTCAGTGGAGCCTGATTTTATCTCCTTTCATAGAGATAAGGTGGTCCTCAGGACTAGCAGAAAGTTCTTGCCTAAGGTGGTTTCAGACTTCCACCTTAATCAATCTGTGTCTCTCCTGTGTACTTCACTGACCATTCCTCCTCTGGCGAGAGGAGACTGCACAGTTTAGATGTCAAAGAGCCCTTAGTTACTACATAGAGCATTACCAAGGGTCTGGGTTTGACTCCCTCCAACTGTTCCTCACTTATGGTGAGGTTGGTAAGAAACCTGCCACTAAAGATCCATTGCCAGGTGGATTGTCTCTTGTATCCAATTTTGCTATGAAAAATGGGTGAGGTTCCTCCCTCAGGCCTGAGGGCTCACTCTACCAGAGGTACAGCTCGTCTCTGGCTGCTGCCAGGGACATCCCTATCCTAGAGATATGTCAAGCAGCTACCTGGAAAACAGTTCACACTTTTACCAAGCATTACTCCCTGGACATCCAGGCTAGGAGTGATGCTCGGTTTGGCACAGCTGTGCTTCAGAGCCTATTTCCTAAGTAGGTTCTGTCCCTCCTCCATGGAGGTACTGCTGTGTAGTCTGCATATCTCATAATATAGAAAGACTTCCTGTTGTTTGAAGAAAAAATTATTCACCTTAGTAATGTTGTTTCTTCTAATGGAGTCTTGCTATATTATGACCTCCCCCCCTGCCCCTCTCAGAACCTCTGCTTTTGGGATGTGGGTGGGCAGTGCAGTGATGACACTTAGTAGATGCCCACCTTGTTTCTTCACCCCTCCTTTTTGGGGTGATTGGGTGTTGTGTTTTTCATTTTTTGGGTCCCCTGACTTGAGTCTTTGTTTTGGGACCAAAAAATGTGTTCTTATATTTAGTAGCCAGTTGGCTAGTGTAGGTTTACAGCTTCCACACAGAACCTTAGTGAGTTTTGCTCGTAAAGATCTGACAGTTTGAGTTTGAAGAACAACTGACAGAGTTTTCAACCGAGCTTGTGCTCAGAGTTCCATGCCTGGCATGGAACATTAACTCTTTCACCTCCGGAGCAGTTCGAAGGTTGGGACTCGCTGCATATGTCATAATATAGCAAGACTCCATTAGAAGAAACAACATTACTAAGGTGAGTAATTTTTTCTTGTGGCAGCACCTGGGATGCTAGGGTTCTTTTTTAAACATTTACTAGGACATTCTAACTGTATATTTACCTCCTGCATTGATTGTAAACAGCCTCACCATTTTTTTTTGTTTTCTTTTCCAGTTTCTGTTTATGCACCCTATATCTCTGGCCCTTCCAAGGCCCCCTTGGGCCAAGCGGGATGCTCCCAGGCCCTCCCAGTTGCTGTCATACCCCCCCCATGGAGCCTAAGCTATGCCCCCCAGGTGGAGTCAGGGTGGGGAGACTTTCTCCTGGAATTCTACACTTTGTCTGGGTGTGCCATGATCCGGTGAAAGATGAGGGCCCAGGGAGTTCCCGCAGGTTGTCGTCGTGGAGGGAGCCTGGGCCGTTTTCTGTTCCACCCCTGGGGAAGTTGCGTACAAGGACATTAAGGCAGGTCCCATGCATGCCCATCCCCCTCTCCATCTTCTGACTGCTGCCACCCAAGTGGCAGACTCTCAGCCGAGGATGGGACCCCCCCTTCTGGAGGAGGTGAGTGTTCATGGTATACTCTAACCCCCTCTCCCCGTTGGCCACTGACCAGGGGTGTAGCCAGACAATATACAAATGTACACCAGGACTGTTTGTTGCCTCATTTGGCACAATAAATACAACTTTTGTATCACATGACAATGGTTGTTGCCATGCATGGGTAAATACAAATGCCATGCATTGCTTCCTAAGACACACACATACCAGCCTACAGCCTGTAAAGTTGTATTTTCCTTAGGATGCAAAGACAGTAATAGTGACTAGTCCTTCTAGTTTCGACTCCTATGAATAAAATTACAGAAAGGTTTAATATTTTCTTTGTTTTCATGGAAAAAGGAAGCAGTTCAGAGCCTATTTGCTACCCCCCTTAAACAAAATTGCACACCATGGAGTGCTTGGAGTATGCCTGGCTACACCCATGCCACTGACTACCCAAAGGTCGTTCCCTGAACCCAGGTCACCAGTGTCGGGAGCGCTACCGCTACACCAACAGGCCAGCCTGTTTGTATTTTGTTACAGAGAACCAGTCCTGAAACAAATCAAGACAGAGGGAAGGGCAGTAAAGTCATTTAAGACCAGTGTTTCAGAAAAGAAGTGACTGTATTTTGGGCTTCGTAGAGCCAATAACCTGACCCCTTCTCTTTCTTGTAGGAAGCACTGCACTCTGTTGTGACCTCAGTTGGGAGAGTGTGCTACACAGAAGTCAATGGGTTGCATTTGACTTACTTTTTATATTTAAATAGTTCTGTTTCTTTTGTCTTGCATTCTAATTAAGCATGATTCTTGCCTTGATGTTCAGTTGGCACAGACTGTTCTGACTCGTTTTGGTCCAACAAATGTGTGAATATCTCTTCATTGCTTTCTTTTTTAAAAAATTATAACACATTTTAATGCTGTTTGAAAGAGTCCAGATGAATTACACCAGAGACCAAAGCCCTCCATTTATCCCATGGCTACAGTGCAGTCATCCCCACTTGCAGGCCATCACTAGATTACCTCCATGCTGTCACAAATAGTACCTCCAGAACTGATGATATTCCATGCCCATTTGGCCCTTGCACTCAGGCCGGGCCTAAAATTGACTCTGATAGATTTTGTACTGAGCCCATAAAATGTTTCTTTAGCAAGTCCTGCTTCCTGTCCCCTTCAGTATCGTGGGGGATGTTCAGGGTCGGCCTTAATCATTCTGGGCCCCTGTACAGCCTCCTTCTGGGCCCCCCCCCCCCCACACACACACATATCCAAGATTTACACCTAACTAACCCTCCTGTCCCATATTAATAAAGCAGTACCCGGTCTACTAGTTTAACCTGTGTATATCAGTTACCGATTCATAATTCCAATGATTAGAGATTTCTACAACAACCCACAAGAGACAGGACTATCCTAGATCTAGTACTGACTAACAGGAAAGGGATCACAGCTCTCCAGGTAGGTCACCTGGGGCCCAGTGACCATTACGTGGTATGGTTCAATTTGGCTACTACATCTAAATCATCCCATTCCAAGGCAAAAATATGGGACTTCAGAGGAGCTGACTTTGATAAGATGGCCAACAGAGTTAAGCTAGCCCTGGCAAAAAGAAACACAGGTGAGGGGGTACAGGCAAAGTGGGCAAGCATTAAGGATGCAATACTTGAAGCAACATCCCATTGTGTTAGACAGAAAAGGAAGTGCAAAAGAAGAAGGAAACGACTTTGGTTCTCAAATACAGTAGCAGAAAAGGTCAGAGCCAAATGGCTGGCCTTCAGGAAATATAAGGGAACACAGCGGGATGAAGATAGGGAAGCATACCAAACTTCCCTAAGGGAAGCAGGAAAGGCAGTAGGGCAGGCAAAGTCCCAAACTGAGGAAACACTAGCACAAACAGTAAAAGAAGGTGACAGAACTTTCTATAGATACATTAGTGAAATGAGAAAGTCCAGAGGGGGTATTGCTAAGCTCAAAGGAGAAAAGGGAGCACATGAGGAGGAGGACCCTGTAAAAGCATCTATCCTAAATAAATATTTTTGCTCAGTATTTACTGAACAGAAGGTAGGGAAGGCCCACAGCTCAGCACCATGGACACAGGGCAGAGGGAGGTGAGCACTACTCCCTTCACAAAAGAAAGGGTCCTACAAGAGCTCGTTAAGCTCAGGGTGGACAAGGCAATGGGATCTGATGGCATACATCCCAGGGTACATAAGGAGCTAAGGGTGGAACTAGCAAAGCCATTAGCAGAACTGTTTAGTGAGTCTCTGTGCACAGAAGAGGTCCCAGAAGACTGGAGAAGGGCTCATGTGATCCCGTGCCACAAGAGTGGTAGCAGGGAGGAGGCAGGGAACTACAGACCAGTCAGTCTTACCTCAGTAGTGGGCAAGATTATGGAGGCACTCCTTAAGGAAAGGATATTGCAACACCTGGAATCCATAGGGGCACAGGATCCAAGACAGCATGGGTTTACAAAAGGAAGGTCCTGTTAAACTAATCTCATAGATTTCTTTGATTGGGTAACCAGAGTGGTGGACCAAGGGGGAGCAGTTGATGTTGCCTACATTGACTTCAGCAAAGCTTTCCACATAGAAGATTATAAATAAGCTGGGTAGGCTCGGGGTGGGTCAGAAGTTGGTCAGTTGGGTGGCAAACTGGTTGACGGGCAGAGAGTGGTTGTAAATGGTATACAGTCAGAAGAGATGCAAGTCACAAGTGGGGTACCTCAGGGATCAGCCCTGGGGCCAGTTCTCTTCAATATCTTCATTAGTGACATTGCAGATGGACTAGAGGGTAAGGCTTGTCTGTTTGCAGATGACACCAAGATCTGCAACACAGTAGATGATCCAGATGGGGTGGGCAGAATGAGAAGAGATCTGGATAAAGTAGCAAAATGGTCAGAAGAGTGGCAACTGGGATTTAATGCAAAGAAGTGCAAGATCATGCATATAGGGAAGAGAAACCCTGAAGCCACCTATGGGCTGGGAGGGGAGTTGCTGGCAGTCAGAAAAAAAGGAAAGACTTGGGCATCATCATCACCGATGACCTCAAATCATCCAAGCAGACCTCTAAAGCAGTAGGTAAGTCTAGGGGATGTTAGGGTGTATTAGTGGGTACACAAGTGTAAAGGAGGTAATAATCCTCTTTACAAGACACTGGTTAGGCCCCATCTGGAGTATCATGCAGTACTGGAGGCCACCTTCACAAGGACATTAACCAAATTGAGGCAGTTCAGAGAAGGGCAACCAAAATGGTGCAGAGACTGCATCAGAAGACATATGAGGACAGATTAACAGAGCTCAATATGTATACACTTGAGCAAAGCAGGGAGAGCGGTGATATGATCGAGACATTCCAACACCTTAAGGGCACTAACAAGGTGAAAGAGTCTAACATGTTTAAATATAAGAAAAATAGCAGGACAAGAGGACACGGCATGAGATTAGAGGGAGGCTGATTAAGGGGGAATATGAGAAAATTATTTTTCACAGAAAGGGTGGTGGATGCATGGAACGGCCTACCTCAGGAAGTGGTGGCTATGAATACAGTGCAGGGCTTCAAACAGGCATGGGATAGGCATAAGAGAGCAATACAGATGAGTATGAATAGATAGGCCACTGACAGAGCAAAGGCTGATGGCACATTTATAAGGTAGAAAAAGAAATGGGCAGACTGGATGGGCCTTGCAGTCCTTATCTGCCATCAACTTCTATGTTTCTATAAAGCCCATTGATACCATTCCCAATGCAGTAGTGCCAACCCACCCAATGTATAGGGAGCTCTTGGCTTATTTAGCCAGAGTCTTGGGGGTTTATTATTCCAAAGAAAACCTCATATCATCAACTCCAGTTTTTTTAGTCAGGTTTCTGTCCAAAAGAAATGGGACATTCTGAAATAAGTAAAATAACTTTGGAGCGATAATCATTTTGATAGAATTTAGTTTACCCCACAGTGATAGATGTAAATTACCCCATCTGATTAGATCATATTTAGTCTCCTGCAGCAAAGGTAAATAGTTGAGTTTAATCAAAGATCCCAGATTGTTAGAGATTTGTAGGCCCAAATAAGTTATTTGATCTTTGACACAACCATTATCAAAGATTTCTCTTAAATTCCTTCTAACGAAGGAAGGGTTTGGACATAATACTTGGGATTTATCCCAGTTGACCTGTAACCCTGAAAGATTCCCGAAGAGTGTAAGTAATTTTTTGAGAACATAAGATTGGCCTGGTTTTGTCAATGTTAATAACAGATCATCAGCAAAAGCATATTTTTTATGGGTTTGGCTGTTTATATGAATCCCATCTATATTTATATAATTCTCAATTGTTCTAATCAAGGGTTCTATGGCTAAAATAAAAAGGAAGGGGGAGAGAGAGGACAACCCTGTCTAGTGCCACAAGCTAGAGAAATGGGGTCAGTCAGAAGACCATTAGTAATGATTCGAGCTGTAGAATTTTTGTATAATAACGAGACCCAAGTATTCAAGTTGTTACCACAATTGTAGTGTTCAGTAGCTTTAAACATATAATCCCAGGATAAGGAGTCGAAAGCTTTAACTAAATCCAGAGATAGTACCATATATGATTCCTTAAATTTGCCGTAACAGATTTTGTCATATCGTTCATTGTTTCAGCTACATGTCCAGGTTACAAACAAGTTCTCTTGTCAATATAGCCCTTTGTTTATAAAAGCAGTCAGCCTAGGAGGTGTAAAGTATGGCCATTAACACCATTAGCAGTTGCTTAACCTAATCTTTTCCACTGCAGCAAAGTTGCCCCCCACCTTTTGTAACAGTAGCAGAGCCAGTTGTCTTCCACTTTGATTTGCTGGTAAACATTTTCATCTATAACAAAATGTTGGCATTTTTAAATGTTTTAAATTATATTTGCTTCCTCCAGAAAAAAGTATGGGCCCCCAAGGTGCAGGGGAACAGTTTGCACTTAGCTAAGGCCAGCCCTGGGGATATTGTAGAAGAAGGATGTACTTTTTTGAGTATGATACAAACATTTGCACTAAACGGACACTCGGGATTGGGTGTAAAAATGTGTAGGGATCTTGGGAATCTCAAGGTATTATCAAAAATATGGCAGTTGAGGTTCAGTGCTAAAAACTAAAATAATGCACTTAGGACATAGAAACATCATGATGGGAAGCACTAGCAGGCACTAGGCAGGAAACAGACCTCTGAGTTATCATATCTGAGGACCTCAAGGTGGCAGGGCAGTGAGATAAGGCTAGTGGAATGCTATCCCTCCCCCCCTCAGCTCTGTTACTCTGTTCCTCTGTGACTTCACTGTCGTCCTCTGCCACTGGACTTGTGGTTGTGCCCAGCCACCGGTTCAGGGCCTGTGGAGGGTCAGTTGTTGTTCATCCTGCCACCTGGGGTGGTTTTCCTCCCTGGGCCCATGGACATGCAGTGTCTGAGCTCAGCTTCCGTGGAGACCACCCTGGCGTACAGAATGTGGATTCTCTTCTCTGCCTGGTGACGTGCGTGTGCTGCCATCCAGCCACTTTTGGGTGGCAGGCAAGCAGCACACCGCTCTAACCCCGCTACCTGAGGGGAGAGAGCTGTCCTGGGATGCTCGATCCTTCCTTTCCCCGACTGCCTCCGAGCAACCCGAGTCTGTTTCCAACCCCGGGTCACTGGTGTGGCAGGAGGTAGGGCGCCTAGCGCCTCAACTCTCCGCACCACTAGGCTGGCTCTAACTAAAACATTTTAATTGTCTACTCTATAGAAAACTCTGTGGGTAAGTGTAAAAATAGCTTATTGTTATTTTCATCAGTTTCAAATTTAATCCACCCTGCAGAATCTTTCTAATCAGATTTAATCTGCATTATAATGCTATGTTCTCAAGACAGCAGGACAGATAGAGGTAAACCCCCACCCCCCAACCAAATTGGCTTCTCGTTTGTCCTGTGATTGCCCTACTTATTTCATTTGGAGTACTTGGGGATCTACAGTGCCAGTTGTATCCAGCTGATGGTGGTGTGTAGGGAGGAAACAGAATTCCAATACTGGAATGTACAGACATTAAATCCTACTATATACCTTTCACAAGACCCTCCGATACACTAACACTCACCCTCCCTGAGCATAACTATTAACCCTTGATGCAACAGAGGTTTGTAAATGAATTATCTTTCTGCAGTGTGTTGCAATGTATTCAGTTTGTTTTCTCTATCACTGTACATTCCAGTATTGAAAACTGCTCCCTGAAGGGATATACTACTTAATCCCGACAGTCAGTTCCCCAACATCCCAAAGCCGATCCGACAGGATGTTGCCCACAGCAGAGATTTTTCACGTTTCGGGGGGGGGGGGTTGCCCCGCACCCCCCATATTTAATTTAAGATTGCAAACTCTGCCGCAGGCAAACAGGTGTCAGGATTGTGGCTTTGGGATGTTAGGTGTCAGGGAAACTGTTGGGATTAAGTAATACTCCCCCTGGAGTGCTACGGTGGATCCATAGAAACCTATACCTGCTACTTCACCATACACAAAATTACAAGCTGGTCCCCCTCTGACTGCACCTGGGGTACAGATACTGGCCCTTGCAAGCAGTGAACTTTTCAACTATACTACCAAACTCTGACTAAATCGGGGAGAGGGGGTGGCATATGCATCAATAGGCATCCCCAATACTGTGTCCACAAAACTGCGAATGGTGATCGGGTTTCAGCTGGAGCTTAACCTGGTGGACATTATTCCTACAGACATTTTTATTGAGCACCCTTCAGTTCTTCAATAACTTTGCTTCTGTGTTTATTTTTTTTCTGAGCCTGTCTCAGACCGGGGAGGGGGACGGGAGTGTAGTGTTTTCCTGTTTAATAACACTCTGAACCCTGGTGCAATGAGGAGGGGGATGGTTCCTTGGAATGCTCATTACATAGCTAATTATGTTTCTGGTTCAAGGTTTCTTCCTCTTGAGGCTATTGGCTCAGAAAAATGCTTAAAACCTTTTGTGCCATTTTTCTTTTATTTATTTAGTTTTTGTTGACTGGGTAAGTGCACTAGACAAATCCTGCCTATTTTCTGGCACGACCCGGGGGAAGGGGATACAGATGATTGCCAACTGACCTTGAACCAGATTAAGCTGTTGGTGGTATTTTTCGTGAATGAGGGAAATTTTGCCAGGACACCAGGGAAATTCCCCTACTCTTTTCTATAAGTGCCATGGGATCTTTAACATCCACCTGAACTACCACCAATCCAGGCAGATGGGACCTCGGTTTAACGTCTCATCCGAAAGACGGCACCTCGGATGTAGCACTCCTCTCATGCTGCACTACAATGTCAGTATTGGGATATTAACCCAAGTGCCAGATGTGGGAACTGAACCCACAGCCCTCTGATCTCCCGGCCTCAGAGGCGAGTGTGCTACCTACTGAGCCACTGACACTGCGAACTATGTGGTTCCTGGTACTGGGAACTGAATGAGATATATATATTTTTTTCCTACCAGAACTAATCTGATCCTGTAGGGTTCTGAGAGCAGGTATCAGTCTTTTTGTTTTGGGGAAGAAAATTATTTCTTTAAGGTCTTCAATGTTTGGCATACTGATAGACCCAAGAAAAAGAAAACAGGACCAACAGGCTTTAAAAATTGTACAAATTGCTTCCAGTTCCTGGCAAGGGCAGACTGCCATGAGCTCTGTTTAGAATGCCTGGCATCAGATCACAATTTTACCATTTGTGAGCTCTATATGAAGTTTTGCCCTAAAACCCAAGAGAAGAGTTAATGGCTGCTCAGTCTGCCTCCATGTCACCAAAAAATAATAAAGGCTGTGAGGGAGTTACTAGTGATGGTGGAAAGCAGGCATCAGAGCTTTCTTCATCTCAAATACAGCAGCAGTCCTCATCAAAGGGGACAGAGGAAAAAGATAAAGCCGCTCAGACATTGGATAAGGATGGTAAAGAGTACACACAGGGTGTTTGAAAGGGGGAACTCCAAGTCCAGTGATGGCAACAATACAAATGAGAACTTTAGAGCAGGCACTGGAAAACCCACATGTCCACACCCCAACCAGCACCCATCTCGCAGCTGGCTACCACAGACCTTCACCTGTGTTCCCCCTCACCATGTCCTTGTGCCCACACTCAACCCTGTGCAAAGGTGGTGCACCCTGGACCATCTGACCCTTGTCACCAGTTCCCCTCGATCAAGTCAAAGCTGACTACTTGAACCCCAGTTGAAGTGTGGGTTTGGTCTTCTCACCCCCTTTCCCTGTATCAAGAAGGAATGTGTTTTTTCAAATTGCTTAAACTAGATTTAGTGTGCCTCTTTGGAATGACAGTTACCCCAGAAATTCAGAAACTGTACCACTTTTACTAAAATGCACAACCAGTCAGTATATTAGATAAGAACTACATTATTTACACAGTGGCCAAAATAGAACAAAAGTGCTGACAGGAAAAAAAAACATTGAAAGTAAAAGGAGTTAAACCATAAGAACATAAAACTGGCTTTTCTATAGCTAGGTGAGACTTCCAGGTGAAGATGTGGAAATAGCATAGTCTCTTGTCTTCAGAGAACTTGAACACACATCAGAATTCTCCACCTTCCAGTTTCATATTGTTAGCCTGTAGAACTACACGCTGACCCCTTTCTCTCAGAGAAGCCTCATTTTATAGCAAAAACTCCTGTGTATCTTAGTACATAGCTTTCTGTCTGTACCTTTCTCACTAGGACATGCCTCTCACAAATAAAAACATTTTGTTTGTAATAAGATTATGCAGATTTCAGCTGGAAACCAGACCCTCACTGTGTTCCCATCATTAGGAAAATTTCAGTTCCCCTGTTTTATCACTAAACAGATATACTCAGATAGTCCTTCAATTTTCTATGCTTTTGGCATCTAATAGTAGACAGCAGGACTATTTGCCCACGTGTGCAGACTTATAGAATTTGACCTGGCTGATTTCGCGGTATTTGCTGGGACACTTCAACCAGTCTGCCATTTCACTGTATTAAAACATTGTAGCATGCCACACCCCTCTTCCTGAAAAAAGAAAAGGAGTAGGTTATGAACCAAAGACAATCATCAATCAATCCTGATTTATTTGTAAAAAGCACAATTCATAGGCATATCAAAGTGTTTGTACAGATGATATAAAAATACAATTAATAAACACATAAAACATAATTAAAATAGCAGGACTTCAAATTTCAGGAAATGCTATACTAAACAGGTAAGTCTTAAGGGAAGATTTAAAAGCCTCAGCGGTCGGGCACGCTCCAACCTGACGAGGTAGAGAGTTCCACAGGCACAGGGCCACAAAAGCAAATGATCTGGCTTCAGACATTTTCAAATGGACACTGGGAACCTCTAGCAATCCCTCGTTGGGGCAGAGGAGATCTTGCAGATACCGTGGTCCCTGTCCATATAGGGCCTTAGAGGTCAGTAATCTGAACTTAAAGGTGATCCTCCAGCGAACCGGCAGCCAGTGTAAATCGCGGCGCACAGGTGTGACATGGCAAGATCCAGGTAAGCCAGTCAGCTGCAGGCAGCAGAGGTCCACCCCTGGTAGCCCTAGGTACAGGCCATTGCAGTAGTCAAGGTGGGAGGCCACAAAGGCGTGGACCAACATTGGAAGATCATCAGGTGGAACAAGGTGTTTTATCTGGGCGATATTTCTTAGATGGCAAAATGAGGACTTGACAACGGTCGACACCTGAGCCTTCAGTGTCAGCCCACCATCAAGCACAATGCCCAGATTTCGCATCAGGTCAGAGGTCATCAGTTAGCTGCCCAGCCAACGACCCCTCAACTTGATGACCTGGGTCCATAACCAACACCTCAGTCTTATCTGGATTCAACCTCAGCCAGTTGGCACTCATCCAGTCCTGTATCTCAGTGAAACAGTTACTAAAAACCGAGACAGCTTCACCCTGTTTGGGTACAAAGGACATGTACAGCTGAGTTCCATCTGCATAGCAGTAAAAACTCAGCCCATACTGCCTTATAATGTCCCCTAACAGTAGCATATAAACCGTGAACAACATGGGTGAAAGAACAGAGCCCTGCGGTACCCCACAGGACAGGGAAAAAATCTCTGACACCACTCTCTGAGACCTGCCCTTGAGGAATGATCGAAACCATATGAGGATTGTCCCAGACTGGCCACAGATCAACTGCAGGCACTCCAGTAATACTCCACGGTATCAAATGCCACAGAGAGCTTAAGGAGAACCAAGACCAAACGACTCTTCCGATCTCTCGCTATTAGAAGATCATTAAGTACCCGAACCAGTGCTGTCTCAGTACTATGTCTCCTCCTGAAACCAGACTGAAGATGATCATAGACATCGTGGGTGGTAAGATGATCCTCCAGTTGCAGTGTGACTACCTTCTAAATAACCTTGCCCACAAAAGGCAGGTTAAAGACAGGTCTGAAGTTGGCGAGACAGTCTGGGTCAAGAGAAGCTTTCTTCAAAATAGGACACACCACTGCTTCTTTCAGGGTGTCTGGAAACACCCTGGTCTCCAACTAGCACCCAACTATCTCAGCTAGGACCAGTCAGATAACCTCCACACACCCCACAAGGAGGCGCGTTGGACCCAGGCCAAACTACAGTAAGTTGGTCACATATCCTGGATAATCTTCACGATGTCAGCGATCGCTAGCTGGTCGAAGTTGGACCAGACAAACTGGGCACCTGCAATCTTCCACCGACCACCGCAACAACCACTGGGGCTAGCTGTGCGGATCTGCAACCTTATCTGCGAAAAATTGAGTGAACTCTTCACACATTTTCTGTGAAAAGGCTCCCCGATTCTGGAGATAGACTGGATTGCACAGCCTGTCCACAGTACAGAAGAGCTGAGCCAGTCGATTTCATGCAGTGGCAATCTCCCTGGACAGAAACTCTGCCCTCTTACGGGAGACAGCCGATTGATAGTCCGTATAATGGGCCATCAATCTAAATCTGTCATCAACCAGGCAGGATTTCTGCCAGTGTCACTCCTGCCTTTGCCCCACTCACCTCAATTCCCTCAAGGACCTATCAAACCAGGTGAGCCGAGGGTGAGGGGGTGAACACAGACAGGAATAATGGAATCCAGGGCCACCATCACCACCTTATTATAGGCTAGTAGCAGGTCCCCTGTATCCAAGCATACACTCAGCCTACCCGATAGGTCCACCGCCATAAGACCATCGGGGGTCAAACTCCTTAAAGGGCAGTACCAGACCATTTCTGTAGGGGCAGGTCTATTGGGGGGAGTTGTGAAACTGAACCCTATAGTTTGGTGTTCAGACCACCCAAATGGCTCCACCACCAAGTTGAAGATCTCCATCCCCAACAGGAACACTAGGTCCAACGAGTGATCTTGATTGTGGGTCGCAGAGGTAATTACCTGTGTAAAGCCTAACGAAACCATCAGTTGGAGGAAGTCTTGGCCAAACTGTGAGAGTTCATCATTGACCCAGGCATTGAAATCCCCCAGAACCAACCATCTGGGGGATTCCAACACCATGTCGACGATGAAGTCCGCGATGTGCTGCTGGAAATCCTTCCTGCCCCCAGGTGGACAGTAGACAAGAAGTATTCTGTGCCCACGATGCACTCAAAGGATCTAGTGACCCCAACTGGCACATCTACAAGGCCCAGTTTTGACTTAAAACAAATGGCTACACCCCTGGTCCTATGAGCCAGTCTTGGGCGGTGTATCACGGAGTACTTGGCCGGAACAATGCCCTTAACAGAGGACATAAAAAAAAAGTGGCAATTTTTCAAGGCTTTTCAGGTCATGGAAAACTTAAGGAATATGCCTGCCCCCCCCGCAGCTCAGGCTCGAGCCTACCTGCCTCTGGAGGAGGAGGAAGAAATATACTATGAAGAGGAGGAGGAGGAAGGTGAACCTATTGAACTAAGTGGTTCACCCGAGCAGGAATTAGAGCCCTTCCAAGGCCTACATAGTATTACTTATCTTTTTCCTCTTTTGTTAGTCAAATAGTGAACACTCTCAGTATTCCCCCTCAGCAAACGGAGGAGGATGAGGAAGAATCAGAATTTATTGATATTAGGTGGTTAGCTCCTACAAAGAGTCTGCTGGTTCCCATTACGTTATTACAAAAAGTCACATCAAAAATCATGTCTGCACCTACTTCAGCTGCAGTCTTCTACAAAAAGAGTTAAAAAAAGAATTAGGTGGACTGACTGGGGGGGGGGTGTAGAATACTTGTATGCCCACCCTGATGATCAAGGTGTAGTTTTAAGCTGCTGCCTGTGAGAGGGCTAAGGTTCCTTTCTGTGCACAGCCCCGTGAAAAGGACTCCAGAAAATTGACTGCTATGACCAAAGAAGTTTATTCAGTAGCTTCCCTACTCGTCAGGCAGTCAGCCTACTCAGCCCATATAGTCCAGTACCAGAAGGCATGGCGGAATACAGTGCTGGCACTGGCTAATAAGGCTGAAGGTGAACTGGCACAGGATCTGACTGCCACAACAAAGTTAGTCCTGGGTGCCACCAAGTGTCACTTCCACACACCTGTGGACACTAATGGCACTACTTCAAGGGTTTTAGCTCATGCAGTGTCATTGAGGTGGTTTTCCTGGCTAAGGGCAACCATCCATTCCCAGGACACTCCGATCAAGGCCATGGATTTCCAATTCAAAGGAGATTCTGTTTATGGGGACAAAGCAGAGGCATGCATGAAAAGGGTGGATGAGTACAAAACCACTTAGTGAAACAATACTGAGAAAGAAAAGGACCCCACTTCCTACAGGCTTTGTGATAAGGGTGATGGGTAGGGGCTACTTTCCAAAATACTATGCCCCCTACACTCCTTTTGAGTACCAATCTCAAAGAGGTTGCTGCAGAGGCAGAAGGGGCTCAAACTGCACTGCGGCAGCACTAGCCCCCAAGCCTCAGCCAGAACAAAACTCCTGACAATTATGCCTTGTCCCTCCAACTATGGTGGTGGGGGATGAACTGGCCCAGTATATCCAGGAATGGATAAACATTACTACAGACAAATGGCTCCTGGAGGTAGTGGTCCAGAGGTTGTCCCTATAGTTCAAAAAATTCCAAAACTTCAGAATCACAAAGGCCTTCCAGCTCACTCTGCCACAGAGAGAATCCTTGTGGAACTGGAAGTGAACAAGCTGCTACATGCAAATGCAGTGGAACATGTCTTTGCTGCACACTGTGGCAAGGGCCTCTTTTCAAGGTACTTTCTGACCCACAAAAAGAAATTGGGACTGGTGACCTATTTTAGAACTCTGATATCTAAACAAGCACATCATAAAAGAAAGGTTCAAGGTGGTCACACTGGGCCCAGTGATACCATCCTTACAGTTAGGGCATTGGCTGGGGTCACTGGATCTGAAGCATGCATATTTTCACATTCCAGCCAAACCTACCCACAGAAATTATCTCGGGTTCAGGCTAAGAAACTGCCAGCACCAGTTTATAGCCCTTCCCTTTGGCCTCACTTTAGCACCAAGGATCTTTACAAAGTATCTAGCTGTGGTTGCAGCATACCTAAGAAGGCAAGGTGTGGTAGTTTTTCTCTACCTGGACAACTGGCTAGTCTCAGGGAAACCAGAACAAGAGGCAGGGGGGCTTCACCCAGAAGGTAAAAAGCACCCTGACGGGTTCATGATAAATCTGCAGAAGTCCCAGACAGAACCTGTTCAGGTGCTGGACTTCATAGGTACAGAACTGCATATCTTGTGGGATGGTACCACCTCCTATTGCTACAGCAAAATCCTTCACAGTGACCAGTCAAAGCCTGCAAGGGATTTTCTATATCTACTGGGCCACATGGCTGAATCTACAGTTGTGGCCCCATGGGCCAGGTTTCAGATAAAGAGACATTCAGTACCACTTCAGAGACCCTGATCTCAAAAATGGACTCTCTCTCCAAACTAGTGCCAGTAGTAAAAGCACTGGTAAGGTCACTAGGGTGGCAGAAGGAAGAAAGCATCATAGAGGGCATTCCCTTCCTCCAGCAATCACCAATAAGTGTCCCCAAAACAGATGCTTCACTGCTTAGGGTAGGGTGCCCACCTAGAGTATCTCACAGGAAATGGCATCTGGAGCCCACAGGAGACCCAGGAACACACCAGTCTCATGACTGAGGGCAGTACTCCTGGAAATGCAAGCTGTCTTCTCCCAGCTACAAGGTCAGAACAGACAGCACCACACAATGTAGTGCATATACAAGCAGGGGGCGGTACAAGATCCTCAAGACTGCGCACGAAGGCAATGAGGATCCTGGACCTGACTTACTCCGTAGTTGCAAAGATCTCTGCAGTACACCTGCTGATGAAGAAAATGTCCTGGCAGACTCCACTCCATAAGCAGAATCAGCCAGGGAAACCCAGACTGGACCTTGAACCAACAAGGTCTGACCATGGTTTTCAAAAGATGGGGCTCTCCAGAAATAGACCTGTTTGTATCCTGGGAGAACATTCAGCTCTCAAAGTTTTGTTGCAGGCCACCAGCCAAGGGCACAGTCCCAGAGGATGCCATAGTCTTGAAGTGGACAGGAAGGTTTCTGTATGCCTTCCCACCTTTTCCACTCATACAGAAAGTGCTCCGTAAAGCTCAGGAGAGAGACAGCAACAATGATCCTAATACCCCCAGGCTGGGCCAGGCAGGCCTGGCACTCAATACAAAACTCACTACAGATGGGGGGACTCAATCCAGTGGTGGTGCTGCTGCAAACAAATAGCAAAAGTGAGTGGAAAAACAAGCTGCAGCACATGAAATGTCATAATACTGTAGATAAAGTACTTTAATGGGTATAAAAAATACATGCAAAGAGAGAGTATGAAAACAAACACACCCCAGCCTGGTGATTCACTTCTTAGATCATAGGCTTCGTTGGGGGGGCATGTTAAGCAAGCCAGACACCTCTTTTGTAGAATACCATGATGTCAAGAATAAGCATCATGTGGACATGTGCTGAAGACCTAGTAAAGTGGCAAGAGAAAAAATTCTCGTGTGAAGGTATGTGGGATCTATACAGCTAAAAGCCGCTTTTAAAAAGTTATAAAACAGAAAGGGGGGGAGACTGATAAAAACCCTTAATACAGCTAAGTAGGAGGAGCTCGTCACTGACAAAAACAGGACCTCACAAATA
Organism: Neoceratodus forsteri; assembly: GCA_016271365.2. NCBI lineage: Eukaryota > Metazoa > Chordata > Ceratodontiformes > Ceratodontidae > Neoceratodus > Neoceratodus forsteri. The sequence goes on along the minus strand of JADMNL010000029.1, from coordinate 37,019,205 downwards.
CCGAGTGGAGAAAAAATGGTTGCTAAAGGAGAGATGGATGAAAAAAATGCTGAAACAGAGGCAGAAGGCTTGTTGTATGAAATCTGTTTAAACTAAGGACTAAATGCTTAAATAATCTGGTGTGACCCAAAATAAAGATAAAATGAATAAATACCAATAATGTATAAAGCGTGAAAAAAACCCACCAATGTTAACATGACTAATGATGAAGAAACAAGGGCTATCACATTATACAGTAACAACTGGAAAGAAAAATCAAGAAATTCCAGTTTACAAAAAAAGTATTTGATAAGTAACAAATGTTAATGCATATTATACAATTCTGACATCATAAAACTGATGAAAGCTGATATCTAGAAATATACACGATGGTATTCTTCAACCAGTGGATCCCATAGTGGTAACGGAAACCTAAAAGAGGAAAATACATGAAAAGTTATGAAGAACACCTGGGCCTTTCACTAGATCAGGAGCTCACTCTGAAACCACATGTGGATCTGGTAACAAAAAAATTTACACCAAAAACTCGACCTGCTCTATCATCTTAGTGCTAATATACCAGAGACTAGATTGGCAATCGCTCAGAGTATCCTCCTCCTCCCAACCCTTACTTAGCCGCCCCAACCCTACTCGGTATTGCCAAACTTGACTATTACAGACTGCAAACTTTGTAACACAAAATTGCTCGATTCACCATGAAAGCTTATCCTGGGACCCACCACTGTGATGTCCTAGCCCTGCTCAACTTGCCAACCCTGAACCATAGGCTCCAGTACCCCCTATTAATCTGGACATACAAGGTCCTCCACGCCGACCCTCCCGCAGGGCTAACCGGGCTACTTGCCCCCAAGTGGCCCTGCAGACCACTCCGCACTTCAGGCAAAAAAAACCTGGAACTGCCCAGGGCCATCACCAGTGGCGGAGGAAGAGAAATCTGGGCCCCAGTGCATGTTGTAATTTCGGGACCCCCATGGCACCCCCTGCCTTGGCCCAGTGACCACACCCATCAATTTGTTTTTTATCACCTGTTTATGCACCCTGCACCCTCCCTCAGATATCAAGGAATATAACACACTTATTTATACACATTAAACAAACCATTGCCAATTCAGGTGTTCAATACTTCATAACAATTATCAAAATGGTAGCATCTGGGACCATGACACAGTATACTGTAACACATAACAGTAATATTTTCTACTCATTTGAATCACCTTTTGCACGCCTTTCATTCTGCAAACTCATCAATGATCTGCTGTAGGTTAATTTTTCCAGCTTGTTCATTTTCAATAGATAAGATTCCCAATCCACAAAGTCTCTCTTGTCCCATACTACTCCTTAAGTAGTTCTTTATAAGTTTAAGTTTTGAAAATGAGTGTTCAGCACTGGCTACTGTTACTGGGATGGTGAGAAACGGCACAAGTACAGTACAGACTTCTGGAAAACTGGATGCTAATGCACTATTACCAACAATTAACACTTTTGCCAACTCTTTCACTGATGATTGTTTTGAGATTTCAGATTTCAAACAAGATCTGAATGAAAGCAACTGCCCAGAAAAACCAGGAGAAATGTCTTTGTTGAAATGATGGGCCAGTTTTTCAGCTCCTTTATACAGATCATCATCACTTGCAGAAGTCTGTGTACTTGGCTGGATTATGGTGAATCAATCAGCGACTGCCTTCAAGCTTTTTTTTTATGAAATTGCAGTTTCTATTCCCCCTACATCCGGCTAGCCCTGGCCCTTTGGGGCCACCAAGGAGTCATCCTCCTGCCTCCCCGCTCTACCCACACCTATCTCCAGGCCCATGGAGCTTCGGTACTGCCTTTAAGCTTTGAAACTGATTTGAAAGCTGTGCACTTATTATATCAAGGCACCTGAAAAACACAACTCACTTTGAAAAATTGTTCTGAGTCAGCAAGTCTTTCATCTTCACATAGCTCATCAAAATGGTGTTTGACCTTTCTCATGCACTTTTCTTCAAACTTGGCTTGTACACCCCAGTTTTTTGATAATGTAATTGCTGATTTTTTTTGCTTCATCAAACTCATTTCGAAATATAACTTGATCTTCATTGGTTTTGTGAACTAAGTTTGCTGCTTTGTAAAGGTCTGTGTCTTTAGATTGTAGCAGCTTTGACACAGCATTTACTGTTTCCAGAATCTTTGTTCGGAGCACGAAGAGAAGAACAAAACTAACATTTTCTAATCATTTCTTTCATGCTGAAGCCTTGTTGTGTTCACCAGCAGTTTTGCTCTGAAGAACTATTTTTGTGAGTGCCTTCATAACATCTAAATACGAAAACCTCAGCGCAATGAGTGATTCATACCGAGACAACCATCAGCTAGGACAAAGCTTTTTCAAATTAACATCGCTGGAAAGCTCTGAAGTGGAAACAATTGAAGATTACATGGACCAGCATTTCATGCTGTGGCTGAAAAAAGTGTATAGTCGTTTGTTCACATAAAAACAATTCTTCACTTCTGATATTCCTCTAACAGAATCATTCAGCATGAGATTTAAGCTGTGAGCATTTGGCTCCTGGGATATTCTCGCTTACACACCGGAGTACACACCACTCATATTAGAGGCCCCATCATACCCCTGACCGTGACATTTAGATAATTCTAAACCTTTCTGTTCAATGCAGCCGACTATTTTCACCTCAGTTGCCATGTCCCTGTCATCCCTTTCAGTTATGACATACCGAAACATTTGACTCAATTGGTCAGACTTCGCAATATCTTGGGTGGTGTCCATTATTTCAGAGAAAAAAGGTGCAGCCTTTATTTCGTCAATAATAACTTGTTCAATGCACTTTGACAAAACTTCAATAAGTTCGTCCTGTATAGTATGACTAAGATAGTGAATCGATCCACTGGTCATGGAAATGAGTTGCTTCAACATATGATCATACTTTGCTAAAAGTTCCACTGTTGAAATAAAATTCCCATTGTTACCTTGTCCTGTAACCTCTCTGTGCCCCTGAAAGCTAAATTGCACATAGCTAATTAAGAGTCACATTGATGGTACATTCCAAAACTTGTCTCCAGAAGTTTTTCTCCTTCTGTATTTGAGTTTCAAAATCTTCATCAATTGTTCCATGTAATTGCCACTGCAGATACACTAAGCAATATTCTAAATGAATTGCTGATGTTTCATGATATTTAATTTTGCTGCTTAGGTGATGCCAGTCTCGAACTCCTTTAACTCATGCAACGTTATATGCAGATGCACTACAATCAGCAACCAACCAACATGGCTCATAATATGCACAGTCTAATCTGGGGGAGTAACAAAGCCAAGTATGTGGTAATGTAACTCTTTCCTTTGTTGTTATATTATAATAGTTCCTGGAGAAACAGCGCCCATCTTGATTTTTGTCCCATAGAAATGGTCTACCTGGTTTACATGAACCTTGTGATTATATATACTGTATCTTTTTACTTGGCTGTCCTTCATATCTAAAGGAAAATGACCTCTGTGGTTTTTTTCTTCATCAGCAGGAGGCAAGCTTGGAAAAACAGGTTGTTTTTCTACTTTGGTATTTAAAGCAGCACTTCTTGTTTTTTTTGAGTTCTTTCTCCAATATGCTTTCCATGTCCGTTTTTTTGTTCAGATTGTTTAGCAAAGTTAGTTTCAGGATCAGCATGATCAGCACAGACTATCTTAGCCGCAGTAGTACTAGGTCCACTGTCTTCCTCTGTGTCTGTGTCACTGTCACTTTCACAAATTTCAGTCTTATCAGGTGTGTTGTCAGGCTCAGTTGCAGTTTGGAAAAAAACACTGATTTTAGGAACCTTTGCAGGCAACAGCAATTCTTCCTTCTTCTGCTTGCGCGTTTGTGCGCCACTTTTGTATTTTGCAGGCATCTTTTACATCTAACAATAAACTGTGAGGTAGTTACTTTTTTGTTCACTTGTCTTCAGGCTGTAGTAATGGCAAACAGGGAGGGAGAGAGAGGTGCAGGACAGGACAGGAGGTGCTCCTTTACTGATATCCCCCAGCTCAGTACTCATCCCCCCAGCCCAGTGCCCACAGGTTAGTCCCATCCACCACCACTGCCATTGCAGAGAACTGTTACACTTTTTATGTTGGTTATACTTTTTGTTTGCTTGCTTCACTTCAGAAATAGAATCAGGGTACAGACTGCAGTGATAGCATACAGGGAGGGAGAGGTGCAGGATAGGACAGGAGGTGCTCCTTCACTGATATATCCCCTAGCTCAGTACTCAGTCTCCCTGGCCCAGTGCCCACATATTGATCTCTACCACCACCACTGCCTTTGCAGAGGACTGTTACACTTTTTATGTAGGTTATACTTTTTGTATGCTTATTTCACTTCAGGCTGCAGTAATGGCAAACAGGGAGAGGTGCAGGTCTGGAGGAGATGCTTCTTTACTGGTATCCTCCTAGCTCAGTACTCAGTTCCCCAGTCCTGGATGGTTAGCTTGGGTCAGGTTTTATCTGGGATTTTTTTTACTTATTTACCATGATTCAACACACGCAGCTGGCCACTGCTGCAGTGCAGACAGCACTCCACTTTTCTCAGTCTCAGCAGTGAATCAGTGTATGCAGTCTTCCTCTGAGTGACTTTGTGACTAATAACATCAACTACAGATCAGATAATGAAGAGGACTGAGAAGATTCAAAGTCTTAGTAACTTCAAGCAAGTCAGAAATGAAGGAGGAAGGTTTGTTGGACTGGACCCTGGATGGAGACAAACTAGACAAAACAATAAACAAACACCCAAGTGGTCATCAGTCTTCAGTCAACAGAGAGAGAGAGAGAGAGAGTCACAGGCACTGGAATGAGGAGGAGGTGTTCAATTTTGCACTGACTGCAGCTACTGAGACCACTGACTGGCTGAGATTCCTCCCTGGGATGAAAGCAAGACAAGAGAGGTAGCAGATACTCACAGGCAGCTGGGCCTGGAGAGGAGACACAAAGGAAAAAAAAAAGTCACAGCCTTACACACACAGCTGCAAGGCAAGCACGTCTGCACTCATTGACTACTAGTATTACTGTAGTCTGACTGTAACTTTACTGGCCAAGTGGCTGGGTCACAGGCGAGTTGGATGGATCTGTGATCACTGAGTGACTGAAATGGACTCCCTAAGCAGCACCACCAACAAGTACTAGCTAGCTAACGCTGCTGCTGGCCTGGCTACTACCTGCTGTGGGTGGCCAGCTGGCTGCTAGATCAGCAGCAGTAACCGGGCAGGTAACTGGCCAGTCCTAACTTGTCTCCCGTCCCCTCAGTCAGACCTTATGTCCAAGACAAGTTCCAGCTTCCAATCTGGTTGGGCCCCACAATATTTATTTTTTTTTATTTTTTTTGCTTTTGGCTTTGCACCACCAAAAAAGCCCTGCCAAGATAGAGCAGTACTCTATAGATAGAATAGAGACAGTGAGCCTGAGGCACAGTCAGCAGTGTAAAGTAGTAAGCCCACCAAAAACACACTAGGCAAAGCAGTTTAGGTTAGCCGTTAGCGCTTGAGAGAGTCGATCTGATCATTACACCCTCACACTGCAAAGTGTGTATATAACTAGCCCTCAGCCCTGCCTACCACAGACTGACTGACAGTGTCCCTATCCAGTCAGGATTCAGGATATGTCAGACTCAGCTTGTCAGGTAGTGCAGCTTAAGCTCGGTGAAGGACCCATGGCTGCCCTCCTCCTGTGCCTGCTTATAATGCCTTGCCACCCACCCTCGTCGTCACCACTTGTGACTCACCAGCCACTAGTCCGCTGATCCCAGACCAGCACCATCATCTTCTAGCCACAGCAGCAGCCAACTGAGTGAGCAACCCCTCTCCAGACCAGGCAGCCCTGCCTGCAACAAGAACAGACTCTGGCGGTCATGGCACAGTGCCCCGCCCACACCAGACCACTCTTCCATCCATAATAAAAAAATGTAAACAAACAGTAAGTACTGCTGTGCTCTGTCTCCAGGCAGACTTGACTCAGTCTTTGTGCTGCTGCCTTTGCTTAGGGAATCTCTGATTCTGACCCGCGACTCTCTGCTGCCATCTGCAGTACTGGGGGCTGCGGCACAGCTGTCTAATGGCTGTGCCTGTGTTGTGACTAACACTGTCACTGACTACATAAGAGACAGTAATAAAATGTGGATTTTTTGGTAAAAAAATGGCAAATAAATGCTACTGTAATGGGCCCCCTAAGTGTGTGGGCCCCAGTGCTGCTGTACTGGCTATTCCTCCGCCCCTGGCCATCACCGCAGCCAGGAGCAAATCCTTTGCCCATATAGCCCTGGCACTATGGAATAAGCTCCCGGGACCCCTCCAAGACACCTCCTCCCTCACTACTTTCTTGAAGGGACTATGTGCGCACCTCCTAAACCATAGTCCCTGCTCCTGTCCCGAGGGCTAACCCACTTGACTTTGTGGTCTGATTGCTAAAATATAATGCCCTAAGTCTTTCTGTTTCCACTGTAAAATTTTTGCAATTGTACTGTACCTAATTACCACGCTCTGTGATGACTGTATTTTGCCACTGTAATCCTGTACCCTATGTCATGCACTGTATGTATCTGCTCTGCTTTATGTAACTAATTCTGGGTCGCCCCTGAAAAAGGGACCCTCAGGGCCCAGTGGGCTTACTCAGTCAACAAAATTTAATAAATAAATAAGAAGGTTTCAGAGTAGCTGTGTAACTACATAAAGCATGCATGCATTTAAATGAAATAAATGAGACCAGGTCGATGTGATAATTCAGACCCTAGGGTTGTTGGACTTTGTAAGAGAAGCTCCAGCGTGACTCTGTAGCATGGATTTAACCCTATTACCTCCTCTAGGGTTCAGGGAACCTGCTCATTTCCAACAAAGGACATATGTCTCAGATTGCTGTGGTGATACTATAGGAAATGTGTATGGGCAGGGGTATCGAGGATTGCCTTAATGACAGAAAGTACATGCTCTTTTATTCATTCCTTCACTGGCCGGGCAGTCCTGCCTATGTACAGCTTCTTTAATGAACGTTGTATGACATGTCACAAAAGGTGTAGTACAAGTGATAAACTGTGATATTTGGACAGTTGGTTTGCCATCAGGATGTATGAATGATGAGCCCTTCATGCGGTGCTGGAAGATATTACCCCTGCTGTTTGGGTGGTAACTAATGAGGTCTTTTAACTAGGGGATATGGATCGACTTGTCTCATGGAAGTGACTGTGTGTCATCATGTACCCTAAGTATTTTGCTCTTCAAGTGCATAGATTGGCCGGGGGGGGGGGGCGCAATGGTATAACTAACATTCAATGAAGCTACGCAAGACAAAAATGGTGCCTGTTTAAAACTGAGCATTCTTTCAGCTCAGTGATTTTGAATATAAACTGGGACTCGTTATTCCTCAGTCTCCGTTGCCTAACACTGGAGTGGGTGGCTAGTGACCTACGGCAATCAACTTCAAGCATTTCCCCAACCCATTTTCTAATCTTTGATAGACTACTTTTGGTCTGTCTTTAATAACTGATGCTAGGTCTGGATCACACACTAACCCCCCCCCCCCATGTTTTGCTACAACACCTCTAGTAGGTAGAACAACAGAGGAGTATTCCATCACAAAACAAATCCCCCTATCATTTAAACCTGTGTTCCTTCTTTCCTTTGGTATTAGGAGATTAGTTCCAGGGAGATTCCTTGCCCTATTACTACAGGCAGTTAGATTTTCTATGGAATATCCCCTTTGGAGTTTTTGTCTGTCTTGTCCCCTCCCCCCTCTTTATTTCTTTATCCTTTTTTTTTGTTTTGTCGCTTTTTTGAAGCAGCATTTAGCCATATACATCCCGCACACCTTCACTCAAAACTTCTTTTTCTCTTGCCGCTTTACTAGATCTGGGCACATGCCCAAGTGACACTTGCTCTTGGCATCATAGAACTCTACAAAAGAGGTATCTGGCTTGCTTAACATGCCCCTTGATGAGGCCTCCAATCTAAGAGGTGAAGCGCCAAGGTATTTTTGTTTTCGTGCTCTCTTTGCATGTGTTTTTTACTGCCATTAAAGTACAATACTCTATTTTGGTGTTTCTGCCTTTTGTTTAAGCATGGAATGTATGCTGCAGCTTGTGTTTTTTCTGGTACCCAGTGTTCCTGTCCCCTGTCCAGCAAGAATCCCTTCAACCTACCATTGAGTTACAACCTGCTGAACCTATCTCAGTGCAGGATAAAATTCCTAGACCTCAGGATGTTAAGACTGAGGGCTTGGTTCTCGAATAGCTAGAGTTTTTTTTTAGTTTGAATCTATCAGAGAAGGTTCTGAAGATGCTTATGGTTTCCAGTAAACCAGCAACAGAAAAGCATACTCCTCTGAGTGGAAGAGATTCTCATAGTGGTGAGGCCCCCAGAAAGATGATCCCAGTGCAGGCAGGGCTGCCAACAGTCCTGGACTACCTAGTACACTTGCAGTTCTTAGGTCTGAGGCCTACAACACTAAAGGTACATCTGGTAGCAGTGTCGGCCTACACATCAGCAGGCAGGGATAAGTCCTTGGCCTTACAACCTGTTTTTAAAAGATTCTTTAAAGACCTCAATCATCTGTACCCCCTGTGAGGGACCGAGGGCTCCCATGGGATGTGAACATATGTCTTGCCCAGCTGATGGAGGCTCCATTTGAGCCTATGGCTACTGCTGGTTTAAAATATGTCACGTGGAAAACCATTTTGCTAATGGCCGTGACATCTGCTGGGAGGGTAAGTGACCTGCAAGTCCTCCGCACAGAACCATACCACATAATCTTCCACATGAACAAGGTAGCCTTCAGAAACAATAGGAAGTTCCTACCTGAGGTGGTATCAGAATTCCACCTGAACCAATCAGCTACTCTTCCTTTGCTTTACCTTGAGCACTTCAGCCCAGATGAGCAGAGGTTGCACAGCCCGGACCTGAAGCATGTACTTGGCATCTACCTGGACTGGACTGAGGAGGTCAGAGACCAGAGCACTCAGCTTTTGTAACCTATGGTGAGGTAGGCAAGGTAAACCAGCAACCAACAGAACTATTGATAGTTCCTTACATACAATTCACTTGATAGTTCCTTACATACAATTCTGTTATGAAAAGGGTGGAAAAATACACCTGAGGCCTGAGGGTACATTCCACAAGGGGTACCTCTGCCTCTGTGGCATCCACAAAGGGCAACCCCACTAGTGGACATTTGCAAAGCAGCTACCTGGAAAACAGCACACACCTTCACAAAGCACTGCTATCTGGACAGAACATCCTACACACATACTGTTTGGAATGGCTGACTTGTAAAATCTTTTTCCTAAGTAGGTTCTGGGTCCAGCTTCCCAAGATACTGCTTTAGAGCCTGCTTAGTGTAAAGCATCAGTGAGGGATTCCTGGGACTAGAAGAAAAAATTACCATAGTAATGTTGGGATCCTGCACTATGATTTACACTCCCTAATCCTGCCTCCCCTTCAAGAACCCTGAAAATAGGTTCACACAAAAAGTAACTCTTGAGCGTTACTATTGCAGTTCCTTGATAATTGTAAAATGTGGTCAGTTAAATATTTTTTCTATTTTTTAATATTTACAACACATTTGTCTTAAATTTCTTTGGTGTTTTTCAACATTTTATTTAGAATTTTTTTTTACAGATTTTTGTTAGCCATTTAGATAGTTTTTGGTAGTCACAGCTCCTCCCTGAAGCTATGGAATCACACCTCACATTATTGGCTAGAGTGGAGTGTGACACCAGCAGAGTCTGAATCTTCAATCTATGTTCCATAATTAGCACAGGGTTCTATCCCCAGGGCATCATTCTCTGCCAGGAAGATAACACAGTGTAAATCATACTGAGGTACCCCAGAGAAGAAACAACATTACTGTGGTGAGTCATTTTAGTTCCACTCTGTCACCAGTAGGTGGCTGTACAAGACCTTGCTACCACCTCACATACATCTTTCTATGTATGGTGGTAGTAATGTCATCAGTGGCCCTCTACTTGTAATAGACCAGAATGTAGTTTCATTGAGTTTTAGACACACATTTTGCATTTAGAAAACAGTATTAATAAATAATGAGAAAACAAATGGTTAATTTTTCAGTCTATAAACTGGTAATTGCAAGGCATGCTGAGCCAAGCCGTGTTTCCAAGTGCAACTCCGGGGGGGTTGGGGCATACAGTAACAACACTTTATTTTTTGCTTACCGGGTGGGGTATGGTAGGCAAGTAAATGCCCATTTTCAGGTATGACCTGGGACGATACAGCAGTGTGAACAATAAACACAAGATGAATCATAGTATAGAAAAAAAATTGCCTGGGATCAGGCAAAAAAACACACAACAGGAGCAATGAACAGTTCACATGGATTTGTGAATATAAACATACAATCTGTTATGCAATAAACATTTTATTGCAAAGCTGCAGTGAACAGAAGAGGCAGTTACGAAGAACTGAGGATTAGAACCAGCTAAGACTGCTTCAGTTTTAATTGCTGGGCACCTTTAAAGACAGCACTATGAGCTTCCTTGACATTGATGCCACAGGGTTCTGGAGGGTAAGGAGACGACACAGTACACCTGAACATAATATAAAAACAATGCAAGATTTTAGACTGGGTCCTCTAGACACCCTTGAAGTCTTTGAACTATAACTTCCAGTTTTAGGAAGAGGACTGAAAGTAACAGTGCAACAAAAAACATTTTCCCAAAAAGCTAGTTTCAGCTACTATTAATAAAAATATTAGCATGTCAGATTTACTTTTCTAGGTACCTCCTGTGCTGAGTACTATTTTTTTTTTTATTTTGTCAATCCCAACCATTAATGGATCTATAACGGTATTTATAAGTCAAATCCGGCAGCTGTCTTTTTTCTTGGAAAAAAAAAAACAACTAAATTGAAGCTTTAATAAAATACTTACATTTTAGTGATAATAACACATTTTACCACCAAACAAAACTGGAAGATACCTGGAATCTTTTATAATGGGGAAAAAGAAGGTAGGATGAGTTTTTTTTTGTCCAGTTTCATTGTACTGCTGCTTTAAAGGAAAGCTGTCATTTGCAGGGGCTCCTGCCCCTGCAAATTTTACCTTCCAGTTAAGCTTTTTTCACAAAAGTGCATTTTTTTATGCAGAGGAACAAAGTTTAATTTAAGAAAGAAAAGTTCACTAACCGGAAGTTAATGGAGCCACCCAATAGTCCACCATACTTCTGGGTAGTGGACTTTTCTTTCTTAAACTTCGTTCCTCTGCATAATAAAATGTGCTTTTCTGAAAAGAGCTAAACCGGAGGGTAAAGTGCAAATTACAGCTTTCCTTTAAAGGAGAGGCACTGCTTTTGTGAGAACTCAAACAGAATACCAAACATGTAGATCACTGACTGGCTTGGGGGCTAGATGCCGAGGGTTGTGGTGGATGAGCACTACAAGCGGAGGGGGTACCCTGTGGCATCTCTCAACAATCTGTACTGGTGCCACTGCTATTCAACATTTCCATAAGTGATCTGAAAAAGGGGAAGGGCATCTCCAGACAGGCTGCGTAAGTTTGCTGTTGAGACTAAGCTAGCCAGGGTCATGGATTCTCATGAGGACGACGACAGACAATTTCAGAAAGACCTGGACAAGCTGGGTTTCTGTTCCAGCTCCTGGAGTCTCAAATGCAATGTAGCCAAATGCAAGCTACGCCTGGGGATGAAAAATGGAGTAGGACCTACACCCACTGTTTGGGGCTTCTCTTGCTGCAGTTAAAGAGGAAAAAGGACCCAGGGGAGGGGGGAGAATCATAATAGACAATGGACTGAAGCACAACAAGCAATGCACGGATGCTGTTCAGAGGGCTGGCAGAATTCTGAGGTCACCCGAAGTGCGAGGGTGACCAGTTGGGCAGGGAAAGAAATGCTTGCAATAGCATGAACTGCAGGCTGCTGAGTCTCACACTGCTGCAGCCCTCCTCTGATGTCAGCTTGGAAGTCAGCAAAATCAGTGTGATATAGTCTACTATACTGCGGTAAACAGTAAGTAAACACACAAAAAAATGTTTTTGCACACAAAGTGCAAATTTGGACCAGCACCACACTTGAGTATGAGGTCCTTAGTATTGACTGCTCCCCTTTAAAGTGCGTGGCTGGCATGACACGTAGAGAGTCTGTGGAGTCTCACTGTGGTACATTTTACAAAGTAAAATAAAATGAAGCATTGCTTTACACCTTGTCTTTGGCTATATGCTGCTTTTTAGGGTGGACAATTGCCTGTTTTTTTTGCTGTCCTGATTTATGTTCCTTACTGAGAGCACTGTCTGTTTTTCAGAGAGACCTGTTTGTTGTAAGATTGCAGGTTCACCTGTGTTGTACCCGGCGGACATGGGTGGTAACAGGCGTGCCCATCATTCTGCCATCAATGGGATTTTCTTTCCTATGTGTTCATCCTGCCCACCTCCTTCTGAGTGAGCATGCATGCTCCTGGGGGGAGATGTGAGCCAATGTGTAGTCACCCATGCTGCCCATGGCACCTCCTTCATGCCACCAGCAGGCGTTGCTCAGAGAGCAGTGCAATGCTGACCCCCCCCATGGGAGAAGAGCATGTGCATGTACACTCTGTATAGTCACTACCAGCCTCCAATCCTGATATCCCTGGGCTCATGGCGCAAACTCAGGTAGGCCGTGCACCAGAGCTGTCCCCACCGCTCAGTGCCACGAAGCCGGCAAACTTAAAAATGTTAAGTTAAATAATGTGACATGAAGCCTTTATCTCCACTGGATGTTAAAGGTTTCCATAAATTTGAACTCCCAGGCCTTCTGTCTGTCTGTCATTTAAAGATGCATTAAAGGACTGCCTCTTTCATGTTAGGGATAAGAGAAGCATCTCGGATAAGTTCCGAACCTTTCAGAACCTGTGCCATTTTCTGTAAAAGAACCTTATCAGAGCATTTTTCAGGTTTTAATAAGATTCTGTTAATTTTAAAAACATTGATTTTGGAGAATAATATACTTCCTCAGCAGATCTTTTTCAAGAAGAAAGACAGCAGGTGGTAGGAGAAAGGCCCCAAATGAGGACTGGAGGTAAAGAGAGGACTCTGTAAGGCAAGTATGCAGTAGCAGTTCATACTCACAGAGGTGGTATACAAGTGGCAGTAACTAGCTATATGGGATAGCAGTTCATACTCACAGAGGTGGTATACAAGTGGCAGTAACTAGCTATATGGGATAGCAGTTCATACTCACAGAGGTGGTATACAAACGGCAGTAACTAGCTATATGGGATGAATGACATTTACTACAGTACCACTCCAAGCTGTTTTTGGATTCCTTTCCTGTCGCTGCCAGTTGCTGAGTGATGGGTGGACAATTATGGTCAAAATTGGTTTTGTACTTTAAACTAAAAGGTTCTGAAAGTTCTGATAAGGCTCAGATAACTATCAGAACTTGGTTGGCTTATCAGAACATTGCAGAACCTCAGAACATTTTGTGGTTCTTCCATCCTTACTTTATGTGTAATTAAGGCCGAGTGCGTCCAACCACCCAACCAACTATGGATTAATTCCACTGTAGACCCATCCTTTCTCATGGCTTAATCCTTACATGATAACTGCCTGTACTTCCTGTTTCTCCTGTTACTCCCTGTGCATACTGTACCCGGGTCGCACCTGGAAACGAGCCTTGACTCTGTGTCCTTTTCCCAGTCATTAAATTTTAAATAAATAAATAAAAATGTTCTCCAAATGATGTCCTGAACTGGACAAATAATCACTCACTGGTGTCTGTGGCTTGTTGTCTGATGTTAAAGTGGTGCAGAATTATTCTTTTAAGTGTCTGCCTAGTCTCTCCCATATACAGATTTGTGTTTGGGCACTGAATCACATGGTGAGACATACAATATTAGCGGAGCAGCAGTTAAATGACCCCTGGATTGTGTACTCCTGTCCTGTTTCTTGCGAAGAATGAGACTTGTATCTGTAGTTTTAATGTGAGCATATGCTTAACATGTTTTCTGCTGATGGCAAAATGTCCCATATACATTATTATCTGTTGGCATTTCTGCTTTGGATAACAAGTTGCCTTATTTGTTGGGGTTGCCTGTATTCCAAACGTGGGGACTGTGGAAAAAATACTTACAGTCTTTCATTCTCTTGGAGAACTGAACTGAGATCTTTAATGTTCTTATGCAGGGATATTCCATTATATTCATTCTGGGTATTCTTGTTGCCCTGTGGAACTGACTGTCAATCATTTTGGGGTTTAGCCTTGATACTGAGAAAGCTTCTCTAATTGTGCTGCTACATCTGACTACGTCAGTGTCTCAGCACATGTCAAGCTGCACCTTATGGCTTGAGTAAAAGATGGAGTGTTTTTTATGTTTGGGTGGAAGCTTCTATTATGCAGGTAGCTGTACAGGGCAGTGAGTCTACGGTACATGGATGTCTGAATTTTCCCATCCTTTATGAAGATAGTGGTCTCCAGAAAGCTGTCCTGTGTGTGAGAGTTTTAAGTTTAAATGTATAATAGGTTAAGAAAAGAATGGATTTAAGGTAAGGTGAAATTATATGCGATCCTATTCACTGGCAATTTAGAAAACATGCCTGATGAAGCCGCAAACATCTGTAACCTTAATTTTATTAGCCCACTAAAGGTATTGATCCTCCTGTTTCTCTTGAGGTTTTGTGTGGCCTAACAATCGGCTCAAGTAGATGACATCCACTCATGGGTCCTAAAGGAACTGGAACAGGTTCTTTCAGGCCCAGTTAGTAAATTGTTTGAAATCAGTATTGATAAAGAGACAGAGCTGAGTGATTGGACAGATGCAATTGTAGTGCTGATATACAAAAACAAAGGCACCAAAAAGGAAAAGAGAAATTACAGACCAGTGAGCATTACATCTGTGGTGGGAAAAATCTTATGAAAAAATACTTGTTCATGTACTTACCAGTCTGATATACAATAAGATCCTGCCTTACCAATTTGATCAGATTTGTTGAGCTCATCAGTAAGGCCTTAAACAGGGTTATAGCAGTGGATCTTGTTTACATGGGCTATAGCATGACATTTGATACGGTCTCTCATTACGAGTTTGTTCAGAAACTAGACAGTCTTGGTTAAAATCAGAATATAACCAGATGGATAAAAATCTGGCTATCTGGCAGATGTCAAAGGGTCAAAGTAAATGGTTATATGTCTGACTGGGAGTCAGTGACCAGTGAGGGTCCTCAGGGCTCTGTGCTTGGGCCACATTTGCTGATGACACCAACACTGACTATTGGACTCACAAGAGGGCATCCACAGATTGCAGCAGGAGGTGGATATGTTACATACTGGGGCATAGAGAGCACAAATGTCATTCAACCCTGAAAAGTGCATGGTGGTGGTGCACTTTGGGGCAAATGATAACAGTGCAGAATACACAATAAATGGGAATAAAGTAAAAGTAAGTAGCTGTGAGAAGTATCTAGCAGTGCTGGTTGAAGACACCCAAAAGCAAAAACAGCAGCAAGATAGTGTCATCAAAGTGTACAATAAAATTCTTGCATGCATAAGAAGAAAGTTTGTCAGCAGAGGTAGGGAGGTTATCGTGTCATTGTACAGGGCACTGCTTAGGCCACATACTGTATGGAGTACTGTGGCGAGTTTTGGAGCCTGCAGAAGAAGACAGAGATAACAAGAATGGAAGTAGTGCAGAGAAGAGCAACTAGAATGATTAGGGATCTCAAAGGGATGGATTACAATATAGTACTAGCTTGGACAACATGAATTTGGTGTCCCTTAAATGAAGGTTATGGGGTGATATGATACTTGTTTTCAAGGCAATCAGAGATCCTAACTTGCAGAAATGCTTAAGACTTCATACTAAATCTGGAGAGCACAATCTAAGGAGCCAATTAAGAAAACTGTTCAAAACTGAGAGAAGAAGGTACTGGTTTATGCAGAGGGTTGTGGAGGTCTATAATGGATTGTCCAGAGACATTGTGGGTAGTGCTAATCTGGAAGCCTTTAAAAGGAATCTAGACAGACATGTGGAGGGAATGCCACATTTGTTTCTATAAACCGCTCAGTAGGTGGCAGAAAATCTAGAAGTCTTATCGCCTGCTTTTGTCTGAAATACCTGTGAACATGGCACAGTCCAATCTTTATCTTGATCTGCAAGCCATAACTTTTTTATGAATGAACCAGTTTTATCCCAGATTCTCAGAATCTCAAAGCTGTTGATGTAACATGATCCCGCACCAGACGCTGCTGATGCAAATCTCCTTTCCAGTGTATGTAAATATTCTTTTTTGTTAAACGTTTCTTGGTTTTCTGCATTCAGCAGAAGAAAACAAGAACAAAAGGCAGTGTTTGTACATGACATGAACCCAATATTTTCTGCTTCCATTACAGCACTGATTAGGCTAACCAGACACCAGAGGATCCTGCTTAACAGACTGTGCAGCAGTAAAGTACACTGAATAATCATCCAATAAAATTGTCATTGTATCCTGTCAAATATGGAGTTTGCATGGCTTGTATTAAACTATTACACCTAGAAATCTAGAAATAACACGTGCCATAGAAAAACAGAACTGGTAGAAAGGGAGAGTAAAGATAAAAAAAGATAAAAGATGCATAAAGCACTAGAACTAAAAAACACAAAGAACTAGTGGGAATCAAGATGCCAGGGCTCCAACAGGCCCGTGGCAATTCCTGCAAGGGAACTGTCTAACTCCCCCACATCAGTACCCACCACTGTCAACCTATTACAGACTGCTAATTGGTTTATTTCGTTTGCGTTTGTTCACATTTCATGGTATAAAGTGTGGGACTTTCCGAGAAATATTTTATTTGCATCCAAGGAAGCCATTTATAATGAAACAATTGGGATTGCCCCTTAATCTGTATATAATCTTAGCAGTCGAAGGTCTGCACCATGGTGAGGTGTATGTGGCAGCACTTATTAACCATATTACACACTCCAACAAGCAGTAGAGGACTAATTTGTTTGCCTACCTTAACAAACAGCAGATCTCATTTTATTTCCATTGCGTAAGTATCAAATTGGAACACAAGTTGCTTGCATAGGAGTATTACAGCAAATGATATCCATATCGGAGACCCCATGGTGTCACCCAAGGAACTTAAGTGCTGGGAGTACACACACAACTGCACATGACTGATGTTTCAGAGTTCTGTAGAGCTCATTTGCAAGCCACTTGTGTTCCTGTTTGACACAGATGCAGCAGAAATCAAATGAGACCTGTGGTCAGACAGTCAAAAATGCATGCAACAAAGTGTTTGCACTGCACTGTCGTTTGTGCCTGAGCTGATTCCTTAGCCCGCTATATTCAGAGCCATAGCGCTGGCGTTAACCTTTCTGAATATAGGGCAGATTGCATGCCATGCACACCACAGGTATAGGCGCAGTGCACTGCAGTGGCACAGCTCTGAATATAGCACTAAGGATACCATGGACCACAAAGGCGGCAGGCAGTGGTGCAGCTCCTACCACAGCATCAGATACAGAGCTGCACACTGGGGGTGGCTGAGGGTGGATGAGGAGGGCACCAAAGACCGACACACACAACACAGCTGCTTCATTATCAAAAATACGCTTTAATGAAAACATTGGCAACAGGCCATAAGAACATGACAATAAACATTAACTTGAAAGAGAACAGGGGGTGGGGATGAACAATGGGAAAAAACAGTTGGGGGGGGGGACAATGGGGCCAACAGGTATGCCTGTGCTGCAGCTAAAGTCATTGGACTGGTGCCAGTGGTGGTGGTACTGGTGGTGGTGCTGGTGGTGCCTGTTGCTGCTGATGGGCTGCCACCAGCTCCTGGATGGCCTCTTCGTGGATGCCACCTGGCGGAGAAGCAGTCGCTGCTGCTGAACAAGCAATCACAGGAAGGTGTCCCTCCCTTCCTGGCTTTCTGGTTGGCCACAATGGCCAGCACTCTTCTGGACACCAATGGACTGAAAGACAATGAACTCACCCAGCTGTGCACACAAGACCCGACATGCTGGTATTGTCTATCATAAGCAGTCAAGGTATACCCAGCCAACACATGGCCACCACGGCACACAGTGATGACCGGTGCCTGATAGCCACACTGGGCTGGTTGTGGCATATCAGCAGCAGCACTGTGAACCCATACAGTGGATGAGTGCACATGCAACAACTGTGCCACGCAGCACCAGAGCAAACCTGGCCGTGACATGGACACACACCATCGGCAGGCATAGCAGAGGTATGCCTGTGGCACATGCATCAGCAACACCACACCAGAGTCTAACAAGCAGTGTCATGTCCTGAGTGGCAAGGTGGTGGACCCACACACCTCACTGACCAGGCATCCAGTGCACACGCCAACCCTCATGTGCAGGACGCAGACATCCAGGTGTCTTTCCAGGCTGAAGCTGGGAGGGGGCACAGGCACACACACATGGTGCACACAACAGAGCTGAACATGACTAGGACTGTCAGGCAGGGCTG
The DNA here is from genome assembly GCA_016271365.2 of Neoceratodus forsteri. Taxonomy (NCBI): domain Eukaryota; kingdom Metazoa; phylum Chordata; order Ceratodontiformes; family Ceratodontidae; genus Neoceratodus; species Neoceratodus forsteri. Next base: position 37,000,781 of record JADMNL010000029.1, on the reverse strand, counting down.
TGTGCAGCAAGCAGGGCACACACAGCTGTAGTCATGGTGTACTTGGGAGGGGATGGGACATCTGTGCCCCAGTCACCACAACACCAGTGTATGATGCAGTGTGGCCTGGAGACCGTTGCTGAGCTGGTGAATGCAGGTGCACCCTACGAAGAGTGTGGCAGAGTCAGAGTGGGCCACAAGAATACCTGGAAATGTCCACGTGACCTCCCACTGGGGGGTACCTGACCACACTCTGTACCCTGACACTCACTGCAACTATTATCCATAACCTACCTGAATGGGGCTTATGGGCCAATGTAGGTAACATTAAGGGTCAACCACAGCATTGTGGTAGCACATTAGCATCGACCACTGATATTAGTATGTCATGCTGGGCCCACCCCTAGTGATTGCCTAGGTGGGCCCACATATCCACTGTCCAGGTGGGCCCCCTATAGAAACATAGAAACATAGAAACATAGAAGTTGACGGCAGATAAGGACCGCAAGGCCCATCCAGTCTGCCCATTTCTTTTTCTACCTTATAAATGTGCCATCGGCCTTTGCTCTGTCAGTGACCTATCTATTCATAGTGATTTGTATTGCTCCCTTATGCCTATCCCATGCCTGTTTGAAGCCCTGCACTGTATTCATAGCCACCACTTCTTGTGGTAAGACATTCCATGCATCTACCACCCTTTCTGTGAAAAAGAATTTCCTCACATTCCCCCTTAATCGGCCTCCCTCTAATCTCATGCTGTGTCCTCTTGTCCTGCTTTTTTTCTTATATTTAAACATGTTAGACTCTTTCACCTTGTTTATGCCCTTAAGGTGTTTAAATGTCTCGATCTATCACCTCTCTCCCTCCTTTGCTCAAGGGTATACATATTGAGCTCCGTTAATCTGTCCTCATATGTCTTCTGATGCAGTCCCTGCACCATTTTGGTTGCCTTCTCTGGACTGCCTCAATTTGGTTAATGTCCTTGTGAAGGTGTGGCCTCCAATACTGCACGAGTACTCAGATGGGGCCTAACCAATGTCTTGTACAGAGGATTATTACCTCCCTCTTACGACTTGTGATACCCCTACTAATACACCCTAACACCCCCTAGCCTTACCTACTGCTTTAGAGGTCTGCTTTGATGATTTTAGGTCATCAGTGATGATGATGCCCAAGTCTCTTTCTTCCTTTGTGACTGCTAGCAACTCCTCCCAGCCTATAAGTGGCTTCAGGGTTTCTCTTCCCTATGTGCATGATTTTGCACTTCTTTGCATTAAATCCCAGTTGCCACTCTTCTGACCATTCTGCTAGTTTATCCAGATCTCTTCTCATTCTGCCCACCCCATCTGGATCATCTACTCTGTTGCAGATCTTGGTGTCATCTGCAAACAGACAAGCCTTACCTCTAGTCCATCTACAGGTCACTAATGAAGATGTTGAATAGGACTGGCCCCAGGACTGATCCCTGAGGTACCCCACTTGTGACTTGCATCTCTTCTGACTGTATACCATTTACCACCACTCTCTGTTTTCTGCCAGTCAACCAGTTTGCCACCCAGTTGACCAACTTCTGACCCACCCTGAGCCTACCTAGCTTATTTATCAATCTTCTATGTGGAACAGTGTCAAAAGCTTTGCTGAAGTCAAGGTAGGCGACATCAACTGCTCCCCTTGGTCCACCACTCTGGTTACCCAGTCAAAGAAATCTATGAGATTAGTTTGACAGGACCTTCCTTTGTAAACCCATGCTGTCTTGGATCCTGTGCCCCTATGGATTCCAGGTGTTGCACTATCCTTTCCTTAAGGAGTGCCTCCATAATCTTGCCCACTACTGAGGTAAGACTGACCGGTCTGTAGTTCCCCGCCTCCTCCCTGCTACCACTCTTGTGGAGTGGGATCACATGAGCCCTTCTCCAGTCTTCTGGGACCTCTCCTGTGCTCAGAGACTCACTAAACAATTCTGCTAATGGCTCTGCTAGTTCCTCCTTTAGCTCCTTAAGTACCCTGGGATGTATGCCATCAGGTCCCATTGCCTTATCCACCCTGAGCTTAGCAAGCTATACCCCAGTCAGACCCTGGGTGTGTCCCCCAGTACTGGCCATGTGCTGTTCACGGGTTGCATGGCCCCATCATGTCTGACAGGTATGGCTGGCCTTGCCTGTGTACAGTGGGATCACCATATCCTACTCAGCACTGTGTCAGTCACCACTGCAGCTGTGGCCCAATGCACTGACACATGGCATTCTACATGCACTGCCCAGTGATGACCCCACCATCTGCTGACCCCATGCCACAACTGCAGGCACACATTGAGCTGCTGAGGCATGCCACACAATGCATGGGGCACAGGATGTGTCACTATTGCAGGTGGACTAACACAGCGGCCATCTGATGCACACGGCTGGACACGGTGGTGTAGCGAAACAACTCCGGCCAATGCCAGCCACTCACTGACAGCGAGGCAGGCACAGTCCCATGCACAGGGTAGTACAGGCCGGACCAACTGTGAGAGTGCAGACCCGGGATTGTGTGTACTTTCACCACCCCTCATGGCATGTGTCCAGTGGGACAGGGTGCCCGCTTCTGCATGGAGGAGGCCATGCCATGGCATGGTAGGCAGACACAGGACAGCATGCCAGCACCACATAGGTGCACCGTGGTAGACTGTACAGACAATGACACCATAGTGGCACTGGTGACCCACCACCCCATGTGCAGAGTGAATGTCTCCCACCACACCCCTGAGTTGGTGCCCCCACAGGCATGCATCCAGCATGGCGTCCCACTCAGACACCCATCGCCATCCACAGACACATGCAGCATACTGTAGATGGGTGGCAGACAGGTCTGCACACTGTTGGGCCAGGGATGCAAGGGGTGCAAAGTCCCCCCCTCCCCCGTCCCAGAGTCATCAACACCCATAGAGCCACCCCAAGCAGTTGCAGAATACTGGTGTATATCCCCACATCCAGCAACAGTGCCACCTGTGCCGCCTTGTACCCACAAAGGCTTGGCATGCTTTATACTAGTAATGTCTGCCCACTGAACCATGTCTGAGTGGGAAAGGACCCTGCCTACCCCCAGCTTCAAACCCAGAGTCGCTGCCATCCCCAGTGTCGCTGACACCTCTCGTGCTACAGAGATGGTGTTGTGTAAGTAGCCCTCTGGCAGCATGTGCGGCTGTGTAAAGGCACACTCAACCAGTGTCAGATATAACCATAGGTACAGTGACAGAGAGGGCCAAGCCCAATGCCTGTGACAGTGGTAGGGCCGTGACCACAGTCACAGCAGTGCCACCTGTACTGGCACCTATACGTGTACAGATGTAACCTCGGGTGTGACACACAGTACAGGCTACTCACCTGGATGCCTGTCCTGTGCGGTGCTGCCATGGGCCCCGCCACGTCCCAGCAATCCATCACGTGCCTCCCTCTGGTAATGCTGCCCTTGTGGCTGTTGGCCCCTGTCTGGGGTGGGTTGGCCACTGAGTTCTGCAGAGGAGGAAAAGGGAGATGTGGTCAGTATCCTGCAGTGGTTAATAGTGCACTGTTCCGTACACACTACCCAGTGGTCAGTATCCTGCAGTGGTTAATAGTGCACTGTTCTGTACACACTACCCAGTACAATAACTGCCTATATGTCTGTAACATGCACCAGCTGCTACAGATGTATGCAGTGGGTGGACAAGCCGAGCAGGGCTGCAAGGTACCTGTAGCACTACCTATGGCACCACGCAAGTGTGCCTTGGCATGCATGCAGAGGGTATGGTACCTCCCCCTGTATTAGGTGGGGCCTACCACAGTGTATGCCATCCCATGTAGTGCCTGCAACCTGCCAACCCCTGGCCCCTGCACCACAGGCCATACATGACAGCACCAGACCCTGTCTAGGCATAGTAGCCATGGGTATGCATGGTGCACCAGGTGACACATGACAAGGGCAGGCACAGCATACTGGTGCATCAGCTGGAGGCCTGGATACAGTTGGTGTGTGCCTGCACTGTGGTTATTACATGTTCGAACACCAGTGCAGTACCAGCACATACAGACGTGTGGCCACGCAGTGTAATACAGACAGTGTGTGATGCCACTGCCACGTCCTGCTGAGGATGGCTCCCAGGATAGCTAAATGTAGGAAACATGTGACTCCCATCCCGGTCGCATAGGGCAATGGGCACTGATGTGTCAGGGTCGCCATAGCTGGTACACAGTCCCTGCCTTCCACACAATGCCACTATACATGGGCCTGTTGTTCTTGTGACACTGCCACCATGTATCTGTGGTGGCCCACAACTGTGTGACCAAGGCAGGTGCACACTTCAAGCCTCCATGGCAGGTCCAGTCATGCACAGGACACAAGGATGTCTTGTGGGACAGTGGGCCCAGACAGTTGCATACGGCCAGCAGACCATGCGGTAGAGCACGTCCCATAGCACACAGGGGACCACTGAGGGTACACAGGTGATGTGCACAGTGCCTCAAGGGATCTAGCCCTGTCACACAGTACCATGTCACAGGCCTGCACCAAGGCCAGTACACACACGTACATACAACCATCTTCACTCACATGGCCTGGGCAGCATGCCGCTGTCCACCATGGCCTGCAGTTCATGCAGGTGCTGTGCTTCCCACCTTTGTAGGTCATTAAATCTGTGCCTGCACTGATCCCCAATATGGGTAACTCCTGTCCGACACATCAGGCACCACCCCACTGATGCCCAGACCTCACGGCGGGACATGTCTGTCCCTGCTGCCTCCCCCAGCAGCTTGTTCTCCCTGGCCACAATGAGCTTGACTAGGTTGGCCAGCTTCATGTTTTACAACCTGTGGTCATGCTGCAGGACTGCCCTTCATCGCTGCTCAGACATTGTGTTCCCACTCTGTGTGCTGAGCAGGCTGAAGATATACTGCTTCCTGTTCTACATCTGTTTTGCTATTGCACAGCACATTGCTGTAATAGTGTAGTACGACGGTGCATTTAATTGCACAACACGCATGTCCAGAGGTGGGGTCTGGCCCAGGGGTATGTAGCCGGCATGAGGCAGCACATGCATGTGTAGTGCATGCACAGCACTGGTCAGTGCTGCACAACATGCTTGTGCACTGGTGCAGCATGCACGACTGTGCAGTATGATGGCTTCATAGGCAGCACATGACATCATGCCTGCACCACGGCCCCAAGATGCACAGCCATAGGTGCAGCGCAGTGCTTGTGCGCAAGTGCAAACTGGGTTTCTACATGGGACAACACTGCAATATTTAGCCAGGGTATGCAAATGAGGTCATTTTGCAGTCCGTGAGCAAACAACCACATTTGCATGTCATTACAGGCAGGTTTGCATATATTAGCATGCTTGATTGCATGCGGCCTTATAAGGGAGCACACTGCACGACCTGGACACCACGGTGGAACTGCAGGCGAATGGATTTAAGTGTCCTGTGAAATGGCCTAAAAGTGGATGAGTGTGCAGCAGATTATATATATGTGCATGGGCTTCAGCATGGCCCCTAGATGCATGTGGCATGTAATAGGTAGGGCTTCCAGATCTGCTGAGCATCATGTACTGTACAGGGAAATGAAGCTATGTATCGGACACTTGTCCCCATATCCGTGCAATGATTATATGGAGGAACAACATTCGGCACAGTCAGCCTCAGTAAAACAAAAGATAATTATAAACAGGAGAAGCCCCAAACTAATTAAGGCTACCACAACTGCAAACAGATTGGAAAGACAGGCCCACTCACCAAGATAAAGTTACTTTATATATACTTTCTTTTCTAGTCACTGCCAGACAACAAAATTCCAAAAATCCTAGGTTTTGGGGGAAAGGACCCCTTTATCAGGGAGTCTGGTAGTGCTATAAACCTTTTTTTTAAGTTTTTCCTCTAACGAAGAATTATATTTGGTAATCCAGCCTCCAAAATCAATTCTTTATCCTGACAGAGACTTGCCCATGTATACTGTAATCACAGTATCTTAATGTTTTTGCTTTTTTGTAATGGAAGTGAAGTCCCATATGACTCACGTTCCAGCGTACTGTATCTTGCTGAATGGGCCCATTATTCCAGTCTGTTTGCAGCCAGTGGTTATGTGGGACAACAGAGCCCGCATGCTGCCATAGGAATTGATGTACACTACAGGGAAACACAGGACTCATGCTATGGAGTCACAGGGAACATGCCACAGTGGTCCGGGAGCACTGTCACTGTGTCTTCAGAGCACGGTCCACAGTGTTCTGGAACCTTTCGTGACATAATATGATGGATGAAGTAGTCAGTTTTCCTGTGTACCCATTGTAATACCAAGGACACATTGTCCATGTCCCCATATCCCCCTTGCCCTGTACAACTGCGGGCCATGCTACCTAGATACTGCTTAGGTGGGGGATGCATCACATCCTGATTTCTGGATGGGTCATGTACTGTGGAGGTGCTGGTAGTCAACAGTAGGTCTGTGTGAGGCTGGATGATGATGATGGTGGTGGGCCTGTTAGACATGTGCTATGGACATGCTTGGATGAAGGTCCTGTGACTCCTGCCCAATGTAACCCCAGCATGTGTGCTGTGTGCAGTAGTACCATGGACATGTGATAGTGACCAATGGCACCAACTTCTAGTGGTGGGGGTGCTGCCATGTCTGGGAGGTGGTGATCCCCCCTCCCATGGTCCATGGTGCACACTGCCGGTTGGGTTGACCCCTCACAGACATGTGTCCGTGGCGATGGCCCAGGGGTCTGTGGGCCCCTGCCCTTGTCCAGCCCTGCCTGTCTGTGCCCATCACAATGGCTGGATGCATGCATGGACAGCCCACTGTCGGTCAGCCTAGGGCTGTTGAAGGCCAGGCATTGCCAGGACTCCTATGTGGTCAGGAGTGGGGTGGCTACATGTCTGTCATGTTCAGCTGTGTGCCTCTGTGTGTACTCCCTGGTCACCTGTCTTGCACTCCCTCGTCCTGCAGGTACTGTGGAGGATACTGACAGTCTTTGGGCCCACTGCTTCACTGTAGATGAGTTACATGTGCTGGCACAGGCCTACAAAGTTAGGGGGAGATCATGTCCCAGTGCAGGAGAATGGATGCCTGAGTACAGCGGGTCTAGGATGAGATCACAGAGGAGGTCAGTGCCATTGGTGGCTGAAACAGACCTGTGGAAATTATGAAAAAGTGCTTTAGGGACATGAAGAGGCGCATAAGGGAGGTCATGGCAACAGAGCACAGGAAGCTGCATGCCACAGGTGGGGCCCACGGACATCGGCGGCTGCACTACTCTGGATCCTGTGGAGGAGGCCATAGCACCCACTTTATGGCCCGTGGAGGTGACGGGAGTGCCAGGTGGCGGCTACGAAAGCCAAGTGGGACATGCCATGTCATGTGGGTGACTGGCAGTGTGACATCCCATAGGCCGTGTGTGTGTGTGTATGTCAGAGCATGTATAGGTATGGGTGCACACATACGGCAGTGCTGAGTACCACATTGGGTGTAGGCCACAGTACTGTTTCCCTGTCACCCAGTGCGTAGCCATCTGTGTGCAGGTCCATGACCGTGCCCCATGTGGTGCTGTTGTCCATGTACTCTCTAGTGTTGGGATGTATGCTCCCTGGGGAGGGTGTGTGTGACTGCTCCTGCTGGGGAGTGCATCCACTGGTGCTGAGCATGTATTCCCTGGTGTTGGGGTGTCTTCCCACGGGTGCTGGGTGAGTGTCCACTGGTGATGGGGTGTGTACTCAATGGTGCTGGATGTATGTACACGTGTGGAGGCATGAGCACACTGGTGCTGGGTTTTGTACCCCATGGTGATGCCATGTGTGCTCACCAATGTAGGGATGTGCCGGTACCTGCAGGGTATAGGTGATGCACTGTACACACAGCTTGAGTGACATGGCAGCATATGCTGGGCATGCATGCTGCCTCGACCTCCACACTGCTCTGTCCAGTGTGGTGCAGTACTATTTAACTCCCCTTTCATCGCCTTACAGCACAACACATGGGATCGGACACAGAGAAGGATGCCCCAGGCCCATCCAGACATGTGCGGCTCCTGCTGCTCACCCGTCTATGCCAGTTGGCAGACAGCAGTGAGGAGGACATGAAAGAAAACGCTGAAGAGATCTACCTTGAGAGCTGGGACCAGGTGGGGCCCTCCCTAAACTGGGAGAAACTGTCCCCCACTGCCAGCCTCTGTACCACTGGGGCCCAGCCACTGTTCCCAGGCAGCCCAGAAGTCACAGATGTGCAGCTCACCACTGTCCCTGACATAGCCACCCCGTGCCCCCCAACCCCAACTGCGATATCGCCATCATCCTGCCACCCCAGGCCAATACTGCAGGGCCAGTCACCGCTGTGCCTCCCCATGATGCATCCAGCAGCACAGCCACAACCCTGCCACCCCATGCCCACTGCACTGGGCTGGCAGTGCCCACCATGAGCTGCCACACCTGCCACAGTGCAGCCCCAGCCTATATAATGACTGTGAGTGTAGCCCAACCCTGTCCTAATGAACAGTTCCCGGCGACAGTGGGATGCAGCTGAGAACCAGCAGTTACTGTGATCCACCATGGGGGCACAGAGTGCTGTGCAGCAGGAGCTGACCTGCCTCCGCAATATGGTACACAAGGACATGCAGCGTGCCGAGCAGTGGGTGAAGTAACAGTATATGAAGCACATGGTGGTCCTATGTGATCTGTGTGCCACTGCACAGGAGGCTGCAGCCATGGTGGTAGGCACTGCAATGGCTTGCCATAGCCCTGGCCTTTCCAGTGGGAGTAGTGCCACCCTACAACAGACACCACGGCGTATGCTGACACCACACAGTGCCAGGATGAAAATGCACAGTACACCCAGGGCTCCCAGGTCATCGAGGACACTGCACACACCAGGTGGCGACCTGTACCTCTCTGGGGGCAATACCCCATGGGGCCGGGGGGTGGAATACACCATCCCTATGCTCATCACTCATACCATGGCTGAGATCTCCCCCACCATACAGGGAACTGTGCAGAGATACTGTCCATACCCAGGGTGGTGGTAGAGGACAGATAGAGGCTGCACATGGCCACCCTCTGCCAACATGGTTCCCCGCCCTCCCCTGCGGTACCCCTGTCACCTGCCCCTGTGATGTAGCCCAGGTGGTCCTAACTCCAACATGGATAGCCTGTAGTACAGCCCCCACTCCACCTGGCTTGCAGGTATCTCTGTGTACACCCCTGCTGCCCCCCCCATGGCCTTTGTTTGTGTATACCATGGGCTAGCCCAATACATGGCAGACCTGTTGTGCCATGCCCCCCGCCTGGATGGCATGTATCTCTGTTGACATCCCTTTCGAAGCTCACTAACAGGGACTTCTATTTGTTTTAATTTTTTATTTTTCAATTTGTTAACCAGGTAAGGACAGTGGACCAAAGGTCCTTTTTCAGGTTCGACCCGGAGTACAACACATAAATACATAACACAAAACAAAACAATCAATAATCATACCATACAAACTAACATACTACTTAATGCAATCACAAACAGCATTTGTCAATAAATATTGTTCAACTGTACCTTAAAAGACAACAAAGACCTTGCATTTCGAATTTGAAATGGAAACGAATTCCACAATAGGGGAGCTGAAATTGAAAAGGCCCGAGACCCAAGTTTTTGTTTACATATAGGGACCGCTCATATATGGCCATTTGATGATCTAAGCTTTGATGCAAGATCCCTTCTTGAGACTAAATCAGCTAAAGGAAACATGGATTCATAATAAATTGCTTTTGCTACTAAACAACCCACTGAATATTCAATTCTAGAAATTAAAGGCGTCCAACCCAACCCTAAGTACAGATCACAGTGATGAGTTCTATAAGCAGCTGATAAAACAAAACGACAAACATTATTATAGGATACTGTTAGTGTATGCAATTCCTTTTTCCCCAAATAATAATATAAACAAGCTCCACACTCCAAGTGAGAGAGCAAAGTCCCCACAGCAATAGCTTTCCTAGTGTTTTCTGAAAATTTTTTTTAAGATCTTGAGGTTTCCATGGTAACGGACCTCTCGAGCTACGCTCTCGAGGTCTCTGGTTACCACGGAAACCTCTTGATCACAACTGCCTTGTTGTGTATGCTTACTCATACACAATCTTTTATAGTGTATGGGCAACCATACACAGTACTCTGTGAACACAGGAACAGGTATCTGTAAAAAAAAAAAAGCTTACTTCTGTTTCTGCCGCCGCATGATCGCTTCCGCGTTGCCGTGCGCCGCTCAATTGCACATGCGCGAATGTGTTCGATCTTGTGCTGCACCGGTGACGTACTCGGTGCAGCACAACAAGATCGTGACGCACTGAGTGCAGGAAAACAACGCTGTTCCAGGCATGGATTTCCATGCGGAACAACGTTCTACCATACACTATCATTAAATTATCCAGTAACCAACTACTTACCACATCAAAATCATGCTGAAGATTGGAAGCAATACCACCTACTGATTTATCTTGATTAAACAAAATCAAATTGTCTGCATTGAGAATTATATCACATGCAGTACATTGTGCTGGTGAATTATTTACAAATAAAGTAAATAATTTGTGTGTGCTCTATCTGCAACCACCCCCCTTGCCTGGTAGCACTGCATTCATGTATCACCCATCTTGTTACCCCCCTGACTAGCATACTGCACTGTTTACACTGTTGTTGACCTTTGGTAATACATTGCTTAACCATATTACAGTCTCCTGTGTGGTCTGTACTCACCCACTATGTCCAAAAATATTTCTTATGATATGGGCTGTGTGTTCCTGGCCATTCCTGGCCATTCTGGGATCACACCTGTCGAGCTGTTCCTGTATCCCCTGGTCCTCTGTCTCCCAATCCAATGCAGGGTGTTCCTTTGTGGCAGGCATGCATATCCCACAGTTGAGTGCCATGTTGTGTAGTATGCAACAGGGAAAGAATATGGCACAGGCCTTCTGGGAGCTATACAGTAGGACAACACTGGAACAATAAAGACACTGGAACCACATCTTGATTATTCTAAACACACGCTCAATGATGTTGCATGTGGTAGTGTGTGCGGGATTGTACCTGTCCTCTGCAATGGATGCGGGACGAAGGACAGGTGTGAGGAGCTAGGGACCCAGGGGATAGGCACTGTTCCCTGTGTTAAGTAAAAGAGTACACAGGTTAGTGTCATGTAGAAACATAGAAACATAGACAATGATGGCAGGAACAGACCACTGGTCCACATGGTCTGCCCATTACCATAACAAACCCTGGACCTATTGGCCACAGGATCTATGATACCAATTCGACAAATGTTTTGTTGACCAACATCACAGTGAAGGATTTATGTTGACCGCAAGTTGCGGTTGACATAAATACAGCAGGAGAGCCAGTTACTTTTCTATCAGGGGGCTCTGCCCCCCACACACCCCGATCTTAAGGGTTATCAACTCCAAGTCAGAGTTGATTTTGGGGGGGAGTGCAGAACCAGGGGGAAGAGTGCTGGTGTCCCTTTAACAATGAACTGCTGATGTTGTCGGCATCAATGTGTTTCCTGTAATAGTTTTGCTGTGCAGCGGGTATACCTTGGCCACACAGGGTTCCAACCCAGCATGTGCCACATGGGGCAGTAGGGATGGGACCTATGGGGTACATTCACCAATGGTGGCCACTAGGGATGTCCCCACATTCAAATCTCTGGCATGTGATGGAATTGTGCCATATGAAGGCATCGTGGGTGCTGCTGCGGTACTGTGCAAGGACACTGATGATGCGCCCTGTTGCATCATACACCAGCTGGCAATTAATGGAGTGGTATCCCTTCCTATTGAGATAGGCATCCACTCCATCATCGGTGGGTGCCCAGATGACAACATGGCTGCAGTCAGTGGTACCATGGACGGTTGGTAGGTGAACAACTCAATGGAACTGTTGCATGGTTGCTGTTCACTCTGCTGGTGTACTGGGAAATAAAGTCACCAGCATGGTCCAGCAGAGCATCTAGGAACTGGTCCAAAAGACAGGAGGTGGCAGACTGCAGGATACTGGTGGTGTCTCCCACTGGTGTCTGGAATGTTCCTGTGGCCAGGAAACACATTGCAGCTGTCATCTTCTGCTCTATGGACAGCGCATGGCTGTGCTGGGTGTCTGTCCGGAGCGGGTCATGCAGCAGCTCACACAGCTGCCTGAGCATGGGCCTGTTGAGCCGGTACCGGAACCACAAACTGGTCATCACTGAGGACTTCATATGTGACTTGCAGATGGCACTGTCTGTCTGTGTGCAGCATAGCACCTCCATGGCCTATGTATGGGTCCAGGGTGGGCATCAACCCTCTCCTCCTCCTCCTGTATGACCTATTGTAGCAAGTACAAGTACAAGTATGTGTGCATACTTGTGTGCAGCAACAAGTACAGTAGCCCCTCGCTATAATGTATGGTTTGGGAGTCATAACAGCCATTCGTTATAGCTCTTCATTCATTTTAGTGAAGCACGTTTTGTTGCGATCAGTTTATGCTACCACTCATGTTGGACAGTGGTTCTGCGTTGGGGGGGAACTCTGCCAGTGCTTACATTTTCTGTTTTCTGTGTGCCATGTGCTTTGTGCTTAATTTTTTTTATCTGCTTCTGTGTTTATTGCAACTTGTTTACTGGTGCTGTGCTATGCAGTACAGTACTGTCATTTCAATGTGGAGACCGAAAAGTCTTGTCATTTTTTGTTTGTTTATTTCGCTTTGTATTTGCAACCTCCTTGGCAAAAGAAACAAGCTGTCAAAGCTGAATGACTTTGATTGGGTCTACCTTCTGACTGGAAAGCCACTCTAGCCTGATCTCCAGTCCTCGGATGGATTCAGAGTGTGTCAGAGGTGATGGTGGGACCTCGCAATCCTCCTCTTCTTCCTCCATGTCTTCTGCATCTTTCCCTTCTCCTTCTACTTCAGATGGAGAGCCACTGCTTATGGCAGACACTATCTCGGTGTCTGAAATGCTCTTTGAAGTGTCCACAGTGTCATCCTTGGTCAGTCAATGTTCGACAGCAGCCTCTGCATTGGTGCTATCAGCTCAAGGTCTGCTGCCATTTGTGCAATCTGGGGGTTTCTTCCCCTTCTAGCTCCTCGTTGGGAGCACCCTTTATAGTGCCCTCCCCCATTTAAAAGATAGGGAGCCTCATGTACCATTCGTTATAGCCGATATTCACTATAGCGAGATTGGCTATACTGAGGGGTACTGTATGTGTGCTGCCCAGAGCACCATCTTGCACTGTGGCCTGGAGTGTTTCCACCTGCCTCTGGAGTTTGCATCAGTTTAAAGTCAGCCTTTTTATAGGTGGTAATTGTGCACCACTAAGTGACCTACACTAACCCCACTGCGCACCACAAACATGCCGAATGTCACACTGCGTCACTGTGCATGGTCCTGCCCCCACCTTTGCATGCTCCATACTTTTTCTCTGTGCATGGGTGCAGTCGGATTTAGCGCAAGCACAGCTCCCCTTTGAATATGGTAGTTTGCCACAAACTATGTGCAGTGCAGATGCAACTCCTTTGCGCCCAGCACACAGTTTTCACTGTCTGGCTCCTGCTGCCAATTACGGCAAGCAAAATAAAGTTATTATATCACGCATCCCTTTACAGCATCTCCAGTCCTTACGACATGGGATTTTTGAAGTAATTAGTTTCCTGCTGCTTGCTTGACTGTCTAATCGGGTCGTGCCTGAAAATAGGCATTTTTAATGTCTAGTGCACATACCCGGTTATCAAACACAAATAAATAATATGGTGAAAAAGTGCTGCCAGACAAGGCACCACAGTACAGAACTTTGACTGCTAACGTTATACTATATAAGGAAGTGTGCCGACTTGGAGAACTCACAGTGAGAAAGTAGTGTGCATACTTTTGCATTGCTTGTATTCTATATGTAATCTTTTCAAGTCAGAGGTTTGGTTCAGAATCGCGTACATATAGAAACTAAGGCGGCCATGGCTGATCACCAAGTCTTAGTGATCACCTTGTTCTGTCTAGTCAGGTTTTTCTCTCTTACCATGCTGATGTCACCATCCTCCAGTTCCCCTTCTGGCATCCGCACTGGCCCGTCCACTGCTAACCACACTGCTTCTGCCAGTTTCTATGGTTATTCCGTCCATGGCAGTGACCTTTGGTGCTGGGGGCATCCTCCCCTGACTCAGTCAGGATCCAGATCAGGTGATGAGCTTCACGAGGGGGAGGCATGAGTTTACCAACTGCAGCTGTCATTCAGATGATACCAGGCTGTTTTAGTCTCTTACAGCGTCCACTGCAGCTGCTGTGGAAGCATGGCATTTACCCCCCTGACCAAAAATGCACAGCTGCCAACAGCATTCCTTGATTTTCAGCCACCCATTTGCCAGCATGGCAAGCTCATTCATGAACATGATTTGCCAGCAAGGAAGTGCGAAGCGCTGCCCACTCAGTCACTAGACAGCAGTTAGGGCATTTGTGACTGTGGTTGCCTTATTACCAGTCTGTTGCTCTGACTTTTTTAACATTCATTCTATTGCATATTGTAAAACATAAACCCTGTCAGATGTCAAAAGTTTTGATGCATTGTTGCCAAGTTTTCAAGGACGCAGACTCCCAGCTTAAAGTAATATATGTGTTTTGCCAACATCATTGGTTTGAGTGCTTTTCTGGGGCTGCAATAGAGTCTGTTCCAATTTGTGAAGTTACTTTTATTTTCCAGGAAACGTGGACTACACAAACACGCACTGTGTGTGGGCTACACAACCACGTATGTGGATTACTACTTGCCGGACACTTGCAACAAACTTTAGTTGGATTTTTTGGCTACTGTCCATAGTCATGCTGCACAAGCTATCTATATTAAGAAGTTTACTTTATAAGGGTATTTCCCTTTGTGAGTAACTTAAGGAGACAAGTAAATACCTGCTGTTGCAATATTGGTGCATGATGTAATGATATTTCTGAACCAAGTGATTTCCTTGTGTATGTAGGTATTTAAAATGAATGAACATCCGCCATTCTCAAGGCATCCAAATTCTGCATGAGAATAGTAACCAAAATGAACAGGTTTAAGAGACCGTCATGGTTCCCTAAAAGAGTCAGGGAAGTGGTTAGGGAAAATAAAAAGGCTTTCTACAAATATAAAGAAAAGCATTGAGAGGAAGAATGAGGATAAACTTTACTGAAAAATAGTGAGGCAAAGAGGGTGGTTAGAAAGGCAGCAGCACACAGAGCTGTATATAGTGGGGGGGTCAAGAACAGAGAAAAACAGTTCTTCAAATATATTAGGGGAAAAGGAAGAAAAGAGGAGGAATTGTAAGGTTAACTGAGAGGGGTAGGGTGACAGAGGAGGATGGGAAGAAGGCCGCCATCCTTAATGATTACTTTTCTCAGTTTTCACTAGGTAGGACGGTGGGCCTTTGCCAAAGATTGGCATTAAAGTGGCCACTAAGGGGGTTCCAGAGATGAGGCAGCCAATATTTACAAGCAAAAGGGTCCAGAAGGGACTGACAGCCCTAAAGACAGACAAGGCCCTAGGACCAAATGGACTGTATCCAAGGATACTCATGGAGCTGTCAGTGGTACTGGCTGAACTTCTGGTAGGTCTATTCAGCAGCTCACTAAGGACAGGGGTAGTTCTGAAGGATTGGAGGGTGACAGATAGTTCCACGACATAAGGTGGGGTGGGCAAGGAATAAGTGGGGAATTACCTGTCAGTCTTACCTCTGTTGTAGGGAAACTGATGGAGTCACTGGCCAAAGAAGACCTCGTGGACTACTTAGAGAGCAATGGTCTTCAGGATGGTAAACAGCATACGTTCTTGGAAGAGAGGCCCTGTCAGTCTAACCTGAAAGTTTTCTTTTACTGGGTGATAAGTGAATTAAATAAGGGCCAAGCTGTAGATTTGCTCTACTTTGACTTCAGCGAAGCATTTGACTTGGTGCCACACACACATGCTTGCTGAAGAAGATGGAGGAGCTGGGTCCAACTAAGGTCATAGTAAATTGGGTAGGTAACTGGTTAAAGGGTAAGCAACAGAGGGTTGTGGTTGGCGGAGTCAAATCAGAAGAGAGGGACGTCATGAAGGGGATACTACAGGGATCTTTTCTGGGTTCGCTCCTCTTCGATATGTTGACATCAGCAACGTTGGCGAAGGAATCTGGAGCAGGTTGTGTCTCTTCGCATATGACACTAAGCTCTGTGGCAGGGTGGACAGTGATGAGGGAATTGCAGAAATGCAGAGTGACTTACAAAAGCTAGAGAGGTGGTCTAAGATTTGGCAGTTGAAATTCAATGCCAAAAAGTGCAAGACACAGAAAATTAGTTTTGTTGCAGTATTGGTCCTTGTAACAAAAGATCCACAAAAAAGAGATGATTTGATACCTTTTATTGGACCAGCTTCTACGTAAAATTATTAAGGACCTCCAACCAATATTCAGTGAGGATGGGACCCTAAAATGCAATTTTCAAGAACTGCCACTACTGTTTTTTAAGCAACCACCTATTTTAAAGAGATTTTCCGGCATTCTGTGACACCAGCTACCACTCACGTATTTGGTAAACTGATGCTGGCGATAGTCTATCCAGCTAGTTTTCATTACATGATTGTAAGGCCATTTATTTGTGGAAGGGATCATCATTTTTTCTGAACAAGGTTGCTAGCGGATCCCTTCCACTTCCTGGTAGAGCTGACATGCTCCCGTGCTCTGGCACATAATGACGTATGACCAGGGAGAGCACAGGGGCACGCCCCATTGAAGTGAATGGGGCTTCTTTTTTCACTGTTTTTATTTAGTTGTTTAACCAGGTATAGCACACTAAGCTGAAAGCTTTTTTACAGGAGCGACCAGGGAGTACAAGGAGGTTAAGTGACTTGCTCAGGGTCACACAGTATGCAAGTGAAGTTGTGGGATTCAAACCCAGGTCTGGTCTGCTGGATGTCACCAGATTTGCAGCTCAGAGCCTTAGACCACTGTGCTATACTGCCTCCAATTTTATGCCTCAGAATGGCAAGTTGGACAGTAATGAATGACACCGCTCAACTAAGAAGGACCTTGTTAGTTGAGCGGTGTCCTTCTTTACTGTCTATCATCGAATTCAGCTTCGAAATTATGTGAGTGAGGGTCATATATCAGAAGCTCCCTTTAACCAACCTGATTGTTAGGAGTAAACTTGCACCAGAACAAAACAACATAACACTGAATGGTACAAGACCCTGCGGTCTCACTAGATGTAAGATTTGTGAGCACATTTCTACTTCCAATTGCATCAATACTCCACAAAACAGACAATTCAGGTGCATCTAGGAATGTTGTTTATTTCATTCAATGCAAGAGATGCTCACAAATGGTATGTAGGAGAGACAGACAACCGCTCCACACTCGAATGACCTCACACAGGCATACTATTAAAATGAAGATGACTGAAAAGCCAGTGAGACAACCCTGCTCTCAGTCTGCTCACTCTGTCTCAGATATGTCGGTCCTGCTTTTGAAAGGACATTTCAAAAATACACAACAGCGACGGGCTTTTGAGATCAAGCTCACAAGATGGTATGAACACTGATTTAGATTTTATGTCACATTACACTAAAACGTTCGCCTACTTCAGGAACAATGAATGGACGTATCATGGTAGTACACTGTGTTTTTGTTGTATGTTTTAATACCAAATGGATGTAGAATCCATTTTAACTGGTTATCATTATTTTGGTTTCACCCCCCCCCAACCCCCACCCCCAAATTAGGGTGAGGGGTGGGTTGATGGTATGGGGTAAAGCTTATATACAGATACATGTTCATACATAGACATTTTAGGTACAGTATGTCATTTACTAGGTTGTCAGTGTTGTGCCTGTTTCTTTTATGTGCACAAACTCTCGGCATCTAGTACATGACACAATGGGGTTACGTTGTGTGATGACTATGTGTTCACATACAAAATGGATATATGATTTTGTCTGACTAGTTATCAATACATTGGTGCTCTCGGGGGGAAGGGGGGTTGATTCCATTAGGTTTTGTTTCAGATTTCTAGGACTGTTACTGTATATATAGCAGATTAATTATATACTGACACATGATAAAACAATGGACATATTGGGATGCAGGATCTCAGTTACTAGGGAGTCTTAAGTTTGATTTTTAATGATACATTAATACTTGGTGGCGGGTAGGGTGTGGTGGCGGGGTGTGGATTCCCTCAGTTTTTGATTTGGATTGATAGAACTGTTATTTAATAATACAGACTATTAGGTACTGTATATATGGACACATGTTGATACATGGACATATTAGGATAACAGCATCTCAGTTATAAGGGGGTCTGTGTTAGGTTTGGGTGTTGAATGTGCAGAAACACTAGCCACTTGTTACAGAGTTGCAAATAGATCATGTTTAAACAGTATAAGTTTGAATATTCATGAATAATATTGACTTACTGTACTCTGCTTTTAAGATGTACATATCTGAATAGTACTTACGCTGTATAAATGTGGGAAACAGCTGGTTAATGCTTAATTTATACTAGGACAGGTTGTCTTTAAACCCACTTTTTTTGCCTAACACAAAGATATTTTCTTATTAGAAGACTTTTAACATTATATACAATGTATTTTATTTCCAGCTTATTTTACCTTGTGGTTTAAAATCATAGACATTTACTAATGCATGCACAGACGCACAAATGTAGTTTTAGCATGTTTTATGGCTGTTCTCAGGGAAGAAGCTTATCTATTTTGTGACATTTGACCTTGATATTCCTTTCCTTTGATGTAACTCTGTTGTCTTTATATGGTCCTGTGATGATTTTTAAAAGCAGTTTAGGCCAATCGGATTTTTAACAACTTTTTATCTGTTTTACTTATGCATGATCTGGACTCGCATTACTTCCAATAGCTTCGTATGAAGTCCGAACTATCCATTGTTTACCTGACACAGAATAGCCACCCAGGTAATAATGCGTTAAGAAAGTGTATTCTTCCAAGCCAATTATCATTGTTTTCTGATGAAGGATTCTATGTAATCCGAAAGCTAAAGCACCAATTTTCTTTTGTAACATCTGTGTTGGTCCAATAAAAGGTATCGAATCATCCCTTTTTTTCTGAAAAAGGGCAAAGTAATGCACATTGGGAATAAGATCCCCAGGACAGAGTACTGGATGGGTGGGGTGAGACTTAGCACTACGACTGAGGAACAGGACCTTGGCGTTATCATCAGAGACTCCCTCAAACATTCGAGTCAGTGCAACAAAATGTATAGAAAAGCGAGTAGGCTGCTGGATTGTATTGAGAGAGGTGCTGATAGCAGAAGCAAAGAGGTAATACTTCCCTATACAGATCCTTGATGAGGCCACGTCTGAAGTACTGTACCCAGTTCTGGGGTCCTCACCTCAGGAAGGATAGGGATAGGCTGGAGACGGGGCAGTGCAGGGTAACAAAAATGATTCAGGGCGAGCAGGGCAGGTCCTATGAGGAGCGCCTCAAGACACTGAATATGTGCTCGCTGGAGACAAGAAGGGAGGTACAATAGACACCTTCAAGTTCCTGAAGGGAATTAATAATGCAACAAGGTGAGCTGTGGGGAACTATTTAGCTTGAATACTAGTTTGCGGTCATAAGAACATAAGTAGTAGCCAGCAGAAGGAGACCTCCAGACCTATATTATCTGCCCGATTTGTGTCGGGATCTTGTATTTTATCCCATCATCGATGTTTGTGACCCCTCATGTGGACACGAGTGGAAACTGAGAGGAGGAAGGTTCAGAAGGGACATGAGTAAGTGTTATTTTACAGAAAGGATGGCGAAGCTGTGGAACACTCTTCCAGCTGAAATGGTGGGTGCAAAAACCATTGGTGGTTTCAAGCACATTTGGGACAGAATGAAGGGTATAGTGAGGGCTCAGAGAGGCAGAAACTGGGAGGAGAATGAGGGGAAGGATGAGGTGGGCTAGGACCCTGGAGGGACAGTAGTAACTCCCAAGGCTAAATAGGGAACTTGGACAGACTAGATGGACCACTGGTCTTTTTCTGCCATCATTATCTATATTTCTGTGTTTCTAAACATAAAGTTAAAACAGCAGTGCAACGAAATTAGGCAAAAAATGCGACCCTGCCTTTTTTTCACTATAGAAGATTTCAGGCAACCTCCAGTTTTATTT
Source organism: Neoceratodus forsteri (assembly GCA_016271365.2). Lineage (NCBI taxonomy): Eukaryota > Metazoa > Chordata > Ceratodontiformes > Ceratodontidae > Neoceratodus > Neoceratodus forsteri. The sequence goes on along the minus strand of JADMNL010000029.1, from coordinate 36,980,660 downwards.
GGTGGTACAATTTTTTAATTCCACAAAAATTTTAGTATTTTATAAACATTTTAATTAAATTTTTACTCAAGGAATAAAGATGGATGCCACATTTTGCATAGAGATTGCATTGTAAACCTGACAAGGGTTAGTATAAAATCTTTTTTAAAAAAAGACTCATGGTGTATAGCATAGGAGGTGACAGTTAAGCTAAAATAGTTTCTCAACTGTAGCTGAAACAAGCTTTTTTTTGGAAAAACATTTTTTTCATTGCGCTGTTGCTTTATAACAATACTGGCTAGATAATGAAGATGCCTTGGAGATACACTTGCAAATTTCTTTTCATTAGCATGTTGGCAGATAAACTTTGCAAACTTGTTTTGATTACCGTTTAGATGTATTTATCATCACAGTTTTTTCTTCCTGTGTATATTTTAGCCTGTGTGTAACTATTCCTGCTAGACTATGTTAACCTGTTGAGTGCTGCTATCCTCCTTGGGACCCCCATGAAAACAAAACACTGCATCTCATGGTGTCATCCTGGTTGGAGTAACTTCCAATAAATAAATCCTTTTGTTATAATTGAATTTTGACAGCAGATAAGGACCGATTGGCCCACCTAGTCTGCCCATTTCCCTACCTACTGGATAAGCTGCAGATCCAAGTTAACCAACATCCTACTTCCTCTTACCCCCCCCCACAAGAATTGACTTATGTCTGTCCTATGCATTCTTGAATTCTCCCACTGTTTTTACTCCATGACCTCCTCAGGAAGGCCGTTCCATGCATCCATGACCCTCTCTGTGAAAAATACTTTCTCACATTACCTGTGAGCCATCCCCCGTCTTCAAATTGTGCCCCTTGTTCTTGCACATCTCTTTTTGAAAGAAGCTACCCTCTTGGACTTTGTTGATTCCTTGAGGTACTTGAAAGTTTTTATCATGTCTCCTCTCCTCTCCTTTCCTTGAGGTATACATATTAAACTCCTTTAGTCTCTCTTTGTATGTCTTCTGGTGCAGACCCTGCACCATTTTGGTTACCCTCCTCTGGACAGCCTCCATCCTGTCTATGTCCTTGTGAAGATGGGGTCTCCAGAACTGCACTCACTACTCCAGACGGGGTCTCACCAGCTGTCTGTACAGACGGCCAACAGCTTCTTGTTTTCTACTGGTGATGCATCTCCCTATGCATCCCAGTAGCCTCCCAGCCCTCCTTACTGCCTTCTCACATTGCTTGCCCACCTTTAGGTAATCTGATATGACTACTCCCAGGTCCCTTTCCATTTTTGTTGTTGTTAGTATCTCCCCCACTGTGTACTCTTCCCCTGGGTTTTTGTTTCCCAGGTGCATTACTTTGCACTTCTTTGCATTGAATCTAAGCTGCCATACTTTTGACCATTCCTCCAACCTTGCCAAGTCCCTTCTCATCCTTTCCACCCCAACTTGTGTATCAATCCTGTTGCAGCTCTTTGTGTTGTCTGCAAAGAGACATACGTTTCCTTCCAGTCCCTCTGCAATGTCACTTATAAAGACATTAAAAAGGACTAGACCCACTACTGAACCCTGTGGTACCCCACTAGAAACCCCCTTTCTTCAGAGTGGACTCTGTTTGCTATTATCCTCTGCATCCTGTTGTACAGTTAACTTTTTACCCAGGCTACCACCTTGGGACCCACTCCAAGGTTGGGTAATTTGTGTATTAATCTTTTGTGTGGGACTGTGTCAAATGCCATGTTAAAGTCTAGGTAGGCCATGTCTATAGCCCCTCCCTGGTCTACTACTTTGGTTAGACAGTCAAAGAAATCTATTAGATTCATCTGACATTGCTGCCATGCCAGTCATTTCTAAGAGATTTCAGACCGGGGTGGCAGCCAATCAGTAAGCTAGTTTAACTCATGAATAATTAATTAGACTTTTAATAAGATTTTTGAGCAATGTTTTATATGTGGTAACTAAAAAAGGATTATCCCTTCTGGTCTGGATAGTAGCTATCTGGGGTTGAAGTACCACTCGAAGGATAGGAATTAAGTCCTCTTCCACTAGCTCCACCATTTTTCACAAAGCCTTATGATGAGAAGAAATCTAGTACAGAGCTGTACGGAGCTGAGCTGCTTTATGGTACTGTTCAACGTTTGGAAGGGCTAGGCCCCCCTCTGGCTTTTGGGAGTTGTAAAGTAACATATTTAGTTCAGAGCCTAGTGCCTGCCCATAAAACTGGGAAATCATTTTATCTCAGAAGCAAAATTGTGATTTCTGCAAGGGAGTGGGTAGCGTTTGTGCCAAAACAGAGAAGACTGGGTAAGGAGGTTCATTCAAATACAACCAGCTTGTTATAGCAAGGAAATGTTTATGGTCTGCCATCTAGTCAGATCTTCTCGAAACAACAGTGTAAGTGGGGAGTAACTGGTCCTAGCCAATGCTATCAAGTCATCTGTTAGGTACACCCTGAGGTATTTGACTCCAGTCCCCCACTTAAATTCCCCCATTATCTACGTGGCAGTTGGATAAGAAAAAAATTACTCACTGTAGCAATGTTTTTTTCTTCTTAAGGGATAACTCACTATGTTTACACTTTATGCAGTCATCTTGGCCGAGAGTGATGCCCCCGAGGTAGAACCTACGCAAATTTTAGAATTTGGAATATAGGTTCAAACTCTGCATTCACACTCCACTCTGGCTGTTGCTCTGCTTGGTTTCCAAGCCAGAGTGGAGCAGCACCTAGTGGAACTAGCTAAAAGGCTACCAAAAAAATTCTAGAAAAATTGTGATAGAATTTGTAAAGCACCAAACAAATTGAAGCAGACTTGTGAAATTTTACCATGTAAACAATAACATGCTTACAATTGTAGGAACTGCAATAGTAAGGCTCAAGCAACCTCAGTGAAACAAGGAACCGATTCTTGTATGAACATGTTTCAGGTTCTGGAAGGGGAGGAGGGTTAAGGAGTGTAAACATAGTGCGTGATCTCCTAAGGAGAAACAACATGACTACAGTGAGTACTTTTTTCTTCTAACTCCAGGAATCACCTACACTTGATGTTTACATTTTATGCAGACTCAGTAGCAGTACCTTGGGAAGCTAGGTCCAGAAACTAATTATGTAACCCCAGGGGTCAGGATGATGGTATTTCTTGTGTTATTAGCACTGTGCGGTGCCTCCATTTTTGTAACCCCCTACCTGGGACCTGGGCTCGGGGAGAAAAATGCACTCGGCATGTTGGCTAGGTTTGGCTACTCTGCACAGGGGCACCCAAGTAATCTGGACACAGGAAGCAATAACTGAAATGTCCATAACAGAAGTTGGGATTCTAAAGTGTGGCTTTTATTCACAACACAAAGGAACAATAAGCACAGATGGACCCCCACAGGGCTACACTCCTGGTAATGCAGATTTCTCCTGAACAGACAAACATCTTCTGTACACTTAAACCCTCGGATTTAGAAACACACAGGGCCTCTGCCAGAACTTGACTCTTTTCTGGTTTCCCTGGCTCAGCTCCCTTGCCAGCCCTTGGACTAATTTCTGTTTATCATGGAGATTTATTTGTGGCTCCCTATACCACCCATGAGTACTTCTGGCTCCATCAGTGAATCTTCTTCAACAATCCCACATCTGGGTACTTTCCTCAGGCACTGGCCAAGTACCTGAGAAAAAGCAACAGGTGTCCTAAAGCAAAAATGTAGAGGTAGCTCTGGTCACGCCAGATGGGGGGGCTCTCCCACCTCTCACTCCCATAATTCATACCCAGCCATTTCTCTGGACTTTAACACCTCATCCTCTGAAAACACTTTACTGTGTAGAGTCTCTATAAATGTATGTCACATTTAATCTACTGTTTCTTCCATCCCACATGTGCTGAACTTGAAACATACTTCATGAGTGGCTGTGTCCATTTCTGTAGACCCCCACAGAGTTAAGCAGTCCAGTTCCCACAACTTTTAAAACTGTACTTGGCTGTCTTTTCCTGACCCCACAGTAGCAGTCACTTAAATTCATCTTGTCCCAGGTGAAAACACATTGGCCCTTTAGCAGAGCAATCTCACCCCTTGGTTGCAGGTGCCCCACAGGCTTTTCCTCTTCCCAAACATGATTAAACTTCCAGGTGCCTCAGCACAAATCCTCACAGGCAGCTTCTTTTTCCACTAGCTGGGCCAGGGGGATTGCCCCTGGAAGCAGGCTGATTCCTTTCCCCCCATCAAACTTTGGAAAGTGGTCTCCACCACTTCAAACAGGTACTGTTGTGCTCCTCTTGAGGCGAGAACACACACCTAAACTAAAAATATAGCTCTCTGGCAGAGCTAAGGGCTCTGAGGGCCTGCAGCTGCAGCACACCTCTTCTCTCTACTGACCCCACATGCAGACTACTACAGACTGACTTCAAAATCTCCCAACATTCTATCCTAACTTCCCTAGCTGCAACATTCCAATGTGGCTTATGCAGCTGCGACAGTTCTAAAATGATGTCATCCCTCAGTTTCAGCTGAGACTGAGAACATAGGAAGACAGCGTGAAATCCATTTAACTGGAATTTCACAAGCTGCCTTCCCTGCCTGCCACTAGGTCTAACTGGGATTCTTGTAACCCCAGGTAACAGGGGGTTACAATTAGGAAGACATTTCTGCAAGACAGCAGTTCCAAAGCTGGCATCCCTTTGGGCTGTATGTCCAAATTGTAGTGCTTTGTGAGGTGTGTACTGTTTTCCATGTAACTGTGTTGCAAATGTCTAACAATGGGATGTCCCTTGAGGACGCCTCAGAGGCAGAGGTCCCCAATGCGGAGTGCACCCTTAAGCCTCTCGGTGGCATTTTTCCAGCTTTTTCATAGCAGAACTGAATGCAACAGGCTATTCCAGTGATAGAAAAATCTCTTTGTTGCTGGTTCGCCTTTGCCAACCTCCCCATAGGTAACAAAAAAAGCTGGGTACTGTGAGACCTGACATCTTTCGTTCAGTCCATGTAGATAGTCAGGACTCTCTTTAGGTCCAGTCTATGCAACCTTTCCTCACCTGGACTGGAATGTTCTGGACAGAGTACAGGGTAGGTCAATGACTGAGGTGGAATTCAGATACCACCTTGGGAAGGAATTTTCTGTTGGTTCTAGGACTACTTTATCCCTGTGGGGAATTATGTAATATGGCATTGTGCAGAGGGCCTGCAATTCATTTACCCTCCTAGCAGAGGTAATTGCAACCAGGAATATGATTTTCCATGTGACATACTTCAGGTCAGCAATTTCCATAGGCTCAAAGGGAGCCTTCATAAGCTGGGAAAGGCATGTGTTGAGGCCCCATTGTGGGACAAGGTCCTTCAGTGGTAGGTATAAGTGATTGAAGCCTTTAAAAACTGTTTTGAAAATGAGTTGAGAGGCCAAAGACTTTTCCTTGCCTGCTAATATGTATGCTGATACCGCTGCTAAGGTTGAAGGGTATAGGTCTAACACCTGCAGGTGTACCAGGTATTGCAGAATTACAGGGAACCCTGCCTCTATTGGGTTTATTTTTCTGGGGACACACCAGTAAGAAAACCTTTTCCATTCAAACAAATAAGCTTCCCTGGTAGTGGTTTTCCTTGAAACCTTAAGCACCTTCAGGACTTCTTCTGAGAGGGCCAATCCATAAAACTTTAACTCCTCAAGCACTATAGAAACATAGAATTTGACTGCAGATAAGGACCACTTGGCCCATCTAGTCCGCCCACTTTCCCTACCTACTGTAACTCCACAGACCCTACTTGATCTCCAGCTTTACCCCCCCCCTTCCTTACCACTAAGGTTGCTTTATTCCTATTCCATGCATTCTTGAATCCCGTTACCATTTTTTCCCCCACCGCCTCTGCTGGTAGGCTATTCCAGGCATCCACCACTCTTTCTGTGAAGAAGTACTTCCTCACATCTCCCCTGAGTCTACCCAGTCCTGCTTCATAGCATGTCCCCTTGTTCATGAGCATCTTTTTTTTGGAAAAGTCTTCCCTCTTTAACCTTAATTATACCTCTTTAGTATTTGAAAGTCTCTGTCATATCTCCCCCCTTCCTTCTTTCCTCCAGGGTGTACACACTGAGGTCCTTTAGTCTCTCCTCATTGGGCTTTTGATGCAGACCTTGCACCATTTAAGTTGCCCTCCTCTGAACCGCCTCTACTCTGTGTCCTTCCAGATATGTGGTCTTCAGAACTGGACACAGTGCTCTAGGTGAGGTCTCACCAGTGATCTATACAGCGGTAGCACAACCTCTTTCTGTTTGCTGGTGATACCCCTCCCTATGCACCCTAGCATCCCACTAGTTCTCCCCACTGCCTTGTCACACTGTCTGGCCACCTTTAGGTAATCTCATTACCATTTTTGCCCCCACCACAATGGGGAGCATGAACAGTTCTGCTCAATGCAGGAAAGCCGCAGCTAAGGCTAACAAGATGCTGGGGTGTATTGCAAGGGGAGTCTAGTCCAGGCATAGGGAAATGATCCTGCCCCTCTACAGGTCATTGGTCAGGCTGCACTTGGAGTACTGTGTGCAGTACTGGTGTCTGTACCTGAAGAAGGACATTAAGCTGCTGGAGGGGGTGCAATGGAGGGCGACAAAAATGTTATGGGGGATGGAGGGCAAAGCCTACAAGGACAGGCTATCTGAGCTGAATATATACACCCTGGAAGAGAGGAGGGATGGGGGATATGACTGAAACATTCAAATATTTGAAGGGGATAAACAAAACCAGTGCTGATGGGTTGTTCAAGCTGAGGAAAGGTGGGGACACAAGGGGGTCCGGGCTAAGATTAGAGGGTGGAAGATTTAGGAGAGAAATGAGGAGACATTGCTTTACGGAGAGGGTGGTGTCAAAGTGGAATGCCCTACCAGAGGGGGTGATATCATGTAAGATGGTGGGAAGTTTTAAAAGGGCATGGAACAGAGAATGAGGGAGGGTCTGGGTGAATAGTGCTGAGAACTGGGGGAACAGTGTTGAGAACGTCCTGAAGAGGAGGGAGGGGGTTGGGGTAGCTGCAATCCAGGGGTGCTAGCTGCACACTTGAGCAGACTTTGATAGACCATGAGGTCTGTTTCTGCTGGCAGTTTCGTATGTTCGTATGATTACTCCAGGTCTCTTTCCTGTTTCATGGATGTTAATACTAACACCCCCCCCATTTTGTACCCCGCCCCTGGGTTTCTGTGCCCCAAATGCATGATTTTGTACTTTTTCGTATTCACCACACCCTTGACCACTCCTCTAGCTTTCTTGGATCTCTTTTCATCTCCCCCCCAAAGTGTCTAACCTAAGTTTGTCCTCAGGCACAGGGTCCTGGGGTTTGGCAAAGTTATTATGCCCTGGAGCAAAGTCAACGTGTTGTGACTGAGTGGCAGGCTGAATGGATTCTTGTTGGAGAGGACCAGGAGCATTGAGTACCAGGCCTGTCTATCCCTGTCTGAAGTTATCATGATCACTGTTGCAGGTTCCCTTCTGAGCTTCAGGAGTACTTTCTGAATGAGTGAAAATGATGGGGAGGCATACAGAAACTTCCCTCTTCAGTCCAGTACACGGGCATCCTCTGAGGCTGTTCCTCTGGCTGGTGTTCTGCAACAAAGCTGTGGGAGCTGATAGTTCTCCCAAGATGCAAATGGGTTTACATTGGAAGTGCCCCGCCTTCTGAGCACTGTAGCCAGGACCTGATGGTTTAAGGCCCATTCATGACTTCCCTGGCTGATTCTGCTTAGGGAATCTGTCGGGACATTGTCTTTGCGTGGCAGATGCACTACAGATATGTTTGCTTCTAAGGAATATGCCAGGTCACAGATCCTCATTGCCTCTGTACACAGTTTTGAAGATCTTGTTCCTCCCTGCTTGTTTGTATAGTACATAGTAGTGGAATGGTCCATCCTGATTTGGACAGTCTGACCCTGTAGGCAGAAGGTGAAAGATTGCATTGCTAGCAGTACAGAGGTTTATGTGTTCTAGTGATTCCTGTGGGCTTCATGTGCCATCTACTGTAAGATCTTGCAGATGGGCGCCTCACCCCAGGAATAAGGCAATCCACAGTAAGAATATTTATTGCTGATTGCTGAAGGAAGGGAATGCACTCTCTGAGGCTGCTTTTTTCCTTCCCCATTCTAATGATTCCACTAGTGCTTGTGTCACCAGCACTAGCTTTGAAAGTGGATCCCATCTTTGGGACCAGTTGTCCCTTAAGTGGTACTGGGTATCTGTCATTTGGAACCTGGCTCATGGAACCACAGCTGTAGATGCGGCCATGTGACCTAGTAATTGTAGGAAGTCTCTTGCAGGTTTTGGCTGACCTGCTGTGAAAGACTCTGCTGTTGCTATCAAAGCTGCAACTCTGGCCTGCAGGTGGAAAGCTTTCCCCTGCAGGATGTTAAGCTCTGTTCCTATAAAGTCCAGTATTTGAACAGGTTCTAGCTGGGACTTCTGCATGTTTATCAAGAATCCCAGGTTCTCCTAGGTGCTGTTTACCATATGAACTGAGCACCTTGCTGTTTTCCCCAAGACTAGCCTGTCATCCTGGTGGGGGAAAACCACCACACCTTGTTTTCTCAGTTGTGCCGATTAAGGGGTAATGTGAGGAAGTTCTTTTTCACAGAAAGGGTGGTGGATGCATGGAACGGCCTTCCTCAGGAAGTGGTGGATATGAATACAGTGCAGGGCTTCAAACAGGAATGGGACATGCATAAAGGAGCAATACAGATGAGTATGAATAGATAGGCCATTGACAGAGCAAAGGCCGATGGCACATTCATAAGGTAGAAAAAGAAATGGGCAGACTGGATGGGCCTTGCGGTCCTTATCTGCCATCAACTTCTGTGTTTCTATGTGCTGCCACCACAGCCAGGCACTTTGTGAAAACCCTTGGAGCTGAGGTGAGATCAAATGGGGGAGCTGTAAAGTGGTATTGGCAGTTCCCAGCTTGAGTCTGAGGTATTTTCTGTGAGATTGCCTGATTGTGGTATGAAAATAAGCATCTTTCAGATCCAGGGATCCCAGCTAATGACCTTTCTGAAAATATGATATCACTGTTCTTAGTGTGACCATCTTGAATTTTTATTTTTTTCAAAATGTTTGTTCAAAAATCAGAGGTTTACAATGGGTCACCACTCCCCATTTTTCTAGTGGGTGAGAAAGTATCTTGAGAATAGTTTCCTACCCCTACTGGGAGGCAGGGACTTTTTCTATAAGTTTAGATATTAACATTTTTTTACTTCCAGTTCTAGAAGTCTATTTTTCTGTGGGAGGATGAGTTGGAAAACTTCTGAGTTTCTGCAGGTTTGTAAAATGTTTGAACTGTAGACACAATCCCTGGCCCACTACTTCCAGTATTGACTTGTCTGTAGTAATAATTACCTATTCCTGGAAGTAATGGGCCCTATGCATGAACAGAATTGTTGCCTATGCACTGCGTATCCCAGGTGCATAGACAATCTCATGGATGAATGCCATGCAGCGGGTCCTGCGGACCTCCGACGGCATTCACCAAGGGCGTGTAAGTGCAGCGCAAGGCACTTATGCGCTCGCCTCCAAAGCCCCTCAGAGATGTCCACACTTGGAGGGTGTCAATCAATCAATCAATCAATCAAAATCGTTATTTATCCAGGCGAACACCATTGAGCAGAGCTCATTTACAAGATGGACCTAGTTATGGTCAGTCAAGTACAATAAATAAATTTACAATCAACATTTACAAGATGATCCAGTTAGGGCTGGTCAGAGCACAGCATATAAATATACGATCAGGGAATACAATCAACAGACAAGGTATCATACATTTATTTTGTCCCCTGCAGATGTCGAAGGCGTGCCTGCACTATGTGGTATTCACAAAGCCAAATAGTTCCAGGCAGCCTGCCTGGACCTGGTGTATCCTAGTGCGGCCCCATGAATGATGGCCTCTGGGCGCGGCGGTAATGGAAAACATACCGTTGTGCTGCCCCAGCCCACTAGGCTACAGGGGGTGGCTGGGGCAGTGGCTCAGGCAACTGCCCGTTGGTGTGTCTGCAATGCCGCTATACACAGCGTTTCTCCTACTCCCTGCGCCCTCCACAAGGGTGCAAGGAATCCACTCAGGGACCCAGTACAGGCATCTGATTGAATGCCCACCCAGATCCGCAGCTCTGCCCCCACCACCCGTGCAACCATGCATGCCGTGGGGGTGTGGCTGCAGACAGGCGCCCTGCGGGTGCTAGCAGTAGTGCATACTGCTTACCGTGTGCCTGTCCAGGGCTGCGTAGGTACACAGGTGGAGTACACTCCTCAGGTGCGTATTACTTGCCCTTTAGTGCACAGGGCCCAATGTGCCAGTCTTCCTCCCACTGGCAATGGTTGAGTGACCTGGACAAAACTGTCAGGGGTTTTGTTTTGGCTGGAACTTAGGAGCTGAAACTGAAGCATTACACTTGAAAGCCCTTTTTCCTCCTCCCCTATAGTAACCTCTTTATGGCTGGTACTCAAAGGGAGTGTATGAGACGTAGGCTTTTGGGAAGTATCCCTTGCCTCTGCCTCCCTTATTGTATGACCTGTAGGAGGCAGAGGCCTTTTCCTTTGCTTTGCTACTTTTGAAAATTATTTTGTATTCATCCACTTTTCTCACGTAGGTCTTCTGCTTTGTCAACAAATAAATAATGAGTCTCCCTCACTGTAGAAATCCATGGTCTCATTTTGAGTATCCTGGGAATGGATGGTAGTCCTCAGCCAAGAAAACCTTCTCAAGGACATTGCAAGAGCCAAAACGGTGGCAGCAGTGTCATAGTGTTCACTGCCATGTGTAAAAGATATTTTGTGGTATCTAGGGCTGATCTTGCTGTAGTAATCAAGTCATGTGCCAAATACCATCCTCTGCTCTTTCTCTCAGTGCCAGAATTGTGTTCCAAAGTGCTTTCTGGTACTGTGCTACATGTGTCAGAATAACCTGCTTAGTCCCAAAGTAGATCTGTAGAGTGCAAAAAAACCTTCACGCGATCACCAGAATTTCAGATTTATCCATCCATCAGTTTATTTTTCTTGTAAATTCACAAATTTACAAGAAAAATAAACCGATGGATGGATAAATCTGAAATTCTGATGACCGTGTGAAGGTTTTTTTGCACCCTGCATATTTACTTTGGGACTGAATTGAGGACACCTCAGGGGTGCAACACAAAACAGACTGCCCATTTTCCTCAGAATCCTATTTTTATAGGACATTTTCTTCATGAATAACCTGCTTGCCTGATAAGCAGGGGAGCTGTTTTATAAACCTTTTTTGCCATGGTATCTATTTTTCGGGTGGCTGCACAGATAAAATAATTGTTGCTCTCTCACAAGCAGCAGCCTGGATTATCCTATGATGATCAGGATGGGCATACAGATATTCCACTCCCTGCTTGGCCACTTGATATTTTCTCTCAATTTTTCTGGCGATGGCTGCATCTGCAGTGGGTGCAACCATGATTTTTGCTATGGCCTTTTTAAGTGGTTTATGTATGGGAAGTAACATCTTTCTTGGTGGAGCTGCTCCCAGCATGTTCATAAAATCAGTATCCTCTTCATTCTCCTCTGTTTCTAGTGGGGGATGTTGAGGGTATCAACCATTGTCTGACAAATTAGGATAAAAGATGAGCAATCCTCAGTTTGCCTTGGAGGAGGTTTGAAATCTTGCTCAGGCTTGCCCTCTGTCTCCATTGGGTCATCTTCCTTCATATGTGCATACTCTTCTTCCTCCTCCTCCACAGGCACATAGGTTGGAGCCTGAGCCTGGGGAGGGAGGTGGTAGGTATTGTACTGAGATTTCTCTTGCCCTGGACCACCTGGAAAAATTGCCACATTTTCAATATGTCCTCTGATGACGGCATTTTTCTGTGCCATCTGCCAGCTCCTTTCTCCATGCAGAAGAAGTGGCAGTGACATTATTTTCTGTCAGTTTCTTTTTGGCAGATGCTGTTTCCAGTGCCTGCTCTAAGGCTGTTTTATTTTTATTGTTGCAGTCAGATTCAGGGCTCCCTCACCTTTTGGGCACACTGCTATTTGAACCATCTTTACCAAGATTTTCTGTTGGCTGTGCAGCGTTATCTTTTTCTTTTTTCTTAGTTTTTTTAACTTTCTTTTCCCTCTCAGTACTGGTGAGGAAGTACCCCAGTTTCCACTGCCTGGACCACCCACCCTGCACCCCCCCAAGCCACCTAGTCTGTAAATCCCACAGCTTACCCCCTGCAGCAGGGCTCCCTGAATGGAGAGACCGAGAGCTACATCAGGCCCTAGCTGAGGCTTACACCTAGAGTGTCTTTCAGGTGGAGTCCATGAGTTTCATGCTCTGTCAGTCCCGAGGACTTTTGTAGCTTGTGTTGTCCTGGGACTATAGGACATGCAATGACATCCTGGTGATGTCAGACATTCTCCCATGCCTGATGCACCAACATCTGCCACTCCTCCAATCCCCTTCTTTTGCATTCTGTAGCTCACCAGTTCCCAGCCGATGCTAGGGGTCGGACTATTGCCAAGTGCTGCAGCCCTCCCGCCCTGGAGGAAGAGAGCTGTTTGCTGGATGCTCGACCACCCCGCCACAACCCTCTGATGCTCTGAGCTTGTTTCCAAACTCGGGTCATCAATGTCACAAGTGGTGATGCTACTGCTTGCACCAATGGACTGACAGAGAAGTGAATATTTTATAGTCTATGTTTTAGACCGATAAACAGTAGGTCTATAAGAGGAACATAAGGGCTCATCTTTATTAGGTTTTAAAATCACAGATGTCATAGCTAAATTCCAGGAAGGGGAGGGACGTGGCCATCTGCTACCCAAGTGCAGACTCTTGCTTAAGTGTGGGACTAAGGTATCTTTAAAGGTTTTTGTAAAACTCACTAGTTGTACCCATTGGGCCTGGGCTTTTGTTGTACTTCACAGTTTATAAACAAACCCTTCTATGAACCATATAGTTGAATTTGACATAAGTGGGTATTTATTGTTGGGACTGGGAACACTTGCCCCTGTTTAGTTTTTGCAGTTACATACAGCTTTAAGGGGGCGAGATCATCAGTCCGTCGAGTTCTTTGGGGGTGAATAAGATAAACTCAAGTTTTTATGCGTGTGTAGGAATACCAGTTTTTTAGGGAAGCTGTTCCCACAACTTTGCTGATCATTAAAGCTGTCAGACAGATTTATACATTGGACAATATATAGAATTAGTCCTGCTAGTATGCCTGCTTTAATTGCATTTGATAAGATAAGCCTGGAAAGCGTTATCTGTATAGACATAGTTACTGCACTTTTACTGGAAGTATGCACATTGTAATACTCATAAATTAGTCTCATTTCGAGGAAGAACTTAATTGCCATGTTGTTGTACCATGTGTCAATTTAGATAATAACTCATATACTTTTACAAGGGTGTGGGCTTTGCAATGAAAACCCTGCATGCCAAAATAGCTCTGGTCATAAAAAAGTAACATTTTCTCCGTGATGCCAAGAAATGGTGGTGGTATGGGGAGTGCTGTGGCATGCTGATGACTTGGGTTTGTGCCCGAGCCTGGGATGTGGGAGTGGAGACTAACACGGAGGGTTCAGAGCATCTGATGGATGCTCTCTTGGGGGGGCACTGCTGCACCACATTTACAGCGGCTACTAGTGGTGGCCTGATGGAGATGCCATTGATGGTGGGGGTATCTAATCACTGTCAGACACCCCTACACTGGCCGTGGAGTGTACATGAATGTGGGTGGGGGTTGGGAGAAAAATTAGTGCAAAGGTCATACCACTGCACCAGATGATGGCCCTTGGAAAGCTCATGCCAGCATCAGCAGCCCTCCAGCATGCTGTCAGAACCCCTGTAGTTGGCATTAGGGTTTGTAGACACTCCTCCAGCAGGCCAGGGAAAGCCCCAGCAGTGACAAGCTAACCACAGAGTGGCGATGTTGCCAGGTTTTACTTTGCTGGCGAAGTTCCAATGAAGTTGCAAAATTCGCCTTTGTGACTAGCTTTGCATATTGCCCATTTTGACACATTGCACTGAGTTTTCCCTTGGAAATGGCACTTTTTTCAGGCAAAGTCGTGCTGAACTTGTAACTTCTCCAGCAAATTTGCATGATTTCCTTGAAAAAGTGCCACTTCTCCTGCCAAAAACTTTGCAAAATGGGCACTTCATGAATTTGGCAAACTTTGTGAGTTTATCCACAAAGAAAAGTTTACAACTGTCACACCTCTCTACCACAAAGTGAGGCAAAGTGCTTAATTCCTTCACTAGGCAAGGAGAGGCCCCCAATGGGGTAAAATGGTCCACGGGACACTAGAGAAACTGGAGATCAAGTTGGCGCCCGATGACAGCAGGGGGTAATGTGTTGGGTGGACATTTGTGGGGCATGAAGGGTTGGGTGTCAGTGGGCAAGTGAGGCAGACAAAAAAATTAACATTTTGCCAGCCCAGTGGCAGTGGTTAGGTGTGCTACACTCCTTGTGAGATGCTATGGTTAGTATCCTGAGTCCAAATTCCCCCAACTCTTCAAGGCTCACTGCCTCTTCATTGGGGGGGTGGAGCTACAAGTTAGTTTACATATATTATTGTGGTGCAGTAGCACCATTATAGTTAGGGTTGAGTAGGCTGTTTAATGTTAAACCGCTAACTTTCCACCTAAATAACTTTGGCCCCATTCAATGGAATTTTCATAAATTCTGCATGTACAGTCTCGGGGTAAGATCTTTTGATTTACCAAGCTTTGTTCCAGTCAGATGTGCAGATTTTGAGATCTGGGTAGTGTAAAAAGTGGAAACATCTGGGGTGCTTTTGCTGTTTTTTGTGTCATCACCTAGCACCCAGATGGTTTAGAATTTTGGTGTGAAATGTTCAGAGTAGAAAGGGCCTGCCTCAGAATGGTGCCTTTAATTGGTTTGGTGAAAAAATATGAATCCGTTCGTCAGTTATAAGGATTTGAAATTTTGGTGCTGAGCATGCCCAGTAGGGTATTTTGGATAGCTGTTTAATATGAAAGAAGAATGTGGGCATACAAAAGAGGATTGCTGTTTTGTGAGGGGTAATCCTCTTTCAAGGGAGAAAATTCTTCTTTCGTATGGCAGGCATCTTGCTTCCATCCCCCCCCCCAAAAAAATGTTTAAACCCATCATACAGTCCAGCACCATCAAGTATCTAAAGAAGGTATCATGCACTCACATGCATATTGACGGACCCTTAGGCTTACCAGCTTAGATGCAGTCCATGGATCACCCTGAGAGCTATGTTAATCTATGCATGGCGCACTTATACTATATTCCTTACAATGACCACTATGTCCCTGCTTATGAACTTACTGAGAGGCAAGTTACAAATTCTCTTAAATATGCTAAAAGGTTTAATATGGTTTAATACACAAGACTATCTTATGTGTTTTATTGTATTCTGTACTGTTTTGTTGCTATGTCTCATGTGTTTTCTTGTTTTTGTTATGGTAAAGAACAGTTTTCAATTAAAAGAGCAACTGAAAAAGAAAATCCATAAAAATGATGCCCTGCAGAGACACCAAAACAAGAATCTAGCTAACAGGACACGTTTAGCTAGATTCTGCCCTTTTTTTGGTTTTTTTAAAGACCCCTAAATGTGTTTTTGAAGCATTTAAAAAATCTTCTTTCATGAGATGATTTTCCTATTTCATATGGCTTATGAAAGAAGAATAGAGCCATACAAAAGAACAATTTGTACTTATTTTTTTTACATTCTTCTTTAGTGAGCACTAGTCTCCTTTTGTGCGCTCACAAAAGATTGGTTCTCCCAAAAGAAGAATTTGAACTTCGCAGCTTCTTTAGTGAGCTCATGAGAATCTCATAAAAGAAGATGAGTTCACGTGAAAAAAGAATTTGGGCTTTGTTTTTTTGTTTTTTTTACATTCTTCTTTTGTATGAACCAGTTTCCTTTCATGAGCTCACCAAAATCTCACAAAAGAGGATCAGTTCATATGGAAGAATAATTTGGACGTATTTTGTTTTTGCACATTTCAACTTTATCAAGCTAGAACACCATCTATTTTTAGAGCTAGCAGACAATCTATATATAAAAAGGGATATAGGAGTACCACAAGACTAGCACATAATACTGCCACCCCCCAAAAAAAAAAAGTTCAGGGGCCATATAAAAAAAAAAAAAATTTAAAATGAAAATTCCCAGTGGATAACACTACAACTTTAGCAAGCTGTAACTTTGTCAGTCTTTGCAGTTACGGGGCAATCTATATATCAAAAGAAAGGTCCCAAATGAATACTACAATAGTAGGTCCCTACAAAATACCAACTGAAAATACACATATAAAAACATAGACATTACAAAATGAAAGTTTCCATAGGATAATATTACAACTTTAAAAAGCCATGACGCCATACATATTTAAAGTTAAGGGACAATCTATACATTAAAAAAAGTCTCAATGACTACTATAACACTAACATGTAACACCCCCCCAAAAAATTCATAGAGCACACACTGCACCCCAAAATTATATCCAAACTTCACCATGGTATCAAATCCACAATTAAAGTCTCATTATCATCTAAAATGTACCACATGTGCATCTTGCCTTGAACTACACACATAGCAAGTTTCAGACCAAACTAAAAAACATTTATTGACTTACAGCTAAAAAAATTAAAAACCCATTTTTTACCCATATACAATCAACCGCCGGGAGTTAAGAGGTACACTTAATAATTTTTTCTTTGAAGTGAGCCCCACAAAAAACAATTACAATGAAGGAGATAAACTGCATTCCTGTAGGTATGGAAGTGCAGGGCCCAGAGAGTCCTGCACTTCCACAGCCAAATACATCTATGGAGGCATGACAGTGCAGGGCCTGGAGGACACTGTACTTCCTCAGTCAGATGGATGATATAGAGTGAAACTTCGGGAGTCTTGACACATGACATTGTGATCTATGTGCAAACCTTTGATGAAATAAAAAGTACTTAAGGACATTTTTTCAGAGGTGGCTGAATTCCTCCCTTTCTCCTCAGGTCCAATGTTCAACCAGGCCTGTCAAGGAATAACAAAAATCTGGCCATCTTCCCCCCAAACATCTTACTATTCTGGTGCCCAACCTGACCCATCAGGCAATGAAAAAATCTGTTCCCCTCAGTCCAGCTAACTGATGGGTCCCATGCCCAACCTGACTCATGCATTAAGCCAAATGGAGATGAGGAGAAACAGCAAAGCGGTGAGTGGGAGATGAAATAGGCAGGGTAATTAAACATGGCTTTCTCCATGCCCATCCACTCGGGTCAGAAAGATGGGCTCAAACACTTCATGGAAGGCTTGGGGCTGCTGTCACAGTACTGCTGCTATCAGCCTGTTCAAGCATCTCCAGCTCCTCTGTCCTGCGATACACTTGCATGGGAGACTAGACCAATGGAGACCAATGATGCACACTTCCAAGGCTGTAACCCAAGCGCTAGTGATCTCGACTCTAGTGCCTGACTCTCCTTCTCTCACTGTTTCCTTCTCTTAGACTGCAATCTCAGCTCTACACTCTTCCCAATGTGCACATAGGTATCACACCACCATGCATGTTCTAACCCAGCCTGTTGTACAGCAGAATGATCCACTGCCCTTCCTAGCCCATAAGGGAATAAAACAAAATCTGTTCCCCTCCCGAAAACTACCTAAGGGGTCCAAAGCCCAACCTAGCAGGGAATAAAAAAAAATCTGTCCCCCTCTCCCAACTACCTAACAGGTCCAGTGCCCAACATAATCTGTTAGAGACTTGAAAACAAAATTATCTCTCCTTCTCCTCCACCAAACTACCTTATGAGCACAGGACCAAACCAGGAGCACTGGGAACAAAAATAAAAAACTCTCCCCTTCCCCTCACCAATTTAACAAATCCTAAACCCAACCCAGCCTGTCAGAGAGTTAAAAAAATCTGTCTTCCTCCCCAAAACTACCTGACAAGCCTAATGCCCAACCTAGCTCATCAGAGAAGAAGAAGAAAAAAAAAACATTGCCCCCCCCCCAACTACCTGACAGGTCTGGTGCCCAACTTGACCTGTCAGGAAATTAAAAAAAATCTGGTCCCACCCCCCCAACTACCTTATGGGTCTGGTGTCCAACCTGGACCATCAAAGAATAAAAAAAATTGTTGATGGGGGGGCAATAAATGAGTTTGGTGCAGGGGGGATAAAACTATTTGCCTGGTATTGGGTAGACTTTAACCACTGTGTACATTGTAAGGGGCATTACTGAAAAGCAGTGCCACTGCATCAAAGCCCTCCCTGTGGCACTGTGTGCAAAAAAACTCTGTAATATTGACATTGGATGCAGTCCTCATATAACTACAGTTAAAACAGTGAGACTGGTAAGACAGTAAGGTCTACTACAAAAATAAAGCTACAACATGCAAAAGCAAGACTAGCCTTGTTAGCATCAGCAAAGCTTGTTGTAACTTGCCTGTGGGCTTAGAGCCTGTGCGGGATTTAGTGTTACCTGTGCTCATTGAAGGGACGGGGTGTGGCCAACATAGCTTTGTGCAGGTATACTCAGGGAATTCCAAATGCTTTTCTGAACGCTAAACAGGTTTTTTTTGTTTTCACTTTTCTGTGAAAGTGGGGCAATGTGCTTCACATGAAGTAACTATTTTTTTCCTGATTAAATGGCTTTCATTACTTTATGTCTGAAAAGCTTTCAAGCATGACTCGGATCACCAGCACAAATTACAGATGACATCAGCAGGCCTCAGCTGCAAAATATTGTAAACATTTTTGCATACAGTTATTTGTTTATCATCTGTAATGACTTGGTATGTGAGGGCCAGTTATGACATGGTTCTGATTCTGAATATGATCTTTTTACCAACGGTTCTGATTTACGTTGGTTTGCAAACACAGGTAAGTTTTTCAGACTGCAACAGAAATGGGTCAGAGACTGATCTGGGCCTGGTAGAATGACAGAATTAGGTTGTCCCCCCTCACCTTTATAAAGCCTTTTTTTTTTATTTATTTTTATTATGTTAATACATAAAACATGACATACATTAATTCTGATGCCAGACTTCATTTACCTGTAAAGGATACCTCAAAAGTACATAGGTTCTGGTAATCTAAGCATTCTGGTAATCGGATGCGGGGGGTAATCCAATACTGATTATAGTCCATAATAAAGCCCAAAAAAGCTGCACCCACCAAGTTTGTGGTGGTCCAAATCAATAAAAGAAAGATCCCAGAAAATGATTAAACCTCAACAGCCTGGTGTCACTGAGGGTTGAGGTGCTGGATGCCACACCTCATGCCACGCTGACAACCTGGGGTCGGGAGTGACCTCGGGAGTCGGAAGGTCGGCCAGGGAGAGAAAGACTGAGCATCCCAGGGACTGCTCTCCTCCTCTGGGGAGGGTGGGGAGTGACAACTACAGTTACGCTGGTGCCTAGTGGTGGCTAGAGGTCAGTACATGCCATGGTAAAGCTTGTGCAGTCGGCACGGGCCTATCCCAGATGTGCAGTGCATGGATGCATGCACTGCAGCATCGGTGACATCATTGAATGCCCGCGCCAGGGAAGGGGGCTCCAGTACAAGGAAAAAGGCCAAAAACTCTGGTGCTTGTGATGATTGGCCCCCGGCGCTGCACCGGATGCTCCCAGAGTGCTCCCTCTGAAACCTGACTCCCCGTGGGTCTTCCGTGATGGGGTGAGTAATGTGGCCAGGAAGTGTGAGAGGGCGAGGCTGTGAGCTCGGGCACGGCGCTCAGTGCAGTGCCGCTGAGGTCGACTAGATAAAGAGGAACCATAGGACCACTCCTGCTGAGGAGGTAAGACAGAAGAATACAAAAATAAAAAACCTCAACAGCCAGTGTCGATGTGACCCCAAACCAAACATACAGTGTTGTAATCAAAAGGGTAGCATCCCTTTACCTCTCCCCAGATCAGTCAAGCTGCAACTCCCCAAAATGTAAACCAGACAGCTACAACACAACTATGCTAATAACAATCAGAGAGGAAAGTAATTGACTGTATTTAAACAAATGCAAGTTGTAATTTGTTATAGTAGTACAAGTATTGTAATCTTGCCAAACAGAGCAAAAACTGAAGTTCTGAGCAATTGAATAAAGTTCCAAAAGACGCACTTCAAAGCAGTTCAGGTCTTCTCGGTCTCAGAATCCACCGCTGCAGTTGTTCGTGCTGCCTCAAACTCCTTTGCTATAATTTCAGCCCATTTCCCTGCTTCACCAGGATCCATATATTGATAGGTGTGTCCCCCATAAAAGATACGCAGGCGGGCAGCCATGAGGAGCAAATGTATGACTTCTAAACTTCAGAGCTTAGCATGGACCCCGTCGAATTGCTTCCTCTGGGCTCTGGTAGCTTAGGCCAGGTCAGGGAAAATATGCAGAGTATTGCCACTAAAATGAAGGTGGTCCATTGCTCTGGCTGCCTGCAAGATGGAGTCATGGGTTTCCACACCAGCTGTCACCAAAAGAACAGTCTGGGGGAAATCATTACAGCCAGCAGCTGATCTGCAAGGAATGCGGTAAGCTCTAAAGAATTGACTGGCAAGGTTTGGGCTTAATTTCAAAGCCCCCAGTAACCAATACTGCAAGAAGGTTAGGAGATCATCTCCCTCAGATTCTTCAGGGAGCCCTACAATTCGCACATGGGAGGCCCTGCTAGCATTCTTGAGAGCCTCCAGCCTGTATTTCAAGTGTGAAATTTTCCAGTACCATTTTATTGGTGGCAGCAAGAGCCTGCAGAGCTTGAGATTCAGTGACCGATGACGACTTTGTAGCCGCCTCTATCTTCACATCCTGCTCTCTCATATGATTCAGAAAAGTCTCTACTTTAAGATCTGTTGCCTTCATGGACAGTTGTAGAGACCTCCACGTAGGGCTTTCTCCAGGAGGGCCTGCTACTCCCCCTGTGGCCTGAGGCTCCATCGGCATTGGAACTTTTGAGCCACTCAGTCCTCCCTTCTGTGTTCAGCCCATTTTGAAATTCAGTATCAAACTGCACAGCGTGGTGTTCTGAAGTCAGTTTTGGCACTTTTTGTACTGTCCAGTCTTTAAAATCACTGTTTTTATTTTAATTACAGTCGCCAAACTGACGAGGTGCCTTAGGAGGCGTCATAGCAGCAGGTCTGCTCCACAGCGCCCCCCTCCTTTTGCCTGACTGGGTCAGAACTGGGTCGCTGGCAGATCAATGCAAACATATTAAAGAAGCCAGCAGATAAAGGCCTTATCGGTCTATCAAGTCTGCTCGATTGTTCAGCTTGTGGTCTACACTACAGCTTACCCCCCCCACCCACTTCCTCTTCTAAATGGGACCCCTCTTGTACTTATTTTGCCCTGACTCTATCCCATTCACTTTTGAAGGTGTTCACTGTCTTTTGTGAGATCAGAACCTGTTCAATGGATTGCACTGGATCAAATCAGAGTCACATTAAAAAGTAATGCTTAAGCACCTATTGTGAATTGCCCCTGCAGTCCTCTGCAGGTGACTCTCGTAGGTTCTGGAGTCACATTAAGGGTTTTATAGGTAAAGGTGTTAACCAGACTGTATCTGACATGATATTGGATGGTACAAATTGTAGCAATGCTGTGACTATTGCAAATGCATTTAATTCTCACTTCTCTGACCTGACCCAGTGCACTAAGATGTCTTGTGATGCCACTGTCCAGCACTCCCTAGTAAAACAAACATCTCCCTCCCCCTCTGTGTCACTCACAGTGAGGTTGTACACCATTTGAGAACTGTATCTCTCTAGAGTAGCATTGGTCACAATCGCCTTGAACCAAGGCTTCCCAGGATTGCTGCCTCACAGCTAGCCTCCCCAGTAACATAGAAACATAGATGTTGTCGGCAGATAAAGACCCCTTTGGCCCATCTAGTCTGCCCATTTTCCCTGCCTGCTGTGCCACTGCTGCTCTTGTACAATAGCTGTCCCATGCATGCTTGAATCTTGCAACTGATTTGGCACTTACCACCTCCGCTGAAAGGCTGTTCCAGGCTTCCACTACCCTCTCTGTGAAGAAATATTGTCTCATATCCCCTCTGAGCCTCCCCCCTTCCAGCTTCATAGTATGACCCCTTGTCCGCGAGTCTGTCCTTCTGTGTGCTACCTTCCTGTACCTTATTAATACCTGTTGTGTATTTGAATGTTTCTATCATATCCCCCCCCCCTTTCCTTTCTTTCCTCCAGTAAGTACACATTCAGTTCTCTTAGTCTCTCCTCATAGGGCTTTTGATGCAGTCCATGCACCATTTTGGTTGCCCACCTCTGAACTGCCTCCACCCTATCCCTCAATTATAACTCAGCTATTTAACCTGTCCCTCTCCTTTGATAGGGTTTCCCAAATCTGGAAGACTGCTTAAGTGGCGTTGATCTACGAAAAAGGAAAATCCTAAGCATGTTGATAACTATTGTCCTCTCAGTGCTCAACAAATGGCTGGAGACGTTAGGGGCCTCTCAGGTTACTGAGCACCTTTGTAAATGCAGCCTTCTATCCCCAGCCCAGCATGATTTCAGGCAGGCCCACAGTACGTTAACTGTTTCATCCACTTTACTAATTATGTCAGAGTGACCATGGATGAGGGTGTGTACACAGGAGATTTTTTTTTTTAACTCCGTTTATGCTCCTACTTCTCTGGCACTCAGAGTCTCTCCAGAGGTACACCCAATCAGCCTTTTCCCACCCGCCTGAAGTCCCTAGCCTTACCTGCAACCAGTGGAGGAGAACTCTGTTCCATGCACCATGATCCACCGACCCCCCCCCCCGGATCTAAGCCCCCTGGGGTGGGACCACCTACTCCTCATGGTGACCTTTCTGTAATTTAGTGGCTTGACCAGGCCATGTAGGGAGCACCGAAGACAGGCAGGCTGAAGGACCCCACATTGGGCTTGGGGGCCAGCCCCTCAACCCACCTTCATTGAACAAGGACAGGGTACTTTCTCCCCTTGTTCTGTTTCACCCCCCCCGAGGCTCGGACGTGCAATGCATCCAGTGCATGCATGCACACTCCCGCCCATGTATGCAGGATCACCACCACAGCTGTCCCCACAGCACTGGATCCTCAGGCTGCTGCACCCCAGTCTCCAGTAGGAGTCACCAAGCCCAGGATCATAGATCCCCCCCTTCCTCCCAGGACAGAAGAGCAGCCCTCCAGATGCTCAATCCTCTCCTCCCCCACCGACCCCCAATGACCCAAGCTTGCTCCCGAACCCAGGTCACCGGCGTGGCGTGAGGTGTGGCATCCAGCGCCTCAACCCTCAGCACCAACGGGCTGGCATACAGGGGATGTTTTTATCAATCTTACAAAGGCCTTTGACCTTATGCACCACTGCCTAGTCAGTACCAAATTGTCTGTCCTTGTTTTTTCACTCCCAGCTATTACCTGGTTTTTGAGCTAACTTAGTGATCGACAGCAGCTTGTTAAATTCAGCCAATCCAAGCCTGTCCTCTCCACCGTTAATATTGGTGTCCTCAATGTTCCATTTTGGGCCCACTGCTTTTTACCCTCTTTATCAATAACCTGCCCCGGGCCACAGCTTCCTTTGGCACCTTGCTTTAGGCAGAATATATGGTGCTATATACCAGCTCTAAGAAAACTAGTGATATTGACTTGCAGCTTAATGCTGACTTTGGGAGTGCTCAGTCTTGCATAACTCAAAACAGGCTTCTTCTGAACTGATCTCTAGCAAAAACACTCCATGCTCTTTGGTTCAGTGCCAGAGCTAAGGGCTTGTTCTCCAGCCTTAGCTACCAACTGCTGTGATGGCTGTCCCCTTACTGCTGTTGAGCCCTTCAAATACCTTGGTTTAACTCTTGACCCTCCCTTTGCTTGCAAGTCTGTTAATTCGAATCTTGGACTTGCTTACTTGGTCAGAGGTTCCCTGACTTCTGCTGCCAGGCTTGCTGTTGCTCAAGGTATTTTGTTGCCTAGCCTCACTTGTGGTTTTATACTTTATTCTGAGGTAAGCAAAAGTATTGTAAATAAATGGAACACCAGTTATCACAATATTTACTGCTTTGCCTTATCTGTGCCCAGGCTGACTCAGCACTGCTCTCTTTACTCAAGCTTAGGATGGCTTTCTCCCATCACACATTGGCTATATACCCTCATGTGTACCATGTACAAGATTATAACATGGGTTGGCTAAGCAAGAAGTTTAACTGGTCAGGAAGCACCACCTGACTGTTGATTAAATGCCTGTACCCATACAGTTAGGGTAAAGCAACCTTGTGTAGTATCCCTGAGCATGCCATATCCTGTTATCTGGCCAGAATGCGAACAGTAAGTGACAGCCATTTAAAACCACACATACAAAATCACAACACAGTAAGGCCAAGGATGAGAAAAACATGTGAAAAGTACAGCATGGGCTGTAAAAGTAGTGGAGGATTGGTTGAGTACAAAGAATATGACTATTAATTACAAACAGAGTTCCCCAGATAACTATTGTTTACCACTTTTTCATATGAGATATTGTTCAGAAGTTTCTCAGAGAATGACACAGCTACTCCATAACTCATATTTACATCATTACACATAGAATAATAGAGAAGTGTGCATTACAAGGCAGTAATACCATTGAGAGGTCCTAAAGTCCCCAAAACCTTGAGATGGTATTACTACCTTGTGAAACACTTATCTTTCTGTTATTTTTTGTAATATATGGATCCATTGATAATACTACAGTTTTAGATGACCTTTGAACTGTAGTATTATCAGCAAAAACGATAGTATTATCACTTTTCAGGATAGTATTATTGAGAGTACTGATGTATTACTGGGAAATTTTTGTATAACTTAGTATAGTATTATTGAGGCTTCTCCATATATAAAAATGTAAATAAACAACACTCTACTCGTATACTCCAGGAAGCAAGTGACTATGTTAGGAAAAGTGTTACAGTTATTCTGGTATTGATAAAAAACAGAACAAATTTCCTACAGAACTGTGTAGTCCACAGCAGGTTTGCCATATGAGTTACTGTTCAGAAGTTTATTTCTCAGAGAATGACAGAGGTACTGCATAATCCATATTATTTACATTAGCAATAACCCACGACAGTGTGTGGGGTTATAGACATTTAATCCATGCCTGGGGTGCGTTGTGAGGCACGAATAACATGGGTTGTATGAAGGTGAGCTGCTGATTGGTCCAACACCATCAGATAACTGTGGGTTAAATTTCCTTTTTAATCCATTAAATTTCCTTTTTAATCCATGGTTAGGTGACCTACACTACTTCCAGTAAACCAAGTATGGTGATTATCCCAATAACAGCACATCCCTACCTGTACCGCTTCCAGAAGTGTATGAGTAGAGTCCTGTTTATTTATATTGTAATGACCAAAATACTGTAATAATTTTCATTTTTAGTGTTCAAAAGACAGGAAGTAAGCAATAACCCATGACAGGTCAGTAGATGTGATTCCACAAACCTCAAAGGACTTAATAACATTGTCCTTTGTCACAGCACCCCAAGCTTCTTTGACCCACTCCAGCATTTTAGCCCTGGAAGGTGCTCTGGGGTTACCTCTTTGCTGTCATTTCCTCTCGTTACGTAGCCACATACGTGAAAGCACCGAGGTACCGAGCTTTAAAGGGAGAGTTCCACGACATATCTGCAGGTTGTTGAAGTTTAGTACACCCACCGGGGATTGCTGCCATTATGGTGCTATTGATTAAAATTAGAACAAATTTCTCATAGAATTGTGCAATCTACAGCAAGCTTGCCAGTGCACAGTTGTTTATTCCACATGTTGTGTTTCACTTAGTTTACATGTGAGCATTAGCACTAATGTGTGTACAATGCTTTTGTACTTTACAGAAACATCTAAGTTAACTACAAAACGTTTATCCTCAGTCTACATGTGGAACTATTTTTTTCAGATGGAAGGATACACAATAAAAATTGTCTTTTCCAGCCTTAAAATCACCCTTTCTGATCATTATTTGTGTCCTTCATGCAACCCATGTTATATGCCTATAACCCCACATCCTATCGTGGGTTATTGCTAACTTACTAGAGTAGCTAAACAAGCTGCTCTGGCTAATATGTTCACTAAAACTGATGAAGCTTACCCTCTGAGATCTAATGATCTGTCACTTCTGCCTATGCCCAAACACACTACAAATAGTTTTCTTCTTTCAGTCATTTCCAAGGTGTTGGATAAGCTGGTTGCAAAACAGGTCAACCAATATCTTGGTGAAAATGGCTTATTGGACCAACTGCAGTCTGGTTTTTGAAAAAAAAAAAAACACAGCACTGTGGCGGCCATGCCAAGGGTCTTGGATGATGTCAACAAAGCTATGGACTCCAGCCAGTTTACTGAGGTTATCTTTGTCGATCTCTCCAAGGCTTTTGACATGCTAACCAAAAACATTTAGCTGTGTAGAGTGTCTTAACTGGGTATTGGTGAAGTTGCAATTCAGTGGTTTAACACTTATCTAACCTTCTGTAGGCAGATAACCATTGTAAATGGGCTAGAATCGGGGTCTCTTGAAGTTGTGAAGGGAGTCTCCCAAGTTTCAGTTTTGGGGCCATTATTTATTCTTGATATAGTTAATGGGTTTGGACAACAGTGTCAGTGAAGCAAACTGTCATTTGTATGCAGGCAATACTGTTGTCTACATGGGTATTAAATGTGCTGCTATCGTACAGACTTATTTATGAAAGAGTTTCAATGAACTTCAGTCATTTTTCAAAAAAATTTAAATTGGCTGAAAATATGCAGAATTGACTGCTCCTAATTTCCCGGTCAACGTGCTCAAAAGAAAAAAAACACCTAATTGTTCCTAGGTGTTTATGTATTCTCAATAAATTAACATTTGAACTTAAGACCCAAGGAAAGCAGACCAGAAATAGCCAATTAAGTCAAAGCCCTCTGAGACAGCTATAAAAAGATAACTGACAAAGAGTCCCGGCATTAAGTGAAGTAGAAATTAAATCACAGAAATCCACCAGAGGAGTCTGAGTAAAGAATTTAGATAGAAAGCCAGATTGGGAAGTAAAAAGAATATTATACTGCTCCTCATAGTGCAAAATGTACCCATGAACAATGTTTTCCATAGTTTGGATGTGACGGAAGGCAATGAGGTGGGAGGGTTATTATCAGCAGCAGATTTGGAACCAGAGTTGCGGGTAGGCAGAACCACAGAATGCATCCAAGCTAAGGGAAAATCCCAGGAGCTCAAAGACAAATATAAAAACCAGTGGAGATGCAATCACCGGAGGTGCAGTCTTGAGTAAATGGGGAATGGGGGAAATTGTTTAACCAGGAAAGGCGCTCTCTCCCTCGCTCTGTTACTCTCCCCCTCTCATCCCTCCCTGTCGTCTAGTCTAGTCCCCACCTCCCCTCCTATCTCTTCTTTTCCTCCAGCTTCGCACTACCCATACACCAGTACTTAATGAACTCTCTCGTGGTATCCACCTTGAGGCCTTGCGCTTTATTTATTGCCTTAGTTCAGTCACTGACATTTACACATCTCGGTTACATTTTTACTCCAGTTGTGCATGTTGCACACTTGTGTCCATTGTTATTTACTGTTTACTTTGCCTGCATTATTTACCGTATTCCACGTCTGTATAAACTTCACCTTGCTACTCCTATATATGTTCTTTTAGGCTTATTTTGCACATTATATCCACTCTTATTGCCTGTGTTACTTATGTATATATGCTATGTTGCCACCAGTATTATGTATGATTGCATGTATACTACGCTGCTACTTCGTGCTCCTGATATATGTCTCAGGATCTCCTTGTGAATGAGCTTGCTCAACAGAGTTATTCCTACAATAATCCTGAAACTTGAAAACTTGAACAAGCAAACAAACAAAAAAAACCTATTAAGTCAGAGCTTGTTTCCAGGTGCGACCTGGGAGCACAAGGAAGTTAAGTGACTTGCTCAGGGTCACACAGTATCCAAGTGGGGGCTGATGGGATTCAAACCCATGTCTTCTGATATGCTGCTCAGTGCCCCTAATCATTACTCTATACTGCTTCCTCAAGTAAATGACTATAAAGATAAACAGATCCTTTGGCAATGCCAATCTTCTTGTCTGAGATGAGACACAGTACTTTGCTGGTCTCTCTAATTCTCAAATACAACTTTTGGTAAACCATATTATAAAGTGAATCAGGCATGAACATGCGAACATTTTCATATGAATCTGCCAGCAGAAACAGACCACCCAGTCTATCAATTTCTGCCTGAGTGTGCAGCTAGCACCCTAGATTGCAGCTGCCCCAACCCCCTCCCCATCTGTCATTCCCATGACGGCCGCAGGAAAATTGTCAGACAGACCAGAGCTGTACAATAAAGCACCAGGAGCCTCAA
The DNA here is from genome assembly GCA_016271365.2 of Neoceratodus forsteri. Classification (NCBI taxonomy): domain Eukaryota; kingdom Metazoa; phylum Chordata; order Ceratodontiformes; family Ceratodontidae; genus Neoceratodus; species Neoceratodus forsteri. The sequence continues at coordinate 36,952,417 of JADMNL010000029.1, read as the reverse complement.
CAAAAAATATGTTGAGCTTGAATAACTCACACATGCCTTTCGTGGTGCAGGCAGTACAGCCATTACATGAGTGATTTGGGATTGGAGACTAGGAAAAATGATTCCTTAGGAGATTTACTTCAGTACTTTCTGGCGTTATTTCTACATAGAAAAGATTCGAAATACTGTGCCTTGGACATATGGATTACGGAAATACAAAAGTAACATCTGTCTGAAGATAAGCCATCATTCAGAAGTGTTCAAGTTTCTTAGCCCTTCTGGAAAGGTTGTCTCCCTTTTTTATTGCCTGCAAAACTGAAGCAGTGACCCATGCAACACGTTGCTGCTGCACTCTCTTACTAATATAGGGTGTGTGATTATCACACAATTTCGTATTGAGATTTTTGACTTGGAAAGGGACACTTAACCAAAGCCCATTTCCAGATGTGTCCCAGGACCACAGGGAGATTAAGTGACTTGCTTTGGGTCAAACAGTATGCAAGTGGAGGTTCTGGGAATTATCTCCAGGTTTGCCGGATGCACCAAGCTCATTCGCAGCTCATTGCTCTAACCGTTAGGCTTTACTGCCAGCCCTGTTTCTTTAAAATGATTCATAAAAAAATAAACATCACACCAAGTTGCAGTCTTTAACAAGAGTTAAATAACCTGAATTAAATGGCCAGAAATCCCTTAAAAATGTGTCCACATTAAACTTCTGATAACTACAGGATCTTATAAACTTGGGAGGGACTATGGAAAGGGAACATGTCAAAGTGCACTATATACACTAATGGACAAATTAGATGTCTTGGAAAAAATACGGACCTCATTCTGCAACTTTATGGGTCTGGTTGGAGGGTCTCTTATGGCTATAAGAGTGTTATCTCATGCAGGACCAGAGGACTACAGACTGAAGGTGAGTAGTTCTGTGGTCCTAAGGATGCAAGAAGTGACACTCTTACAGCCATAAGAGGCCCTCGAACCGGACCCATACATTTATTATAGGTCACTAACTTTATTAAATAAAAAACTTTTTATTTAATGAAGTTAGTGACACTCCAGCCCAGTGGTGTGGAGGGCTGAGGTGTTGCGCCTTACCTCCTGCCACACCAGCAACCCGTGTTCCGTTGGCTAGCATGGGTCACTAGGGTTGGCCAGAGGGAAGGGCTGGGTGAGGATCGAGTGACCTCCAGGCAGCTCTCCTCTCCTGAATTAGGGAGATTGGCTCTTCCAACCTTTGACCACCACCGTGTGGAGGCGTGGTGGTTGTGGTGCGGGCATCGAAGGGGGCCTAGGCGCTAGACCAGGGGTGGGAGGAGCAGAGTCGTCTCAGGCCAAGACGTGTATGTGCATTTCCACATGCATGCCGACCTTGTCTGGGGCTCCAGTGAATAAGGGGAAAAGATCAGTGGCACTAATCATGGAGTACGAAACCTTAACCTGCTGTCCCATGTCCATCGTGGACCTACTCTGCCACTGATACTCTCAGCTTCACCTCCACCTTGGATGCCCAGATAGAAGGGGGAAGATCACAGAGTAGCTGTGAGTGGCCTCAGCCCCATAGGGTAAGTTGGGAAGGCATAGCAGCACAGTGGTGTGTCGTGGGTGGACTGGGAGTCCTGGTTATCCGGTTTGCAGAGTCTTGAGGGATGAGCAGTGTGAGAATTGGTGACTGGTGGCAGGAGCTGCTGTCAGGAATTAAGGCATGCAAAAAACAGAAGAGCAATATATGACATCCTGATCACCAGATTCTGAATCAATAATAGGGGAATTGTGAGTACTGCAAAAATGATCCAAAATAGTTGATAGCTTATCAATGGGATCTATTCTTGTGGCCTTATGCATAAGTTGTATGAGATGAAGAACCTGTTTCAAATGTAAACCATGAGAAGAGCCCTCATTTGCATTAAAATCCCCCACAAGAATGGCGGACAAAGAAGTATCTGTAGAATAAATTGTGTTAAAAAGATGCAATAGTTTAGAAGAATTTAGCCTGGGTGGACCACAAAAACAACTCATTAAAATTCTCCTGCCAGAAATATTTAAAGTTAAAATTACAGCAATCTTTTAAGGAGGAATATTTGATAAGGACACAATTTATATAATTATGAACAAATATGGCAGAACTGCCTTCATGTCTATTCCTATCATTTAGTCTCCATATACTTCAAGTGGCATCAGTTATTCTCATGGCAACAGATTCAATTCAATTTTTATTCCCTGTAAAAACCATTGAGCAGAGCTCGTTTACAACAGTGTTTTGTCAAGTCAAACTTCAGATGACAAGTTAACACGTTACAGACACTGATAGGTGCTAGATCTCCTGGTCTGTAATTACTGCCTATCCCTGTGTGGATACCTGTATTTCTCCCCTTGAACATTGTTCAAATGTGTTTGTATTTTTTATTGTTATCTGTAATCTCCCGGGTCGTACCTGAAAATAGGCAAGTTCTTGCCTAGTGCACTCCCAGTAATAAAAAGCAAATAGATAAATAAAATAAATAAATAGATACCGGATATAATGAGTGAGATAGCCGGAGGCCAATACCCTCAAACGAAGATAAGAATGATCTCTTAGGCCAGGCCGTGTCATATTCGGTTTATACAACACGTATTAGGTGGTTGTGTGAATGAAATGGTAAAAAGTTACAATGGGAAAAAATGCAAACCCGGGCTACTAAAGTACTAGCATCCAAAAATATATGGCAACTCTCATGTGAGAATAAATATCTGAGCACGCTCAGCGTGGCCAAAATGAGTGAAATAAATATCTGAGCATTTCCAATGATCAACTTCATTTATTTTGCTATGTTGCCAAAAATAATGTTTGTCTTAGCAAATTTATTTTCACACCTGCTGTATAAACTGAGCTATCAGATCTCTGTGCATCACTCAGTGCATGACTTCAGGGCTGAACTTCAGTGAGTCAAGCTCAGGAAGAAGAGGGCTGCAGGAATGACAACTGGCACTGTGGTTAGTGCCCATGATCCTGGGGTCAAGTGCAGCTGAGGTGAAAATGCAGTGTATAGTTCTGTTTAATGTTTCTTTGTATTCGGTATCTATGTGAATAAAGCATTGTTATATTATATGTGGAGCCTCTCCTCCAATCAGAAGCCAGGGTTACACAGACGTTATTCCTTAGCAAGCTCACTCCGTTCATTTTATTCTCCAGAAAATGACTGCTCAGTGCTCAGAACGGTCATTTCACTGTCAGTAAATGACAGTAGTGACATCATCCTCTTTCTTGCACTCTGATTGGTCTATGCTCACAGCAGCAAACACATACAAACATACAAAATTTGCCAGCAGAAAAAGGCCATTTGGTCTATCGGGTCTGCTCAATTACGCAGCTAGCTGCCCTATTCTGCAGCTGCACTGCCCTCCTTGCCCCTCCTTTATCCTCCCTCTTGCCCTGTCCCAGCCCCTTTTGAAACAGCCCACTGCTGGTAACGAGTTCCACCCTGCCACCACCTTCTCTATAAAAAAGTATCTCATTTCCCTCCTGAACCTTCCCCCTCCAGTCTCATGTCATGGCCTCGAGTGTCCCTCCCCACCCTGGCCCTGAATAGCCCCTCCATACCAGTCTTGTTTATCCCTCTCATGTACTTGAATGTCTCGATCATATCCCGTCCGTCCTTCCTCTCCTCCAGTGAGTACATGTTTAACTCCTTTAGCCTACTCTCATACGGTAAGTCCCCCAGTCCCTGGATCATCTTAGTTGCTCTGCACTGCATCCCTTCCAGTAATTTGATGTCCCTTTTCAGGTATGGGCACCAGTCCTGCACACAGTATTCGAGATGAGGTCTAACCAGTGATCTATACGGCGGCAGAATCACCTCCCCCCTCCGCGACATTATTCCCCTTGCTATGCAACCCAGCATTTTGTTGGCCATTGCTGCTGCCTTCTTACACTGTGCTGAGTTGTTCCTTGATCCCGTGATGACCACCCCCAGATCCTCCATGAAGCATAGCAGTTATAATGTGCTAGTTGGGTCACTATATGAGGCAATAATGTGATTATCTCATGAGGCTGAAGCACTCGGCCTTCAGCTTCATACTTCATAGAAACATAGAATTTGACGGCAGATAAGGACCGCTTGGCCCACCTAGTCTGCCCGTTTTTCTACCTAACAGATAAGCTGCAGATCCTAGTTAACCAGCAGCCTACTTCCTCCTACCCCCCACTAGGACTGCCTTATGTCTGTCCCACACATTCTTGAATTCCCCCACAGTTCTTAACTCCACGACCTCCTCAGGGAGGCTGTTCCATGCATCCACAACCCTCTCTGTGAAAAAATACTTCCTCACATTACCTCTGAGCCGTCCCTCCCTCTATCTTCAAATTGTGCTCCCTTGTTCTTGCACATCTCTTTTTCTGAAAGATACTACCCTCTTGGACTTTGTTGATTCCCTTGCGGTACTTGAAAGTTTCTATCATGTCCACCCTCTCCCTTCTTTCCTCAAGGGTATGCATATTAAGCTCCTTTAGTCTTTCTTCGTATGTCTTCTGGTGCAGACCCTGCACCATTTTGGTTGCCCTCCTCTGGACAGCCTCCACTCTGTCTATGTCTTTGCGGAGATGAGGTCTCCAGAACTGCACACAGTACCCCATCTGGAGTACTGCACACAGTACTCCAGATGGGGTCTCATCAGCTGTCTGTACAGAGGGATAACAACTTCCTATTTTCTACCATTGATGCCTCTCCCTATGTATCCCAGTATCCCCCCAGCCTTCCTTAATGCCTTCTCACATTGCTTGCCCACCTTTAGATCATCTGATATAATTACCTCAGGGTCCCTTTCCATTTTTACTGTTGTCAGTATCTCACCTCCCATTGTGTACTCTTCCCCTGGGTTTTTGTTTCCCAGGTGCATTACATTGCACTTCTTTGCATTGAATCTAAGTTGCCATACATTTGACCATTCCTCCAACCTTGCCAAGTCCCTTCTCATCCTTTCCACTCCATCTTGTGTATCAACCCTGTTGCAGATCTTTGTGTCATCTGCAAAGAGACACACTTTTCCTTCCAGTGCCTCTGCAATGTCACTTACAAAGACATTAAAAAGGACCGGTCCCAGTACTGAACCCTGCGGTACCCCGCTAGTAATCCTCCTTTCTTCACTGTGGACTCCATTTACTACTACCCTTTGCGTCCTGTTGTCAAGCCAATTTTTTATCCAGGCTACCACCTTGGGACCCACTCCAAGGCTGGCTAACTTGTGTATTAATCTTTTGTGTGGGACTGTATCAAATGCCTTGCTAAAATCTAGGTAGGCCATGTCCACAGCCCCTCCCTGGTCTACTACTTTGGTCACCCAGTCAAAGAAATCTATTAGATTCGTCTGACATGACCTTCCCATCGTGAATCCATGCTGCCTTGGGTCCTGTGCCCCATTGGCCTCTAGTACTCAACAATTCTTTCCTTCAGAAGTGATTCCATCATTTTCCCTACCACTGAGGTCAAACTAACTGGTCTGTAGTTTCCTGCCTCTGTCCTGCTTCCACTTTTGGAGAGAAATCACATCCACCCTCCTCCAGTCCTCAGGTACCACGCCATCCTCCCATGATTTGTTAAAGAGAATAGTCAGCGGTGTCACTAGTTCTACCCTTAGTTCTTTTAGAATTCTTGGGTGAATCCCATCAGGCCCCATTGCTTTGTTTACCTTCAATTTTATTAGTTCTTTCAGAACCCTTTCTTCTGTAAATGGACTGGTATCGACCCCCGTCTTCAGTGTGTTTCTCTTGTTTGGTTTAGGTACTTCCCCCTCCTCTTCCTTTGTGAATACTGAGCAGAAATATTCGTTCGGTATCCCTGTTTTTTCACTGTCACCCTTTACCCACATTCCCTCCCCTTTATTAAGCCTCAGTATCCTTCCTTTGGTCTTTTTCGCTCCCTAATGTACCTATAAAATGTCTTATCCTCCTTCTTAACAGAGTTGGCTATCCTTTCCTCGGTTTGGGCCTTTGCTATTCTGACTGCCTTCCCAGCCTCTTTCTGCTTTAACTGATAAAAGTTCTCTGTCCTGCTCCTTCTGTGTTTCCTTATATTTCCTGAATGCTATCCTTTTCTCCTTAACCTTCCCTGCCACTTCTTTTGAGAACCATAGCGTTTTTTTCCTTCGTTGTGTTTTGTTGATTTGCTTTACACAAAGGCTTGTTGCCTCTGTGATTACTGCTTTGATCACTCCCCATTGTTCCTCCACCCCTCCTTCTTGCCTGTTTGCTAGTGCTTTACTGAGGCACTCATTTTCCCCAAAGTCAGTCCGCCTAAAGTCCAATACTCTTGCTTTTGTATGGCTTGATTGTATGGCTGTGTTTATCGTGAACCACATTGTTTGGTGGTCGCTTGTTCCCAGATGACTACCCACTTTTAAATCTGAGATTCTTTCTCCATCCCCATTTGAGAGTACCAGATCTAAGATTGCTCCCTCCTGAGTGGGTTCCAATACTAGCTATCTGAGGCATGTCCCTTGTACGGCATCAAGAATGACCCTGCTCTTGAATGTGCCTGCAGCAAAGGTGCTCCAGTTAACATCTGGCATATTCAGGTCCCCCATCAACAATATCTCCCCTTTTTCTGCCATTCTAAGGATGCCTTCCATCATTTCCTTGTTTATTCCCTCCCCCTGAGATGGGGGTCTGTATACAACCCCCATGTGGATTGTGGTGCCATTTTCTGTCTCCAGGGTGACCCAGAGTGCCTCATCTGCTCCCTGTTTACTCTTTAGTTCTGTTGCTTTGATCCCTTCCTTTACATAGAGAGCTACTCCTCCTCCTCTTTTACCCTCCCCGTCCCTCCTGTAGATTGTGTATCCTAGTTTGTTGACATCCCAGTCATGCTTCTCTGTGTACCATGTTTCTGTGATTGCCACAATATCTAGGCAACCCTCTTCCATCAAGGCACTAGTTCAGGGAGCTTGTTACACAGACTACGGGCATTGGTGCTCATCACCCTTCACTTTTTGATGGCCTTACCCCTTTTAGCCCCATTCCTGTCCTTACTGCCTTTGCCTTTTTTTACATTTACCGCTGTCCTGCTCCCTAATGACTTCTCTACCTTGGTGTTTACCTCACTAATTACCATGTTTTGTGGGAGGAGGCTGGGATTTCTCTGCTCCTTTTCACTGCCTCCCCCTTGGCTGGTTTAAATGCTTGCCAATGAAGCATTTAAACCTATCACCTAGGATCCTGGTTCCCCCGGACAGATGCAGACCATCGAGCCAGTATAGGCCTGCATCCAATTCATTCAATTAACAATTGCATTATTGTTTTGTAAAGTTACCCAACTACCACATTTTCACTTAAATAAAATCAAACTGTGTGTCCTGAGTCTACCCCTCAACACGCTGAACCCATCCCTTGGTGTAATACACTGTCAGGGTTTAAAGAAGGCAAATGAAGATGGCACTGATACTTGCCATATCAGTGAGCCAGGTTGGTGGCCCATGTCTCAGATGTTGATGCAGGCTGGCATGAGGGGGACCGAACATTCCAGCTCATACTCTCTTCCTCATTCCAGTGCCTCATCACAGCATCCACAGAGAAGATGTTCTGTAAGAGTAAGGAGGCAAACAGATAGGGTCACAGGCAGATGACACTCCTGCATCACCAATGTTGACAGAGGCCAGTCTGCGCTCTCCGTGGGGGTGCTGTGCCTGCTCCCACACATGATCTCACTCTCAGCATTTGGGGGGGGGGGGTTGTGAAATCTTAGAGAAGAACCGAGGTCTCCTGTATGGAGATAAAATTATCTTGGAATGTAATGGACTTGTGGATGGTGGAAACAGGTCACAGACACAGCAAAAAATGCATAGTGATGAATCTTGCCATTTGGGATTTTCATGGACCATTGTCTTTCCTCACATAGTATGCAACATTTGATTCCTTTGCCTCTTATTCATTTCAATGTATTCCGCTGCATTTAACAAAAAGGCAAGGCATGTGGTCAGAAACTGTTTTATCTTCCTCCCACCATCGGTCCGGGGGAGTGATCACAGCACCTTGCTGTTCAAGTTTACTTTGTAGCTGGCTCACCAGAAATCATGCCTCTGTAGTTTCTGACTCTGTTCATTTGCTAGTGCAACAGAAGCTATGCTGTAGGTCTGATGTAGACACCGCTGTTTGTACTGGGTGACAACTACTTTGCCTCCAGGGGATTTGCCAGGAAACTAATTCCATGCGTCATCCATAATGTTAATAAGACAGAACAATAGCTTCAGCTTTCTAAAAAGGAATTGTTACACTGCAGTGAAGTATACTGGCCCAATTTGATTAAGTGAAATTGTTCAAGTAATTATTTTTAACTGATTGAATCTATAATGGCTCCTCCTTGGTTGATGCAAGATGCAATGCACCCAGTACGGCAGAAGATAAAGGCACTAGTAGACATCTTTTATTCTTTTGTGACTAAAATTCAGTGGGGCCCAATTCCAAGATGACTGGCATAACTGGCACAGAGTTGCGAGTTCGTCAGTCGCCCAGGGACACGCCACGACTCGAAGCGGTAGAGTTCCAGCACTTGTGACAGGCAACATACATCATGCATGTGGCGGTAGCCCATGCATGAGTGTATCATGGACACAAATTAGCAACTCATGCCAGGAGACAGGCACCCCAAACTGAGCCCGGACCACCTCCAGTAGACAGCAGGGCATGGGGGCTAGCCCACAACACAAGCGTCCAGGTGGGGCACACCAATATTGGACTCCCAGGGGTCCCTGATGATCAGGGGTTGGAAGGCAGGGGTGTGCTACAGGGGCTGAGGGGTCTCTATGGTGCAGTCACTGGGGCTCTGCATTGTGGCGTCCGATGGTGCCAGCCTCGAATGCCACGTAGGACAGCTTCGAGCTGTCGGATATTCCCTACACCACTGCGGCTTTGGGAATCACAACTGTGAGTTATGACAGCCGCCCACCTGGAATTGGGCTATGTGTATGTCATAACCCGCAGTTGCACCATGTGTTGCAGGCTGCGGTGTAAGTAGTGTCTTAACTTGCGATTGTTGCAGTTCACAGATGCACTGGCACAAGGTACCTCCTGGAATGGCACTGGGTGTATCGCATGGCGTAAGTCGTGGGATATGCCATGGAAAGTGGCATATCCCATCTAATGCTGGCATAGCCCGACTTGGAATTGGGCCCTGTGTCCTTAATATCAGGGTTTTTTCCCTCTGATTTCTCTCCTCCATCTGGCAGGTTGTGATCACCTTCTGGCCACATTTCGAAGGCAGGCCAGCTTCTGCCTGAAATTATAAGTCTAATTAAATATTCAAGACCCTAGCAAGAGTCCTGATTGGATACTGGATCCGTCATTTACGTATTAGAAATTGCTGCTCCAACTACAAAAAAAACTTAAAGCAAGTAAAAAATAAACAGCACAAGTGAAAGCTGTTATTGAGATTAGACTTAAAATCACAATAACAACCTTGAAGCTAGTCATTTCCTTGGTTTAATGACCGGTTGGAGGGAAGTGGCTCTTGGCTGTGGCACCCCCCCCCAAACCGGTCTTTAATCCTTTGGACATGACCTGCTTCTGAGTCGTTGTTACATAAGTATTAGCTGGGATGTAAAGAGCCGTAATTTACCTGGAAACTGACGTAGCTAGTTCTGTTCCCCTTTGTATCTCATCAGCATTGTGACCTCAATTATTGTGACATCACAAGTGACCAATCTGACAGCAGGTGATTGATCCGTCTTGGTCAGTTGTGATGTCATAAACAGTGAGGTCACAGGACTGCTGATGTTTAAGGAAGAAAATAAATAGTTATATCAGCCTCCACGTAGAGTACTGTTCTGCACATTACAGCTAGTACTGTCAGGTTGAAAATTTTCTAATTAGCAAAAGGGAAAAGAAAATATATCACGGATCTAAGAACAGTTCTCTAAGGGTAAAGTTAATATTCATTTTAGCCAGTACACTAGCTCTTTCATTTATTTGGAAATTGGTGACCAGAAGAGGTAAACTGAGCTGAGACCCATATCCAGGCGCTACCCAGGAAGGGGTAATAGGAGTAACAGAGGAAATGGGACAAAATGCCAAACAATACAGTTAACAAAACACCGTCAGAATGGTAGAGAGTAACAGTGGGTTACAAGATTCAACTATACTGCAAAAAGTTCACAGGAACACATAAACAAAATGAACCAGGTAGATGCGGTCAACAAAATGAAACGGAGAGAATATAAAATGACTATATGTATAATAAAATGAGCGTATGTGTAATAAAACAAAATTATAATGTTTCAAACAGTGTGTAAACTGAAACAGACCAGAAATAATCGGTAAAGTGTATTACATATCGCTTTGAAAGTTTATGTCCATACTTACGATAATTCAATACAAGGTAGATTGCTTTCAATGATCTCTACGGAGCACTCTCGCCTCATTTAGGCAATCACACTGCAAACCTGGTGCCGTCTTAGGGTCGGGTCACAACATGCTTTTTAAAATGGGATTATTTGTGTACTATAGTCAAATGCTATGAAACATCATTTAGCATGGATTTTTGATATAAAAAGTGCCGTCATTCAAAATGGCATCCTTTTATCTATCATGTTGTAGTGAGATGTATTAATATTTAATAGATTAATACACAAAAGTGAAATATAAATTGAATTGTGTCTGAATATCATAGTTTAAAATATGTTTTCTGACACTTGAAATCACTTTACTGTCTTATAATAAGGATGGCACCTCCTTTAATAAGGCGGCCCCAGCTGTGGTGCACTGTAGTGTCTGAAGTGTAGAAACCCGAGACTTTGGGGGCACTGCTAGGCGTGGGCCTCCAATGCTTGAGCCCCAGATGTTTTCCTGTGGGCCACAGACCTGTCCTAAATAAAACTGCTGAAATTAATTATTTTATAAAATAAATATGTATGGCCTACCCCCTGCCTTTGAGGGCTTGGGCCTGTGATATTTTGTTACCCATAACCCCACCAACGCCTCTACTGAGTGACACTGACTCTGTTTTCTTTCTCAGTTAATGTTTTAATTCATAGCTGTAACAGTGAGAACGTGGATGTGTTGTGTTTCAAATTGCCGCCCTTGTACCATACTGAATCTGATGCCACAGATGATCTATTGATGAGATCTATTGATGAAAAAGTTGAGTAAGACTGCAATAATATTTACTCCTAGATGTATCCGCTACAGGAGGTATGATGCCTGCAGTTTATTTTTATGTTCTAAGTGTAATTCCTCTTTTTATCTTGGAAGTCCCAAGAGCTGCTCGGCTCAAAGGGGACTTTCCACTGACTGTTACAATAAGAGGGACATGTGACCTGGAATACTTTTCTCATCTTCAGCTGGCACTGAATGAAACAAAAATTGTCACAATGCCAAAATTGCCCCAAGCTTAAAGGAAAATCCTTATGGGCGGCAGTATTTTCAAAAGTGTTGAACTATTATAAAACAGAAAAAAAAAAACTTCTGAATGATACAACTCCAAGGCACCTGCTAAAAGCAAATTACAGTCACAAAAAGGCCAATGTTTCCTTGTAACAGGTACTTTCCATTAAATGCTATTGGACCTTCCTCTCTTATCACTTGCTTCTAAAGTAAACTGGAATTACCGAAAATAATACCCTAAGCAGGCCCTGAAGGCATTTAAATACTAAAGATACTATCAAGAGCTGTGGTGACAAAAAAAGAATGGTTTTCCATCCCTTATGGGTTTTGTTTTACATCTACAGTTATGTAAAAAAGACAAATAAACGGCTCCCAGCTTCAGTTTTGTATGGGGCCATTTTCTGTGTTTGAGCAAAAAGCATTTTACATTACACTGTGAATGTAAGCTAATGTCACAAGGATTCTAGACTTAAACGATGTGATGTGCAGAGCTTTGCGTATATGGCGCTACCACTTCAGTTGCCCCTCCCCCAACCCTGCAAGCCTCACCCTCAATTGAACTGTGCAGTGTCAGAATGTTTCCACTGATCCCTCTTTTTTCCTGTGGTAGTTGAGTGCCCTGCCCAAGCACTCTGGCAAACTTAGCAACTCCCCAATATCCAGTGGCCCCCCCCTCTATGTCACCCAACGCTCTGCTTGTAGCATATCATCAAAGATTTACAATGTCCACAAGTACTGTGTTGTGTTGTGTTGTACTGTACTGTTCTGTATTTATTTCACCAGTAAAAGGCTCTGTGGAGCAAGCTCATTTACAAGGAGATCCTTGATAGAACAGCATACAATGTTAAGAGGTGATAATACAGGTTCAGAGGTATATAAGACACAAGGAGCTATACGCAACTGAAATAAGATTACAGGGAATTAAAACTCTGACAATTATATATAGATATAAAGTATATAGACTATAGCAAGGCATACAAAATAGAAATAGGTTTATACGGTTTAACATTCGTTGGCCTCATAATGTGTAACTATCCCATATAACTGATAACCATCCTACGACATCATAGGTAAGCAAAGTGTAGCTTAGCCACAAGAACAAGTGTAACCCCTAGGTGGCACTATCCCTAAGGTTACTACCCCTGCCTGTATTTCTAAGTACAGGTTGAGGGGCCTGGATTCTGTATTAAGGTGCCTCCACCCAGAGTAACAGTATTGGGGGTGTCTGTCTAGCCTGTTATAGCCCTCTGGGAAGCTATAACCACCCACTAACTCTCCTAGTGGGTTGGAACTTTTAACACGCAGTCAGTAAGTAGCAGTAATAATATGCACACACCCTTCACACTTACCACCAGGGTTGGACCTTCAGCAATATTTCTGGATAACCCCCTGTAAAACAATGTTAGCAAGACAACTGTACACTTTCAGTACTATAACTCAACTAATAATATGCACAAAAGTAGGTTAAACGTGAAAAGACAATCAGATTTATTTAGGGAACATGAACAAGGAAAGGGCATGAATTTCGTTAAATGATTGGTATTCTGATTAAATTCAGGTTTTTGGCATGCACTTTTAGTCCCAAAATAGACAGTTCTACAACACTATGTACCCAAGATGGAATGCTGGCTAGCCAGAGGCGTTGCCCGGGGGGGGGATGGCCGGCGTTGCAGCTGTTGTTGGGGCCCTTGATGGAAAGAAAAGGCAGTTAGCATGCACAACAACAAGATGATTATTTGTAATCCTGGCTGATTGGCCCAGTCTCGTGAAACCCAAGAATTTAGAAAAGAAATCAGCTGGTACCACAGATGATTAACTGACTTGTTACAGGTTGCTTCCCTGATTGTACTCACGCTACCAGTTGCTGTGATGTGGCTGGCAATATGGAGATCTCATGGTGATTACCGATGAGCCTGGAGATGCAGGCCCGACATGATGCACCTCCTCTTCATGGCCTTTCCCTCCACGTGGCCGCAGCCTGTGAGTTGTTTTTATGCAGGGGCTGGATCCCCAAAGCCAGTCTCTCACCAAGGACAATCTCTGATGCAAGGCAGTTTGTCTGGGCCGGATTGTCAAAGGCCCAGACGTGATGAGCACATTGGCAAGGTTAAGTTTGGTTTGCTGGTGAAGCCTCCAGCTTGCGTGATGAATCGGGTTGTGAACAGGCAGGTCTCGACCCACAATGAACATTCAACACATTTAAATCAAACAGCATTAACTTTTCACAGTTTGGATACAGTCCAGTTGCTATTGCAGTAGATTCGCTGAGCAACCCTCTTGATCCAATATCAGTTTCACATACTAGCTGGGCCGAATGCTTCACAGGAGCAATCTTCGGTCCAAATTCACAAGTAGTGGTTTCAAACTCTCCGATACTTTCTGCCACGTTTTCAGACTTAAATCGGATGATTCCAACTTCTGCAATCAGGCAGTCCAATGCAGGAGAAACAGTGGCAGGGAAGCAAGTTAGACCTCTTCCTGCCGATTCCCCTACGCTCCGTTCAGGAGGCCGCTGCTCAAAAGCTCGAGCTGTTCAGTCCTCAAACTCCAACTCCAACTGATCCACTGTCTCTTACAGTTCTGGGGATTTCCCTTAGATTCCAAGGTTCAGATTGGCAGAGGGAAAGCTGTCAGTCACAGTTGGGACTCCCCATTCAGTTCAGTTTAGGTGCCCACCTAAAAACTAGTTTTTCCTTCCCATGAGACACTTGGGCTAAGGACCCTTGGATGTCCTTTAAGTCCTATTGGTCCACTTACTGGACGCCCCAGACCAAACATGGTGGTTCCCATTCAGAGAGGCAAGCTGCAAGGAAAGCAGATTAAATAAACTTTTCTATTTCAAATATAACAATACGTTAGAAGTAACTACAGTAAGTACAGTTCCCACACAGGCTCCTTCTGCACTATTATCGACTGCAGAATGAAGCAAATCAGAGCGGTGTCTGGCTAGTCGCAAGCCCTAAATCACTCTGATCCAGCTCAGACCCTTCACTATACACACATTGTCTAGACTCTTAAAGGGACAGGCGTGGAGGCATATCATGGCACTCACACGTAAGGGAACAGAAGCAAACAGATACCCCTGGATCTATTACCTCTACAGGACATCAGCCTGGCAGTGGGCATGGAAGGAGCTTAGGAAGACATTAAGGTAAACCTCAAATTAGTTGGGGGGGCTACACAAGCCTCAATGTATAATTTTTCAATGACTGTCTTAAAGGTGCTAGGCCTGAGCAGTAAGGTAAGTTTTAATGAAGCTTGTACGGAGTTCCATACTGTCGGGATAAAGCAACTGACTGCACATTTTCCAGCCTGCATAGCATGTTTAGGGATGTTCAAGAGTATGTAATTATTCTTTCTAAGGGAGTAGTTGCTGTGTGATATGTGGAATAGTTCAGTGTTATAGCCTGAGAGATCATTTTGAGGGCCAGCTGACTGTGGTATATAAAATGCAATGGTGAGTTCTGGGTCCTGATTCTGTGATAAACCTGAGTGCTCTGTGGTAAGAGCACGTCTTATTTGGCAAGATAGGTGACTGAACGGTGGCAGTACATAAGGTCTGCGTAGTCTGCAGTCGGAAGGAAGGTGGCCTGTACCAGGCATTTGTGGGTGTCACATGGAAACAACGCTTATTTCTAAAGAAAAAAATCCAGTGTGGCCCATAGGTTTTTGCATAGAACTTCTACAAAGGTAGTGAAGGATAGCTTGTTGTCACTCCATACTCTTAGATAATTGTATTTTTCCATGACTTCTAGGTTGTCTCCTAATAAAGTAGTGCTGATTGAAGCTGATGCACATGTGGTGATACATTGTGTGAAACGATGAACACGACCTTAGTTTTGGTGGCGTTTAATAGCGACTTGCAGTGGAAAAGGGTAACTAATTTGTAAAATATCTTCTGAAGTTCAAGACAGATGATACTGATATTAGACCTAGATATGTATAGGGCAGTGTTGTTCATGTAAAAGTGTAATTTGGCATCCGTGATGGTCTCACCTATATCATTAAAGGGGCACTGTCAGCTTTACCCTTCCATTTTTTCTACATTCCATCAGTGTGCATCTTGTCACCCTCCTATGAAATGATTACCCTGGAATGCTCCTCTCTGTCTGAAATTTCAAAATTTTTACCTGCTTTCTTGTTTTTTTTAATCCGATTTCATAGGAGGGTGACACAATGCACGCTGATGGAATGGAGGGAAAAAACGGAGGGGTAAAGCTGACAGTGCCCCTTTAATATACATCATGAAGAGGAGTAGGCTCAGCACAAAGCCTTGGGGGACACCCTTGAGGAGGGGGTACAGGTGGAGTAGAGACCTTCTGCTCTTATCTGCAGTACCTGGCTGGTTTTGTAGTTAGTGAACCACTGCAGACGGGCAGGGCCTATTCCTGCTTTTGCCAACTTTTGAATCAGTATGTTGTAGTCCACAGTGCCAAAGGCCTTAGTGAGGTCAAGAAAGATCGCTCCAGTGGTTTGTTTATGGTTTACAGCCAGCACAGGGTCATAATGTCGGACGAAACCGCCAGACATCAAGATCGGGATACCACAATACAGCGTGGCAACACCTGGACTGTTTTCTTAGGTAAGCCGGGCTTCCACAGCCCCCCAGAACTATTATAATAAGCTCCAAGGGGTGTTGATACAGGGCACAAAATAAAATAGAAAGAAAAGATTCCCTAGCAGGAATCAAACCACTTCCCCCAACCCCATCTGCTGCTGGGTCAGATGCTCTAGCCACTCCACCATGGTAGTGACTCAACTGAGCACCCAAATGGCAGTGGCTACATCCACGTCCTTGTTGCTGGTGAGCATCAGGGGCAGTGATACTTTCATATTGATGTAATTCCCATCTCTGTAAAACCACATGCGTTACTAGCAGCGCGGTCTTGCTGTGCGCGGTTTAGTCCGTGATATTATGACCCGGTAGGTTTGTCATTGGTAACTTAAATCAGGGCAGGGATGGTACTATATATAGATCTGAAACCTGACTAGAGAGGTGTTATAATGTTAGATTGTTCCAAGCAATCTTTTAGTTGAGCATTGATAAGTTTCTCTAGGAGTTTTGCCAATACAGGAAAGATGAATGTGGGTCTACAATTGTTGAGAATACTGGCATCGCCGGATTTGAAGAGGGAAATCATGTACACTTTTTTCCAGATTAATAGTATCTCATGACTGGTGAGTGATGAGTTGATGAGATGGGTTATGGGAGCCTTCAGATGCATGAAAGCAGTTCTGAGAAAAAAGGGGCCTACACCATCAGCACCCGCACTTAATGTCTGATCATAGTAGGAGCTGTTCCACTTGTCTGTATGTATAGACTGGAAGACAGATGGGTTGGTAATGTGGCTACCGGATCTTTCAGAGACTAGTGGAATGCCAGGCCAGTTGATGCGAAGTGGGAGTTTAATTTTTCCAGGATGATTTGTTTCTCTGTTATGAGGTTGCCACTAACCAGGATTTTTTTGAAGAAGGGTTGGGGCAGGCGAGAAGCCTTCAATTGACTTAATGAGTTTCCAGAATTTCATGGGGTAATTTTTGCTTGAATTCAGGGAGTTTTTTTCAGCTTTTGCTGCCTCATTACATTAGTGCAGGAGTTTCTCATTCATTTAAAGTAATCCATCTTACGTGCAAACACCTCAGCACTTTTTTAATATTTTTTTTATTTTTTATTTATTTAGATCTCGGATTACAAATACCTTTGAGCTTAGAGCTCTTTTACAAAGGTTCCACGTCAGTAGCATAATACAACCGGTTAACAAAACAAAAAGTATGGCAAAACAGTATACATAGAGAAAGGAGATCAACAGGTTTACAGACTAAACAGGGTATGGTAGAATAATTGTAAATAAGAAAAGAAAGCAATAGTTGACATTCACAGTGAATTAAAGAATAGAAACGAGTAACGCTAAGCAGTTTCATGCACAGGAATGCATACAGTAAATGTAAAATCAGCTAAAACAAGCTTTGTCAGTTACTAGTAAAACCACAAGGTAAGTTGAAATCGGCCAACAGGCCTTGTCAGGACAGATGGGGGGGGGAGCATTAGGTAGAGGGGAGGGGAGGAAAGGTGAAGGGGGTAGGGTAGCAGGGGGGAGGGGATGTTAGAGATGGTGCTAAGAAGATTTAATGGTAATCAAGTGCTAGGGTTTTGGATTGCCAAAGAGGGTTTAGTAGAAACAGTCACAGGAGCAAGTGGCAGAGAGTAGTCGCTGTAGCTTGGACTTGAAAGGGCCCAATTTGGATTCGGAAGAAATGTCACAGTTGAGGGCATTCATCCAAAGAGGGGCTCTGTTGGTGAATGATCTTTGTCCCTGGGAGGTACGGCAGTGAGGGACCAGAAAGAGCTGGGATTCAGAGCCACGGGTATGGCAGGTATTAAGAGAGGGACTGAGAAGACCTTGAGTTCCAGGTGGTAGGAGGCCTAGGATTATTTTCTTGGCCATCAGGCATGTTTGATATATATATTTTTTTTATACTTTATTTTTTATTGTTATCCATAATCTTACAGATATTAATTTCATATGCGAGACATGTCAAGTTCCAGCATTACAAACCAGAGAGAGAAAACAAAGTCCCCCCTTTAATCCTAGGATAGAAGCATCCCACACATTAAGATACCACATTGAGGGGAATTCTATGATAAACCTAAAAGAGATTAAAATAAAATAGTTGCTTCATAAGCCCAAGAGCAGTGTGAATAATTCAGTATTGGGAAAATTCAAAAAAAAAAAATTAAATCCTAAAAGTCCTTGCCCCTTAATAGGGGCTCTTGGCATCACACTATATGCCTAAAGATAAATGTAATAACTTAAGCACCCTGTATTAAGCATTCTCCCTTTAAGCTCCAGTCCTCCCCGTATTTGTATCTACTAAGACTTCAGTTAAGCACTAGAGATTTCTAAAGATGGAATCCCATGTTGAATCCTCACTGAAGAGGTTAACGAAACTACCCAGAATAAATCTAAATAACAGTAAATGTCCACAAATAAAAGCAGTATATATATATTATATATTTTTAACTGGGATCCACTAGGTCGCACTAATTATAGGGGGCCCACACAGTCCAAGGAAAACATAGGTTTCCCCGCTGGAGCTTCGATAATTAAAATTGAAAGGCAAACTCTTATCTCTTCAACCGTGTCTTCAGGCCTCGTCTCAACTTCCAGAGTCAACTTTCAGAGTCACTGCCCTCAGATCTCCTTTCCCTTCGACTTCTGTTTCCATCAACAAAACGGAGGGCCCATTTATTTGCTTCAGAGAGATTGGAAAAAATCCAGACCTTACTATTATATACAATTCGGAGACGAGCCGGGAATATCATGGCATGTGGTATCGAAGCTTCCCTCAGACGCTTACGTGTCCCATCAAATTGTTTACGTTTCAAACGGGTGGCATAACTTGTATCTGGAAACATGTATATTGTGTTCTCATCCTGTAAAATTGGTGATTTTTCATGTGCTAGGCGCAGAATCTTATCTCTCGTACCTACTCCATCAGTTATGATGAGCAGAGTACGCGGTTTCTCAGAGTCCTCACGCTACCCACGTGGAGTGATCCGATAAACTTTTTGGAGGGTCAAAGTTACTTGTCTGTTTTCCGGAGCCAATTTATCTCCCAACCACTCTTGTAGAAACATCAAAGGGTGATCGCCCTCTATTCCTTCGGGTAAACCTAAGACTCTAATGTGGGCTGCACGCACCTGGTTCTCTAGCGCCTCGAGTCGAGCCCTCAGGTGTGTGTTTTCCTTCACCAAGAGTGCGGTAGTAGAGCCAGCTGAGTCAGATTGCCTTTTTAAGTCGACCACTTGCGTTTGGAGCCCTTTCATCGTTTTGTCTACCACCGTAACTCTAGTGCCAAATGAGTCCAGTTTAGCATTCATTTCCGTGACTAAAGAAATCAAGCGTTGTAACTTTAGGCCTATTGACACCATAGTCTCCTCTGCTTCTCATTGAGGCATGGCCTGAGCATCGTGATGCGGTTGTGATGATCCAGTCGCTTTAGTTCCGGAACTGGTACCTCTATCCTTCCGGGGGTTCCCCATATTGTTCTTGCGGGGTCCCACTTTCATTTACTTTTACTTATTTCACTGATCTCTACTTTAAACTTTAGTTTTTAAAGAAATTAGGAGCTCAAAATAGAGAGTTACACTACAGTGCTTCCTACGAGCTCGGGCTCCACAGCACCCCCCCCTCCCATGTTTGATATTTGATGCGATCTTTGAGCTGGAGTCAACCAGTTTGGGCATAGAGATTGCAAGAGTGGGTGAGACGGTGGGCTCCTGAGTTGAGGTGACACGCCTTGTTTAGAGCAGTGGAAATGCACTGGAGGGCAGTTTCGGTGGCAGATCCATAGATTATCAATCCATAGTCAATAATGGAAGTAACACAGCTCTGTATGGCCAACCTTAAGGCTTCTGGTGAAAGGGAGTTCCTGTCTCTGTAGAGGAGGCCGATGCGAGTATTGACTGCTTTGGAAATGTTGTCAATATGCACCCCATAGGATAAGTTGCTGTCAATGGTGACGCCAAGATACTTAAAATATTGTACCTGCTCAAGAGTGGTCCTAAGGCGGTTAGAGATGGTCTGGGGATGATGCCTTGTTTATTGTGGGAGCTGCTGAAGAGCATGAGCTTAGTTTTTTTATAGTTTAGCACCAGTTTGTGATCACTGAACCATTTCTCTACTGATGCAAATCCGAGTTGCAGCTGGCTTTCAAGAAGCGTGGGGTCTGTGTGACTTGTGTAGATAACAGCATCGTCCACGTATAGTAGGATTTGTTCGGCGCAGGATCTTGGGAGATTGTTTAAGAAAAGACTAAATAGTAGAGGGCCCAGGATGGACCCTTGTGGGACACCTGAGCAAACTGGTTTAGAGTCCGAGATGACATCGGCAATTTTGACTTGTTGAATGCGGTTCTCCAGATAGCTTTTAAACCAGGCATTAGAATCGGTGGAAATTCCAGCATTGCTTAACTGTTCCAGTAGTAGGGGGTGCTGGACCATGTTGAATGCTTTTGTCAGGTTGATAAATGCGGCCCCATCTGTCTGTCCATGGTCCAGAGATTTGTGTGTGAAACCAGTGAATTCCATGAGAGCTGAGGAGATGCTGTGTCCTTTTCTGAATCCATGTTGTTGGGTACATTGGATCTTATGTTTATCAAGATAATCTGTAAGTTGGTCAGCTACAATGCGTTTAAGTGCCTTGGAGAGGGGCAGAAGTATGGAGATGGGCCGGTAGTTCACATGGAGAGCCCTGTCACCGCTTTTGTGTACCGGTGTTACCATGGCTGATTTCCATCTCTTGGGGAACTGGGCAAGACTAAGTGAGAGATTAAAAATTCAGGTAAGAGGCACTAGCACTTCCTCTAGTGTGAGGGACAACAGTTTAAGATCGAGAGAATTCCAGCTGTGTCTAGATTTACCAATTGCCTTGAGGATGTATTTATGGGCTTCCTGTGGTGAGATATCTTTAAAGTAGAATGGGGGGTGGCTAGTAGGCGTGGGAGTGATTTCAGAGGTGGGCAAGGTGACATCTACATCAAAAAAGTCGGGTGGGAGAACACTGCTGAGGTCTGTGAATGCGCTATTGAAAGTATTGGTAATAGTTACAGGGTCAAGGGTAGTGATCCCATCTAAGTCTAGTATGGTAGGTGGCGATTTCGAGGTTTACTTGTGATTTCTTTAATATTATCCCAGAAAGCTTTTCCTTTGCCCCAGGTATCAGTAAGCACTTCCTGACAGTGTTTTATTTTTGCTAGGCGGATGGACCTTGTGCAGTCATTTCACGCTCTTTTGTAGTTCTGGGTGTCAGATTGTGTGCCAGTGGCATGGGCACGGTGCCAGTGGTGGTCCCTTATTTTCATGTGAGCTAGGAGTTCTGTAGTGAGCCAGGGGTTGCAAGGGTCTTTGATTTTGCGTGTTTTTAGGGGTGCGTGAGAGTTGCAGGCAGAATTATAGGTGTTGATGAAGTGTTCGAGTACTGTGTCAACATCCTTCGCTCTGTAGATTGGAGACCAGTCTTGCACACTAAGGAGGGATTTAAGAGGTTCCAGGTGACCCCAGGCAAGGACCCTGCTGGTAATTGTCTGTGGTGGTGGTTTGCAAAATTTTGTTTGTCCACGTGCAGATGACAGGAGAATGATCACTGAGGGTATCCAGGAGGACAGTGGTGTCAGTAATGCAGTCTGGATGACTGGTTAGGACCCAATCCAAAAGGCTTTTAGTCCCCGGTTTGTAATTGGATCTGGTTGGGAAGTCAACCAGCTGGGAGAAATTTACAGCAGAGATGGCATCCTTAATGCTCTGATTTTCAGGTGCAAGCCAGTTTATATTGAAGTCTCCCATCAAAATTGACTGACCTAGGTGGCTGGTTCTGTGTGAAGTCCAGTACCGAGCTGAAACCACTCCCTTGCTCTTTTGGAGGGATGTATACGGATGCCACAGTAAGTGCCTTATTTTGGGCACCAAGCAGAATTCTGATGGTGGGTAACTGAGTGGTTGTAGCAGCCTGTCTCTATCTCCAAACCCATCACCTGCCTTCCCTAGGACTTAACCTGCTCCAACCTTATGCTCCCATGGCTTACCCACCCATACCGGGGCTCTTTCATCATGGTCCAGGAGGGCTAAGGCCTCTTGAGGCAACTCAAGCCATCATATTCAGGAACAGAGCCAGAATCTGCAGTGTGAGGAATGCGGGAGGAGTGGTGGAGTCAGTCTGCTTGGCAGGGGCCATCTTTTCTTTGTTTCTCCCAGACCCTGAGATGCAGGCACTCTAGGACAGCATAAGTGCGTGTGCACGCTGACCATGCATGTGATTCTAGCTCCTGGCATGCGTCTCTCCCTCCCCCATACCCTCAGCTGCATTGATGCCTGTGGTCACCCAGGTGGCAGTATAGCTGCAATAACCAGGGACCCACCCTCCCCAGAGGAGGGTAATATCCATAGGGACTCTTAATCCTCCTCCCTCTGGACAGTCCCCAGTGACCCGAGTTTGTTCTGGAACCTGGGTCACTGACGGACAGATATCCCAATAGTGTATTTGTTCTCTTGACTAAAACAGCACAGAGCCACTGCCTGGTATCTGCTTACTGTCCACAGTTTCCACCAAATCCTTTCCCTCATTTGTGCTGTCTACTGTTGCAACACACAGGGTGCATGTGCAAGCCACATTACTCACCCCATCAGTGAATTACCAGACAATTCCCAACATTACCTTTAAGCCTCTATTTCTCGTATTTATATCTAAGCCATTTGGATCTGTATGGAGGATTTTCCAATGTTGGAATCATACATGTTCATTTATTTATTTGTAAGTTTATTGATTTATGTTTGTATTTAATGATGCATACTCTTGATTTGTAACTTTGTGCCTATTTGACACTGTGTTAGAAACATAAAAATGTAGACAATGACAGCAGAAAAAGACCAGTGGTCCATCCAGTCTGCCCGTAGTTCCCTATCAAACCCTGGGACCTCTTGTCCATACAGGGTTTTAGCCTTTACTATCCACAGCCCCTCTTCCCCTCCTTACTACTACTACTGCCCTGAGTAATGACTATACCTTTTGCTCTGTCCCAGCTGTGCTTGAAACACTATATGGTTTTGATGCCCACCACCTCAGCTAGCAGACTGTTCCACCACCCTTTCTGTGAAATAAAACGTTCTCATATCCCTCTAGAACAAAACCTCCTCCCATCATTTTCCACTCAGTTCATTGCTTAGCAATATCTTCTGTGCTGGAGCTGGAGCTGGAGCTGTCCTGATAACGCAGCTTCTTGGGGAGCCCTTGCCACGCTGGTGATGGAGGTAGAGGCAGCATCCCATAATACACTCTCCAGTTTGGCTCATTTGCACAGCGCATCATCTCTCAAGAGAAGGGAAGGCACCTGGAGTCTGGTCTAGTCTGGTCGCATCCCGCAGAGTGCCACTGCCTCATTTCCAGTATCTCCAAGGTGGAGAGGAACTGCAGCAGCAAAAATGGGACTACATTTTCGGATGACGCCAGTGCCATCAGATTACCAGGGGCCTTGTAATTTTTCCACTTCCATTCTGCCCATCTAGACTGTGACTTTTAACCAGTCAAGTATAATGGCAACTGGCTGGGCAGGCTCCATGTCATAATAGCAATTGAAAACAGAGATCGCTATCATGGCGAGTGTATATCACCAAAAAGCAAATCGGTGATATACACTTCAAGGTGACCTGACATCTGGATTTTAAAAAGTGTTTTTGTAGAGGGCTCTACCCCACCATGAGGGTTTGCCCCTAGCACCCACCAATTAAGATTCTCAACCCGGGGTATGTTGAGGAGGGGCAAAAATCTAAGTCCCACAGCCGACCCAATGGCAAATGTGCTTGCCGGTCGGTCCCAAACCCAGTACCTGATGTGCCAGATCCAGCCACCCAGACCACCACGCCACATGGCTAGCTTGGCGGCAGCAGGTACACCAGTCCCCTAAAACCCCTTCCCTGTCCCTCCCCTTCCCCTTGCTCTTCCCCACTTCCATTCGCCCTTCCCCACGATTGCTTTCCCATACACTCGCTACTGTGCAGGGTAGCCCAGAATAATAGCACCCAAAATGAGTCACTATTTTTGTAGTCGCTCATGTTGGGTTGCTATTATCATTGGATACCATTGGGCCCTATCACACAGAGTAAACCACTGCAGTTGGGGGCGAGATGTCCAGTGAGGAAGCCACACTGGGGTTCCTCAAATGGGATGACAGAAAGAGGTCCCAACAGAAAGCCAACATAATTATTCATTGTGTTTTAGCAACTATGTAAAACTATGTTATTCTGTATGATTGTATTCTGTTAGTATGTGACTCTGTATGTCCTCTCTGTGACGAGGTACCTTTGTAAACGAGCCCCTGGCTCAAAGGTTGTAAATCCGATTGTACAATAAATAAATATATAAATAAATAAATAAGAAGATATAAATTTGAAACAATGAATAAATTCCTCTTATATCGATCTTTTCCAGAGGTATGAAATACATGTTGTACAGGTACAGTGCCTGCCTTGAATTAAATACACCTGCAGGAGCTCTGCATAGCTGCCATGTTTTGCAAACTAATATGAGTGTTTCACTCTTTAAATCACAGCTTCTGGGCCACCTAGTGAGTGCATCCCCCTGCAACTATGCAGCTTAATATACCAGCTACTGTCTTGTCAGTTTATATGTGCCCTGTTACCACCACATGTACTCCCTGTGCTGTATTAGCACCAGTGTTACATTCTGTATCTGAACAGCTGCTTTATTTCTATATTTCTGTTTGAACCTGATTCTGGGCTGTCTCTGCCCTCTGCTTTTGTAATTTATTTTATTTTATTTTATTTTTTTAATTTATTTATTATAGGACTACAAGTAGCTTTGAGCCAAGGCTCTTTTACAAATGTTCCACGTCAGAAATAACAAACAACAAGGAAGCAACAGTGAAATAACAGTAAACAATTCATGTACAACAGTGCTATTGAAAGGGGTCAATTACAGGAAGAGTAAGGTGTAGAGGAGGAGGAGAAGTGCACGTAGTTAACAGAGGCAGCTATAGTAAAATGGTGAACACAGTTAGGATGCATGTGCCCACAAAGAATGGGTAGGGTCAGGCGCCTGGGGGTGGCAGAGAAACAGGGACGAGAGGAGAGGGGGAGGATGAAGATGCAGCTGGAGGCATTTGTCAAAAAATAAATGGGAAGGAGTGATAGAAGAGAAAAGGGGGCAGGGTGAGGGGAAATAGGAAGTACTATAATTGGGCAAGGAGAGACTAATGAGATGGTATGAAGATCTGAGATTTGAAGTGCGCTCTCAGGAGCTGGGGGGGGACTGGGGGGGCCTGGGGTTAAGCAGTATATAAGTTAGGATTAAAGCTGTGTAGGTCATCAGCTAGGAGAGGCAGTCACAGGAGCTAGAGGCAATGAGATGGGCCTGGAGCCTGGTTCTGAACAGACCTAGTCTTGAGGCAGAGGAGATGGTGTGGCTGAGACCATTCATCCATAGAGGAGCCCTATAGGCGAAGGAACATTGGCCCTGCATAGTTCGACAGCGAGGAACTTGTAGAATCTGGGTTGTCGAGCTCCTGAAGTTCTGTCAGTTGGTGTTTTGCTATAACAAGGCAGTAACACCAGGGGGTGTGAGGCCAAGGTTGATTTTTCCCACCATAGCACATGTGAGATACTTTATACAGTTGGAGAGTTGGAGCCATCCAGATTGTTCATAAAGGGCACAGGTGTGGGTGAGGCGGTGGGCATCAGTTGTGAGTCGGCATGCTTTGTTAAGTGCAGTTGTTATACATCGGAGGGCGGACATCGTGGCAGAGTCATAGATAATGAGTAATAATAGATAATGTAATATTACTCTGTTATGTTATTTTTGTAATATTTCCCTGTTATGTTCTGTTATTTTCTTCCACCATCTCTAATATGGCATTTTGTGTGTTTGTGATGCACCTTATTTTCGTGTACTTGTATCATGTTTGTATATTTTACTAACTGATGATGAGCCTTTGCAAAAGAGTCTATGACTCGAAGGGCTGTAATTCTGATTTCTTAATAAATAAATAAATTCTTACAAAACAAATTGTTTAACTGATATTTTTGTGCAGCTTTATTAAAATGGTATACAATTATTTATTTTGTTTTTCTCATTACTTTCAGTTACTCTTAAAATTGTATTTCCCAGCTTGTTTATTACAATGTTTCTCTCATCTCCACCTTGTTCTTTGCTTACCTAAGCCCGGGTCGTTCCTGAAAATGTCCCTTGGACCAGTGTATTTACCCAGTCAACAAATTAAAAAAAGAACAAAACTAGAAAGGAATGTGTTTATTCTTAGACAAAACAGCAACTAGCATATTCCAACCATTTCCAGAAATAATCTTATATGATGTTTGTGTATATGTATATGATATTTTTATAATGCTTGAAGCTACAGTTTGAAAGCTGTAACGTTTGAACAGTTAATACAGTCCTGTGTTGCTACATGCACATACATGATGATATAATACGTTAAAAGGGACAGGACTTAAAACTGCAGTGTTTTATATTGATCTGAAAACATTTTTTTTTTATATTGATATATGATCACTGTAGTGATAGATTAATGATATATCTACGTAGCTGACTTCAAGCTTTCATTAAAAAAAAAAAAAAATATTTGAGTCTCTAGCCCTGAAGGTTCCAAAGTTATAGAGGATAATGGATGGGCAACAGTTAACAACAACCCTGTTGTTAACATCAATAGGTTGTCATGACAACCAAGTAGACCTGAAGAGCACAGCTCGAGAGGTTTACGGTTGGCAGACAACCTTGAGAAGTTAATGTAGGGTTGTTGTTAACTGTTGCCCATACATTAGCTTGTATAGTGTATGGATATCAGTTGAACATTTCTTGATCGTGACCCCCTTCCCGCCGCCAACACGACAAGAAGCCCCGCTCGCTCCACGTTCTCACAATGTCCCAGACTCAAGTTTCCCAAATCAAAATGAAGCTACCCACCAATTCAGAAGATCGGGACTGTCCTTTCTACAGCGCTGCTGTATTTTTTTCATGGATCTCACCGCTGACAGCCGTTTACCCATGATCTGTTCGCAACGCTCGCTGGCTGCACATGCGCAATGAGGATCAATGCTGTTGTACCATCGTGGTGACATCCTCAGGATGGTACAACACTTTCATGATGTCGCCACGATGGTACAACAGCTGTGTCTTTCTACTGAATTTCGCCAACAACAATGTTCCACCATACACTGTATCATATTTTAAAGAAAATATCTTTTGAAAGGTCTAACTCTGAGACTGTTGGGGCAAGAAACTTAATTTTTTTAAATGAAAGCTTGGAGTCCAGCTGTTAAGAAATGCTGTTACTGTTATATCATCATTGTGTAGTAAATAGTAGTAGTAAAATGTATTTATTTGGTGCCCATTTCAGGGGGACTTTGAGCACTTCACAACACAAACATTATAGCAGCAAGAGACATTAAAACAATATAAAACAATACAGTGCAGATTGTACAAAATACACAGACAAGGAGAAGGTGCAGTCCAATATGTCTGCATATATAATAGTGACTGAACAGAAGGAGGAAAAAGATCTTAATACCCAAAGGTCTCCTGAAACAAGAGGTACTTTAGTCTCTTCTTAAAAGCATCCACGAGGGGGCCTCTCATAGTGATTGAGGCAACCTGTTGCACAGACCCCCAGATGTTTTGAGCCTAACTACAAGATGACCCACCTCTGCGGAGCAGATGGAGTGAGAGGTTCAGTAAGGAGTCAGAAGGTTTTTCAGGTAATATGGTCCCAACCCATATAGGGCTATGTCACTTCACTGGCAGTCAGTACAGTTCACACAAGATGAGGGTTATATAACAGGACCTACAAAGGCCCATCTACAACCTGGCCACTGCGTTCTGCACAAGCTGCAGGCATTGTGGGACATCTCCATTCACCCTGAGGTAGAGAGCATTACAGTAGTCATGCCTGGATGTTACAAACACATGTACCAGTGAGGAGAGGTCTTCAGGGGCATCAAGGTTTTAATCTGGTCGATGTTTCTGAGATGGTAAATGCCCCTTCAGACTGCTACTGGCACTTCAGCCTCAAATATCAGCTGTTCCTCCAGAATGACCCCCCCTAGATTCCTAACCTTAGGAGAGGCCTTCAGGCTGGAGAAGCCCAGCACAAGCCCAGACTATATCATGGTAGCCCCTGCACCCCACCTCCAACCAAGCTCAATTGCTAATACCTCAGTCTTGTTTGGGTTATGTCTCAGCCAGCTACGTGACATCCAGTCCTGGATCTCGGCCAGGCACAAATTTAGCACCTCAACTGCATGTGGTGTCCTGGGTACAAAAGACAGGTACAACTGGATGTCATCAGCATAGCAGTGAAAACTCAGATGGTACTGTGTAATGATCCTTCCCAGGGGTACAATGTACAACATGAACAACACAGGTTAGAGGATCAAACCCTTGGGTGCACCTCACAGCAGAGGCTTTGGGAGTGAAAAGAAGTTCCCCATCACCACCTTCTGCATCTTGTCCCTGAGGAAGGACTCAAACCAGTGGATGACAGTGCTGGCGAGTCCCCCGTACTCCCTGAATCAGTTCAACAACAGCCCATGGTTCACAGTATCAAATGTTGAAGACAGACTGAGGAGGACAAGAACACTCATTATCTCTTGTCCTTCGAAGGTCATTGGGCACCCTGACAAATGCATTCTCAGTACTGTGCCATTATCTAAAACCAGACTGGAGATGTTTAAAGATGTCAAAAGCTGTGAGGTGTTCTTCAAGCTGCAGTGCCACCATCTTCTCAATAACCTTCTTCAGAAAGGGGAGGTTAGAGACCGGTCTATAATTCCCCAAGCAGTGTGGGTCCAAAGATTGTGTCTTGAGGAGAGGCCTCACCAATGCATTTTTACGGTATTCAAGGAAAAGTCTCCTCCACAAGGGAACACTGGACTAACTCGGTGAACACTGGACCCAGAAACCTACCTCACCAAAAGGCACGTCAGACCTGGGTCCAGTTGACAAATGGTAGGACGTAGCTCCAAGAACTCCCCACTGACCTCTTTCACCAAAACTGGCCTAAGCTCTTCCCAGACCTGAGGAGTGCATCTAATCACACCCAGCTCCACCCTGCCTGGTTGGAAAGACCTGACTGGGGAGATCCCTGTCTGAATTGAGGACAACCTGTCAGGGAAAAACTGAGCAAATTCTTCACACCACATAAAATGAAATTGCTGTACTGGTTGAAGACAGCCTGCGTTCAACAGTCCCATCTACCGTTCGGTAGAGTAGAGGTGGTTGGTTTCTCCCTGTCACAATTTCCCAGGACAGGAATGCTGCCTTCTTACGGGAGATTGCCATTTGATACTCACTATAGTGAGCCCTCAAATCAGCCTGTCCTCGTTGGACGTAGACCTCCTCCAAAAGCACTCCAACCTTCAAGCCTTAGACTTGATCTGCCTGAGGTCCTCATCAAATCATGGGGATCTCAAGTGCAAAGTCCTGGGCTGTATATGGATTGGTGCAACTACATTAAAGGCTGTGGTGATTACCCTATTAGCGGCCACCACTGCTTCTTCTGATCCAGCCCCACAAGCAACCATCACTGACGAGAGATCCACCACCACCTAGAGGCCTTCTGGGGACAACTCCTTCAAAGGGCAGTAGTGAACCATCTCCACTGGGGGTGGATTACATGGGTGCCGAATGAGAACCTCACTGTTCAGTGATCTGACCAACTGACCATATCAGTCTCAAGCTTATTAATATCAAGCCCCAGTGAGAAGACTGTGTCCAAGGTGTGATCGTATTATTGGGTCAGAGAGGTAACTACTTGTGCTAGGCCCAGTGATTCCATCAGCTGGAGGAAGTCTAGGCCAAACTGTGAGAGTTCATCATCAATTCAGGCATTGATATCCCCCAGAATCAACTATCTGGGTAACTTCAACACCAACTTGGTGACAAAGTCTGCAATCTACTGCAAGAACTCTCTCTCTCTCTCTCTCTCATGCCCCTGAGGTTGGTACACCAGAAGATCCTGCAGCCTGCACCTGGACCCCCATGCATGGATATGCATGCAAATAACAAAGTCTTCCCAATTGGGTGGATGTCTCAGATCTTAAAACAAATAGCCACCCCCCATGATCCCTCCAAGGGCAGTGAACTATAGAGAGCCTCGCTGGGACAGCTACCTTCAAAACAGGGCCGGCATCATCCCCATGCCAGGTCTCCATAGTGTATGCCAGGTTGAGTGATGAACAAGACATTAAATCAGCCATAATGGCTGTCTTGTTCCTCATCAATATGGCATTCTAAAGCACTGCCCTCAGGCAATGAAAGGAGGCTGCTGGCATAATGACTACCTGGCCAATCGGTCCAATGGTAACCCTGGGTGTAGGTACCAACCACATGTGGCCTCTCTCTTGAGCCCATTTCACCCCCAGGCACCTTCTGGTCCTCACCAGCCCTACAGTGCCCCTGTTGGCGTCCTCTGTACCCCACTGCCTACCATCCCGCCTCCTAATGATGCCCACCTCCCTGCAGTGCCCGTATGCCACCGCTGAAGGGGGGGTGAGGGTCATTGAAAGGACAGAGGTCCAGTAGCTGAAATAGGGAGTAACTAAGCCGAGGGGCCCCAGAACCTCTACACATAATGCGCCATATAAACCCCTACCTACCTACCAGCCACACCCACCCAATGTCCACCCACCCTCTCACACACTTCACATTTAATACTAACTTATACCTACAGAACCAAATCAACACCCACATTTGATTTATGCATACAATAAATTACAAAACCACTTAACCCATGCACCCCTTACCTCCACACACCCCAAACAGTTTTAAAAAAATATAATTCAAATCATGTGATGACAAAGTCTTTGGCACCAATGTTTCAGAATAAACTGAAGAAATACCTACAGTTTGGGTGCCTAGTTCAATTTCCTAACTTCAGCTATCCCAGATTTAAACAAGAAATAGTTTGAGAAGGATGAAACACGGTAGTAATTATGTTATCGCTATACAGGCAGTTTATTCTAGCTATATTGATATATATATATAGTTACATCACGACAGAACTGTATTTTTGTAAAATAAATGGTATCGATATACCTTTTCCATAACGATAAAGTATACTGATATACTGTTTTAATATCAGCATGGAAAATTTCATGGGTCTTAAAAAATGAAATAAAATAAAAAATTATCACATTTTCTGAATTGTGGTATCAGTCCCCATAATGCAATCAGTTTTTATATAAGTGTAAGACCCATAACCTTTCATAGATACATAGATGTTGTCGGCAGATAAGGGCCTTCAGCCCACCTAGTCTGCCCATTTACACGTGTAACTGTGCTTCTTCAAGCTTCCCAAGAACTAGGTTGTCCCTTTCCCCCAACTACGAGGATCCCCTTATGACTATCCCATGCATTCTTACATCCTGCAATCATTTCTGCCCCCACCACCTCTTCTGGCATGCTGTTTCATTTGTCCACCACCCTCCCTGTGAAGAAGTACTTCCTCACGTTGCCTCTGAACCTCTCTCCCTCCAGTTTCATCCCATGTCGCCTAGTCCTGGAGCATCTCTTCCTTTGAAAAATTGTGTTCTCCAGCGCCTTGTTTCTCCCCGTGAGGTACTTATGTGTCTCAATCATATCCCCCTCTCCCTCCTGTCTTCCAGGGAGTACATATTTAAGTCTTTCAGCCTGTCCTCCTTGGGTTTGTGATGTAATCCTTTCACCGTCTTGGTTGCCCTCCTCTGAACTGCCTCCACCCTATGTCCTTACGTAAGTAAGGTCTCCAGAACTGGACAGTGTACCCCAGGTGGGGCCTCACTAATGTCCTGTACAGTGGAATTATGACCTCCCTTTTCCTGCTGGTGATACCTCTGTCTATGCATCCCAGCATCCTGTTTGCTTTTCCTGCTGTCTTGTTGCACTGACTCCCTACCTTGAGGTCATCAAAGATGATAACCCCTAGGTCCCTTTCCTGCTTAGAGTATTCTGTATCCTCCACCCCCCCCCCCAGCTGATATGTTGTTCCTGGGTTTTTGTGCCCCATGTGCATTATTTTGCACCTTTTTGTGTTGACTCTCAACTGCCAATCTTTTGACCAGTCTTCAAGCTTCTGCAGATCTCTCCTCATTCTCACACACCCCTGGCATGTCCATCCTGTTGCAGAGCTTTGTGTCATCAGCAAACAGGCAAATTCTCCCTTCTAGGTCCTCTGTAATGTCACTGATAAAGATATTGAAGAGGACTGGACCCAACACTGATCCCTGTGGAACCCCACTGGTCACCTTTCCCTCTGCAGAGTGACAGCCATTTACCATAACCTTCTGTGTCCTGCTATCCAGCCAGTTCTCCATCCACTTCATCACTATTCTACCCACTCCCATGTACCCCAGCTTGTTTACCATCCTTCTATGTGCCACAGTGTCGATGAGGTTAGTCTGGCATGACAACCCCCCAGTAAAACCATGTTGTCTTGGGTCATGTAGACTGTTGGCAACCAGGTGTTTTACTATTCTTTCCTTCAGTAGTGTTTCCATGATCTTCCCCATTACTGAGGTCAGGCTGACTGGTCTGTAGTTTCCCGTTTCCTCTCTGTTTCCACTTTTGTATAGAGGTACTACCTCAGCACTCCTCCAGTCTTTGGGTACCTCTCCTGTTTCCAGTGACTGGCTGAACAGGGTTGCCAAAGGTTCTGCCACCACCTGTCCTAGCTCCCTAGCACTCTGTGTACTTCTGACCCCATAGCCTTATCGACTTTTATTCCTTCCAGTTCCCTTAGGACCCTTTCCCTTGGGAAAAGACTTGTATCCATTTCCATGCCCTTCCTACCATTTCTGGCCCATTTCCTGTCCCCTTGTCTGTAAAGACTGAGCAGAAGTATCTGTTAAGTATGTTGGCTTTGTGGCTGTCATCCTCCACTCTACCCCTGTCCTTCCCTTTCAGCCTCACCCTTTGCCTTCCTTTTTTTCTCTGATGTACCTGTAAAAGGTTTTGTCCCCTCTTACCACTGGTTTCACAGTGCGTTCCTCCATTTGTGCTTTGGCTTCCCTTACTGCCCTCCCTGCCTTCCTTTGTTTCTCCTGGTACCTGTCCCTGTCCCCTTCTGCCTGTGTCTTTTTGTACTCTTGGAATGTGATTTTTTTTTTTTTTTGCTTTCTTAGTTTCCTCCTTGGAATACCGCAATGGTCTCCTCTTCCTTCTCCCCTTGCTAACCTGTTTTATACAGAATTGTACTGCCTTTGTTATCCTGGATTTGAACACCACCTACTGTTCCTCCACCCCTATTTTCCTCCCTGTTCCAGTTAATGCCCCTTCCAAGCATTTCCCCATTTTCCAAAATCGTCCCTCCTTTGCCTTCATCGTATACCTTAAAGCAACAGTACTATGTAAAAAAAATCTGCGCTTTTTCGACAGTTTATTCCCTGTACTCTGCTGAGCTTGTCCCTGGTACTCTTTCCCGCCGGCAATGTATTATCACCCCAAAATGTGCTCAGCTATCCTTTGTTTATGTTTACATTTCTGCCACCCGCTCCGTTGACTAGGTAGTGCCTGCCATATTTTCTGTGGCGCTACAATGGCTGTAACAGCTCACTTCCTGGTTGGATAGTACTGCTGCTTTAAATCGCGTTGCTAACATTTCACTCTCCCTTCAGCAGTACCAATTCTTCCTCGCTTTCACAATCACAAGCAACACCTCGAAAACGTTGGAAGATAATAAATAAATAAACAACTCAATCAATTGGTGTTGTTATTTTTCTTGTTATGTACCTGGAAGAATGCTATTACTGTCAACTGGCTGACCTACCTTTTGGAAACATCTGTTTAGACTTGTTTGCATCAGTATTCAAAAAGCACTTCCTCTAAATCTTGTATTTCTTTCTTTAGGCTCATTACGTTTCAGGTTGGGACAGGGAGTGACATCAGTACTGTCTTTTCATATATTGAACACTATTGAATGTATTTCCAGTTTACCTTCTTTTTGCTGCCTGTTTTTATCAGTGAATTTTGGAAATATGTATCATTAAAAAAAAGAAGCTTGAGCTTTACTAAAAAATTTCTGATCAAGCCACCATTCTAAGCCTCAGTTTTTCACTTCTTACACGTGATTCACTATAATGAGAAGGGAAGGGATATGAGGGGGCATGGGCTAAGATTGGAAGGGGGCAGATTTAGGAGGGAGGTGAGGAGGCATTATTTCACAGAAAGGGTGGTGTAAAAATGGAATGCCCTACCAGATGAGGTGATATGATGTAAGACGCAGTATCATGCGGTTTCAAAAGGGCATGGGACAGGGCATGGGGTGGGGGTCTGGGTGGCGGTGCTGGAAATGTCCGGGAAAGAAGACAGGAGGGGTGGGGTAGCTGAAAACTAGGGGTGCTAGCTGTGTACTCAAGCAGACTAGATAGACCATGTGGCCTGTTTCTGCTGGCAGATTAGTATGTTCATATGAGATGCAGGTACCTTCAATATCTTCTCTGGGCAGGGGCTGAGATCTGAAATGGGTGAAGTTACTGTCCTTAGAGTATTTAGAGTATTTTGTACGAGATGAATTAAACAGACAACTGCATTTACAAGTACACATATATGCAGGCAATCATACCTACACTCATTCACACACATACAGTATACATGCACACATGCAATATGTACAAATGTGCATACACACTTATAAATAGGTATGCACACAGTTGCATACACACATGTACACACACACACGTGCACACATATGCACATGCATGCACAGATACACTTCCAACCATAAATCATGC
The DNA here is from genome assembly GCA_016271365.2 of Neoceratodus forsteri. NCBI lineage: Eukaryota > Metazoa > Chordata > Ceratodontiformes > Ceratodontidae > Neoceratodus > Neoceratodus forsteri. Next base: position 36,917,801 of record JADMNL010000029.1, on the reverse strand, counting down.
CTTGCTTGTGATAAACAGATTTTATTTATATTAAAAATTTCCTGAGGCATATTTACATCTATTTACTTCTGTTTTTTTCCCATCATCATCATCGTCAAGATTTATTGGCCCTAAAAGATAAATATTTGCTGAGTTGAGCCTCCCAGTTCAACAAATCTTAACATTCTACTAAAACTCAAGAGATGTCAACAGCCCTAATTCATAAAATGTAAATAGTGATAACCAGTAACTAAGCAACCGGCCCCATCTCAATGGGATTCAGTGTGAGATAATGCCCAGAGTAGAAGTTAAAGTGGTCTGTCCTTACCATTCTAGTGGGACACTTCCTCTGTACAATGTCTGCTGGGTAGACTACAACCTGCTGATACATATATATATATATGTATTTATGTATGTATATATTTTTTCATTAAGTGTTTATCCTCTGAGTCTGCCCAGTAGCCCCACTCTGACTGATCCCCCCAGCCTTCTCCAGAACATACCCTCCCTTGTCGTCCTCTGCCACAGGATCTGTGATAGGTGCCAGGTTGAGGTGATAGAACATTTTACCACCAATAAAAAATGAAAGATGCCTGGAATGTTTTATAGTGAAAAAAGGTAGGGTCAAATGTTTTGTCCAATTTTGTTGCACTGTTGCTTTAAAGGAAAAGACTGGGCTATTCTTCCATGTCTGTTTTATCCCTTGCCCCTGCCATCATCCAGGGATATACCCTGATAACCTGGGATATGCCCTCTTCAGGCAGATTGCGCGCCATCAGGCAGATGGCAGGGATTCTTCCCTTTTTATTGTTTTTCCCCTTGGCTCCCTGCTCTCCTGGCCTGAGCTGTGCTCTTCAGACTTGGATGCACAGTGTGGCCCTACAGAAGAAACAGATTTCTTGCTCACCCTTAGGAGTTGCTGTAATGCTGTAACTTGCTGCTGGCCCTCCCACGTCCCCAGCCTAGGCTCACTGCCTTCTGTCTAGCCTGCCTTCCAACATACTTTACAGCACTGTGACGCATCAGTGGGGTGGTCTACTGGGTTACTATTTAAAGAAAAATAATAGGTAGTATTGACTGGCACCTCATAGGTCTCCACATCTGAACAAAACCCACCTTAGGCATTTAGTGCGCTCAAAAGTTGCATTCTAGAGAGGTAGCATGCAGGATCCATAATGGATGCAAGCAAAGAATTAATTAATTAATTGATTAATTTAATTTTGAATTTTTGGCCTGGAAAGGCACACTGAGCCAAAGCTCATTTCCAAGTGTGTTTTAGGAGCACAGAGGCATTTAATGACTCATTCAGTTTAAAACAGTATGCAGGTGGTGGATGTGGGTTTAAAACCCAGATCTGCTGAATCTGCAGGTTCCCAGCTAGGTGTCTAATTTTTGTGTATCCCATGCTTTCCAGACCACATGCATACACTGTAAAGCCTCAAACCCAGTGCAAAGTATCATGGATATAGTAATTCACATGTGAGGTAGGCGGACAAGGCCTTACCAGAACAAAACATGCTTTTTTTTTTGTTAGTCATTTTTCTCCTACCTGGCTCCCGGTCGGCCACTCTGTCCCTGCATTCCCTGTTCCAGCCACTATCTGGTTCACCCCAGCTCCTATAGGGCCCTCGCCTTTTACCCCCGTGGCTTGCCCCCTGCAGCAGGTGGTGGGGAACCCCCTTCTCTCCCATCAAGTCTGGATCTAGTCATCAGTGATGCCTCCGAAGCCGGGGCTCCCTGTTGGATGGCCATCAAGCCGCTGCAACCTGGGAAGCCATGTTTTCCTTATTCTCCCGTGTATGAGAGGGGCATGCAATAACACCAATGGGGGGAGCACGCACGCGTCTGCATGTGCTCCTTCTGGTGCCTGCCCCAGCTCAGCCCCCTAATGCTTAGCATTGGCGCACCCCCCAGCCTCCGTTAGGGGCCAGCAGTGTGCCGACAACTAGAGTCCCCCCTCCCCAGAGAGGGAGAGCAGTCCATCGGATGCTCAATCCCTCTCCTCCCCTGCTGACCCCCGGTGGCCCGAGTCTGTTCCCGAACCCGGGTTGCCAGTGTGCAGCGAGGTGTTCCCTCAGTGCCACCGGGCCAAAACATGCTTTTTTTAAACAAGCTTTTATATATTTGTTCCTGCCTAGGGATGTCATGAAAACTCAATAATTTATTGCTGTAAAAAATACAACCCAGCAATTATTATGCAGGAATGCATGCTATATCCTCTCATCTTTCCTGAGCAACTAAGAGCTGTAAACTCAAGTTACCCTATTAGGTTCCGTGATTTGTCTTTGTTCTCTGTTCCTTAAAATCTACTAAGCCATAAGGGACCAGGGGCTGGATTTTCAGAGCCCATGGAAATCCTGCAGCTGCAGAAAAAGCCCTGTGCAAGTGCATTTGTGGAGCCGCAGTGTTTCCAGCAGCTGCGGTGTTCCCAAAAGTGGATCTGGTTTACGACTGGCCCCACAATTTACATCCACTTGCAGACAATTTTTTTTGGCACAGCTGCAGGTAAAAGCTACATCTGGTGAGACCAGGCATAAGATCTCCCACAGCTGTGCTGGCTGAAAATACCAAACTCCGCAGGTACGGAGGGTTCGTCCTGCAGCTGGGGCTGCAGGTCGGGACTAAGTCCTTGACCCATTTGAAATCCAGCCCCTGGCCTTTGCTGTCTGTGCTCTGGAACTCCTTCCTGCTACTTGTTCATAGTGCCACTTCACACTATGTCTTTAGACGGTCCTTGTGGGATCACCATTAGTCTGACTCAGCTTGTAATTGCACTTAGTTCTGGTATCCTCTCCTTCCCATGAGTGTGGGTTCTAGTACTAGTCTGGTCTACTTAGGACCATGATTGTATACATTGCGCCATATGCATATAGGGCACTATCCAAGATGCCAATGCGCTGCATACACCGGGCATGTTGGCATCGCTATGACTGAATGCCGTGGGGCAGGGTGCCATGGAACCCATGCAGCATTCACAGAGGGCATGCATGGCAGTTATGCACCCGATCCCCCAGCCGCGCAGACAGCAACACATCGGGGTGGGCGGGGGACATATTGGGAGCATGCCTGCACCCTACACCATTCACAGAGGTGCGGATTGCTGGATGTGGGGGATGCACCTTATGCTGGGTAACACCCAGCCATAAGGGATACGCACCCTCCCAGGCCACCAACATGAGGGAACTGCAGAAGCCCTCCACATGCTGCCCCAGCCCCTGGGACATCAAGGAGGGCTGGGGGTGGCCAATCAGGCACCCACCTGCCCTGATCTGGTGGCACACATCATGCCCTCTGTAAACATCCATGCCTCATGGGCACAAGGGATCCATTAGCGGACCAGTCCAGGCATCCCATTGGATGTGCGCCCAGACCGTGGAAATGTCCTCCGTGTGTCTGCATGCATGGAGGGGTGGGGCTGTGGACAGCTGCCCCGCGAGTGCATGCAGTAGTGAATATTGTGCACCCTGCACCTGTCTGGGGCTGTGGAACCACGCAGGCGGGATACACACCTCTGGCGCGTAATTCCCGCCTGATCGTGCATAGGGCCCCATGCTGTTTAATGTTGTGATCTTTACTTTACTGTTATGGTACCCATATAATGTTGTCTTTGCACTGTAAAAATTGTCTGCCTGCACACCCAGTAACCTCCTGGGTCATACCTGAAAATAGGCATTTATTTGTCGAGTGTGCTTATCTGGTCAGTAAAACTAACTAACTAACCTAAATATCATAATAAACTATTTTGAACTTCATACATTTGCTGCTCTGGCACTGTGCATAAATCTTATTGGGGGAATAAGGAGATCGGGAATCTCTTTTCCATCAGGAGGGGGTCCTGATGCAACTGAGATTCCAGATCTCCTTCTTCCACCAATAAGATTTATGCTCCTTGCCCCAAATTAGAAATGCTGCAGATTGTTGTGATAAAGTTTATATCATGATAGCTTTTACACAACGGTAATGCTACTCATAGCTTGGTAGTGTGACATTCCTGTTCTTTTTAACTTTTTGTTTATTTAAAGTTATGCAGTATAATTCTAGTTAGGGTTGAGCAGGGGTTTCTATGTTAAACCTCAAACTTTGCACTTCTGTATCTTTGTAACCGTTCAACAGATCTGCAACAAATTTTGCATGCATGGTCTCGGGGAGGTGGGGGGTTCGGATTCTGAGATGCGGATGCAAAAAACATTAAAAAAAACAGTTTTGCTGGCCCAGTGGCACTGAGGGTTGAGGTGCTGCACGCCGCACCTCATGCCATGCTGGTGACAGGTTCGAGAATGAGCCTGGGCTGTTGGGGGTCAGCGGGGGGGAGGGGGAGGAGTGGGACTGAGTTGCCATGAGGTGGCTCTTCTCTCCCAGGGAGGGATGAGTGCTTGCCTCCCTGTAGTTCTGCTCCCATCAGGTGGAGGTCCAATGGGAAGCGTAGGAGGAGGAGATGGCAGGCAATCACTAGGGGTGGGGCAGAAGGGGCTGAGCTGGTACCTGGTGTGGTGTGTGCCTCCATGTGCATGCACGCACATGTCTGCTGGAGTCCCGGGAAAAAAACCATGGAAAAAAGCACAAAACTACACATGGAAACATAAAACCACTATTTTTGGCATCACCTTTTGTTGATTTGGTCAAAAAATATTAATCTGTTCCAAAGTTATTCGATTTTGAAATTTTGGTTCTGAGCATGCTTGGTACAGTCCTTTGGATAGCTGCTTGAAACAAAAAAATAATTTTGTCCATATGAAAAAGGACTCTTTTTCATATGGGGGGTAATCCTTTTTTCATGAGGGAAAAAAAATCTTTTTTCATATGGCTGCCAGCTTGTTTCCCTTTTTTCCAAAAAACAAAATGTCAAAACTCACAAAAATGACAACCTGCACACACACCATCACATGTATCTTGCTAATTGGGACCTCATTGGGTGGATTCTACACTTAGTTTCTGGAAAAATGACCCATAAATGTATACTTTTAGCATTTATAAATAATTTTTTGAGAGCCAATTTTCTTTTTTCGTATGGGCATATGAAAAAAGAATTGATCCATACAAAAATTGATGGCTTTATACAAAAAAAAGAATCTGAACTTATTATTTTCCATTCTTTTGTTATACGAAGGCATTTTTTTTGTATGAACGAAAAAAGAGTACAAAAAAGATGCTTTCATATGAAAAAAGAATAGGGAAAAAATGAAGTCCAAATTCTTGTTTCCTATGAAGGTATCCTTTCTCATATGCTTTTTTTGTTCATATGAAAAAATAATGCCCTCATACGAAAAATAATTGGGACTTAGCTTTTTTCCCATTCTTTTTTTTTGTATGAAGGAATCCTTTTTTGTATTCTTTTTTTGTTCATATGAAAAAAAAATGCCTTCATACGGAAAAAAAATTTGGACTTAGTTTTTTTCCTATACATTTTTGGTATGACGGCATCTTTTTTTGTATGGCATTTTTCATTCATACGAAAACAGAATGCCCTAATACGAAAAAATATTTTGGACTTAGTTTTTTTCCCATTCTTTTTTCTCATGAAGGCATCCTTTTTAGTATGCTTTTCTCATTTATACGAAAAAAGAATTCCCCTCATATGAAAAAAGAATTTGAACGTAGTCTGTTTTTCCACATTTGAATTTCAATAGGCGATAACTCCCTCACTATTTGGATTTAAAGGACAATCTAAATATCAAAACAAAGATGTTAACGAGTACTACAAGAATAAAACATACCCCCTCTAAAAATGTAGGGCCCACATAAAAAACATAAAAATCAAAAAATGAACATTCTCATAGGATACATAACACTCAAACTTTAACAAGACATAACTCCCTCAGTATTTGTACTTTAGGGACAATCCATATATCAAAACAAATGGTGTGCCTTGGGTTGTCAACCATAACACTCACCCCATTCTCATATAGTGTATACATGTCTACTTATTTACTGATAGAATGGGGTGTGCATTAGGGCTGACAACCCCAAGGCACACCCCATGCCCAATCTGCGAAGACTCAAGACAGGTTAAATAATGTTTTTTCCTGTTGCTGCCTGCATGGTGGGGGTGGGGTGTCAGGGTTTGTAACCCTAAGGCCACATTTCCCTACCTTTGTTGGTTTAACCCTAACTAGTGCATTAATGAAGTTTTTTCAATGAATATAAATATAGATTCATCGCATACAATCATGGTATTATACTATGTCACTATTTTTGAAAAGAGGAAACAATAAATATAAAAATAATAAGCACTATATTTTGCATTTATATCTTTTTATTTATTCAACCAAGTACCTATATACAATACATGTAATAGAGCATGTAGAGGAGATGGTACAATCAGACAATAATAATCAATATTTAATAGAAATTAGCAACTCATGTTTTTGATAAATTAATCAAGTCATACCATAGCAAAGTTGAGTCCCGTTAATTGTGGGGAGGCATCTCAGTTCATTATCAGTCATAATGTACTGTCACCTACATTTCAAAATATAATTTGGCTTCAGTGCTTGCGGCCTTACTGTTTTTATTGGCATCTCTGTTCAGTTAACTCCCATAAACTCAGTTCACTATACAGGCTGTTTCAACTCTGCACTACTCTCGCTGCAAAACAAACACATCCCAGTCACCATGCGTAGGGTAAAAGGGAAGGTTACCAAATGGCTCACACGTGCCCTTCTTCAACTACTGAAACATAGGGATAAACTGTGGTCTGCATGGAAGATCTCACATCTATGGACAGACTTTGAAGTCTATAGAGCCACACGGAACAACTGTAAAAGGGAATTATGCCTGGCAAAAAGTTCTTATTACAGGAATCTCCTTATGTCCTCTGCCTCCAACCACAAAAGGTACTGGTCCCAAATCAAGGAAATTCTTGGAAACCACAAGCCTCAGACACCTACTGATATGTATATAAAGGATACACGCTGTAACCATTCGCTCACCATTGCCAATGCTTTTAACTCCCTCTTTTCCTCGTTACCTTCTCCCTCATCCGCTGGGCTTCTTCCAACACCCCCATTCCCTCTACCCTGTAGCTGGCTCTGGTCTCATACCATGAAGTACTAAAATGTCTCAACATCATACCGTCTCATGGCGTCCCGGGCCCTGATGGTATCCATCCTGGGATACTTAGACAGTTTGCTACCTGGCTTTCTATGCCTGTTACCAGGCTTTTCAACCTATCTATCAGCACTTCCTCAGTTCCCCTGGTCTGGAAAACAGCTAGAACAATTCCCATTTTTAAGAAGAGAGATGATAAACAACTGTCCAACTACCTCCCCATCTCTCTTCTCCCCACTCTCAGCAAGCTTCTTGAGAAATTAGTCCATCGACAGCTCTCGGAGCACCTTACCAAGGTGAAACCCCAATCCCCTTGTCAACATGGCTTTAGGGTGGGGCACAGTACCACCACTGCTCTGACCCAACTAACCAGTGATGTCAAAGGTTATATGGACAAGGGCTTACTTACTGGTGTGGTTTTCATCGACCTGTCCAAAGCATTTGATATGGTCCACCACCCACTTCTGCTGACGAAGCTATGAACCTTTGGAGCCACTGACTCTACCCTATCCTGGTTCCACAGTTACCTGGATAACCGCACCCAGGCTGTTGCTTTCCATAAAGCTCTCTCCTCCCCCATACCATTCACCTGTGGTGTTCCACAGGGGTCCATACTTGGTCCTCTTCTCTTTTCTCTATTCATTAATGGTATTCCCAGTCCTTCTCTTCACAGTAGCATGCTCATGTATGCTGATGACCTGGTTCTCTATTCATCATCTAAATCAATTGACTACATCAACCACAAACTTTCACATGACTTTCAATTCCTTTGATTATGGCTCTTGGACAACCATCAAATCCTAAACATAGGCAAAACACAGGCTATGCTTTTTGGATCCTCAGAAAAAGTGCCCTCTGATGCTCCTAAGCTCCTGGTTCACTGCAGTGATGGAACCTCAGTCACTAACACCTCTTCTTTCAAATATCTCGGGGTTACACTCGACCCTGCTCTTGATTTTACAGCCCATGTCAACAAGGTCTGTCAGGCTGTTAATGCAAAAATTGGTGCTGCCTACCGTGTTCGCCACTCCCTCATGCCATCAGCCAGACTCTCAGTAGCTAGAGGAGTACTTCTTCCACAGCTCCTATATGCACTCTCAGTTCTTTTCTCTGCCTCTGCCAGTGTGTTCTGCAAATGGGACACTTCTTACAACAATATCTGTAGGTTCGCCTTATCTGCCCCTCGCCTAACTCATCATTGCCTCCTATACTCCTGCCTAAACTGGCTGTCACCTCAGAGCCTCCAGGCTTACTCCCTAGGGTGTCTTATTGACTCACTTACTAGACCACCTCATCTGGACTCTCTGGCTGACCTGCTTATCCCGGTCTCCCAATCCCGCACCCTTAGGTCCTCTTCCATCCCAATGCTCTCTCTTAGACCCTGTGCTACAAAAATGGGTGAACAGGCGTTCTTCAATTTTGCTCCTAAGTTCTGGAACTCGCTCCCTCTGCAGGTTAAAAATTCCACCTCCTGCCGTGTTTTTAAGAGCTCGCTGTCCTCTCACTTCTACACCCTTGGAAACTGCAGATGCACCTAGACTTTACCACTAGGTCTCCTGGCTGGGAATTGACCTATTGGTATATTTTTTTTTCATAGTGTGCCAGTTGGTATTTGTTCACTAGTTGGGCTAAGGACTGTTAGTGGCTGAGCTTACCCACTAGCCTACCTGGCCTCTTACTGTACCCATATTACTTGTCTTCTTGACCTATCTTAAAATGTACTCTAACCTGTCTTGTACATACTATGTTGTTGTTTTTATTTATGAATTTGTACAGTTGTGCTTATTTGTATTCCGTCTTATACTCTCCTGGGTCATGCCTCAAAATAGGCAGGGTTGTTGCTTAGCGCACTTACCTGGTTACCAAAAGCTAATAAATAAATAAATGGTGGAATTAAACTGAAAACAATTATTACCTCATAAACCGCCAGCACTATACGCTGTTGCTTAAACAGACCTACTGAATTATTTTTTACTGCATGTAAATATGGATATTGAGGCATGTATGTAACATGTCTAAACAACATATATTCTACATATATGCTACACATACTGTATCTTGTATGTAAATAAGACATATATTTTACCCTAAACAGACATATAGAAATAACAGCTTCAGTGTATTTACTGAGTGTATTCTACATACATTTTAAATATATATTTTAAGTGAATACAAACCATATTTTCTAACTATAGAAAGATGTTTATTTGCTAAATAAGGGAGTATATAACATAACACATATATTCAAGATATTTTCCAGATGTAGTTCAGGCCAATCATATTTTAGCTATGTATAAAATATAGCCCGACTTATATATTGTATCTCTAATATATTGAAAATATATGTCCTCTTAGCAAACACATATTGTAAAAATTACACTGTAAAATTCCACTTCCTTACCCGAATAATAATGTTTCATTCTAGAATCCTTAGAAACAACAAAAAATAAAAGAAATTATGATTGTGTAATAAAAAACATATATTTCAAATATACATGCCAAGTATAGCAAATATCTCATTGAATTCTGTAAATATCTAAAATATAGCTGGGAAATATGAATATATTAGAAGTATGTTTGAGATATGTTCAAATATATTTTATATATTAACAACATATAATTATTTTACAAAGGGGTCATATAGCCTCAGGTCACATCTGAAGCCACTTTAACATGTTGTACCACTCTCTAAACAGCAGCAGCAGATGTTAGAAGGTATAGGAATATGTTATTGTGCTTCACCAAATTTACCTGCAAAAATGATTTATTTATTTATTTAATTTTGGTAACCAGGTGGACCCAAGGAACCATTACAGTCCCTTTTTCAGGGGCGATCCAGAATTAATTACAGGTAGAGATACAAAAGACATTTTACAGAGTACAGAAGTACTTGTTCACAATACAACAGGTGAACTGTGACTTGGTATCAGAAACCATGCCCTCTGGAAGTGCGAAAGCAGCAAATAAGTCGCATGAAGCCCGTATTGTTCTCTTGCTGCTGTTGTGATGGCATCAGCCCCATGTCTGGCTGTTTTTAGTATGCATAAGTTATGCAGCCATAGAAGTACTTTTTTGTTTCATTCACATCCTTGCATATGCCTACCCCCACCCAGTCAGGCCAGGACTCCTTCAGCCTTCCTTGTCAACACAGGAATGGACGCAGAGCTTCCTTTGCAGTCACATTTTGCCCTGCTTATGTCAGTACCAAGCAGTGTTGGAATTATGGGGGGGGGGGGCTTACCAGGGCTCAGCCACCATGGCTCTGAAAAGAGCCCTAGTACCTTATGTATCACTGCCATGGACTTATAATGATAAGGGGAGATAAATTTAAAGATAGGACCCTCACTGGCCCCCATAGCTCCCAAAGCTCATAAAGTCTAATTCTGGCCCTTTCAACAAGGATGTTGCTTCTGGCTGTTAAATCCTTGCCAATGTGGTTCCCTTTACCTGGGCCACCAGCAGAGCTGCTATGCATGGGCAGGGGCCTCCCAACCCAACCCCAAGTGAACTGTGGTTAAGGAGGATGCATGTCCTGCTTCAGGTGTCCCAATGCAAAATAGGGACATGGACCAAGGTCTCCAGCATGGCAAGCAGCCATATTTGCCACTAGGGCATTGGTCTGACAATTGCGCTGCTTTTTCCAAGCAGGTGAGAAGAGTTGTCTTAATCAGGAATCTTCTTAGAGGATATCTCATCTATAGAGCACTACACATTGGACTGTAAGCTGCATGTATCAGGACCTTGAGGAAAGCTTTTTACATAGCTGGGACTAACCACATTGATGTCTACATGTACGATTGACGCCTCCACATTGCAAATTACCCATACACTCCAGTTCTTTTTTGCCTGCCATTCAGTGCAAGGTTAGACCACTAAAAGCTTCTTTGTCAACCTAAATGACCAGTGTTCTTTCACTGACTTTGTGTTGAGTGGTGCCATCCTTCAAGAGCCCCAATGACCATTACTGTGTGTTGTTTATGCGGTCAATCCCATCATCACCATACAAGGCATTGCTTTTCTGCCTGTGTCATTGCAGTGAGAAAATCTGCTATGAGGCCCAGCACAATATGTGTGTGCACTGCCCCCAGAGAAGGTCATGAGGGTTTGCATGGTTTTTCCACCCACCCTTCTCCCCCACTGATCACCAAGCAAGCCGTGGAAAGTGGCTCTAATGAGGGAACATTTAGCCCTCCCCCCTGCAAGCCTCACTACCAACCTGGAGCCAGTGACAGACAAGGGGCAGATTTTTAAAAAAAGCCCGCCAACTTCCCTGGACCTGCAGCCATTTAAAAGCCCCTGGCTACTACCTTTCTCCACCAGCTTCTTATCCCTGAACTGTACCAGAGAACTGGTCCAGAGAGAGTTACAAGGGTGTGCATGGCTTTTTCACCCCCTCCACCCCACCACCACAATCAATGAGCAAACTATGGAAAGTGGCTGCAACATGGGGACTTTCAGCCTGCCCCTGCAAGCCTCACTGCCAGCCTGAACACTTGACCCCAATAAAAGGCACTCTGCCCTAGTGGCCCTTCATGCTAGCAGTCTGGAGCGCTAAGGTCTGCTGCACAAAGGGTGTCATACTGTGGGTGTCAGCTAGGGGAGTCGGTCGTTGGCCAGCAATGCTGCCCCTTTCCATTGCACCCGCTGTCTCAACTCCACATTTATGCAGGCTGACATCAGTGAGTACTCCTGCCTGTAACTCCATTGTGTTACTGAATGCTGTTTTGTCTATCTCATGAGCTGAACTATTCCCCACCAGTGCAGACCAACAGCCAGGACCATAGTGCTATTTCTCACCACCAGCTTCCTGTTAAATTGTGAAGTTTAGCACTTGCTATACTCCACTCATACATGTAGCCTTAGTCTCTGACATGATAGCCTATCATTTCTTTGCACCAATTCCGCCTGCCACCCTTTGTGTTCTTGCATTATAGCCTAACTGCCTTGACTCACGTAGTGCCTGTCTCTGGTTCCACTCCACTGCAATTTGTAGCTATTATTCCTGTTCTAATAGTATACCTAGGCATAGCCTACAGCCTAGGTCTCAGACCATCTCAGTTTATAGCTTTCTTACCTGCTACTCTGAATGCTCACAATCATCGCCACCTACTCTAGAGTTGCTACTAGCGCCCCTACCCTTTCTGATGTTCTCTCACTATGGGTCTAGCTATGTCCACATCAGCAGCACAGGTGGGTATCACCACCTCACTATTTTCTGGTCTACTAGCCCTGCTACTACTTCTAGCTGACTCCCTGCCCCCACCCCAGGGCCAGGCTGACTGCCTATCCTTTGTGCCCACTAGTGGTTTCAGCCACTCCAACCTGCTACTTGGCACCCATCAACCACCCAACACCAATGCACTCATAAGTCTAAAACTACTGTTCCTGACTCAAACTCACACCAGAAGGAAAGCTTTCCTGTCCACTCTAACTTGGCACAGATTACTAAAACTGACTTCACTATGGACCTAAGTTATGTATCTCTGCCTAGCAGAGACATAGAACCCAACCCTGGTCTCCTCTCCCTCCCACTCTGGACAGCTCACAAAGGAATTAAAATTGCCCACCTCAATATCTGCAGTCTCCTGGCAAACAAACCTGACCTTGAGACCTGGGTATCCCACTACTCCCCTGACATACTAGGGATCTCTGAATCCTGACTCAAATCCTGCATCCCTAATTCCCTCTGCAACCTGAATCACTACTCCTTTCTCAGATTCAACGACCCATCGTCCAAGCATGGAGGAGGCCTGATAATCTACTACAGGTCCCATCTCATCCTATCTCTCATTTCCCACCCAGCAGGTACTGGCACTGCCAGCGAAGTACTACATGCCTCACTTACTATCTGCAATATGAAGAAATTTCATATTCTCTGTGTCTACAATCCCCCTGAAATGTGGCACATCTGGACTCACTGGCCTCACTGACACCATACTACCCTCAATTGTCCAGAACAAAGTAATTATCATGGGAGACCTTAACCTTGATTAGCTAAGTCCTAATTCCAGAACCTAAGAGCTACTCATCAGCAAGGCCTGTCTCTCACAAATCATTACCAACCCTAACCAGACCCTGTGGTGCATCCTCTCTACTAGATTGGATGCTCACTAACTGGCCTGACCAGATCCAAGTCTCCGCCATACTCCAAGACTCCATTAGTGATCACTCCCCCACTTATTGCCTGCAGAATGCACAAACCGCAATAGTCCCCCCTAAAGATTCTAACCATTAGGAACTTATCACACCTTGACCCCATCACCCTCAGTGCTAAGCACTCCCTCATTGACTGGTCTCCAATCTTAGCCTTCACTGACGTTAACCTTGCCTTAGACATTTTCCAGTCCCACATCTCTCACCTCCAAAATCGGCTAATTCCTATCACAAAGAGGAGGGCTTGAGGCCTTGCTACCTACCGACTTCACAGTAACTTTCTATCACTCTCTTACAAAAAGAGTCACATGCTGGACTACCTGTAAAACCTTTTCAAAACCACAAGACTGGCTCAAATACTGGCAAATGCATAACCTGTGCTAAAAAGGTACAGGTGCAGCCAAAAGCTCCTTCTGCAAGAAAAAACATACCACCTCTGCTGGCAACCCATGCATATTCTGGGGACACATCAAAGGGCTCCTGGGTGCTCCCTCCAACTTCTCACAAAAGGACATGATCATAAATGACATACACTACACCAACTCACTCACTATCACAAATGTGTTCAACACTCAGTTCACCAATCTCTCTCTCTCTCTCTCCCCCTTCCCTGCCCGTGGTCCCACTGCCCAGGACCACATCCCTAGTGCATCCTCCCCTACTCATCCCCCTTCTACTTGAAAGTAGTCACCAGAAAAGAAGTCTGTTGCATCCTTAGCTCTTTTCCTCTTGGTACTGCTCCAGGGCCAGATGGGGTTGAGGCTAAGCTACTTAAGCTTGGACCTCGGTCTCTCTCCACCCCCATCACTCACATCTTAAACCTGTCCCTCACATCTGGTGTGGTTCCCTGTCAATGGAATGTCACTAAGGTTATCTCTGTCCCCAAAAAGGGAGACCCCAAAGATATCTTACAATACCTTCCTATCGCCCTCCTGCCCATCCTCAGCAAACTCCTTGAAAAGGTTGTTGCTTACCAGCTAATGAACTATCTGCACACCCACAACCTTCTCACCCTTTGCCAGCATGGTTTCTAAAAGGATCACAGCACCACAACTGCCCTCATTAAGTTCACTGATGATGCCAAATCTGCCATGGACAAAGGCTGTCTCACTGGCAATGTCTTCATTGACCTATCCAAGCTTTTGACCTCGTCGACCATTCACTCCTAACCCAAAAATTAACCGCCCTTGATGTCTCCACCCATGCCAATATCTGGTTCTCCAGCGACCTGACTGATGGTGCCAATTCGTCAAATATGGGGACGCCTTGTCACACCAGCTGCCTATCACCCATGGTATTCCTCAGGGGTCTAACCTAGGCCCACTCCTCTTCTCAGTCTTCATTACCACTTCCTGTCCATCTCCACCTTCTGCTCATTAATAATGTACACAGATGATATTGCCCCTATATCACAGAGCCAAGAGCTCCCAAATCATGAATTCTCAAATATCAAAGGACTTTACCCACATACAAAACTGGCTAGTGGGCAATAAGCTGGTACTCAATGCATCAAAACACAAGTAATGTTTTTTGGCTCCAGGGTGCGCAGGTCCTCCTGCTCCTGCCCTCCCGGACATCAGGTGTCTAAATGCCTCTCCTCTCACTGTAGTCAAGGAATTCAGTTACCTAGGTGTTATCCTTGACCCTGGACATGACTTTCACCTTCACTTCCTAAACCAGTGTGAAGCCACAAATTCTTGAATTAGCCTAGCCAACCATCTTAGACACCTGCTCACCCCAAATGCCTGCCTGGCCATCGCACAAGATGTCCTTCTCCCTGGCCTACAATATAGCTCACTCCTCTTCACAAATGCCCCCTCGACTTCTTTACACAAATGGGATGTCAACTGCAATAACATTTGCCGGTTTGCCCTCTCACCCCCACTTCTCACGCACCATTGCTCCCTCTACTTCTCCTTAGGATGGTTATCCACATCTGCCTCTATAACCTATGCCCTAGGTTATTTTATACACAAACAATTCCAGGCCAGCCCACTAGCCACCCACATCCCACTACTACCCAGCACCCAATCCACCTACTCCCTTAGGTCCATGGACTCTACCTCACTTGTAACACCCAAATGCCTGACTAAGATGGGCTAGCAGGCATTCTTTTCATTTGTGCCCAAGTACTGGAACTCACTCTCCCCAAGTATCTGCAGCACCACCACGTCCTCTTTCCAATCAGCCCTCAAGACCCATCCAATCCATGACCTGTGACTGCTTCCAACCCTCCTGACCACAGCTGCTTGTACACTGAGCAGTTTGATTCTTGTGCCTCAGAATATACAGGCCTCAACCTACCTTATTACTTATCTACTTATTTGTCCAATTGTAATATTTTTCATATGTAGCATTCCTGTCCATTAATTCTTGCACTTGTCTCATCCTAATCTGTTAATTATTCTAACTTTATTGTCTACTTGTAATATCTCCTAATGTATAGCTCCATGCCCTGGAACTCTTTAGATCTCTATTTGCTTACTGTTTGACTTAATGTACCTGTGCCTCTGACCCTGTTGTATCTGGTGCTTTGTACTGTCCTGGGTCATACCTGCAAATAGGCAATCAGTCGTCTAGTGTACCTACCCGATCACCAAAAAACAAACAAATAAATAAATTTGTCAGTAATCTCTTTTATTGGGGCATTGGAAGAACAACTAGGCAGGGTACAAACATCAACAGAAATGGCAATAGGGTAATAATACATTCTGAGGGTGGACATGTCACCTGGGTGATGGCATGACCTTGTATTTTGTCTAATACTTGGCAGCAGGGCAATAGTAGGCATGTCACCCATTATGATTGCTCCCCCCCCCCACACTTCTCAGTGGGCAAGACTTAACAAGCAACCGTCCCTTATAAAAGAAGCCAATTTACTTTTAAATACCTGAAAACTCTTTACATAAACAACATCATGTGGTAGCTTATTCCATGACCTGACTGTCCTAGGTATGAACGCATATTTCCTAACATTCTTGCTTGGAGTTGTTTTGACCGGCTGCAATTTGTGCCCTCTCAAGTCATGACGTGACTGTTTAAACTTCAATCCCACATCAATAAACAGCTGTTCATTGTTCAAGATCTTAAACAAAAGTAAGGCAGTATAGTACAGCGGGTTAAGGCTCTGAGCTGCAGATCTGGACACCTGGGTTTGAATCTCACAGCCGCCTAGGTGCCTACTGTGTGATGCTGAGCAAGTCACTTAACTTCCTTGTACTCCCAGGTCGCATCTAGAAACAAGCTTTGGCTTAGTGTGCTACTCCTGGTTAAACAATGTTCTGTTTCCCTAAGAGATCGCCCCTTGCTCTTCTATCTCTCAGTGAGAACAGACCTGGGTCCCCGAGCCTATTCTCATAAGATCTATCCCTGTATTTCAAGATAAGTTTGGTAAGTCTTCTTTGAGGCCTCTTCACGAGATCCACACCCTTCTTTAAAATAGGACCCCATACCTGTGAACAATAATCTAGATGGGGCGTTTGTATGCCCTACGCAGTGGCATCGGTACTGACTCAGTTTTATTAATAAATGCGTGTCTTATGCAGTTGACTACATGGTTTGATTTACTAGTCACTAATTTACAGTGCTCACTAGATTTAAGGGAGTCACTAATAAGTAACTGATAACTTGTATCTCAGGGTTTTGAAGGTGGTAGGAACTGTTATTATTGAGGCTCTTGTGGAAAACAAATACATAAACAGAAAACTACAATACAAAGTAAAGATGTGATAGAGGGGGTATTTGCTATTACCCTTCAAGTTCCTGAAGGGAATAAACAAGGTGAACTGCAGAGAACTGTTTATCAGGAGTACAGAGTCACAAACCTGAGTTCATGAGTGGAAACTGGCGAGAGAAAGGTTTGAAAGGGATGTGAGGAAGTATTATTTTACAGAAAGGGTGGTGGAGCCATGGAACAGTCTACCAGCAGAGGTGGTGGGCGCCAAGACCATAAATGGTTTCAAGCATAGAAACATAGAATGTGATGGCAGATAAGGACCGCTTAGCCCACCTAGTCTGCCCATCTTCCTACCTAACAGATAAGCTGCAGATCCTAGTTAACCAACAGCTTACTTCCTCCTACCCCCTACTAGGACTGCCTTATGTCTGTCCTATGCATTCTTGAATTCCCCCACTGTTCTTGACTCCACGACCTCCTCAGGGAGGCTGTTCCATGCATCCACAACCCTCTCTGTGAAAAAATACGTCCTCACATTACCTCTGAGCCATCCCCCCCTCTATCTTCAAAATAGAAACATAGAATAAATAAATAAACATGGCTCAGTCAGAGTGAAGGGTTTGGTGGAGGTCAGGAGCAGTAAGGACTGGAGTGGGCTGTGGACCAGGAGGGATAAAACCCCATATGGACAATAGGTCTTGGGGCAGATAGGGAACTCTTGGAAGACGAGGTGGGCCTTCGGTCTTTTTGTGCTATCATTGTTTATGATTCTATGCTTATATTTTTACTTTTTAAGGCTCTAGTGAGACCACACCTAGAGCACTTCTGGTCACTAATTCAATTAAAGTTTAAGATAATCATTTTACTTGACAAGGTGCAATGTATGGTAACCTAAATGTATTTATTTATTTATTCTTTGTTTACCGGGTAAAGCCCACTAATCACAAGTGCCTGTTTTCAGGGGTGACCCAGGAGCTTTGAGCTGGTTAAGTGGCTTGCTCAGAGTCACACAACATGCAAGTGGAGGCTATGAGAATCAAACCCTGGTCTGCAAGTACCAAGCTCATTCACAGCTTGTTACTCTAACTTCTAGGCTATACTGCCAGCCCAAGAAATGATCCTGTTTCACAACAGTCTAAGGGTCTGTTCTATATACCAGGCTGGGATATGTGCCAATCATGCATATCCCAGCTGCAGACCTCTACACTCCAATGTCTGTCCACACCAGACAGCATCCAAAGCCTCTGCCTGCTGCACTCTGTTAGTGCAGACTTCACATGAGGAAGGTGAGGCAAGTGGGGCAGAGCTGTGCTGGACACCAGGCATCCAACTGGATGCCTGGAATGGCTCCCTAGTGGGTCCCTTTCTTCATGCAAACTGCTGTATCCCCATTAGAGGGAATGCACTTTTGTGTTCTGCACCATCCTGTGTCAGTCCAGCTCCCAGCCTTTCGTAGAGGCTTAGGGTGCTGGGAACAGGTGATCTGGCTACTGATCAGGCACTGTGGAACTGCCCATGGCCGTGCAGAGGAGGGCATGTAAGCGCCAATACAGTTCTGTGGGTCATGTAGCCACTGCCCTCTTCACAGGCCCTCTGTACCATGGAGAACTGGCTGTGGATAGGGTGCATGCATGTTCATTGGCCCACTCCTAATCCAGCTACCTGCATAGCCTTGCCGTGGCTTGGGATTAGATGTGGAGGGGTTGCACAACCAGGACTGGGGATGTAATCTGGGGATGAGCAGATGTCTCCGAATGTACAGAGTGGGACTGCTGCGTATCTCCAGCCCTTGTAGGTTCCGCCTCCGTGCACATGCATCCTTTAAGGATCAGGCCCTAAGTCATGAGGAATGACTAGCAAAGCCACACTTATTCTGACTTGAAAAAAAAATGCTTTGGGGCGATAAATGTTAAAAGTTCTCAACAGACTTGATAAAGTAGATATTGAAATCTTTTTTTTTTGGCCTTGGTGAAAAGCTTGAAAAATAGGGGACAAAAAGTCAACATTAGTTAGCATCAAGCAAACAGGGAAATTGGATAGAACCTTTTACACCCCGGGTAATAAACACCTAGCACAAACTGCCTGGGTTCTGAATGGCTGTGCCCTTACTCTTGGAGTAAACCAGTGAGGGGGGAAGAGGGTTACCGAAACATAGTGGTGAAATGCCCCAGAGTCCCTTGGAGGGGAAGGGTTGTAAAGTACAGCAGATTCCCAGGAGGGCAGAGACACATGATGTAATGGTAAGTGATACTGTCCTGCTGAGACAAAAGAGGATAAAAAGAAAGTGAAAAAAACAAATAGCGCTGATCACTGACACAACCCACATTTGAAATGGTCTGATCCCCTTGCCGGTTGGCAAAAAAAAACCAAAACCTGCTCAACAGGTACCTGCGACTCTGTTTGCCAAACAACTGTCCACGTGGACATCTGTATGATGTACTGTTTATAGTCTGTCATTAGTGCTATAAGGACACACTTGTTGGGCTAATTATGAGTTTGTATTTCCATAATTTCTTATGTACTGCTATAAAACAGCACCGAAATGTAATCTGCTGACTACTGTATATTTTATTGACAGTACTATATAAAAACAACCTTTCTTACCTCCTTAGGGTGTCACCTTTAACCTTAAAAAATCTTGTGTGGTATTGTTACCCACACCTCCCAATTTCAAAGATCCTTTAGCTATAGAGCCCCCGTCTGGTTAAACAGCCTACCCACTCCACTTGCTAAAGAGATAAGACTTGGACCCTTCAAAACCTCTCTGAAGGACCTGTTACAGTCCTCAAACCATTGCGACTGCCTTTGAATCACCCCCACTATTTGGTCTGACTAGGTCACTAGCCGGCCTCTCCGACCCTACCCCCCCCAATCTATGTCCTACTAGCCTAGTCTTTGTTTGTGTCCTATATGTTGGTGTGATCTAACCAAGTTTTCTCACTGTTAGCTTCACAATCTGCTACTGTAACAAACTGACTCGGTACTGATGTACTGCTCTACTGTAACAACCTGACTATGTACTGATGCACTGCTATATATCCTGTATGTCTCTGTACGCAAACTATGTGACGTGGAACCTTTGTAAAGGAGTCTCTGACTCAAAGGTATTTCCGAACATTCAATAAATAAACATAGATACTTAAAAATATACGGGATCACTGTAATTACTATTCTTTTTCAGAAAAGATGCCATTTGTCAAAATAAGTTTGCTGTTTGCAAAATCCACTCCTTTGGCTGTAAACCTTTCAATTAAAGTGTTAGAAGCCTTTTACATGTTTAGCAAAATTTCGGTTTCTCCAGAAGAGGGTACTTCAGTGGCACAGCTGTGCACTTACATAGACAGCAATCCATAGGGACTTCAACTCACTGCTCAGGCAAGTAGCACTATATACAGACCTGAAGGGCTAGAGTGCAGGGGAAAAGCCAGCTAACATCAATGTTAACATGCTCAACCAGTTTCAGGGGAAGTTGTTTTTATCGGGGCCCAGTCAGGTAGACCAACACTGATGCTAGCTGTCAGGATTGTTCCTGCACACCTCTAAATTAAAGTGTCCACATGATGCTGTCTGTGAGAGTGCAGAGTTTGATTTCTTGAGGCAGACGGCAGATGCCACCTTCTTTACAGAAATCGCATTTTTGCTGGATGTTTGGCCACTGTTAGGTGTTACACCTGGAGTCTTAGTGTACTCACCACCCCACACCTGGGACTCTTCCGTTAAGCCTGCTATGTTTACTTAAAATATCCTTATCTAGGTGTTTAGTTTGTTAAACTAAACATTTAAATTGATTAAAATCATCCTTTACCTAACGAATGCAAGCTCAGCAAGGTCTAAATAATGATTCTAAACATCAAGAGACAGTACATTTGTTTTAAAGCAACAGTGCAGCGAGGCTGGGCAATAAATGTAACCCTACCTTTGTTTCACTATAAAAGATTCCTGATATCTACCTGTTTTGTTTGGTGGTAAAATGTTCTAGTTCTACAGACATTTGAGTATAGTATAAATATTTATCCCCCAAGAAAAAGATGCCACACATTATTTGGCTTAAAATAGCATTATAGCCTTGGCAAGGTTTAGGGTTGAGAAAATAAAAAAAATTAAAAAAAAAGAATGACATTGCACAGCACAGGAGGAACCTGGAAATGTAGATTTGACAGGTATGATTATATTTTTATTTATTGTGACTGAAAGTAGCTTTTGGCGAAAAATAAACATTTTTTTCGTTGCACTGCTGCTTTAAGAGAACAGGACATTATTTCTAATTGGCAGCTGTTTATAATGTTCCTATGTTCAGAAATGATATGTATACCCCTAAATTATCCATATGTAACTATACTTGAATAAAAAGTGATGCAAAAAAAAGCCGTGTTTTGATTTGTTTTGTTTTAGTGGGCAGCATTCTGTTACAGTTCTCTTTATGGGCCAGTGATCAGAGTTTGAAGTATGTCACGGTTTGTGCACTGGAACGTTAAGTATGGTTCTTACAGATCAACAGCTGATGCTTAGAATTCTTTACACAACCCGTGACATAGTGAAAACTCCACAAAATTGGTTCCATAAGGAGAACTGTGCAGAATGTTGTCTATAAAAAGAAAAGAATTGAAAACACAGTTGTAACATCAGTGTTTATTCAAGTACAGGTGAGTATGGATCATTTGAAGGTATGAATAACATTTCTGCAAATGGGAGCATTGCTAAACTGCTGCCAGTTATTGGAAATTTCCTATCCTCTGGATAAATTCTAACCTGCTTAAAAAAAAAAAGAAGTAGTCTGTGTGGTCTAGTGCATAGAGCAGATGCATCAGAACCAGGAGACCCAGATTCAAATTCTACCAGAACGACTTACTTACTTACTTACTGTGTGCCTGTGATCTCCCAGTGCTTCAGTGTGTATCTTCAGCTGTACAGTGGGGCAAAAGCAAGACCCCACTGAAAATGAGATGCAACAGTATATGTCCCATGGATTACCCCTGGTATTATACTGTATACATGGGATACACAATGCCCTGACTCAAAATAACCAATTTATCTTCATGAGTGAGGGGGCAGAACTGTTATGAAAGTCCTGATCTCGCACAAGACATAGCAAATTGTTATTTTGTGACAGATGACTGTACATTATATATATATATATATATACACACACACACACAGGTATCACGTAATTGTGCATAGTTTAACTTTTAATTTGCTATTTCCATATCGAACACCTATTGTAATAAGTCTAGAGTCAGCAGACACAGGCCAGGGATAAAGAAAAGTACAGTTGTCTACAGGTCCCCCCCAAAAAAAGAAATGCAAAATAAAATGACATTTTTAAAAGATCTTTTTTTGTTAAAATAAAGCAATTCAGTAAAGGATCCTAGGTAGTTTCATAATGAACATGAGGCAGGCAGAGTTATTATTTTTGTTTTTTGCATATTATTTTCATCTCTCCTTACTGCACCCAGCCACCCACTCCTTTGGGCAGCCAGCCTTAGCCCGTCACCGCCTCTACTGTCCTACTGCTCCCCGCTGCCTGGCTGACCCAGACATATCCTTTCACTGGGGAGGAGGTCCCCTGCCCACCTGGGGCCATCGGGAGGGGAAAATGGAGTGCTTGTAGGCACTCCCCTCCTTCTTTGCTGGGCAAGGGCATGCAGCTTTTGGGGCTTCCCGGCTTCATGGCATGGGAGTTGAGCTGCCATCATCCAGCCAGCATGGGTGCCATTTTCTTGTTTTTCCCTTCCACATCTACAGCGCCACTCATCTCCACCGGGGGCCGGTATAGAGATGGAATGACAGACAGCCTAGAGGCTGGGAATGCAGTGAGAGGCGAGTCCAGCAGACAGCATGGTCCCTTGCGGTGCAAGAGGGAGCGCAGAAGAGCAAACAAAGCACGTTTACTTTTTTTTTGTTTGCCCATCCCCCAGATTTGATTGGGTCACTCTGAAGTTCAGTTATAGTCTCCTGTGAACTTGCAACCCTTCTAATTAGGAACGCATCTACTGTTCAAAACCAGCAACTCCCAACCTCTAGGACACTCATGCTTATATTAAAACAAGTGATATAGAACATTTAGTAAATTCCTACGGCAGCTAGCATTGTAATATTGAAAACATGACACCATCAGCTGAGGCAGGACCCATGAGAGTGGTGCCAGAGGTGCCCCTTGAATGTCAGCGAAGCTGGTGCAGCATCAAGGGGGTAAAGGGAAAACTGCTACTTGATGCCTTGGATAACAACTACCAGCCCTGCCTCCCAACACCAATGGGCCTCTAACACCCTGAAACCTCTTATCAGCCAAGCCAAGCTGCCTGCTTCTCTGGTGACACCAGCATCCCCCCATGCCAGGATAAATCAGAGACACAGCATTTCTAATTATATAGTGGCCAATCCCTAGGGCTCAGGGCGTGTCACAAAACATACTACATGACAACTAAATAAATAAATAACATTTTCCTGTCTATGCATGTGTTCAAAGGTGATTTCAAACAATTCTTTGTTAACACAATTTTGTGATAGTCTTTAGGGCCCCAAAACATCATTTTTGGTTTAGTCCCCTTCAGGACAGAAGGGATTATAAATTGTCCTGAAGAGATGGCCAGCCAATCCCTTTCAACTTCCTGGTGTGCTGGCTGTGCTCCCATGCTCAGACGTTTTGTGGCATTTATTCAGGGAGAACACATAGGTGCACTGCTTGTAAGTCTGTGGGGTGATTGTACCACATTATTTTATATATGTTTATGCATCCTTTGATATAAATGAAAGCTATGTCTCAACTAACAAGGGCCTTGTAATGAAATATTGCAATAACAAAGTCCAGTCTGACATTGTAGACTTTTCCTTGAAGAACCTGGAGGAGAATCCTAGAAGTGTCCCTGGTGGGTTCTGGGTATAGCTCGGAGTGCACAATGCCGTGTGGATCCCTGCTGGTTAGACAATGGGGGGAGAAGGAGGAGTAGGTGGTGCTGGTGAGTTGCTGACTAGAGACCTGGGTAGCACCCTATATGGGTGAGCGTTATTGAGTGGCTCAATATGAGCGACTCAGTAGTACCGCTCACAGGAATAGCGACTGGTGCAAAATGCTGAATGGTAGGTTAGAGTGAGTGTAGCAGTGAGCTGCACTCACTAGAAGGATATAATGGAATGTTTTTGGCAGAGTTCTGCTGAACTGGCAGTTTGATGTAGTAGCTAGAGCCATCGCCTACAGAGCTAGCAGATGCAGGTTTGGGTCCTACACAAGGAGTAATAATTTATTAATTTTTTTTAAGTCTGCTCACCCCCTAGTTGGTTTTATTATTTTGGGTGGTGCAGGGGGTATGGACACCCACAAAAAATAAGTGTTTTGCTTGCTGTTTGTGGAACTGCTGAGGACTGTCGCTATTTGCAGCGGTCACTCTTTATTGCAGTTGCCCTTTAGCTTCCGGCGATTTTTGGGTCACGGTTTGTGTACCACATGTTTAGGGACTCACCTTTATCACATAAATCTGAGATCTGACAGAGGGGTAAGGAGGACATGCCCAAGGGCACAAATCTTGAAAGAGAAAAAAGTAAAACAAATGTCCCATCATTGGTTGACGGTGCCCCTTTAAGAAAGTGAGGTTTGTGTAACTGAACAGTGTCAACAGAAAGCATCGAAGAAGCTCCACTGCCAGTTTTATTGCTACTCTACTACCCAACATATGGACAATATGAAAACTGTGCAAAGTGACGTAGCACAGTTAAATCACAGCCAAGCTACAGTACACCCCACCAATTCTCAAACTTCATAAATTATTAACTGCCTACTGCATTAAATGCTTTGATTTCACAGAACCTTTGACCAAGCACATAAGCTATTAGTGTATGAAGATAAAATATTGTACAGTAGTGTGTTTACATATGTGCAATCCCATTTACAGTTTTACGGTTTGTGTGCTTTGGTTCAGCTTCATCGAGGAAGTTAGGCCATGTTGTTCTTGTAAATTGCGACACATGATATTGGCCATGTTTCCTTCCTGACTATTGTACACAAACCTTGAAGATGTCACATAGCGGGTGGCTCAAAGCTTTTTGCATCATTCACAAAAGCACCATCTTTCTCTGTTTCCACTATTTGTTTATCTTCCACCTCGGCATGCCCCTTCTGCTGGTAATCCCCGGCTCCTCCACCTTCCTTCCTTCTTTGAGACTTACCCTGTGACATCTGTGGAGGGTGGGTACTGTGCACCACTTATCTTGGGCCATGTGTGGAGGGGGGGTACCATACACCCTTACCCTGAGCTGTCCATGGGGGGGGGGGGTACCATACACCACTTACCCTGTGACATCTGTGGAGGGTGGGTACTGTGCACCACCTATCTTGGGCAATCTGTGGAGGATGGCTACCATGCACCTTTTACCCTTGGCTATCCATGGAGGGTGGGTACCAAGCACCACTTACCATGGCCCATCCATGGAGGGTAGGTACCAAGTACCACTTACCCTGGCCCATCTGTGGAGGGTGGGTACTAAGCACCATTTACCCTGGCCCATCTGTGGAGGGTGGGTATTGTGCACCACTTATCTTGGATAATCAGTTGAGGGTGGGTACCATGCACCACATACCCTGGGCCATCCATGGAGGGTGGGTACCATGCACCACTTACTGTGGACCATCTGTGGAAGTGGGTACCACACACCACTTAACCTGGGCCATCCCTGGAGTGAAGATACTGTGCACCATGTACCATGGACCATCCATGGAGGGTAGGTACTGAGCACCACTTCTTCCTGAACCATCCATGGGTTGGGTACCATGCACCACTTACCCTGGGCCATTCATGGAGGGTGGATACCACGCACCACTTACTCTCAGACATCTCTGGCAGGTGGGTACTGTGCACCACTTATTTGAGCTGTCTGTGGAGTGTGGGTACCACACACCATTTACCCTGGACCAGCCATGGAGGATGGATGCCACACCACTTACCATGGGCCATCCATAGAGAGTGGGTAATGTACACCCCTCACTGTACCCTAGACCATCAGTGGAGGGGAAGGGAGGTACCATGCACCACTTACCCTGGATGATCTATGGAGGGTGGGTACCCCAGTCAGTAGTGTGGGGCTTCTCAGGGTACCTGCTTCATCCTGTCTTCCAAAGGTGTTGTCCACTCATTTTCTCCCCAAGGGTTACTGGCATGTAATAACACCTGTGCACACACTGGCGCATGGAACATTATTGGCATCTGCGGCATCCTTCCCCAGCAAGTGCCTGCACTACCACATGGCTTCAATCAGGTGGCAGTCCCGCAGTGGAGTGCAGTAACCTTCCCTAATCTCTAAAGGAGGAGAAAAGTCCATGGAGCACTGAATCTTCCTTCCACCAGCTGGTCCCCTAACAATTTGAGTCTATTCTCAAACCCAGATCACCAGCATAGTGAGTGGTACCAGTACCTCTGAGGTACAGTGCTGGCTACAAAAAGGCACCGTCTTCGCCTGTTCCTTCATTTCCACATCTCTGCCTACATAAGCATATATTGCTCTCCACAGCAACACAACGTTTGGTAGCAAACCCATGTGATTACGAAAATGTGGTGGTTACTTTGGAATCCATCTTGAACTGAAGCAGCAATAAGACGTCCCACTTGGGTAGAAGCATGACTGAAAAGCTTTCAGAACCCTGGCAGTGCTGCCAGACTGATCTGACATTTTCCATGTAACTTCAGGGCCATTTTCTTGCAGATTACATTATTTCCTTCAGAAGCCTGATTCCTATATAACCAATGCAGATCTATGGGAACAATTTCCCTTGAAATGGCTCAATTTTTCTGTAAAATACAGGAATCCCTTTAGATCTGGGAGCCCTGCCCTGCGTGCAGAATGCTGTCCATCCCAAACAACCCCTTAAGATCGACTGAAACAAAGTATGTTGTTTTGCTATTACTGGTAGCACTCATTTATTTATTTATTGAAAATTTCGGAGAATACTTTTGAGCCCAAGTGTTCTTTTGCAAAGGTTCCACGTCAATAACAGAGATTAGAACGCAACATAACAAATACAATAGGCGAATTCCAGTGGAATGAAGTTAGATGAGTACACTATAGTCGAACAAGTACAAATAAATAGGTGAGATCAAGCGCATGCAATATTACAGAAACAGCATAAAACAAGCATACTAAAGGAACATGGCCTCGGAGTTAGTCTGACACAATTTAAAGTGTAGATCGGGAAGGACTTAGGATGATTAGCAGTTACAGTTGCATTGAACTGTTAGGGTTGTTCACAGTGCTCTCTTAAACTGTTCAAACTTAGGTAGATTAAGCAAGATACTAGGCAGCTCATTTAACCAGCCAGAGGCCTTAACAGCAGATGCATACTTGCCCAGCTGAGTAAAAAAATAATATATTTAGAACATAAATGAGTAATAAAGTAATATTTACACCAAAAGAAAAATTGTTCAGACTCACCACGATCCAGTCAATGTGTGTTTCTCACTGCTTCCCTCTTCCTGATCTCCAGTCCCCACCATTCTAACGTAGTCATGCAGGTCATGAATATCTTGTTATTTTTAATCTTAGACCTATAAGAAAAGCGATATTTTTTCAGTTCTGCTTTTTTCCTGGTCCTTCAGCACCTGAGAGCACCCCCTACCCCACCCCATTACTGACCTCCTTCTGAGTTTACTGGTTCTCCATCTTTTACCAAGACTATGATAGTGGTGAGAGACCTGCCATGTGAGTTGAGTGTGGGCCTCGGGGTGCACCAGTGCAGCAACGCACCAGGGCTTTTTCCTCCAGCTCCGGGTTTTTGTCCCTGAGGATGCCAGCATGCATTGACCGGTGGCTAGTCCTCTTCCATTCTATGTGCTCCACTGTGATATCATCAGGTAACCACCAGGTGGCAGTGGAGCAGTGGGACAGTGTACCTCCCTCCCCAAGGGAATATAGCTGTCCATAGGATGCTTGATCTTCCCTCCTCTGTCTGGCCCCTCGAATGACCTGAGTGCATTCCTGAACTTCTATTATCGGCGTGATAAGCAGTAGCATTATTGCTATCCTACTGGGCTGGTGCTATTGTTTTTTTGCTTATCCTCCTAATGT
Source organism: Neoceratodus forsteri (assembly GCA_016271365.2). Classification (NCBI taxonomy): domain Eukaryota; kingdom Metazoa; phylum Chordata; order Ceratodontiformes; family Ceratodontidae; genus Neoceratodus; species Neoceratodus forsteri. Next base: position 36,889,897 of record JADMNL010000029.1, on the reverse strand, counting down.
GGCACCCTGCTCCTTTAGGCCTCTGTGTGTCTCCCTCTGCCCACCAGACTCGCCTCTGGCTGCCACAGGGGGGTCCTTCTAGACCTCCAGCCCTAGCATCCTCAGGATCTGCACATCCTTGCTGGGGGCTTCCTCCAGCCCCGGAGGAGCATTTCTTACTCATGACTACCATCATGCTGCTGGCTTGTCTGTGCCAGGGACCTCCTGCGGCACAAAGGAGGAACAGACTAGTGTGGGATGCTGACTGGAGAGGCCCTCCTGCAATGTGTCCTGGGGGGTTCCATTGGCATGGGGGCAGCATCTAAGGCCATGATTTGACATACTGGTGCTGCATTTCCACTGCTTTCACCCTATCCACTTACTGGTTCACACACAATAGGAGGGAGGCTGTGTTGAACAAATCTGATTGACTTCTTTGACTGGGTCACTAAAACACTGGACAGAAGCCATGCGGTGGAAATCTTTTACCTGGACTTCAGCAAGGCATTTGACTCTGTACCCCACAAGAGGTTGATAAGGGAGTTGTTGGACCTAGGGGTTTGAGAGAAGTTGACAGGGTGGGTGGAAAACTGGCTGAGTGGCAGGAACCAGAGTGCAGTGGCAAGAGGCGAGTTCTTCAGCACCAGAGGTCACCAGTGGCATCCCACAGGGCTCGATACTCAAACTGGTGCTGTTCAATGTCTTTATCAATGATACTGGGGATAGCATTAAGAGCAAAATGTGCCTATTCGCAGATAGCACCAAGCTCTGTGGGAGGATGGACACAGCAGAAGGGATACAAGACGTAAGGGAAGATCTGGAAAAGCTAGAGAGGTGGTCCAGGATTTGGTAACTTGGCTTCAATGCAAAGAAATGCAAGGTTATGTACATTGGAGCCAAGAACCTGAGAACTGAGTACAGCCTGGGTGTGGTCCAGGTATCTGCATCAGAGGAGAAGAACATGGGAGTGATGATCACTAGTGGCCCAAAGCACTTGTAAGGTCATTACTGATGCCACATCTGGAGAACAGTGTACAATACTGGTGCACTTCCCTAAAAAATATATAAACCTGTTGAGATGGTCCAAAGGAGGTCAACTAGGATGATCATATGGCAGCAGGGCAGGCTGTACAAGGAGAGTTTGGAGACCCTGAGCATGTACTCCCTGAAGGAGCGAGGAGAGACAGAGGGGACATGATTGAGACCTTCAAGTATCTGAAAGGAATAAATAGGGTAGACAAGGAGGGTTTCTTCAGGTTTAATGGAAATCAAAACATGAGGGTACACAGTCACAAGTTAGAGAAGGGGACGTTTAGAAGGATGACTAGGAGGTACTTCCTCACAGAGAGAGTGGTGGTGGGTTGTAATGGGCTTCCTGATGAGGTGGTTTCACCGAAAACAGTAGGCAGCTTCAAGAGATGCTGGAACAGAGTTAGGGGGAAAATAAAGGTCAATAGAGGTTTGGACAGAAGGGAAGGGTGGATTGTGGGGGGCAGGGGCAGTAGCTGATGCTGAGGACATACTTACATACTACGAAGCCAGCAGATTAGGCCCTATGGTCTATTGAGTCTGCTCAATGGTCAGTGCCTTCCTAGGGCACCGTTAGTAGCCCCCCTCCCTCCCTACAAGGTCCCCCATTTCCCAGAGGGGCTCCGGGATGCACCCTTCCTGTATACCTATCCCAGCCTTTCTTGAACCCCTCTACAGTAGTAGCAGCCACCAGCTCTCTGGGCAGTGCATTCCAGGGCTCTACCACCCTCTCAGTGAAGTAGCGCCTCCTTGTTTCCCCCCCCTCAGCCTCTCCCCATCCAGCTTCATTGAGTGTCCCCTGGTGGCCCCCACCTCCCTCATCTGAAAGACCCCCTCAAGATTTACCCTATTCATTCCCTTGAGATCCTTGAAGACCTCTATCATATCCCCACCTGTTCCTTCTCTCCACCAGTGAGTACAGGTTGAGCTCCTCCAGTCTCTCCTCATAGGGCCTTTCCCCTAGCCCCAGTACCATCCTGGTCACTCTCCTCTGCACCGTCTCCAGTAACGCAATGTCCCTCTTTAAGTAGGGATGCCAACACTGCACGCAATATTCAAGATGTGGTCTAACCAGGCAATTGCACAATGGAAGGAGCACCTCTTGACTCCTTGAGGTTTTTCCCCTGGCTATGCAGTCCAGCATTTTATTTACTTGGGCCCTAGTCCTTCTACACTGCTCTGAGTTATTCATTTTGGCATCCACCACCACCCTGGGGTCTTTCTCCCCCCTAGAAACCTGCAGTGCCTCCCCCCCAGGTGTAAATATGAGTTGGATTTTTGGCCCCTAGGTGCAGAACATTGCATTTCCCAGCATTAAACTTTAACTTCCAGGCTCGTGACCATCTCTCCAGAGTCTCCAGGTCCTCCTGGAGATCCAGCTTTCCCTCCTCCCCATCCACCACCGCCCACAGCTTCAAGTCATCCACAAAGAGGCTCATCCCACTCTTGATACCACTTCTGATGAGCCTGCAATATGAGCAGACACAACAGACCTAATGGCTTTATTCTTCTAGCTCATCATTTGTTTGTACATCCATAGCCAGCACGACCACCCAAGTCTAGGTGACATGTTCCAGCAGGGTCATAGCTAAAGGGGGCTATTGGGCACTGTCCCAAAACTGTTCATCTCTGCTTCCCAGGCTGTTAGCCTCCCTTTACAACATACCCAGACAGTTCATATCATACCAGTTCCCCAGTACCCAGCCTCAAGTAGCTCACTGCAGATCACCCATTAGAAAATGTCTCCACTGGTTCTCACTATAGCACTATCTAAGGTGACAACCCCCTCCGTATTAGCCTTTAGCTCCACAAGTTCAAAATGAATTGATGGCTAAGTTCACCATCCATCAAGGCAACACCAGTAGCTGAGTTTTTAAATTAGTACATGAATTTTGAGTAATATATTTTTTTTTTATTCTTTGGAAAGTGGGCAAGGCCCACTAGGCACAATGCTTGTTTTCAAGGCAACCTGGGAGCCCTGGGAAGGTTTAGTAACTTGCTCAGGGTCACACAGTGCTCAAGTGGAGGTTGTGGGAACCAAACCCATGTCTGCTAGACGTATCAAGCTCATTCACAGCTCAGAAACATTGGAACCGATCATGCTGATGGTCCCGAGATTCTCTGCGTTCCACTATCTCTCTGCCTTCACTTGCTGTTTCTGTCTTTTCTTCCTCCTTGCTTGCCTATGGTTGTAAAAATATATGTGAATCTCTAAGTGAAACTGGGATCCCTTTGTTTGCCAATGTATATAATTGTATGAAATGATTGCAAAAGGCTATTTGGAACTCAGAGGGTTAACCTTGAGATGCAGCACAAGCTCATTTGCAGAGCTGTCAGCAGGAAATTAGTTTTAGGACACCATGTTCTACTTTTTCACCTGCAGGAAGAAACTGACAAGAACTCTGATACATTTTGTGTGAAAACAGGATGTATCTTTATGAGCTCAGAATGTAGAAATTAATTGCAAGGCAAAGACTTCTTATAAAAACAACAGCAATGTTTTTAAGAATAGAAGAGGCTGAAATTTAGAATTAGAGAGGTCCTCAGAGGAAGGACTTTGTTCTGTTTGAACTGCCTATTTTTAAAAAAACATTCTGCAAATTTTTTTAATTTTATTCTATCGAGAATAATAAAATGCAGCTTGCAAATTTTATAACTGTTTCTGATTTTCATATGCTTCCTGGCCTATGCCTTGATGACAGCTAACCTAAAATATTATTTTGAGGGGCTTGAATTTCAAAAATAATTATGTGTTCTTTTTAAAAATTGCATTGCACCATTGTGACTAGGCTTAAGCAGGTACATTATAAAGAAACCTAAGTTAAGGCACAAAACATTGTGTACTTAACCTCATTTCACAAGTATAAAGTCACCTTAATGTGTATGGGGAGAGTGAAGATATACACTGTGGCTAACATGTCCACTGCCCCCCAACAAACCCCATTGCCCTTCCCCAACCCTCCCCCAATTTGCTGGTCTGGCTACAGACTTGAGTCCAAGATGTCAGAAACTATACCTGTCCACTTTAGTCTATAATTGGATAAATATACCGTAGTCGGCTATTAGCACTGACTAGGGAACACCTTTTTTAAATTTCATTTGTCTTTCCAGAGGTTTGCAGTGTATGTTTTCTCAACTTCTTTATGAAGTCTGTATTGAAAGCATCATCAGAATTTTCTGACTCCAGGATATACACATCAACCGTACCATGATATCAGTCTGTGATGTCACAAACGGCAGTTCTGGGCTCAGTTGGGGGTAATCAGGGGAGTACTCATTAATGTTAAATATTTAAAAATAAATTGCAAATGGGATGAAGCCAAATGGCTGCAAAACATAAAAGTTAAATGCAATTTTAATAAACTGTACCTTTTTGATATTTTATTTTTATATAAAAAGGGTCTGAGAAATAAAGCTTTCTTATTGGCTGTAAGTATTCCACCATCTTTATGTCAATCTGTTATTAACATAACCCCAGATCATGCCTTATTTGTTGCTTGAGTAGTGATTCAAGACCATTGTCTTCTAACAGCATGCATTCTTCTAACAGCACGTTGCAATTTGTGGCACTGTTAAATGTTCCGTCAAAGTGTTGTAAACGTGGTATTTTTTGTGTCACAGACATGACAGACAGGACTGACATAGATATACTGAACCTTATCTAGCAAATATGCTTCTACAGCCAGCAATCAGTTGTGACTTTTGCTTAAAACTGTGCCACAGTTTTGCACAGAAGTTGCAACTGCTGGCTATTCACAGAAGCAAATGTATTAGATGTTAGAGGGTACATGGTGGTATGACGTACTGCAGCTTTTTAAATTACTTATTTTTCAAAACCAAGCCAATGTGTAATCTGTGTTTTACTGATGCCACTCTTTTGGCTACTCCTCCCCCCCTTTCCTTTAGGCTGAATCATTATCTCATAGATCAGTTCCTTATATAGGGCCTGCCCTCTGGAACTCAGTTCCGTTTTATATCCACCAGTCTTCGAATGTGGCAAATTTTTGCCAAGTTCTTAAAATGTGCCTGTTTGATTATTATTGCTGTTTTTGCCTGATGCTGTGAATCTGTGCATTACTGATTGTATTAATTGTTGTTAATTGTTCCGAATGCTATTGTAGCTTTTGTAATTTTATGAAATTAAGCCTTTATATATATATATATATATATATATATATATATATATACAGTATATATATATATATATACAGTATATATATATATATATATACTGTGCAGCAATCTGATACATTATTTAAGGGTGCTAGATAACTAAATAAATAAAAAATAAATATGTTATAAACCCTGGAAATAAACAATTAAAATCCAAAAAATATATTCTCGAGCACACTGTAATAGATGAAGCATTATGCTTGTGAAAGTACATGTTGAAGTCACAGCTGATGCTGTCCTGGTGGGTGTCCAGGTGGAAGTAAAAGAATCCAAGACATTTTTCACAAGAGATGGGGATTTTCCCCAGTGTCCTGGCCAACATTCCCCTTCCCATAAAACTGGTTCATGTAGCCGGGCCCTGCAAAGCCGATGCCCTGGGTTCAGGAATGGACCTGAGGAGTTGGAGGACCAGCTGGGGTGGGGAGGGGGGAGGAGGATTGAGCATCCTAGGGACCACTCTCCTCTTCTGGAGGGAGGTGACCATCCGACGCATGATCAACCCCTGGCAGAGGCCAGGGGGAGCAGCTGTGGGAGCCGAGTTGTAGGGGAAGCATGCTGGACATCAGTACTTTGGCACACTACATCATTGCATGCCACACCTTCTGAGGAACAAGCAACCAAAAAATTCCTGCCCCCCCCCCCCATTCATGACACCCTGCTCTTCCGGTCCCGTGGTGCTGACCCATGACACTGGGATGGTGATCGAGTACAGTCTTCCATCGGGTACAGCCCAGCCTCTGTGGCCTCAACCTGGGGGGGGTAAGCCAGGGAGGAACACTGGCAGTTGGGGGTGTGCTGGAAACCGATGCCAGTCACCATGGAAGCAGACCCGACCAAGGGGGGCAAGCCTGGGAGGACCACCACTGAGGTAAGCCCTGGAGGGAAGTGGAGTCTGAGCTAACAGGGGGATCCTGCATCAAAAAGAATAAAAAGAAAAATGGTTTATGCAATTGCCCAAGGCTGTGTGTGAGCGTTGACATGCAAAATGGCTGCCACTACATGTTTACAGTTACTTCACTACCAGTCTCTCATTGCTTGCAAAATGCTTTGGGATACAGTGTGTATGAAAAGCACTATATAAATGTGGATTATTCTTCCTGAAGTGCAGGGCTGCTGTCTATGCTCTTCCTAGCTGGTTTCATTAGCAGTGGCATATTTCTCTATTTGTACTGGTGTATCGATTCATCTGCACTGCTCTGTTTACCTAGTCAAAGCCTGTTTATTGACTGTCCCTCTCTTCTGCTGCGCTTTCCCGTAAGTCTGCATCTGCTATTTATTGCCCTGTTTACTTTATTTATTGCTCTGCATTTATTCTTCAAGGTAATTCTGAGCCTCAGTTTGAGATCCCACTTCCGTGTGGTGTACTTCTCAGGTTGGTCATGGTCACTGTCACAATGTCTGGTTCTCAGGGTGGCGGCAGCAGTGCCATAAAGAGAACAGTGCCTCTGCATTGTGAAGGAACTATTCTTCCTTCCAGATGCCAGCTCCATGCCTTACTTAGCCTTACAACTGTCACGTCAAACAACCCGACATTGGCAGATTCAGTCATTCTATGCCCACTATCCATGGCTGGAGTAAAGCCAGTTCTGAACACCTAACAAACTTCTAGATTGCTGCAAAGTTTTGTGGCCACATCACAGTTAATTGTGTCTGCATTGTTTGCTTATTGTTTATATTATCAGTATATTATATCTAAATTATCAATATATTGTCCACATTGAATATTGATTGTTTATTTGTGATCTTCTTGGTCCTGGGTCACTCCAGCTGTCCCAGTGTGCTTACTTGGTTAACAAATAAAAACAAACAGAACAAACAAACAGCAAACAGTAAAACACTGTAATTGCTTTGATATGCATACATTTATTTTGCCAGGTAAGCAATACAGAGACTCAAAAGGTCTTTTTAACACATGACCTGGGGCAGTGAGGACAGGGAAATGGAAAGGGGCAGGAAATAAATGGTAGAGTTTACATAATAACAAAAATTAAAAAAATGGACACAACACCTACCATAGAAAACATCATAGACTGATGCAGGTTTTAATGCAAATTTTAAACCATAGACCTGCAGTCTGCATTGACTAACCAGAGCTTACAAAAGCTCTAACATGCATTGCAAGCTGTTGAAGCTCCCACTACTGCAGCCCTACTTTGACAGGAGCTGCAGGGGATTCTGGGATTCCTAGCAACAGCAAATGTCAGCTTGGAATTCAGCAAGACTAGACCATACTTTACTAGACTTGACTAGACTAGACTATATTATACTTTACCAGACTAGACTATACTATACTTTACTAGCCTAGATTTTACTGTACTAGACTAGACTTTACTAGACAAAGAACCTCTGTGCGTAAACACTGAGGCAAGGGTTACCCCAAAGGGCATTTGGCTGGGAAGCCAAGTTTCAAGAAAATACAAAATCACACATGCCCCCACAATGCAAAGCATCATGGGCTGCATCTTTACTATACTAGACTAGACTCTACTGTACTAGACAATACTTTACTAGACTTTACTGTATTAGACTATACTATACTAGACTAGACTAGACTTTTCTATACTAGACTAGACTATACTTTACTAGACTAGACTGGACTATACTATATTTTACTAGAATAGACTAGACTAGAGTATACTATACTATACTACACGGTTCCCATTTAATGAGCCAAAATGTGACTGACCCACTGGCACAGCAGTAGCACTATCGCTTGTGAGGATGATAACCTGAGTTCACTTGGAGTGTTTGAGGGCCAGTCTGAGTGTCCGATGGACTGCTCTCCTCCTACTCTGGGGGGGCAGGCCTGCCAGAGCCCGATGATCACCTGGCAACTAGTGGAGTGAAAGGCACCCAGGACTTCAAAGAGGGAAAGGGGACATGACAGGGGCTGACAAGGACTGTGCAGGAGCCTGTGGCACATGGCAAGGCATCATTGCACACCATGCCTGTCAGGGAACCACAAGGGAGGAAAAGTGTCACCAACAGTAGGATGGTACCAAGACACCCACAGAACCCATATTCAACCAATTGGGGTCACCATCCAGGAACTGGATCCTTCTTGGACAAGGGTAGGGCCACCCCATTGGCTCTGCCAAGGTAAGAAAGCCCTGGGGAAGAATGGCTGGCAGGTAAGTTCCAGTAGATGCCGGGGTGAAGGGGCTGGGGTGTCTGGCAGATGGGGGCTGTCTGATGACAGTGAGAGAAAAAGATTAATGTAAAAAAATGTACATTGGTTATAATTTTCATGTTTGCTTGTGCGCATGTGCAAGAAACATGTTGTGGCAGCTTTGGCAGCTTGCTGGAGTAGCGGGTTGTGGAGGTGTGGCAGTGTTGTGGCCAATGCCGGCAGTGCTTTCTGGGGCTGGTCTCTGTGGTGCCAATAGAGGAGCACGCTGTTGATGACAGCAGTATTGCAGCATGCCACCAACCTGAAAGAAATTCACCGCTGCAGTCAGGGAGTGCCCCGTCATTTAACAATCAGCTGTTTTTGCTGCTGGGGTGGTCCCTGATTCCAGTGGCGAATCACAGTTGGCCTTGTCTGGTGTCCCATTTCAATAAACATGGCAGCGGCTGTCACAGTTCCCATGGAAGCTGATAGGGGTGCCCAATCCCCCTGTTGGCATGCCCCTTCCCCAGTTCATTTGCTGATGGGGGAGCCCAATCCCTGTCGGCATAATGTCCCCCGTGTAATAGTTTTGTATGCTGAGGGGGTGCCCAATTCCCCTCAGCATCATGCAGCACCCCAAACACAGACCCGTTTTCTGTGCTGATGGGGGGCACAATCCCTATCAGCTTCAGTTCCCCTCCCCAAAAAATACAGGTGGCACACTGGGAGCCCACCCCAGTGTACCAGAAACAAACCTGTAAAGGAAAAACCTTCCCACTATGTTATTTTTTTTTTAACCTGTAAAAGGAAAAAAATGGTCCCTCGTTGCCTCCGGTACCCCTCCCCAACCTGCGCCCACCCTCTGTGCACCCAACCTCCCCACCCCCCCCATACTTACCTCTGGAGACCGGCGCAATGATCTTCGGTGGAGCGGGAACATGTCTGCACTCTTCAAAGCCAACTGCGAACTGAAGAGTGCAGTAAGCTGTATAATGGCATAAATTAGCTTTTTTCAACTTAGGTGGATATTGTGGCCATTTTTGTGAATTTTGGCACCAAATTTTCCACATGGGGTTCTTGGGACCCCTCCTAATGAATTCAGTCACTGTCATCTGGTTTTTTGGTCCAAAAAGGTGATTTCATGGTCACTGCACGGAATCACCTTTTGGGACCAATTAATGAAATGACAGTGTCACTGTTCATGAAATGGGCTCCCAAAAAGCCTATGTTGCAAATTTGGTGAAAAAATTCAAAAAAAATGACTGGTAAGAGCGTGCATTGCGCAGGTTCTTCGCACACTCATAACTTCACGAATTTGTAATATTTTCACTCCAGATTTTTAACATTGGCATTTTTCCACACCTCCTTATGAACAGTACAGCTGTCATTTTTCACATCCTGGCCAAAATGTGTTTTCGCACATCTGGTGCATAATAGCACAGTTGCTGTGGGAAATCAGTGTTTGGGACAGATTTAGAAAATCACAGTGACACTGTTCACAAGCGGATGTCCCAAAATGCCTATGTTGAAAACTTGGTGACAAAAGTCCATAAAATGACTATGTTACGAGCGTGCATTGTGCATTTTCCATGCATACTCATAACTTGGAGAATCTGTAATACTTTCACTCAAAATTTTCAACACTGTCATTTTTGTACACCTCCTTATGGACAGTACAGCTGTCATTTTTCACATCCTGCCCGAAATGTGTTTTCGCACATCTGGCGCACTATGGCATGGTCGCTGTGGGAAATCAATGTTCAGGATGGATTAAGAAAATCATAGTGACACTGTTCATGAGCAAGGGTCACAAAATGCCTATGTTGAAAATTTGATAAAATAATTCCACTAAATGACTGTGCTATGAGCGTGCATTGCGCAGTTTCCATGTATGCTCATAAGTTCAAGCACTTTTGAATATTTTCACGTCAGATTTTCAACATTGCCATCTCTTCACACCTCCCTATGAATGGTACAGCTGTTATTTTTCACATCCTGCCCAATCTGTGTTTTTGCACATTTGGCATAGAATGGCACGGTTGCTATGGGAAATCAATGTTTGGGACAGATTCACAAAATCACAGTGCCACTGTTCATGAGCAGCGGTCCCAAATGCTTTCATGAGGTGGGGTCACAAAAAGGCCACATTGAAAATTTAGTGCAAATGCCAACAAACGCCCAGGGTGTTAGGGTTTCTAACCATAATGTCCCACCCTGTACAGACTGACAGGCATCAGGGGTGTGCCTTTGGATTGCCAGCTGTAATACTCATGTCATTCCACCCCCACCCCTACCCTGAAGCCAGTGACAGGCATCGAGGTGTGCCTTGGACTCTTCGGCTCCAGAGTTCACCCCATTCTCCTATACTGCACCTATTTCAGCGTATGTCCTTATAGAATGGGTGACTGTAAAGCTGAACACCCCAAGGCACACCTCAATGCTCGTCAGTGTCTGCAGGACAGGGTGAGGTGACATGGCATGAGCGTTCTGGGCGACGACCCAAAGGCACACCCCAATGCCTGTCCATCTCTGCAGGGTGGAGGTGGGGTTCGCATGGAGTTCAATACTTCACTGCCATTCCTATTCTGCATCTGTTTAACTCCTGCACATCCAATGCTAATATCAGAAAGTAAACATTTGGCATTGACAAATGCTTGTTTAACATTCCACTTATGCTTTGAATGCTGCTTTAGCTGTAGTGACATAGTTTACTTTATTCAGAGCATGAGCTAAAATGTTCCCCAACACCTTATTCAGTGTCCAACAACATTTATTTTTAGTGAATGCTGATTGCTCATCTTCATCACAGACAGAACCAGAAATACTGTTACTGGCCTCCTGATTTTCTCTCTGTATCTTTGCGCCAGCTTAAGTAATTATACAAGGCAGGGCATGCTGTGGTAGCTATTGTCATATTTGGGTGTGTTATACTGAATGCATCCAGTCACCTAAGCTGTGGCAGCATCACGCAATGACACATGCCCAAGGGGGTGCCTCGTTAAGATTATAATTTTTTTTCATGGCTTTTGGAACAGAAAGAAAGATCATTTTAAAACGTTTCATGTAAGGAGAATGGTAGCATTGTAACATTTATATAGGCTTGCCCCCTGTTCGCTTTCTGTATGTGCCTCTTTCTTTTTTTTTTTTTTTTTGGCTCCCCGTTCTATAAAATCAGCTCTGGATGTTTCAGCATGGCTCATTTTATAGCACATCCCCCTCTGAGCCTGAAGATCACAGGTTCTAGTCCCACACTAGAATTGGACTCATGAACACTGGCACCCGAGTGCAGTACTAGGGGCATGCTGTATTGTCAGAGTCTGCCGTCCTTTCATAAGATGTTAAACCAAGATCCCTTCTGCCCATCTCTGGTGCTGTTCTGATGGGTGTCCAGGTGGAAATCAAAGAACCCTAGGCACTTCTCACGAGAGTAGGTGAATTTTTTTAAACAAAACATTTCAATAATACAACCACACAATAATCATACAGGTAACCAATAGGCAAGTACACAGAAAAATGATGCGAACCAAAGTGTGCTATGTTTTACCCACAAAGAATTTCATTCCCTTTCCCAAATACATTACGAAAAACAAAGTCCCCCAGCATACCTTGGGATTCCGCTTAGTAAAACAAAACGTAGTGCTGTAATACAATCAAAGAACTACTGCTTTCTCCTTTGAGGACAACTCAGTGCCTCCCATGCTTCATCCCTACGAGAATGGGAAGTTTAACCATACTTTTCCAAGGGATTTTATTCTCCCCATCAGACAGTTTTACCCAGTCCTGTCTACATACCTCCACCAAGGCAGATTCACACAGTTTAACAAATAAAATATAAGCCATTCTGAGCTGCTGTAGCACTAACTTGCATCTCGCCTGCCAGAGACAAAATTCCAAGCATGTGAAAAGAACAATCACAGTGCTAGTATTGTGTTTTCAAAAGAAACATGGTAGGTCACCAAGAACCCAGCTCTCATATGTTAACTGCCCCAACCAAGAAGATTCCATTTAAAAGAAAGAAATTTACAAAAGCTTGATGCAAAGCCACATTCGAAAAAAAGTTCTGTTGATTCTACTGCTGCGTAACAGTCTGGATAGAGGCAGGTTCTCTCTTCCTTAGCTTTGGGTTTGTGATTGCCACATACACTGTCTCGTGTGAGAAGATAACCAAAAAATGTACCACATTTGCTTCAAAACCCTCTTGTCTACATCCTGATTCAATATTAGCTGACGTGCCTTGAATACGATTTTTGAAAAATGGGAACCAGTGTTGATAGCTGTTCTATTGCCTCAGTCTCCTGAGAAAAGGCAAGATCTGTGTTTTCCTTACTCCCCTCAGCATGTAGGAATGCAGTACCCTCCAGGACCCCATCGCCAAACCCATCTTTCAGAAACTCCTCCCACTGTATGTTGCCACTGCATAGACTATTTAATTTGTGTCTGGCATGGCACAGTAGAAGAGCTGATGGAATTCAAAATGTATTTGGAGGACAGTAATGTGAACTTAAAGTTTAGTGTAAAACAAGAGTTCTGAAAGCACACTGAGTGTCTAGATTTAACTATTAAAATCGAGCAGGATGATACTCTGGATTCTGACCGTTTAGTAAGAGTGCAGATCAAAACTCACTATTAAACAGTAGTAGCTGTCACCCATGATTTCTGATTAACAACATTCCACTTAACCAGTTTTATAGACTGAAGCGGAATGCTACAAGAAAAGATGTATATGAGGTGCGAGCAGAGGAAATGAAGAATAAACTTTTTGTGAGAGGTTATTCAGAACAGTTGTTGAATAATGCAATGTAAAGGGTTGCCAGCAGGGCTAGAGAGGACCTGTTACAAGTTCCAGCCAAATACACATAGAACTGACAGAAAGGACATTACTGCAGGCAGTTAGGGACTTTCTCTGGAGATATCACAGAAAGTTCACAAAATATCTGGCCATGGCTTTGGCTGCAACTGTACTTACACAGCACACCCAGTCTACACTGAAACTCTCTAGCACTGTTTCTGTCAATCTCTTTAAAACCTTTGCTGTGACCAAATTAAAGATACCTGTGACTGTTTCTACTCCCGCTGACTTTTATATCAACAACTCGGTTCCCCTACTTACCTCTCATTTTCCTTCCCTGCCCTCCCTTTACTCTTTATTTCAGACATCCTTACTTTCGATATTCCTCTGAACTTTTCTTCTTTTTTCCTCCCCCTCCTCCCTCACAAGACCCCCCCTCTTCTCCCTCTCCACTCCCCTTTGCACCTATCTTATACTTTCCCTTCACCTTATGCATCCTATTGCTCTTGTTCCAACTTTTTTGCCTGTAGTTTCTCTACTTTTAATGATTTCTCCAGGTTATGTTTATAAATATTACCTTTTTATGTCTTATTTTGAGCACTATGTACCACATGTACAGTACCATGTACTTTTATGTACCAAGATTTTATGTATGTAATTTCCTTTGTCTGTATATGTTCCTCAAGACCTCCTTGTGAATGAGCTTGCTCAATGGAGTTTTCCTGCAATAAACTTGAAACCTGAAAACTTAAATCGAACAAGACAGTTGAAATATTAAGACGAAATTGGCATATCATACAATCTGATCCCACCTTGTGTAAGGACAGGAGCAATCCACCTAGAATTAGTTATAGACACTCAAGAAATTTGGGTGACAGATTAATCAATGCAATACAACCTGTACAGAGCGAGGAGAGTTGGTTGTACCCCCCCCCCATACACTCTAATAGCTGTGGCAATTGTACCAAATGTCCAGTTATTGAAAACACAGATACGTTTCAAGTCCCAGGAAACACAAATGTATTTCAGATTTGCCATTTCACTAAATGCAGTACACACAGTATCATTTCATTAGCACAATGTACCTGCCACGCATATCATGTTGAGGGAACTGCCTGCAAATTTTGAGTGTGTGCGTAGGTGAACATCTGAGTGAAATAAAACTACAGTTACATAAGAACTTACCGTAACAGTAGATCTTAGAGAGACTTTCTTTCACCAGGCCACAAGATGAAGAAGGGGGTCTTCAGGAGGGCACCTTGGGGTATACAACATGGAGTCCTCACTCCTGGTGGAGACAGTGGAGCTAGACCTATCAGATAGGCTCCCATCCATATCTTCCTCCTCCTCCTCTTCCTCTTGCAGAAGGAGGTCAGGGATATATTCCTGATCTTCGTTGATGGGCCCTGGGAGCCACAAGGAAGGAAGTGAGGACATCGACACCCTAGAGTGTGTAGGGTGCTTCGATGGAGCAGGCGTTGATGTGGTGGCTGACCCATCTTCATTGTGCCTGGTGAAGGCAGCAGGCTGCGGAAGTAAAAGGCACTGTATTATCTCCGCAAATGAGGAGAGCACTGTTTGAATGTCAGTGGTGGCCTGCAGTGCAGGGGCACCTTGTGACATTGATGGGGGAGACTGGAGCCCCGACATCGATGGGCCATTGCTGGCTGAAGTAGGTCCAGCGGAACTCAATGCCAGCTAACCCTGAGGGTTCTGGGGTCTGAGCAGCAGGGCTTGTGATGTCAATTGGAGTGGCAGTCCCTATGTCAATGGGCCTTCACCAGACATGGAAAGTCTGGTGGAACTCACTGCCAGAGCTGGCCTTGAGGGTGCTGAGGCCTGAGTGGCAGGAGGCATTTCCGCTGAAGAAGCTGACAACACTACGGTGGTCATCGCCAAAGGCAGTGGTGTCCGAAAGCAAACTGGGGGGATTTAGCCTTGCTCTGCTCCTTCTCCTGGTGTTTGTGTTTCCCTGAAGACTTCTCTAGGGACCTGGAGGACCAGAAGTCTAAGGACTTGGCTGGCAATACAGTGGACCTCGATCCCTGGAGCTCTGTCTCCATTCTGGCTAACTGCTGCTCTACGAGAAAAGTGTGCTGGGCTTTTTGAAGGTGTCGCCAGGTAGCTTGGTTAAACTTCAGGCAGATCTCACAGGCCTTAATGTTGTGGGCATCTCCAAGACAGCACACACAGACGTCGCGATCGTCACTGGAATAAATGTTTCCACCACACTTGCAGTATCTGAAAGAGTTTAGTTGTGTCCTTCATTGACATACAAGACAACAGCGATCATTTTAAATTAAAGTAATGATGACTAGGGTGAGAAAAAAACAAAACTGTAGAAAAATCAAGAAGCTAGCAGTCGACTGTAGTGGTGGCATCTCTGTGAAATCCAGCGAGTATGGTCGACAGTGGGACTAGTACCGAGGAGGGAGAAGGGCCACCCACGTTTATATATAAGGGATGTAAACATCAGATGTCATCATGCGTGGCCCCTAGTGGACTGCTAGCAAAAATGTTTCCATGTGGTCCTAGTGCCTGGTGGCTATAGTTCCATAGGTGTGGCCTGATGAAAGAGATCCTCAAAGAAGATCAGAGGGGTACAAGAGAATGCTTTAGCAAAACATATATCTGAAAAAGGCTCAGGACAAAAATTCAGTTTTAGGCCTTGAACATGTATAGTTAGGACAGAGGGGTGGCAACTCTGGGACTCTCTTATTGAAATGAGAATCAATGGAGATGTATAATTTAAAATTGTTGAATCCATCTGTTCTGAATGAAAGAAATGAACTGCAATCTTTTTTGCATTAAGTGTATAAGACTGTCCATTTGTGTCTGAGAAATTTGTGCTTTTTCTTGGGTCGCACACAAGATGCAAGTGTTGTATTCATATCTCATCTATTCTGTCTTGTCTGCTCCCTTCCCTTCCCTTTTCTCCCCTCCCTCTCCTCCCCTCCTCATGCTCTTTTACCCATCCTTCCTCTGCTCTTTTTAACTCCTTGCCCCTTTTTCTTTCCTTCTCTTGTAGTGCAACCCCACTTATGAACTATTCAGGGAATCCTAATTTATTTATTGCACAATGTTGATACCTGCTGTTTTTGATGGAGGAGAACTTTGCTTTCAGAACAAGAAACAGCAGTCTAGAACTACAGCTTTTTACTGATAAATAACTTCTATCTCAGCAGGAGTCAGTGCCTCTTTGGATTGAGCAAATAGATACTTTATTAGAAGAAGGGGGTCTCATTTAAGTAAAAAAAAAAGAAAGTCACTGTGTGTTTCTCTGAGGAAGGGGGCTGTATCAGCTTAATTTACTGTGTCAGGAGCAGAGGGCAAATCTAATTGGGGATGTGGAGCTTAGGATTACAAAAGCAGGTGTCTCCAATTACAGCTTCCTGCTGTTTTTGACAGAGGAGAACTTTGCTTTCAGAGCAAGAAACAGCAGTCTAGAAATACAGTTTTTTTACTAATTGCCCTCCTTCCCACCCTTCCACCCTAAGCCAGTTCTACTTTTATAGCCACTGGATTTGACTGACAACAGGAACTTCCTGTTTGGCAGTAGGAAGGAAAGGATCAGTGAGACACATTCGTTTTATCCACTTGAAGGAACCGAAAAAATAAGCACCCCCCCCCCCGGCTGCAGGAGGTCTGAATCCAAGCATGGAAGAAGGAGACTACTGAAGACTACAGGAAGTTCCTGTCCCAGAACAGGAAGGGTGAAAGTTGTAAGGGCTCATAGGCAGTAGGAAAGTAAGTGTAAAAATACATAGGGGGAGGAGACAGTAAGCATACAAAGCAACATGAGAGGGGACACAAAATAAGTCAAGATGGGAGTGGTGCAGTGCAATGGCTGTGGGACAGCAGTGTTTCAGGAGACATTCTGGAGGCTGCGATGCTGCTCTGTTTGCAGGCACTTCTCTGGTCTGAGGGAGGAGGTTGCCTGTCTCCAGGCTGACTTGGCTATGATTCGTGAAACCTCTTCCCCCACCCAGGGACCACCAGGGCCCCACCGCTACCTCAGAGGTTGCCAAGAAAGAGGAGCAGTTGGACCAAGGTGGGCTCAGGGAGGGAGAGAGTGGTGAAACAGAGGTGCATTCCTGTAGTTGTACCTTTCCACAATTCATATGCTGTTCTGGCAAAGAGTGGTTCCTCTATGGAGGCACCTACAGTGGAGACCAAGGAGGATGCTGGGAACCTCCACATGTCATTGTCCACCTGTGGACAAATGACCTGGCTGTGAATGGGAGCAGAGCAGTGCAAGAGGAGTTTGTAGAGTTGGGGAGGGGCCTTAGACAAGTAGCATGTATGGTAACCTTCTCGGAGGTGCTGCCTGTCTATGGCAAGGATGAGGCTAGGGTATTCCGCACCATGGGATTCAATGAATGGTTGAAAAACTGGTGTGGAGCTCAGGGTTTTGGCTTCATTGGGGACTGGGGAACCACCTGGAGAGATGCAAGCCTATACTGGCATGATGGTCTGCATCTGTCCAGGTGGGGAACAAAAATCCTAGGTGATAGGTTTAAATGCTTCATTGGCAAGTGTTTAAACTAGTCAAGGGGGATGCACTGAAAAGGAGCAGGGAAATCCCAGCTTCCCCCCACAGAACACAGTAGTTAGAGAGGTAAACACCAAGGTAGAGAAGTCAGTAGGGAGCGGGACAGGGGTAAACGAGAAAAAAGCAGTAAGGACAGGGATGGGGCTAAAAGGGGTAAGGCCATAAAAAAAATGGAAGGTGATAAGTACCAATGCCTGCAGTCTGTGTAACAAGCTCCCTGAACTAGTGGCCTTGATGGAAGAGGGATACCTGGATATTGTGGCAGTCACTGAAACATGGTACACAAAGAACCATGACTGGGATGTCAACATACCAGGATACACAGTCTACAGGAGGGACAAGGTGGGTAAAAGAGGAGGAGGAGTAGCTCTATATAAGGGAAGGGATTAAAGCAACAGAACTAAAGAGTAAACAGGAAGTTGATGAGTCACTATGGGTCACCCTGGAGACAGAAAATGGCACCACAATCCGCATGGGGATTGTGTATAGACCCCTATCTCAGGGGGAGGAAATGGACAAGGAAATGATAGAAGGCATCCTTAACATGGCAAAAAAAGGGAGCTATTGTTGATGGGGGACCTGAATATGCCAGATGTTAACTGGAGTACCTTTGCAGGAGGCACATCCAACAGCAGGGTCATTCTTGATGCCTTACAGGGGGCATGCCTCAGGCAGCTAGTGTTGGAACCCACTTGGGGCAGAGCAATCTTAGACTTGGTACTCTCAAATGGGGAAGGAGAAAGGATCTCAGATTTAGAAGTAGATAGCCATCTGGGAACAAGTGACCACCAAACAGTGTGGTTCACAGTAAACACAGCCATAGAGTCAAGCCATACAAAAACAAGAGTATTGGACTTTAGGAAGGCTGACTTTGGGAAAATGAGAGAGTGCCTCAGAAAAGCACTAGCAAATGGGCAAGAAGGAGGGGTGAAGGAACAATGGGGAATAATCAAAACAGCCATGGCAGAGGCAACAAGCCTTTGTGTGAAGCAAATCAACAAAACAAAATGAAGGAAAAAAACATGATGGTTCTCAAAAGAGGTGGAAAGGGAAGGTTAAGTGGAAAAGGATAGCATTCAGGAAATATAAGGAAACACAAAAGGAGCAGGAAAGAGAACTTTATCAGCTAAAGCAGAAGGAGGTAGGAAAGGTAGTCAGAATAGCAAAGGCATAAACTGAAGAAAAGATAGCCAACTCTGTTAAGAAGGGTGATAAAACCTTTTATAGGTACATTAGGTAGCAAAGAGAGAGACCAAGGGAGGGATACAGAGACTTAATAAAGGGGAGGGAATGTGGGCAGAGGGTGACAGTGAAAAAGCAGGGATACTGAACGAATATTTCTTCTCAGTATTCACAACTGAAGAGGAGGGAGAGGTACCTAAACCAAAAAGAGAGAAACTCTGAATAGGGGGGTTGATACCCGTCCATTCACGGAAGAAAGGGTTTTGAAAGAACTCTTGAAACTGAGGGTGGACAAAGCAATGGGGCCTGATGGGATTCACCCAAGAATTCTAAAAGAACTAAGGGTAGAACTAGTAACCCCACTGACTACTCTGTTTAACAAATCATGGGAGGATGGGATGGTACCTGAGGACTGGAGGAGGGCAAATGCGATTCCACTTCACGAAAGTGGGAGCAGGGCAGAGGCAGGAAACTACAGACCAGTTAGTTTGACCTCAGTTGTAGGGAAAATGATGGAATAACTTCTGAAGGAAAGAATTGTTGAGTACCTAGAGGCCAGTGGGGCACAGGACCCAAGGCAGTATGGGTTCACAGCAGGAAGGTCATGCCAGATGAATCTAATAGATTTCTTTGACTGGGTGACCAAAGTAGTAGGTCAGGGAGGGGCTGTGGACATGGCCTGCCTAGACTTTAGCAAGGCATTCGACACAGTCTCACACAAAAGATTAAAATTCAAGTTAGCCAACCTTGGAGTGGGTCCCAAGGTGGAAGCCTGGATAAAAAAACTGGCTGTACAACAGGACACAAAGGGTAATAGTAAACGGAGTCCACAGTGAAAAAAGGAGGGGTAATTAGTGGGGTACCGTAGGGTTCAGTATTGGGACCGGTACTCTTTAATGTTTTTATAAGTGACATTGTAGAGCACCTGGAAGGAAAGGTATGTCTCTTTGCAGATGACACAAATATCTGCAACAGGGTTGATACACAAGGTGGGGTGGAAAGGATGAAAAGGGACTTGGTAAGGTTGGAGGAATGGTCAAATATGTGGCAGCTCAGATTCAATGAAAGAAGTGCAAGGTAATTCATCTGGGAAACAAAAACCCAGGGAAAGAGTACACAGTGGGGGTGAGTTAATAACAACAACAAAAATCGAAAGAGACCTAGGAGTAATTATATCAGATGACCTAAAGGTGGGCAAGCAATGTGAGAAGACAGTAAGGAGGGCTGGGAGGATATTGGGAAGCATAGGGAGAGGCATCAACAGTAGAAAACAGGAAGTTGTTATCCCTCTGTACAGACAGTTGGTGAGACCCCATCTGGAGTACTGTGTGCAATTCTGGAGATCCCATCTCCGCAAAGACATAGATAGAGTGGAAGCTGTTCAGAGGAGGACAACCGAAATGGTGCAGGGTCTGCACCAGAAGACATACGAGGAGGGACTAAAGCAGCTCAATATGTATGCCCTTGAGGAAAGGAGGGAGAGGGGGGGATATGATAGAAACTTTCAAGTGACTCAAGGGAATTAACAAAGTACAAGAGGGTAGCACCTTTCAGAAGAAGAGATATGCAAGAACAAGGGGGTGCAATTTGAAGATGGAGGGGGGATGACTCCGAGGTAATGTTAGAAAGTATTTTTTTACAGAGAGGGTTGTGGATGCATGGAACATCCTTCCTGAGGAGGTTGTGGAGTCAGGAACAGTGGGAGAATTCAAGAACGCATGGGACAGGCATAAGGCAATTCTAGTGGGGGGGGTAGGAGGAAGTAAGCTGTTGATTAACTAGAATCTGCAGCTTATCCATCAGGTAGGGAAATGGGAGGACTAGGTGGGCCAAGCAGTCCTTATCTGCCCGTCAATTCTATGTTTCTATGTTTCAATTTTTTTTCCCCATATACAATTTTTTTTCTTTTGTTCCCTACACCCCCCTGAGGACACGGTGTACACATGAGTGTACGTGCGTGGAGGCGCACGTATATGCCAGGATCCGGTGGCCCCTTCCACCCCTCCTGACTTTTGTCGTGGCCCATTACCACCTATGCACCCACTGGACCTCCACCTGGTGAGAGCGGGACTATGGATGGGTGGGCATCCACCCCTTTGGAGGAGAGATCCATGGCTCAGTCCCACTCCAGCCCCCCCCGAGCTGGCACCCTGAGATCATTCTCAAACCTGGGTCGCCAGCATAGCATGAGGTAAAATGCCAGCACCTCCGCCCTCTGTGCTACTGGGCCGGCCACTGATACCACTTTAAATGAGATTTGATGACTGTATCAAATGTAGGGAATGGTAATAGATCTTCCCACATTTAAAATCTCACTGCAATATCCTTATGATCTTTAATGTTTTTAAATATTACATTGTTATTTGTTGTGCATTGTGGTTATAATTTGCATATGAATTTATAAATACAGCACCTTGTTTGGGTCTCATGCAATACTGAGTAGCACTGCCCCATTGTGGCTAATAACTTTTATACACTGAGGGCTCGATTCTCAAATCAGGCTTGGATCAGTGCGAGCTGCGACAAACAGCAGCTTGTGCCAAAGCCCGGTGCGTCAGGTTCCCTGTGGCAAAATCCCACAGCTTACAGCAACCCTGGCCAGGTGCCAAACAGATAGTACACCGAGTGTGTGTGCCGTAAGCTGCAGGGCAACAGTGTACTGCTGTAGACCTTGGTGGTCCAGTGGTCTCCCTGCCTGATCCCCGAGGATGCCAAAAGTAATAATAACGTGTATTTCCTATGCCCCCTGATCCCAGATATTGCCACTGTTAGAAATAAGTAAATCCCATGTCCCCCTTCCTGATTCTCGATGCTGACATAATTAAGAATATGTAAGTCTCATGCCCTCTCCCCGATGTTGCCACTATTAGAAATAAGTAAATTCCGTGTCCCCCTCCCCATTCCCTGATGTTGCCACTATTAAAAAATAGTTAATTCCATGTCCCCCATCCCGATCCCTGATGTTGCCATAATTAAGAGTACGTAAGTCCCATACCCCCCTCCCCATTCTCTGACATTGCCACTATTAAAAACAGGTAATTCCATGTTCCCCACCCCGATGTCAACATTATTAACAATAACTAATTCCCATGGCCCTCTCCTCGAACCCCAATGGTGCCAGTAGTAATATGAAGTATGTCCCATGGCCCCCTCCCCAACCCCAAAGATGCCAGCACCATTATTAATACTAAGAGCTGGTGACCAGCACAGCCCACTTCACACCTCCATCACTGGCCATCAACTGAACTGTCAGTGAGCCTACTGTAATGTGTACTTGCATATCTCAGTTTAAAAAGGTTCAAAATTGAGAGGGACAATTCTAGAAAGGTCTGAGGGGACTTTTATTCCCAAATTTGTCAACCCATTTGTTGACCAAGAAACTGTAAAATGTCTCTTGAAGTCTAAGGGAAACTCAGAAGCATTTAACATTATGGCTTCAGATTTGTCACAATTTACCATAAGGCCAGATAAGTTGCCAAATCTTTTGAATTCATTTTTAGGGTCCTACCAGGGAGCAGAAGCTGTTGGATGACTTCCTGGACGTCTTCCTCAATCAGTAGGTGATGGACCCAATGAGGGAGGGTCATATCCTGGATGTGGTTTTAATGGATGCGGATCTTGTATGAGATCTGGTCGTGGAAGAACCCCTGGCTGGAAGCAACACAGTCTGGTTTCGGCTTAAACTGGGGTGGGGAGGGGATCATTCAAGGACAATGATAGTTAATTTTAGGAGGGCAGACTTTCAGAACATGGGGGAAATTCTCAAGGGGCATTTGCTGGAGATAAAACCAGGTTTGGATGTGGAAGGTAGGTGGGAGATCATAAAGCGGGGGCTACAGGAGGCCACCAGGACCTGTGCAAGAGTGAAGTGCAAGGGTGGTATGTCTCGTAAACCATGTTGGTGGACCAAGGAGGTCCAGGAGGTGGTAAGGGAGAAGAAGGCTGCCTACATTAGGTACAAAACAATGAGAGGAGAGAAGGATAGAGGGAAAGTCACCAGAGTGGTGAGGGGGCAAAGACCTGGAAAGAGCAGAGGCTGGCACAGGGGATATGGGGTGGGGAAAAGGGGTTCTTTAGGTATATTGGTGAGCGGAGGAAGGTCAAGGGCCAGCTCAGTGGGTTGAAGACAGCTGGGGGGTGAGTGGAAGGGACTGGAGAGCAGGCAGAGGTACTGAATGAGTACTTTGCCTCAGTGTTCACTAGGGAGGAGGCTGGGAAGCTTTCAAAACAGGGGTTGAAGGACACAGAAGGTGCAGCAGACCTGACTATTGGAGTGCCTGCTGAAGAACAAGCCGCTGGGGGAGGTAGGCCAGGGGTGACATATCAGGCTGGTTCTGCTGAACGGGGGGAAACAGATGCTGATATTCCTATCGGTCAAGTGTGGGAAGCCCTCCAGTCCCTAAACAGAATAAATCTCCGGGGCCTGATGCTATTCATCCCAGAGTACTGAGGGAGTTGGCGGATGTTTTGGCTGCACCATTGGTGGATCTCTTTAACTTGTCGCTCCAGACAGGGAGGGTGCCAAGGGTTTGGAAGCAGGCGCATGTTGTGCCCATCCATGAAGTGGGATCGAGAGAAGAGCCAGGAAACTATAGACCCATCAGTTTGACGTCGGTGGGGGGAAGGGGGGAAGGTAATGGAGAGCATACTTAAGGAAAGGCTGGGAGGTTTCTTGGAGGAGATGGGTTACCTGGATGACCAGCAGCATGGATTTATGCCAGGTAGATCATGTCAAACAAACCTTGTAGAGTTCTGTGAGTGGGTGACATCAGCACTCAATGGGGGAGACCAGTGGATGTACTGTTCCAGGACTTCAGCAAGGCATTTGATTCAGTCCCTCACATTGGCCTAAGGGAGAAGCTGGGGGTGGGAATGGGGATAGGCCCATTGACGGTTAGCTGGATTGGAAATTGGCTTTCAGGTTGCACTCAGCAGGTAGTGGTCAGAGAGGAGGTCTTGTCTCCTATTGAGGTCATAAGAGGGGTCCCACAGGGATCAGTCCTGCGGCCACTCCTGTTTAACGCCTATATCTTCGATATCAGGGAAGGTATCTGGTGTGAAATTAGTCTCGTTGCAGGCGACTGTAAGCTGGGGGGCGGTGGTGGAGAGGGAGGAGGGGAGATTGGCCCTGCAAGAGGACCTGGATACTCTGGATAGGTGGTCCTGCACCTGGAAATTTAAATTTAACTCTTCCAAGTGCAAGGTGCTACACCTGGGATGGGAAAACCCCAACTATGTGTACACCCGGGGGGTGGGAGCTGCAGGTCACAGCAGGGAAAACAGACTTAGGAGTCTTGCTGGATGTTAACATGAATAATTCAGAGCAGTGAAGGAGGGCTGAGATCAGGGCAAATAGGATGCTGGGATGTATCACTAGGGGGATTACCTCAAGGAACAGTGAGGTGATTTTGCCACTGTACAACAGCCTGGTTAGACCACATCTTGAGTACTGTGTGCAGTTCTGGAGGCCGCACCTAAGGAGGGACATCCAACTCCTGGAGAGGGTTCAGAGGAGAGCAACCAGAATGATCCAGGGCCTGGGGGATATGACATATGAGGAACGACTAGGGGAGCTCAACCTGTTCTCGCTGGAGGAGAGGAGAGGAGGGAGTGGGGGGGACATGATTGAGGTCTTCAAGTACCTCAGGGGAGTGAATAAGGTAAGCTGAGATAGGATCTTTCAACTGAAGGAGGGTGGAATCACCAGAGGACACAGTTGGAAGATTGAGGGTGGTTGGATTGGGGGGAAAGGAGGAGGAGGAGGTACTTCACCGAGAGAGTGGTAGAACCGTGGAATGCGCTGCCTGGGGAGCTGGTACAGGCAGCTACAGTGGAGGGATTCAAGAGAGGGTGGGACAGGTATAGACAAGGGGTGAGGGAGAGGCTGGTTTACTGGGCGGGGGCAGGACTGGGGGAAGGAGTAACAGTTGAAGGAGACAGATAGAGGGCTATGGTACTCAATCAGGGTGCTGAAGCACAAGCAGACTTGATAGACCAATAGGCCTACTCTGCTGGCGTCTAATATGTTAGTATGTTAAATGAGGACAAGAGGGAGTATTGCTTTTACACTGCTGCTGTACCACAGTAGTGATGTCAGAATGCTGTTGTACTGCAGTAGTAATGCCAGAATGCTGTTGTACTACAGTAGTGATGTCCGAATGCTGTTGTACCACAGTAGTGTTGCCAGAATGCTGTTGTACCACAGTAGTGATGTCAGAATGCTGTTGTACCACAGCACTGATTTTACACTGCTGTTGTACCACAGTAGTGATGTCAGAATGCTGTTGTACCACAGCACTGATTTTACACTACTGTTGTACCACAGTAGTGATGTCAGAATGCTATTGCACCACAGTAGTGATGCCAGAATGCTGCTGTACCACAGTAGTGATGTCAGAATGCTGTTGGACCACAGTAGTGATGCCAGAATACTGTTGTACTTCAGTAGTAATGCCAGAATGCTGTTGTACCAAAGTAGTGATGTCAGAATGCTGTTGTGCCACAGTAGTGATGCCAGAATACTGTTGTACTGCAGTAGTAATGCCAGAATGCTGTTGTATCACAGTAGTGATGTCAGAATGCTGTTGCACTACAGCACTGATTTTATACTGCTGTTGTACCACAGTAGTGATGCCAGAATGCTGCTGTACCACAGTAGTGATGTCAGAATGCTGCTGTACCACAGTAGTAATGTCAGAATACTGTTGTATCACAGCACTGATTTTACACTGCTATTGTACTACAGTAGTGATGCCAGAATGCTGTTGTACCACAGTAGTGATGTCAGAATGCTACTGTACCACAGTAGCAATGCCAGAATGCTATTCTGTCACAGCAGTGATATCAGAATGCTGTTGCACCACATTAGTGATGCCAGAATGCTGTTGTACTACAGTAGTGGTGTCAGAATGCTGTTGTACCACAGGAGTGATGTCAGAATGCTATTGTACCACAGCACTGATATCAGAATGCTGTTGTACCATAGTAGTGATGTCAGAATGCTGTTGTAACACAGGAGTGATGTCAGCTATTGTACCACAGTAGCGGTGCCAGAATGCTGTTGTACTACAGTAGTGGTATCAGAATTCTGTTGTACCACAGTAGGAATGTCAGAATACTGTTGTATCACAGCACTGATTTTACACTGCTATTGTACTACAGTAGTGATGCCAGAATGCTGTTGTACCACAGTAGTGATGTCAGAATGCTACTGTACCACAGTAGCAATGCCAGAATGCTATTCTGTCACAGCAGTGATATCAGAATGCTGTTGCACCACATTAGTGATGCCAGAATGCTGTTGTACTACAGTAGTGGTGTCAGAATGCTGTTGTACCACAGGAGTGATGTCAGAATGCTATTGTACCACAGCACTGATATCAGAATGCTGTTGTACCATAGTAGTGATGTCAGAATGCTGTTGTAACACAGGAGTGATGTCAGCTATTGTACCACAGTAGCGGTGCCAGAATGCTGTTGTACTACAGTAGTGGTATCAGAATTCTGTTGTACCACAGTAGTGATGTCAGAATGCTGTCGTAACATGGTGGCGATGTTAAAATACTGTTGTACCACAGGAATGAAGTCAAAATGATGTTGTAACACAGCAGTGATGTCTGAATACTGTTGTACCAGAGTAGTGATTTCAGAATTCTGTTGTTACACTGCTGTTGCACAACAGTAGTGATGTCAAAATGCAGTTGTAACACAGTAGTGATGTGAAAATGCAGTTGTAACACAGTAGTGATGTCAAAATGCTGTTGTAACACAATAGTGATGTCAGAATGCTGACGTACCATAGTAGTGATGTTAGAATGCTGTCGTACCACAGTAGTGATGTCAGAGTGCTGTTGTATCACAGTAGTGATGTCAGAATGTTGTTGTACCACAGCTAGTCTAACAGTTTAGAAGGATTTCCCATTTGAAAATAGCAGCAGGCAGATCATTTTTTTAGTTGTTTAACCATGAATAGCACACTAAGCTGAAAGCTTTTTTTACAGGTGGCTCCTTTTGAAATCCTGCGCAGGATTGTGAAAGCAGCATTATAAGTCAAATTAATTATTCATGAGGCAAAGAATGCTCCGACTGGCTGCCAACTCTAATCCCTTAGAAATGCCAGGTACAGCTCAGAGTGGGTGCATGTGTTTGTAAACTTTCTAAAAAAAAGGCAAAACATTTTTCCCCCTTTAGAAACGTGCTAAGACTTATAATCACAATAATACCCTCACATACAGGCATTTCCTTTGCTGTGCTTTCTCTGTGCCATCAACTTCCCCAAGCCAGGCATTAATCTCTAGAAAATACCCAGTTGTTCAGGCATTATTGCATAAGTATTAGTAAGTCTCTATGTAGTTTTTTTAATCAATTATGTATTTCTGACAAAAATATCAATAAACTCATTTTTGTTTCATTTTTTTTCATTCTTGAACCAAGACCGGGGATTCTGAACTTTTCAAAAGTTCCACTCCCGTGCCATACCCACTGTGAAAAAAAATTAATATTTTGGTTTGTTGCTATGCTGTTTACTATTTGAAACGTGGTACAGTCATTTTAATACATTCACAGTATGAATATAGTATATACATTCAAAAGGTAACCTCAGCGGATGAGATTTTTCAAAATTGTGGGCGACGACCATCTTTAATGACTAACAAAATTAGTTATAAAAGCTGTTTTAAAATATCTGATGGAATAAAAAATATACCTATGATGAATCTAAGGATTGACAGAGTTAAATGTAGCTAAAAAACCAACTATATGATGAATTTGTTTGCCGCCTATAAAATACTGATGCTTTAAGCATCTTGTGGTTTGCAGTCTGAAACTCATCTGATTGCATTTCACAAGTAGCTTTGGCAACCTTCTGTAAGGGTTGTCTTTGTTGGGGAAAAAAGTGGGATTTTTCATCATGAATGAGGAATCAAACACCGAAATTTAGAACAATTCCAGGGCACTGGGCAATGCTGTGAATCAACGCTCTGGCCTTTCGTATGGTATATTCTTGGTCTGGAATACCACAAAACGGAAATCAATTGGGGGATTTCAGCTAAGGTCTACTGGCTAGAACTGTCATGATTGCAAAATCATCCAAAATTATGGTAATTAAAGCGACAACTAAAATAAAAGTTAATTGGTGTTTGACAAAATAATTTGAGAAAGAGGCACCAGACAGGGTTGCC
The DNA here is from genome assembly GCA_016271365.2 of Neoceratodus forsteri. Classification (NCBI taxonomy): domain Eukaryota; kingdom Metazoa; phylum Chordata; order Ceratodontiformes; family Ceratodontidae; genus Neoceratodus; species Neoceratodus forsteri. Next base: position 36,861,905 of record JADMNL010000029.1, on the reverse strand, counting down.
CTGTACTCCATATCATTCTTCCTAATAACTGAAGTTCTGATATATCAAATTTAAACAAAAATGAGTCAATAAAGGGAATGATACTAGTTATGGAAATCTGTAAAATATCTTACTTTTCTTAACTGATCCAAAAACATCAGTACCTCTGCTGCACTCCACACTGGGCTCCTAGTCCGCCCTGTTGGGCTACCAGATTCATTATGAGAAATCTTTATATCTCCCCTGAATAGATACTGTTGTAGACAGCTCTCTTTTGTTTAAAGTGGAATGCTCACAGACCCTAAACTACTGGAATGGGACAAGACGGTCCCAATTTACAAAACTGCAATGAAAAATATTTTTTTGTTTATAGTTCAGGTTGGTAACCGGTTGATCCTACCACCTTCCATGTGCCATGCCAATAGAATATATATATATATATATATATATATATCCTGGTTGGACCAGGGGGTAGAGAATGTCTATGTTTGCCAAGGGGATAGACTTGGGAGCAGGGGTAGAAATGGAGAGAGGGAGGCCAGCCCATCGGCGCAGCAGTTGGATTTCGCTCGTGATGCTGGCGACCTGGGTTTGGGAATGGACCAGAGTCACTGGAGGGCCGGTGGGGAGAGGATGAGAGTGTCCTATGGACTGCTCTCCTTCTCCGGGGAGGGGGTAGTGCCCGCGCAAGTGGGACCCCACACAGCTACCGGCACTCAGTTCAGACAGGAGGCGGGGCAGATGCTGGACATCATTGCACGGCCCCGCCTCCCCCAGAAAATGGAAAATGAACAGCCGCTGGCCGCCCTACATGAAGCCCTGCCACGGCTTCAATTAGCCCCTTAGGCTAGGGGCCCTCCGACCTATCTGAAGGTCTGCGGCGTGCAGGGAGAGGGCCGCAGCCCCGCTGTGGGGGGAAAGCCACAGGGCTTCAGAGGGACCCAGTGGCTGATATGAAGGGTGGAAGTTGTGGCTCCGTGACCGGGCCAAAAATACCGGGTGGCTAGCGGCTTGGGGGAGTAAAACAATAAATTAAAAAAAAAGAAAGAAATAGAGAGGGAGGTGAAGTGTCTGAGAGATGCTTCAGCTTGGACGGCTGGACAGCAGATCCAGAGGATTGCTGGGGCAGTAGGAGATGGGAGGAAGCAAGATGTCACTGTCCTCCTGGGGACTAATGACCTCAGAATGGACAGGGTAGGGGTAATGTAGAGACATTTCAGGGAGTTGGGGAGGGGCCACAAGCAGGGGACATGCATGGTGGCTTTTGCCTACGTGTTACTTGTATACAGCCAAGGAGAGGATAGGATACTCCTTACCAGGGCTTTTAACAATTGGTTGAATGCATAGTGTATGGAGGAGGTATTTGGCTACACTAGGGACTGGGGGCCACACCTCAAAGGATATGGGCCTCTATAGGAGAGAAGGCCTGCATCTTTCCAGGAAAGAGACCACAGTCCTTAGTGGGAGGTTTGAAAGCTATTTGGTTGAGCACTTAAACTAGCTGGCGGAGGTTGTAAAACAAATGGCAGCAACAATTGCTCCCCCAGATAATGAAGCAGCAGGGAAGAAGAGCCTGAGGGGAGTAAGCTACCCCAGGGCAGGGGTGCAAGAAGACAGGTGTGGGGACAAGGCAGAGTACAAGGGGGGCATAAACCAGGAAATCAAAAAGAAAGGAGTAAAGGAGACAGGTAACAAGGGAAGAGGGGCTCAGGGGAGCTTAAGGGAACAGCACAAGCAGGAAGGGGAAGTGCAGAAGCAGGGAAGCAGGCAGGAATGGAGTAAGGTATGGACTGCCATGTGCATTGATGCACGGCATCTGGGAAATAAAATTCTGAATCTGCAACAATCATGGCGGAGGCAAGCCTGGATTTAGTGACCATAACGGAGTCATGGTGCACTGAGAGTCATAACTGGAACATAGCCATACCGGGCTACTCTCTGTTCAGGAGGGACAGGGAAGGGAGGAGGGGAAAAGGGGTTTTGCTATACGTGGGGGAGGGAATCAAGGTCACAGAAGTACAGCGACACCCAGAGGGAAAGGAAGGGCTAGAGATACTAGGGGTCATTCTGGAGACAGGTACTTGAGCTGCTGTCCATACAGCAGTGGTAAACAGCCCTCCAACACAGGGAGAGAAGTTGAATAAGGCACTTGGGAAAGCCATCATCAGGATGGCAAATAGTATCCCCTTAAGATATTGTGGGAGGAATATCGTCACAGTAACATCGCGGCAAAAAATGTCATAAGGATTTACAGTGACAGCGGTAGAATACCATTACGGAAACACTGCTACCCCTGTCACTGTATGTAGAGATGGGGATGGTATGAAGGAGCTGTCAGTGTAGTACCTGGTCAAGCTGCTCCTGTGGTGGAGTGGCTAAGGTGCTAGACCTGGAGCAGAGCAGACCAGGGGACCAGGGTTTGGTTCCCCGTCTTCCAGTATTGGAGTATTGTTTTTTTCCTTTTAATAAAGAAATTTCCCCCCTCTCAAGTTCCTCCCTGTCCCCAAGGTCCACACCCCCTTGGAGTTGATTATAGTAATTTTTTTTTGGGGGGGTGAGAGGTGGGGGGAAGAACGGAGCCCCCCCCACAAAAGAAAAAAAATATTTTCGGTGTTTGTACTGGTCAGTGTTTTAGACTGGCCATTTATGTTTCTGAAGTTTTGTTTGCAGTATTGTGTGCCATGAAGTTTTTGCATTGAAGATTATCACCTAGATCCATTGGCAAACATGGGGTAGGTGCTGCTATTTGGGACTTTAATCTGCCAGATGTGGATTGGAACCTTCCAAATGCAGCTCTGGCAAGGAGCAGGGCCATCATTGATACCCTACAGGGGGCTTTTCTCAGGCAGCTAGTCAAGGAATCCTTTAGGGGTGAGGCTGTGCTGGACCTCTTGTGGGATGGCATTGCAGCCGTCACAGTTGACAGTCCCCTAGGAACCAGTGATCTACATAGAGTGTGGTTTAACATTAAGATGAGAACAGAGACAAACCATACCAGGATGAGGGCCCTGGACTTTAGGAGGCTATATTTTAAGGAAATGGGAGAATGCCTCAGAAACTGCCTCATGGGGGGGAGGATTGCCAGGGAGGGGTACAAGCACAGTGGGGATAAATAAGGGAGGGTACAGTTAAGGCAACCAACCTCTGCATGAAGGAAGTGAATAAAAGCAGAAGGAAAATGAGACCGTTATGGCACTCTAGGAAAGTGGTCAAGGTGATGAGGGAAAAAAAGGATGGCTTTCAAGAGGTGTAAGGAAACGCTGAGGGAGGAAGACAGGGATGTATACCAAGTAAAACAGAGGAAAGTAGGAAAGGCAGTTGGGGGAGCAAAGGTGCAGACAGAGGAAAATATAGCCAAAGGGTAGCTAACGGGGACAGGCCTTTCTTCAGGTTCATAAGTGAGAAGAGAAAAGCAAGGGGAGAGATAGTGAGGATGAGGAAGGAGGCAGGGGGAGACTGCACAGTAGAGGATCAAGAAAGAGCAGACATCCTGAACAAGTACTTCTGCTCAGTCTTCACAGTTGAGGGGGGCAGACCACCAGGGAAAAACAGAAACAAAGAGGGGAGGTGGACATAAGTCCATTTTCAGAGGAAAGAGACCTGAAAGTGGACAATTCTATGGGTTTGGATGGGATATACCCAAGGGATACTGTGGAACTCAGGGAGATGCTTGTTGCCCCACTGATGGCCTCAATCAACAGTTCAGTGGAAACAGGCCTGGTTCTGGAGGACTGGTGAAGAGCAGACATGGTCCCTCTCCATAACCGCAGCTGCAGGGAGAAGGCAAGCAACTATAAGTCAAGCCATCTCACATCAGAGATGGGGAGATAAATGAAAACCCTGTTAAAAGAAAGGTTGGTGAAGTATCTTGAATCCAGCAGACTATGAGACTAAAGGTTGCATGGATTTACGGGGGGGAGAGGGTTCACGCCAGATGAATTAGATTGTTTTTTTTTTAACTGGGTGACCAAGGAAATTAATCAGAGAAAGGCAATGGACATGGTCTATCTGGACTTTAAGAAGGCCTTTGATACTATGTTGCACAGGAGACTGATACAGAATTTGAGCAGCCTAGGGGTGGGATCCAAAGTGGTGAACTGGGTAAGGAACTGGTTACTGGATAGGCAGCAGAGGGTGGTGGTGAATGGCACTCATTCTAACAAGGAGGAGAGTGACCAGTGGAGTGTCAACTTTGGAACAGATTAATATTTTTTCATCAGACAAGCAAAAGGCACATCCGTGGGCCAGCCCCTTTCTACCCTGAAAATTTCAGCACAAAATTCCAAACCGTCTCGGTGCTACAGGTGTCACAAGAAAACCCAAATAAACCAATGGGGAAGCACATGAAAATTAACTTTCTGCACTATTCAGAACTTGGAATCTGCACATCCGACTGGAGCGAACATTGTCACATCCACAGACCTGACACACAAGACCACACACTCAAAACTTCATGCAAATCCAGTGAATGGCTGTGACGTTATTAAAGTGCAAACACTGGGGTTTAACATTAAACAGCCTACTTAACTCTAACTATAGTGCCCCCCCTCCACCTGCCAGGCAGCAACAGGAAAAATCATTACAGTTTCACCTCTCCTGTGTCTTGGCTAATCTGGTATGGGAGTGCCTTGGGGTTGTCAGCACTAACGCTCACCCCATTCCCATATACTCTACACATCTCAGCTTCTCTCATGATCGAAAGGGGTGAGCATTAGGGCTGACAACCTCAAGGTACTCCCCATGCCCTGAATAGAGAAGACGCAGAAGAGGTGAAACTCTAATGGTTTTTCCTGTTGCTGTCTGGTGGGTGAGGGTGGGGTGTTAGGGTTGGAAACCCTAATGCCACAGTTCCTTACTTTTGTTACTTTAACCCTAACTAGTGCATTAACAACTTTTTTTTTTTTTTTGCAAAGAATATCATAGTGGCGTGATAGTGCCACTATAGTTAGGGTTGAGTAGGCTGTTTAATGCGAAACATCAATTTCTGCATGCGTGTTGTGCTGGGTGAGGGAGGCCCTTACCAATCCCCCCCCCAACCCCGGTGCCTGGGTGATCTCTGGTCACGCTGCCCGGGACCTAACGGGATTCGCTTCATTTGCCTCTGGGGAGCTGGAGACATTTTGTGGGGTGATCCTAAGTGATCGTGGGGTCGGTCCTGTTGGTCTGGCCTCGGAGTTTCTGAGCTGCAGGTCTGGGGTGGTGTGTGCAGAGTCTGATCAGGTAGGTTGGGATTGAGGGGCGGGTCTTCACTCTTTGTTTTGGTATATGCACACTCCTGGCCTCTGCTTAGGGTCCCCTCGCTCTTTTTCTATTCATTCGTACGGAGACTGTATGTACTATCTTTGGATTTCTGACTTTTGGAATAGGATGGAGCAGTCATAGAATTTTTTCCAGATTGTTGGTGTGATATTTGATTTTTCGCTGGATCTCTTACCCCCACGTTGTGAGGGAGAGTGTGTTTGGGCAGTGAGAGTGCCTTAACGTTCTTGTGTGTTTGGATCCTGCTTAATTCTCTTTCCATTACTGTTGGCAGTGAGAGTGCCAAAAACTAGGTGAAAGACCATTTACAGTATATTCCTGCCTTTGAGTACTTTTTAGTCCTGCTGGTAGTGAGAGGACCATCGGGACTTGTACAATTTATTTTTTTAATGTATATTCCTTGATTTTATTATTTTGTGTTATTTTGTAAATATTAGGTGTATGTCTGTTTAGTTTAATTTTTGCCTCCTCAGAGCCGTGAGAGGGTTTTGGTGTGGGGAAGCTTTTTATTTGTGTTTGATGTCTGTTTTTTTTTGGGTGGGTTAGCATTTTAAAAAATTTGTGTAAGTGAGAAAGGTGCAACTTGGGTGGGTTTTTAGCGTAAAGTCCTATTGAGTATACTGTAATTCAGGATAGTTACTTACAAGAACATTAGGACCTTATTGTGGTGTTTGGTTCTAGCTGTTGTTTGCTTGTGGTATGTGCCTGTTAACTCCCCCGGTCATGTGTTATTCATCCTCCTGTCTCTGTGCCCTCCGCCCGTTCTCCTCCCCTGCCATTTTCTAGCTACCAGCGCTGTCGGGTGCTTGGCATTGCATGCAGGAGGGATGGGAGCGGGCATGGTGGGGGGCGCGGACATTGGAGGGCGAAGGAATGGCCCTCTCATATAGGGTTGGTTAGGTCCAGAAGATGCCCTGGGGGCGAAATGGAGCCTGGAACATGGTGATCCATGTCTAGTCCCCATACCCAAGGGCACCATCTTTTTCGATGGACAAGTGGTCGGGATGGCCCAGGAACACCGTCCAACCCGGGTGGTGTTATGCAATGCCAAATCTGTTAAGAACAAGTCTGCTGTTATTGCTGACTTTGTTGGAACAGCTAATCTGGCTTGCATCACCGAGACCTGGCTGGATGAAAATACTGGCCCCATTTTAGAGGCAGCAATTCCAGTCAGGTACTCAGGTACTCAGTGATACACTGCCCGAGATTGGACTGTGGGGGGGGGGGGGTGTAGCGGTCTGTTTTAAGAGTGGGTTGGGCCTCACGGGTGTACCAGTAGAGGAAGCCGAATCCTTTGAGTGTACTGTGGTAGCTGGTGTGGGCTGCAGGATAGCTGTCATCTATCGTCCACCCGGGGACAAAATGCGATTCCTACAGGAAGTGGCAGACTTCGCCGCTGACATGGCATTGGAGTCACCCAGACTGGTGGTTCTGGGCGACTTCAATGCCTGGGTCTATGATGAACTCTCGCCTTTTGGTCAACACTTCCTCCAGCTGATGACATCGCTGGGCTTCACACAGATTGTTTCCTCAGCTACCCATAATCTTGGTCACTCTCTGGATCTGATTTTCCTCCTGGAAATTGAGGCCTCTGATTTGGGGGTGGAACCTGTCAGTTGGTCTGATCATTACTCTGTGAGGTTCAACTTTTGTGCTCCTCTTCGTAGGTCTGCCCCTGTGGAGATGGTCAGTTTCCGCCCTTTACGGGATGTGTGCCCTGAAGACCTGATGGCGGCGATTGACCTCTCAGAGTTTCCTGTTGCCAGCTCAAGTCCGGAGTCGATGGTTCTAGCCTATAATCAGGTAATTTCCTCGGCTCTAGACTTGATAGCTCCTGTCCGTGTTCGTCCCCTCCCACTCCACCCTCAGGCCCCTTGGTTTGATGAGTCCTTGAGGGAGTTGCGGCATGTGGGATGAAGGTTAGAGCGTCGCTGGCAGAAATCTGCCCTGGAGGTCTACTGCCTTAGTTTGGTGGAGCATTACCAGCTCTACCAATCAGAGATCTCCCGTAAGGAGGCAGAGTTCCTATCCAGGGAGATCACTGTCACTAGAATCAACAAGCTCAGCTCTTCCGAACTGTGGACAGGTTGTGCAGCCCAGCCTGTCTGCAACTCCGTTGAGGTTTTTCACAAAAAGGGTGTGATGAAATTGCTCAATTCTTTGTGAATAAGGTAGACAACATCAGATCAGAGATCCACTTTACCCATTCTATGGGGTATGCTGTTGGTCAGCATTCAGTCACGGTACCTCGTGTCTCCTGGTGTACCTTTGACCTGCCAGAGTGCAAGGATATTATGCGGATTATCCAGGGGATGCGCCCTACATGCTGTAGTTTAGATCCATGCCCAACTTCCCAATTTTGGGTTGTTTTGAGATCATTGACCTGTTTCTGGCTCAAATTATCTGGTGCTCCTTGGAATGAGGTGAGTTTCCAAACTCCCTGAAGGAGGCGGTGCTGACACCCCTTCTGAAGAAAGCTTCATTGGACCCAGATATTTTTGTTAACTACAGACCTATCTCAAACCTTCCCTTTATAGGAAAACTTATATAGAAAGTAGAGGCAAACCAGCTGGAGAACCATTTGACCATCTATAATGTCTACGAACCTCTCCAGTCAGGTTTTCGTAAGAGGCACAGTACTGAGACTGCTCTGGTTCGGGTACTCAATGATCTCCTGATGGTGAGAGATAAGAGAAACCATTCAATTCTGGTACTGCTTGATCGCTCCTCAGCCTTTGACACTGTAGACCATGGGGTCTTGAGCGAGTGCCTGAGGTCCATCTGTGGCTTGTCAAGTGCAGTGCTCAGATGGTTTACATCATTCCTATCTGGTAGAACACAGAGAGTTGTGTTGGGGATTTATTCTTCTGACCCTTTCTCTCTGCCTTGTGGGGTTCCCCAGGGCTCGGTGCTGTCCCCCATGTTGTTTGCAGTGTATATGTTACCCCTCGGAGACATTGTAAGATGGTATGGGTTGAGGTTTCATTGCAATGCTGATGATACCCAGCTCTACCTGTCTTTTTCTCCCGACCAGGTTAGTGCTCTCTCAGTATTTAATAATTGCCTCGCTGAAATCCATAACTGGATGACTTCGAGCTGATTAAAGTTGAACGCAGGAAAGACTGAGGTTATGGTAGTGGACCCGGGTTGCAGGATAGAGGGGTTGAGGACTGATCAACCCTCTGGTTTATTTCTGGGGGCGATCAGATCCTTACCTCAGAATGGGTACGTAACCTGGGAGGGGTACTTGATGACGGGCTGACCCTTCGTTATCAAGTGTCGTCAGTCGTCAAGTCAGCCTTTTACCATCTTAGGAACATTGTCAGGGTGAAACACCTCATTCCGTCCTGCGATTTACCTGTGTTGGTCCATGCCTTCATGACCTTCCACCTTGACTACTGCAACTCCCTTTACTTAGGGCTTCCTGGGGTTGATATCCACCGCTTGCAGCTAGTGCAGAACGCTGCAGCTCGATTGTTGACAGGGGTGTCAAGAAGATCACATATTACCCATGTTGTGTGATCTGCACTGACTGCCTATTCAGTGGTGGATCACCTTTAAGGTAGGTATATTGACCTACAAAGCCCTACACAGACTAGGTCCTGAATACTTGAAAGAGCTTCTGATTCCTTACAACCTTGTGCGACAGCTCTGTTCGGCTGGCGAAGGGTTGCCGGAGGTTCTGTGGGTTACCTTAAAATCCTCTGGGCCCTGTGCTTTTATGTTTATGGCCCCAACCCTCTGGAATTCTCTGCCTCGTCAGCTTTGGGAATGTACGACCGTGGGGAGCTTTAAGTGGGAACTTAAGACCTACCTGTGGAGACAAGCATTTTATTAATTGATATGAGTGATATTATGATTTTAATGTTTCTTTTAACTCTACTTCTTGGGATTTTATTGTTAAGTTTGTACAGTGCCTTGGTACATGAAAGGCGCTTAATAAATAACGTTTTATTATTATTATTATTAATAACTTCACAACCTTTCATCGGATTTATGTGAAATTTTGCGTGTGCAAGTTCGTGTGGTAGATCTGTGGATGTGCCAAGCTTCATTCCAGTCAGATGTGCCAAATTCCAAGTTCTGGATAGTGCAAAAAATTAATTTTGGGGTGTGTTTCCCCCTTGGTTTTGTTGGGTTTTCTGGTGACACCTGTAGCGCCCAGACAATTTGGAACTAGTACTGAAATGTTCAGGGTAGAAAGGGACTGGCCCATAGATGTGTCTTTTGCTTAATTGGTGAAAAAAATATTAATCCATTCCAGAGTTATTTAATTTGGAAGTTCTGCAAAATTATTTCTGAGCATGCTCAGTAAGCACTTCAACAGTGAGGTTTGTAATGAAAACTGTTTGCTTTTTCGTATGTGGCCAAACCTTTTTCATTAGGGAAAAAGTTTTTTCATTTGCCGCCATCTTGTTTCCTTTTTATTCTATACAAAAAAATGTCGAAAGCCATAAAAATGATATCCTGGAGTGAGACTAACACATCTATCTGCCTCATCGTGACCCCGTTAAGTGGATTCTGCACTTAAATGTTGAAAAAATTACTCCTAAATGTAGTTTTTTTTTCTTTTACATTTTATATCCTTTTTTCGTGACTCACTTCCCAGCTGTGTGAAACAGAAAAGGAATCCTTTTTCATTTGGGGCAATCCTTTTTCATGAGGGGAAAAAATCATATGTGTTGTCCCTAGTGTCTAATGGTGCACCCCACGACCCACTGATCGCCATCCCCATATTGTCTATTACTTCCCTGGTGTCTAGTAGTACCCACCACCATCAATCACAATCCCCATAATTTTTTATTATTTTCCCTGGTGTCTCGTGGTGCCCCCACACCCACCGATTGCTGTCCCCATATTGTTTAATTTTTTTTTTCCAGGTGTTTAGTGGTGCTCCTGTCACAAACACACTCAGCAGGTCAGGCCCTTTTCTCCCACAGTGCCAACCTCAGAGCGCAATAGTGTGAACAGGTAACAGACAGGGTAACCCTCCTGCCTGCTTTTGGGTCCAAATCACCTTTAGTCTCAAGTTCTGGGGGGATTCAAACTGTGAACCTTATGCTAGCATACCCAAAGCACAGGCTCAGATATGTACCCTCTTCAGGGATTGCGGTACAATCTTACGCCGAGGCACCCAGCCAGGCTTCCAAAATGAACCCTTTTAACTCTATAAGAGACATTAGGTATATTCGTACTTTTTCCCAGTTTGGTAACACCATCAAGCCCTTCAAACAGCTGTCAGATTTTACCACGTATACATCACATGCAAAAAGAACTTGGAAGACACACCCAGGCAGTATCTTAAGAAAATGTACTTTACTAAAAGATGATAAAAATATGAAAATTGTAAACATAGAACAATACATCAAAGAGCTCACAATCACATCAAAGAACAAGGGAAAATTACAAAGCAAAACTCCTACCACAATACATTTAGATGTTTTCTATCTAAGGTATTACCTCTGGAAGTGCGTTTTAAAGTTAGAGAGCTGTGTCTCTCTAGAGTCCCAAGATGATATACCAACATTGCAGGCACAAGTATCAATTTAAACTCTGTGTCTCCACATTCCTTCCGTGAGTCATCTAGCTCCTCCTTTTAGAATATAAAATTACAAAAAATGATTTCCTATCAGAAGGTATTTTAAAGAATGTGCCATCAGAAGAAAAAAAGTCATTTCCTATACATAACTCCTTAATTACATGTTTCCTTTGAACTTAGCAATCCCACACTGGCACCAATGTGTTAAAAATACAACATGAATCAGTTTAATGATGTCCTGTTCCTGAAGTCATAAACATTTGATTTCCACTTCAAAAACATGAGGTCATAAAAAGGCCATAAAATGCAATTTCTCAAGGAAGTTAATTACATTACAGAGATCTCCTGATCAGTGTAATACATCCTGTGATTTCAGCTGTTGACACCGTGTAATTTAAAAGGGTCAAGTCTCACAGACTGACATTTCATACACTGACCATTTATTTATACTACCAATATCATACAATAATCATAACCAGCTGGACAAGCGTCACACCCTCAACACCTCCCATCGTTGTTCTTCCTGTAATGAAGAAAATGGTCCCTCAATGTCATTTTTTTCACAACCTGTAAAAAATATGGTCCCTCAGCAATCTGACCCCCTCCACACCCCAACCTTCCACTCAGCGTCCACCACCCTGCAACCCCCCCCCAAAACACACACCCTCACTCACCTGCACAGGTCCCATGGTGAAGATCCAATCTCTGATCAAAGACTTGTCTTGATGCTGAAAATGCCGACTGCTATATGAGTAAGCAAGGTAAATGCAGTTCAATGTATTACAATTGGGTTTTCAACTCTGTGGCATAACTTTGCCATTTTTGCATATCTTTAGCCCAAATTTTCCACATTGCCTTTATGGGACCCCACCTCAGGAAAAATGTCAGTTTTGCAGTTGCTTGGCGAATTCACCTTTCAGACGGGATTTGAACATTTTCACCAGCCTTGTTCATGAGGTGGGGTCATAAGAAGGCTATGATGACAATTTGGGGCAAGATATGTAACAATGGCAAAGTTATGAGCATCCATTGACATTTTCCTACACTCTCTCGTAACTTCGGTAATTGAAAATATTTTTACCCCAAATTTTTAACATAGCAATTTTTTTACAACACCTCATAAAAGTGACAGCTGTCGTTTTTCAAATCCTGTCCAAAATGTGTTTTTGCACCTGTGGCGCAGAATGATGTTCCAGTAGCACAGAATAATGTTTTGGTAGGGATTTGAACATTTTCTGTACCTGTTCATGAGGTGGGGTAATAAGAAGGCTACGCTGACAATTTTGTTGCTGTTCTACTACAAATGCAAGCTCAGGGCCCTCTCTGAGCCCTGCTGTTCCACATCAACATATATGTCTGCATGAGGATACGATTACACTATCTCAAAAAGCAAGGACATTCTTTGCAAAAAGCTTCATTAATGCACTAGTTAGGGTTAAAAGACAAAAGTAGGAAATATGGCATTAGGGTTTCCATCTCTATTACTCAACCCACAGTCAGCAATAGGAAAATGCCATATGCTTCACCCTCCCGCGGTCAGAAGTCACGCATGGGGGAGTAAGCTCTGGTTACAGCCCTAACGCCACCCCATTCTCGTATACTATACACACATATCAGCTTCTCTCATGATCGAGTGGGTAAGCTTAGGACTGACAACCCTAAGGCACTCCCCATGCCCTGATTAGTGAACATGCAGGAGAAGTGAAACTGTAATGGTTTTCCTATTGCTGCCAGTGGGTGGTGGGGTGGGGTGTTAGGGTTGTAAACCCTCATGCCATATTTGCCTACTTTGTCACTTTTATATATATATATATATATATATATATATATATATATATATATATATACACACACACACACACACACCACTATATTAATGTGTTATTATTTATTTTTACTGAAATGTTTCACCAGGAAGGCATACTGAACGACAAGTCATTCATCTCCCGGTGTGACCTGGGGGGAAGGGGTACAATAGGAGTGAGACATTAAACATTCAAGTTACAAGATCAACATTAACATACAGTTGTAAGGCAGGTGTTACAAGCAGTGTTACAACAGTGTTGTGCATAATAGGTAGAAGAGTGGACAATAATAAGTGCCGGGTTAATAAGTAAACAAGTGCTTACATAATTGAAAAGGGGGAAAGGAGAGGGAAGGGTGAGGTGGGGGAGGGGGAAGAGTCGTGTCCCTGGAGACTCCTTTAGGATGGAGGAACCCTGCAAGGAGACTGGGGGGACCAGAGAGAAGGGGACAGGCAGTGTCCCAAAGAGACCCCTTCAGGATGTGGGGAACCCTGCAAGGGGGCTATGGGGCTAGGCAGAAAGGGGGATAAGGGTGTAGGGATTTCAAGAGGGAGGAGAAAGAGAAGGAGAAGGTGTGAATTAAATGCTAGTAGGGGGAATAGGACCTAACCCAAGAGAGGACCCTTCAGGATGTGGGGTACCCTGTCAGGGGGTTGGGGAAGGCCAGTGATAGGGATTAAAAGAGTGATAGGAGAGGGAGAGAGTGAGAACTGAACTCTTGAGGGGGAGAGAATTTGCACCTTTGGAGGGGATGGTGCCTAATCAATAGTCCATCAGGATGCATGGACCCATGGGGAGCATTCGAGGTCCCCTTACATTCTGTGAGAGATCAAGGGAGGCCAGTAAGGGGGAGCAATTTGGGGGAAGGTGAAGAGAACTAGAAATTTGGGGTGTGTGGGTACACAGGGTAAAATGAAGGTGACGGTAGAGGGGTAGGGTTTATCCAGGGTCATGTTAATAACACATTACTACCAAATACACAACAAATCACCCTAATAACACATGTAACAAGCTGCTTAATAACACACATGACAAGCCCCTTGATAACAAATGTAACAAGCCCCCTAATGACACATGTAACAAGCCCCTTAATAACACATGCAACAGCCACCCTAACCACCTCCCGACACTGTTGTAAAACATAGGACACAGCAAAAAAGTGTCCAACCTAATACATTATATAAAATAAAAGATGGCAAAGTCCAGCGTATTCATGAAATAATACCACCTTGGGGTCAAACAAGCTTATAAAGGCCACTTGCCCTTCAGGCATGTGGCTTTATGGCTTCTTCAGCCTCTTGATGTTATTATTTCCTTGGATACCACACTTTGCCATTATTTATAATCTCTCTCTCTCTCTCTCTCTCTCTCTCTATATATATATATATGTATAATCTGTGGAAAGGCTACCATTTAAACTCATAATACACAGATAATTTATGAAGATAGAAATCCATGCAATATAACCACAAAATCACATCAAAGAGGTACTGTAGTCTTTCTGGCTCCAGCAAAATCATTAGCGTAGTTATTTTTTAATTGGCATACTAAGTGCCTGGTATTCAGGACAGGTAAGAATGCAAAGACGATTTGTGACAGACAATATAACTGTCCCTGTGTTGCGCTTGTGACATGTTCCCACAGTTACAATGATGATGATGTGCCTGAGTGTCAATACACACTAGGTTAATGTTTTACTTTAATAAAACCTAACAAATTCTGGTAAAGGCTCTATAATGTCTCGCTGACACCTTTATTCCACCATGGAATATGGCATATCTGGTGGGAAGACTCGGTTCACACGCTATGAAAAGTATATTTTCTGTTGATAAATGATAGTCCTGCCACAACCCAAAATGAGAATTTATTGCTGGCAAATAGTGTATAATGTTTGTTCATAAGGATTCCATAAAGTTCTCAAATCGTTTAAACAGCTGGAATGGCCAGAGGCAGATAAAAGATGATTTCCTGACACCGGCAATGAGGGTTATAATTAGAGTGTGTGTGTCTCTGTGTGTGTGTGTGTGTGCTTTTGTTTGTGTGTCAAATACTGACTTTACAAGATAAGAAAGTACAGCAGGGAAATTTCTTTGTAGGCGGGGAAAACTGAAAGCGTATAAATATTAAAGGCAGTTAGCACTGAAGCACTCCCAGTCCAGCTGAGGCACTGAGATTTTTAAAGGGCAAGCTGCTGGCAACTTTCAGTTTCCAAGGTAATCAGCGGATGTGCACTGTTATTCTTGGTGCTGCACATTTCTACTCTGTTTTGAACTGCAAACACCTTCTGATGCTTTTGTAAGAAGGACAGTTCTGGGCAGTAATTGGTGAAACAGCTTGCTGTTGTACTCTGTAGTAAGGGCAGTAAATAATAACACGATCATTCGTTTCTACACTGAGCACAATGTTCACAGTCTGATGCACTAAGATAATGCAGTTCATACTACAGATGACCAATAATCCTTTTATTTTTCCAGCTACACCATATATTTCCAGCATCAACAGGTTGCAAACAAATATGGTAAGTGACAGTTATTACAATTTTATGTTTTCATTTTATTTCAGTTTTCCTTAAAGTCTATTATGTAATGTGAATTATATATATGTATATATATATATATATATATATATATATATATATATATATATATATAGTAGATAAACTCCACTAGGGTGTACCGTCGTGTCTGATATATGCATGCCTGTGAAAGGCCAACCATCCAAGGCGGTATATATCAGAGTGTGACCACACACCGTAGAGTGGATTATCTGTCTTACAAAATGGCAAAATGTGTTTTGGGGGTAAAGTGCAGGTGTGCGTCGGCGCTCTCGATATATGCACGGTCATGTGATGTGTTTTATCCAATCAGAAGACTGGATTTGGAGCTACTAGATTTATCCATGTTATATATATATATATATATATATATATATATATATATCATGGTTTAAATATAAATATGAATATCTTAGTATGTGATCTGTATAGATCCTTATATATGTATTCAATTCTATTTTATTCAGAGTAAAAAAACATTGAGCAGAGCTCATTTACAATGGTGTCCTGTTAAGGTAAAACTTCTGATGGCAAGTGAACATGTTACAGATATAACTAGTGCTAGACAGAGAGTACAGGTTACAAGACACTGTATGTTTACATAGGCATGACAAAGTTTCACGTACAAGGTAAGGCTCAGTGCAGGGGGTATAAGGAAAGAAAACATCATATCAACATACATAATTCTTCAGAAGACAGCTATCTCCAATATATTGGGTTGCTGCAGTATCTTGCATTGCTTCATTACGACAACTAGATTAGCAGATTATTTTTTTTTCTCTGTTCTCACTGTGTGATTTGAAATTGGTTTCTGACTGTGCTACGTTTTCTTACAACCTGCCTTTCTTCATTGCTCCTTTAGCATTGTTCTGCAGAGATCGATCTGGAGGTGATTGAAGAGTACCTGAAAGAACAGGGTGTCACTGCTACTGGTTACAGAGTGTCTGAGGTCCAGTATTTGCCCAGCGCAGCACTGAGGAATGAGGAAGTTGATGGTTTAGGCAAGGTGCTTTCCCAAGGTAACTGCACAGCAGGTCAGCCAGTTAGAGCCAATCAACAGGCAGTTAGAATCTTGGCATCGAATCTTGTTTTTCTGCCTTTTCCACAGTTAAGGCTCTAAAAAAAGTTATGCGAGAATGCGGGCACGGTAATGTTTTGAATGATGCAAGACTGGCTTGCTCTTGAACTTAAAAGCTCCAAGTTCAAATCCACTGCTACAAGTTGGGTTGGAATCTAAATGTGACAGGCAAACAAGGAAATGTAGTTACATACTGTTGATACCTAGAAGTAGCAGCAGAAAATGACTTGTAGTGCATCCCACTGGCCCTGTAAATGAGTTATTATTTACCTGTTGGTGACCAGGTGATGGATAAAGGGTTCTGCTGGCCTAAACCTTATTCTAAACCCCACCCTATGCAAACAAAAGAACTAGAGGGTCAGGAGGTGCCATAGCACTGGCATTCCATTTATTTGGCTCATGCCAGTGTAGTCACCATAGCCAAAATTGTATGGGTACTGCTAAGTAGCATTGCTAACGGCGAGCACTGACCACACCATTTTCCGTCTGGCAGATTGGTCAATTATCCGGCATTTCCTGGAGTGGGGGGAGGGTGGAGCCTAATGTGGTACACCAACACGCTGCTTTACTGACATATGAGAAAACAGAGAACGTGTTGGCATCGGCACCTTGGCACAACACTTACTGACATCCTGAGATGCCAGCATGCCTGAAAAGTCAGAGGCACTGCTGTCTAAATGTTGTGTTGCATCTGATTGTACCTCAGTATTATTACTAAGGTAACTTCGTTAGATCTTTCCAGAGCTAACAGAAAATAACTTAATAATAAAATGCATACAAAATCAGATGGCATGCCAGCATTTAACTTGTACCACTCCACAAGCATCTTAGAAAGTCAACACGCGGTGTGCTGCTTTTTCACAGAACCCCACCCTCACCTCCCCACCAGTAAGTTAATAGTTAAGTGATTGCTACAGACTTCTATACACATCCTAAATTCCTATCTGTTCTACATCTACTAGGAGGTTGAGGTTACAAAAATATGCTGCGCAAAAGATCGATGTTCATTTAATACCTCTAAGTCGCATCTTTCCCAAATGGTTCCATGTCTTAATAGCGATTGCAAAACAGTGATCTGTATTATGGTGAGTGTATATCGCTGAAAAGCAAATCAGCGATATGCACTTGCTGGCGACCCGACATCCGGAAAAACAAAAAGTGTTTTTGCCGGGGGGAGGAGGGGGGGTTCCCTCCATGCTCCCCCCAATTTTAGATTCTCAACTCCAGGGGGCTGCATGTCGGGACGGGGCACAGTCCAGATTTTAAAAAAAAAATGAAGTCCCACAGTCACAAGCAGCGGCAAAATTTCTACCTTTCCAGTCCCCAGCCCCGAACCCAGTACCTGCTGAGCCAGAGCTAGCCACCCATACTACCACACCACATGGCTAGCTCGGTGACAGCAGGCACACCAGTCTCCTAAAACCCCTTCCCTGTCCCTCCCCCTTCCCTCGCAACCCCGCACTTCCAGTCATCCTTCCCTATGCTTGCTTTCGTGTAGGGTCGTCACCCTTGCAGGGTACCCCATGGGGATAGAGCTGAATATGAGCCACTATTTTGACGGTTGCCCATATTCAGTCGTTATCCTCACTGGATACCTTCCTGGACAAAATAATTTGAAGATGAACCCAATAAGCATCCAATCACTGGTTTCTGTTTTGTAAACACAGTTGTATTATTGACTTTTTAACTTAAGTTTTTGTTGATTAGAAAAGTTTCTGAGACTCGCTAACAATTAGATTGATTATTGACTTGCAGCTCTGGCTCTGGCATGTCTTGCTGACTTGCCAGTGTAGGTGCTGGAAACCTAACAACAACACCAGCATGCCAGCACCAGGGCAGGTGCTGAAAACCTAGCACTCACATCGGCATACCGGGACTTGGTTCCAGCATGCCAGCGTAGATGCTGGCTTCCCCCACCAGGATCGGCATGACAGCAAGACATGCCAGCGGTGGAAAGGGCTCCCCCCTACTGCTGGAGTGGGTAACCATGGATAAATCAGTAAATTTACTGGCGACAGTTCACATTCGCTTGCAAACCAGTCAATCCTTTTTGGTAGTATGTTGTAGATAAAACTCTTCAGTAAACTAGTAGATGGACACCTGCCCCCTTCCTCCCCAAGCAAGAAAACCGACATTCCCCCTTCCCCCCCAAATGTACTAATAAAATAAAGGCAGCCGCCACAGGCATCTTCCTAGGCCTAGACAATCCCTTTCAGTACTCGGCACGTAAAATGTTATGTTACCTCCACCCCCCCTCACCAGTTACTCCAGCAAGTTTCTAGTATCTTTAAGTTTTTCAGTAGATTTAGGGGCTTTAGGTCTCTGTCTAGACCCCTTGGGATTCCCCTCTTCATTGGTAGCAGCTGCTACCACAGCATCTTATTCCAGAAGAGGTCTGGTGTGAAGCACTCAGCAGCCTAATTTGCTGAGTGTGATTCAACGCAGCTACACATTCTGGGAGTGACACGTAAAAACAGATGACAGCAAAAAAAAAAAGGCCCCTAGGCCCTTCCAGTTGGCCCATCTATTCCCAATGGGTGTCATCTCTACCTATCTCCCAGGCAATCCCCAGAAGGTGTCAGCTTTTCCTCTCTCCCAGGCAATCCCCAGAAGGTGTCAGCTTTTCCTCTCTCCCAGGTAATCCACAGCTGGTGTCAGCCTCACCTCTCTCACAGGTAACTCCCACCGATGCCAGCCCTGAGTGGGAGTGGGAGATGCAGAATGGCAGTCAATTAAAAGCCTTCCTTTTAAGGTGGCATGAGGTGCAGAGCAGCAGCTCACCATTTAGGGCCCTATGACGTCAGATTATAGCTCTATTTTAAAATAAAATAATTTGCTACAATTTATCATATGTTTACATATAATTGGTGTCTCTTATGGTTTATAAGAGTGTCTCATTCTTTGACTGCCACAGTAGCTCTGCATCATAGAAACATAGAAAATGACAGCAGAAGGAGACCAAAGGTCCATTGAGTCTGCCCTTGGGTTTCCCCAGACCCAATGTGGGTCCTGGGAACTAGCCCTAGTAATACTTTTTTTCCTTTACCTAGCCCTCCCATTGCCCCCTGAAGTCCTTGCTCTATCCCACCCTTTTCTGAAAGCTGTTATGGTCTTTTTATGTGAAAAAATGCTTCCTCAAATCCCTCCTGAAGGTCCCACCCTTAACTTCCATTCATGCCCCCTGGTGGTAGAGCCAGTGACCCTTTGGAATAGTTCTGTGTGTGGCACCTTATTTATGCCTCTCAAGAATTTGTAAGTCTCAATCATATCCCCTCTCTCCCTCCTAGTCCCTAGCAAGAACAGGTTAAGCTCTCTCAGTCTCTCCTCATACAAGAGATTATGGAGGCCTTGTATCACCTTGGTCGCTCTCCTTGGCACAGTCTCAACCCTGACCTTGTCTTTTTTAAGGTGTGGATTCCAAAACTAGACACCATATTCCAAGTGTGATCTCACCAGGGACTTGTAGAGAGGGAGGGAGGATCACTGCCCGACTTCTACTGTTGAAAACCCCTCCTGATACACCCCAGCATCTTGTTTGCCCTGCTGTAAGCTTTGCTGCACTGACTAATTTGTTTAAGGGTGTTGCATATAATGACCCCTAGATCCCTCTTCTCCTGAGAAGTGCTGAGTTGGACCCTGTAGACTTAGTGTTCTGTCCTGGGATTACCTTTGCCCAGATGTAGCGCCTTGCACTTTTTTGCATTAAACTTGAGCTGCCAGATGTTAGACCATCTTTCAAGCCTTTGTAGGTCCTTCTGAAGTTCCCTAATTGCCTCCGCCCTGCCGACCCTACTGCCTAGTTTATTATCGTCTGCGAAGAGTAAGAGCATTCCCTGAATGTTTATGCCTATGTCACAAATAAACATATTAAACAGCACTGAGCCTAAGGTAGACTCCTGCAGCACTCCATTAGTGACTCTACCCTCGCATGACCTTACCTTGTTTACAACTACCCTTTGGCTTATGTCCTTAAGCCAATTTCCCGCCAACCTGACTTGGTTTTTAGAAATGCCTAGGTCTTCTAGTTTCTTCAACAGGTGCTTTTGCGGTCATGAATTGAAGGCCTACTGAAATCAAAGTAGAGGAGGTACACTAGATGCCCCTTGTCCACTTCCCTAGCTACCCAGTCAAAAAACATAGTATCACAATACTCCCCTTCCACTGTAAAAAGTTTAGTTTAGCTTATTTATTTATATAAGAACTGGCAGAAAGAAAAAATATATATGTGTGTGTGTGTGTGTGTGTGTGTGTGTGTGTGTGTGTGTGTGTGTGTGTTTTATTTTATAAATAAACAAGCAAACAAAAAACAAGCACATTGTATGTATTTTGATATCAGCAGTTCCTGGCCAGGGCAAAGCCCCTTGGAAATACAACTCTAAAGAATTATTAATAGTAATATCACCAAGATTTACAATTAACTTCATAAACGTGATCAATAACATAGCCTAGAACTGAAAAACACAAATCCTTAAATGTGTGAAATTTCATATTTGGCCACTGGGTGTCACTGGAGAGCAAGACCTTCCTTTGGAATAGTGGCGTATCGCTATGAGGTTTATGCTGCTGTTACTAGCTGCAACTGCGCAGCTCGTGGAACATTTCTGTACACCAATTAGCATATCTGATTACAGGATTTTAACTAGCCATTTCACGAAAAACATGTAACCAATAAGGCCAGCCTGAGAGTGTAGTGGCACAGGAGGCTACTTGCAATGTCAATGACTAACATACTAACATACTAAAATGCCAGCAGAATAGGCCTAATGGTCTTTCGTGTCTGCTCGTTTGGTCAGCCCCCACCCTGGGTGCTGACCTTGCTGTCCCCCTCGCCTTCTCTGGCTTCTCCCTTCCCAGTTCCGGATATTCTTGCTGCATTGGATTTTGCTTCCTGAACCCTTCCCCTGTACCTGTCCCACCCTCTTGAACCCCTCCACTGTCTCTGCCTCCACCAGCCCCTAGGTAGTGCATTCCATGGCTCTACCACCCTCTCAGTGAAGTAGCACCTCCTCCTTTCTCTCCCTGAATCTTCCCCCAGCTTCCACCCATGCCCTCTAGTGGCCCCTTCCTCCTTCCTTCAAGCACCCTCACTGTTCCTCCCTATTTACCCTCTTCATGTACCTGAAGACCTCTATCCATGTCCCCGGTCCCTTCTCTCTTCCAAAGTGTACATATTTAGCTCTTGAGCCTCTCCCAGAGTCCTGTCCCCCAAGCCCCAAATCATTTTGGTTGCCTTCCTCTGGACCCTCTCCAGGAGGTTAATGTCCCTCTTTAAGTGTGGCCTCCAAAACTGCACGCAGTACTCCAGGTGCGGCCTCACCAAGCAGTTATACAGGGGAGTATCACTTCCTCCTTCTGGAGGTGATCCCCTAGCGATGCATCCCAGCATCCTGTTGGCCTTGGCTGCTGCCCTCCTACAAGTCTCAGAGTTGTTCATCTTGACATCCACCACCACCCCAGGTCCCTCTCAGCCATTGAGACTTGTAGTATTCCCCCAGGGTGCACACTTGGCCTGGGTTTCTGGCCCCCAGATGGAGTACCTTGCATTTCCCTGCATTAAACCTCAGCTTCCACTTTCTAGACCATCTTTCCAGAGCCTCCAGGTCCCCCTGCAGGGCCACCCTCCCCTCCTCCCCATCCACCACTGCCCCCAGTTTCGAGTCATCTGCAAAGAGACTCATCTCACTCCTGAGTCCTGTCCTTATGTCAGATATGTAGACTGGGGTTCATGTTTTGAATCCAAAATGCCTGAATAACAGCAGCAGGGTCCGCTTTAGGATTTGGTGAACTGCTGCAAGACTGGTCATGTAGCCCCCCCCAACTAACTCACCTCGGCCAGATCTTTTACTTTTACCCAGGGCATTATTTTATTTACATTATTTTTGTGATGTTTAATTATAATTATGCATTATATATAATAGATATAATTATGTAATACATATGTGAAACATATGTAGTTATAATTATGTATTGTAAGTATGTAATGAATGTAATTTTGTTTACGTTATCTAATTATTATATATTCACATTATATTTTCACATTATACATTCAAATTATCACATTTATGTACATGCTTTTATTCTTAAGCAATTTTTTTTTTAATTTGCAGCAAGACATTTATGGTTAGTATCCTCACAACTCAGTTACACAAAATTCTCCCAAAATCTGAATTTCTAAAGTCCATGAAAATCAACATAGCGTTAATATTTAAACTTTATAGCAGGATGTATCTTAGAGGGTTAACCATCCCAACTGCTTCCACCATCTAAAAGAACTAATCAGTCCATGAGCAAGCTGCAATAGCCACATTTTGGAAACATTGTTTTTTCCTCATTAAATATGTATTTGACTCCACCATATGAAGTAACACAGGAAGACAAACATTGTGTACTATCATTATATTGCTTTAATGTCACATCCTATATTTGTACTCGAGGATGTATTTTACAGTGTACTGTATATTGAAATCAATAAATATAAAAGTTTAAAAAAATCTGAATTTCTGGCCATCACATTATCAAGTGCTGAAGTCATTTTGCATGAAAACAGGTTCTTGGCCCTTTAGACTTAATCATGCTGTCCCTGCTTTTAAAGTCATATTCTTTTGCTTGTGACATCAGAATAATTTCAGTGGCAACTGGTTGTGATGTCATAAGCAGTGAATTCTGACTTCAAAGCAGGAAAAGCAGCTGGGACAGATGAAGTCTAAGGGGCAAAGAGCCTGCTCTTTTCTGCAAATGTCCGTAGTAATAAAGATCGCAAACACAAGGCAAAGGTGAAATTTACCATCCTTAATGCAGGCCAAAACCAAAAGATACAGACATGTGTTTCATTAAAGGTGCTGAGGTTCTTTGTCTTTTAGACTCTTTTGGTCTCACCATGATTCAAACCAGTAAATCCATCACTGGACTGGTTCCTTCTTCCCCATGCGCTGAGACATGGATGAGGTACACTGCTGAGCCCTGAGAAGGATGAAACACTTGTCTGTGGCCCTGTCCACACTCGTGATCACAGGAGCATAACGGTTTCAGAACTGGTTTGGCGCTTACCATTACAGCCGGTCCACACTACCCCGAAACAGTGTTTCCCCAAGTTGTGCTCCCGCTTGTCTCACGTCCACATTCCACCACTCCAGCGTGTTTGGTGATGGCCGCCATAATTCAAATCCAGTGAAGTGAAGCACACAATCCCAGAATGATGTGCGTCACTTCCCGATGTATTCCAGCATGCCATTTCCATGGGCACTGTAAACAGAAACAAGCATGGCAGCGGATTTTCATTTCCACGTACAGCCACTTATGTTTTTTTTAAGTAGCCATTATTGGCTTGTGGGCAACTTCATTTGTTTTACAGCCCTTCCGGGTTCACAATGCGCTATTGCCGCACTTCCTCATTGGATACCTAGTGGGGCCGTGGAGGACCAGCGGTTACTGAATGGAGCGCTCTCCCATCCGCAATGGTGAGTTAACAGTTTTGGCTGCAGTTTTAACAGCTAACCGTTTCTACTACCAATTTCGAGACCGCCTTCCAACAGGTCTCAAGATCGGTAGCAAAAACACATCGGGTACCTATACCAGTGCGGACACAAACTGTTTTTAGCATGTTCCATAACGGTTGCGACCCGCGGTAACGGTACTCACAGGTGAGTGTGGACAGCGCCTGTGTCTTTTGCTTTCAGCCTTAGCAGATTGTATGACAGGTCTTTTGGCACCATACACTCCCGCCTAAAGCAGAACCAGTAATTTCATTCATGGTAACTTGGACTCTTTCCATGATGCTTTGCATTACTGAGGTTTGTGTAATTTTGTATTTCTGTGTCTAAATATTATACATTTTCCTGGAGGTGTCGACTACTCTTTAAGGGATGTTACCAGTGTATCTTTGACTTACAAAGAATCTTACAAAACTGGTGGGCCATGGACCCCATGTTTTAATAGAGGCTTTTTTTAATTGAGGGAGTAACTATAGCCTTCTTTTTCCTTCAGACTGGCACACCTACAACCCCAGCTCAAACTATTATGAACTCTCTCAGTATGGCAGTTCGTGCGGCCCCTTGAGGATCAGCTGTGATTATGTGAGTACCGTGGTTAGAAAAAGACATGCACACATTTGTATTCCTTTGGCTGCCTCCTGTTTGAAAAATGGATCATGTTTTATAAGCTTTTTATTCCCACTCCAGAGTATATCTCTCAACTGTCCCTCATTTTACCCTTCAGAATTGCTCTGTCCCTCATTACTCGCTCATGGGAATGGTACTGCCCACACAGTAAAGGTGCTTCAAACTCTTTAAAGCAGAAATTCACAACACTATATGATATTAAAGCACAATTAAACTTGTACAAGTAAAGGTACTAGTTTACACAATGTTTAGAACTTGCATCTCCATGTTTAGTGATGTTTTCCACATTCTGAGCACCAGTGTTCCTCATTTTCACACATTTTAAGTGTCAGTCTCCCACATTTCTGTGACGTACTGTTGAAAGGTATGCCCCTGAGTTGTAAAACTGTCTTTGAGGCTCAGAGGGAGGTCAGATTCTGCCCCCACACATACATACACAATCAGAGACAACTTCCTAGCCTGGTCACAGATTGACAGAGCAGGCCCAAGAGTACTGGAGAGGATACTGTGATTCATGCAGCTCCAGAGTTTTTATTTTAACCTCTTTTTCTTTCTTACCTCCCTCTGTCCACACCAATCCCTGGCCACGCCCACACACTGTGTCACTTGTGGCTGGAGGCAAGCATCTGTGGCTACTATGGGGGGGGGTCACCTGTGCTGTAGGTAATGCAGCAACCCTCCCACGTCATGGAAGCACTGCCATCACAACACTCCCTGACCTGGCTGCTCCTTCTCATCAACACACAGGCTTATTCCCAAATGTGGGCCAACAGCATGGTAGAGAGCGATCAGCATGGTGAATACCCTACCCAGCAGGGTACAGGAAGCTGGCACCATTCAGCCTTTTAAAGGAGGGCAAGACCAATTCCATACGGAGAAGAGCACTAGAGGTTACACAACAAGAGTAGTAGTAACATGACATCCATTAAAGCTTGGACGTGTGTCCAGCCTGTACACAAATTGGGGGTAGAACCACTGCCATATGGCAGTAGTGGCAAAGTTCCTGGGCCCTAAGGCCATTCCACCATCAAAGTCCGGTACTACAATGTTATGCAACCCATTAAAATACTCCTGTTTCCTGGTATAATGGTGTCCTTGCTTTTGCTATGCCTTGCCAGTTTTTTTGTTTTGCTAACAAAGTACATTTTTATTACTTTTCACTGTTCTGGGTCTGCTGTTGCTTCACTGTGTATTGCTGACAGTTTCCATATTTCCTGGACAACTAAGATGTCATTTCCAAACTGCTCTGACATAGAATGCCCAGGAAACTGAGATGTGGATAGCAGTAAGCAGTGAAGAAGCAGAATACAAAGCAGGCTCAGAGCAGTAAAAAAATTAAAAAGAAAGGAATGCAACTACTGTATAGAAGGTTATTTTCACTGTCTGTCTGTTTTCACTATATTCTCTATCGATGACAATCGGTGAAAATAAATGAATAGTAAAAAATAATGGACAGCTGATTGTCAATAGTATTGTATTGAAGAGTGAGCTGTCTGCACTAATTCTATCTGATGTGAATATGTGTAGACGTTGACTCCTGCTAAATATAACTGATGCTAATTCAACCTGCTATACAGTATCTTTTGCATAAACAAAAATCCTCATGTAGACATATCAGAAGAGAAAAGATCACTGAAAAGAAGTCACATGATTTGCAGGTCAGCCAAGGGGCCAGTTCACAGCGAGCGTTACAGCCTGGAGGCCAGCTTGGGGCATGGCAGGGCTAAGCACCTCACAGAGGTGCTCACCTGGGAGGGAAGGTGTGTCTGGTGTTCATGTACCTCCTGCTGACCAACATAGCAACAGAACTGGCTGTGAAGGCTGCCTGCCCCCTACCCTACAGCTGGAGGGAGGGTACAGCAGGCCACAGCAGCATTCTTAACCATGCCTCTCAACAGCCCATGATTTTCAGGGACATCCCTGATTTTGTCTCTAAAATTTACTGAGCTCTTCTAAGGGGACATTGTCAGCATTTCTTTTACCATCTCCTAAGTGTATGTTAGCAGTTGTCCTGGAGCAAGTAATATGAATAAAAAATACATAAAAGCATTAAAATCACTTTGCAGACATCAGTACCGTCAGTACTAACAGGTACAGTATTTTGTTCACATGCCAAAAACATTTTTTCACACTCTCGTTCATGAACGAGTTTACCCTCGGCTTGACGCCATGTTAGATTGCGGACACAAAGAAGCATCGACATGTGGGCATTCAGGTCGGGTAATTTGAAATACATTTTTAGCAAGGATGATATGTATTTGGCACTATTATATAAATATCTTTGCATCTGTGCATTTTTTATTTGTAGTACTTGCTACAGGACAACTATTAACATATACTTAGGAAATGGTAAAAAAAAAAAAAACGACAGTGTCCTTGAAATTTCTGTCACGTGAAAGTAGGAATTTGAGAGATAACATAGTTCCAGACATTAGTGTTATTTATAGTTGAGTTATTTTTCACAAATGCTTTTCACACTAAACTGCATAGTGTTACAGCTTCCTGAGCTGATGGTTAGACAGTAACAACTCAGAAGCTGATCATTTCCAAGGGTGAATGATCAGTTAGGGGGCTGGATAGCCAGAGGCACAACTGAGAGCCACCTCCCTCCAGCAGTCGTTAATCCAAGGAAATGACTGGCTTCCAGGTTGTTATTGCAATTATAAATCTAATCCCAATAACAACATTCATTTTTAGAGTTTTTTTAACTTACTTTTGCCATTTGAGCCACATGGCACATGCAGTGCAACACAGGTATGTCTTACATTTAAGACGTTGCCTGCCACCCAGCATCATTTGGCAGCTCAATTGTTCATTTCTAGGAGATTAATGATCAGTCCAGTAGCCAATCAGGAGCCTTGCAAGGTTTAAGAATATTTAATTAAACTTACAATACCATTTTTAAGCTTTGTCCCTGATTTAGGTCATTTGTCCACAAATTGGACCATCTGTCCCTACTGTGGGTCATTTGTCCCTAATTTGGGTAATTTGTCCCCAATTCTGGGTCATTTGCCTCTAATTTGGGTCATTTTCTCCAGATTTATGTAATCTATCCCCAGTTTGGGTCATCTGTCCTTAATTTGAATCATTTGTGCCCGATTTGGGTCATCTGTCCCTCATTTGGGTAATTTGTCCCTGCTTTTTTTTCAGCTTTCTCCCTGATTTCTGAGGCAGGAGGTTGACTGGTATGGTGGTCCTAACTGCTAGCTGGGAGGCGGGGAGATAAGGAAAATGGGCGGATACGTTTAAAATGTTTTCAGCCACTTCTAAAATTCAGCAGTCTAAATAATTCAGAACAAAAGTCAAAGAATACCTGTTTATGAATGTGGACTGTAAAGACTTGCATTTTCTAAAATAGGTGAAGAAATCCTAGTGATCTGATTGGCCAAGGACATCATGTGACTGTCCGTTATCACAGCACAACTGCACACCTCAGATTTTATGCCAGATGTTTCATTAAACGTTTTTTCTCTTACATTTTTTTGACTATTTTATAAGAGGAATAACAGACTTCAGGCTGTTCCCTTGTGCTGGATATATGGACATGTTTGGTGCTTGAAGGCACTCTGCCACACATCCTGCTTCGCACCACACTAGTAGTGTCCATATATCTCAGCACAACTGGACACCCTAATGGGTGTTACTGCCAACATTTAATCTGCCTAGTGTGTACCACCTGTATGTAAATTTGTTATTACAATGTATCCTACTATAGTATACAGTAACACTTTGTGAGTAAGATAAAAGCGTCATCTCTCACATAGAATCCTAGCTAGTCAGATACTTTTTTTTTTATCTAACTAGTACGGTACATACATAGATACATAGACAGTGTCGGCAGATAAGGGCCTATGGCCCACCCAGTCTGCCCATTTGAGCTTGTAAGTTCAGTTTATGTTTTCCTAGAAGTCTGTTGCCCCTTACCACTGACCTCCAGAATTCCTTTATGTCTATCCCATGCATTCTTAAATCCCGTGATTGTTTCAGCCCCCACCACTTCCTCTGGCAGGGTGTTCCACTTTTCCACCACCCGTTCTGTGAAGAAATTCTTCCTCACGTTTCCTCTGAATCATCCTCCCTCCAACTTCATCCCATGCCGTCTAGTCCTGGAACATCTTTTTCTCTTAAAAATAGTGCATTCCTGCACCCTGTTCCTCCCTGTAAGATACTTGTATGAGCACTCTGCCTCCCACTCTTCTTATCCATGGCAGTCAGGGTTTTTACTATCTTTAAAAAAAAAAACGATAATGTACACTGTATAAACAATTCACGTGATGGGTGGCTATGAGATATTTTTATCTTCATTTGTGGTCATTGACCTTTTGTTTCACTATTCATGAGGGTTAAGAGGTGACTGACCACTCAGGAAGATAAAAATGATGTTTCATAGCCACCCATAACACATCCTCTTTATCACGCTACCTCTGTACTGCTCCTCATAGCACGGTCTCTCCTGTATAATGGAACTGATACCAGTGAACTTATCTGGTAAACAAAATAAATAAATGTTTAACTAAGCTCTGACGCATGGTATCAATAGTTCTGTGAGCACCCTACTTAGACTGCTTTCTCCATTTTTTTCAGCCCCTTGTTCAAGACACGTACAGTTTCAGTTATGTCAGTCGAGACTGGGATTCTGACTCTGGCTCCACCACTTCAAGCTCCAATGATCTGCCACCGTCACCACCCCTTGAGAGGAAGCCAAAGAAGAACCTGAGTGTTCTGCAGAAAGCTATGACTAAAGGTAAAATGATGCAATTGGCTTATATTATGTTGGTTGTGAACTGTTCTGCTGCTCTTTGTAGCTGTTGTATATGCTCACTGTACTGAGAGCACATGAGAATCAGAATGTTATGAATTAAGGAAATGGTGTAGCATAACAGGGCCAGAATTAGCATCACACTATCACATGGAAAACTTGGTTTCACAGCCGCACTCCCAACCCCCACACCAGAGTTGGTGGAGATCTGGGAGCTCAGGGGAGGTAGTTCTCTAAGTCTTCAGGAAGGAGGGGATTCACCTCTCCTCATTACACTGAATCAAAGCCTCCTGAGGTGTGGATTGGCCGTGCTTCATAAAACGGGCAGTTGTTGCACTCTCAGTGCCTTTTGGTTGTTGACTGGGCTCTATGGAATCCTTTGTTAGGACTCAGGATGTGCAAAGGTTCAGGAATGTTTCTGGCTTCCTAACCTGGTTTAAAATCCGGGGGAGGGGTATTAAAATAGTGGATTAAGGCTGCTCGAACTATGTGTCAACCAAACTAACCATCAGTGAATGTGGTAAAAATATGTTGGGGTCCTAGATACAGCCCAAAGAATGCTGGGCTATCAGCTCACCTAATGTATGCTTTAAAAAGGCCTGTGACATCTCTCATGGAGGTGTTATAGCTTTGAGGTTAGAGTACTGAGCTGTACACCTGGAGACTTGGTAGACGTGGGTTTGAATCCCACAGCCTCCACTTGTATACTGTTTAACCCTAAACAAGTCAACCTCCCCTCCCCCCCCCCACCATGATCCTGAGATACACCTGGAAATGAGCTTTGGCTCAGGATGCCTTTCTAGCCCCAAATTCCAAAATATAACATTTACACACAGTTCTGATTATGTGTCACGTATTTTATTTATTGTCCCTGCTGTCTTTATTGCTAAAGGGAAGCTGCTTGAAAATTGGAACCTTGCCACCAAGACATTATCTGTTCCTGCTATCTGTCTACACATGATGTCATAATCCTGTTTAGGAGTCACATTTGGTGGCTATGGAAATAATTATGGTGCCACAAGCAGGAAATGATGACATTATGTTTCGACAAGCAGCATGGGCAGATGGCATCTGAGGGGCAAGGGTCTTGTTTCTATGTAAATTTCCCTAGTAATACAGAATAAGTGAAAATCCCAAAAACACGGAATATAGGACATCCAATTAAAGTGATGTATCATGTTCAAAGTTTTCTCCAAGGCCTCAATGAATCTTTAAAGGAAAACAATATTCATTGTAAAAACCCCACCCTCCCAAAGGAGCCCCCTGCCGATAAGGCTTTTAAGCCATTAACATCATTTTTTTGCTAATCTGACTGCTGTAATATTTAATTCTGTGTGTTCACTCCAACATGAACACTGCCAGAGGACCACAGTGCCATTCTGCATTCACAGCATGGCTCCATGCTGCTGCACTGTACAAAGCGGAGCGGGGCAGAGTCGCGCTGTGAATACAAAGTGGCATTGTGCTGCTCTGGCAATTTATACATGAATATATATATATATATATATATATATATATATATATAAAGAAATACAAAATCACACATGCCCCCACAATGCAAAGCATCATGGGCTGCATATGCAAATCACTACAGAATATTATGCTGGTTCAACTTTAAGCAGAAATGCATGGTGCCGAAAGACCCCTCACACAGTTTGCAAAGGGTGCCAACAGAAGACAAAGACACGTGTTTCATCCTACAGGACTCATCAGTATGCCTTGTCTGTTTGACACCTGTTTGTCAAACAGACAAGGCATACTGACTGTTTTAACTGGGTTCACCACAACATAACCCAGATAGACCATCTCAGGGTAGCTGGTTCATTCCACTGGGGTGTCAAACAGACAAGGCATACTGATGAGTTCTGGTAGGACGAAACATGTGTCTGTGTCTTCTGTTGGCACCCTTTACAAACTGCGTGAGAGGCCTTTCGGCACCATGCATTTCTGCTTAAAGTTGAACCAGCATAATATTCTGTGGTGATTTGCATATACAGCCCATGATGCTTTGCATTGTGTGGGCATGTGTGATTTTGTGTTTCTTTGAATCGTGGCTTCCTGGCCAAATGCCCTTTAGGGTAACCATTGCCTCAGTGCTTGCGTACAGAGGTTCTTTGTGTGTATATACAGTGTATATATACATATATATATATATATATATATATATATATATATATATGTAAAATAGATAACCCACTACAGGGGGTGCAGTTGTAATCTGATAAATGCACACCTTGGTGTGCGTTGTGACACACAAGGCCACAGGACAAGTGCATTCAACCACCCAAAGCATACATATATCAGAGTACGCTACAGGTAGTGGGTTACCTATCTTATAAAATGGACACATATATTTGGGGGCCAAAAGTAATCCCTGTCTGGCACAAATAAAATGTTTAATTTACAGTAGGTGATCTGGTTGATCCTGCCATAATTGTGATAGGTTTGAAGTTATAGCTGATATTTATCTGGTTGATCCTGCCATGGTTTTTTAAACAAAAAGTAATTGAAAATTGCAGGATCAACCAGGTACATTTTTAGAGTGTCTTACAGTTTGATCACTTTCAATTTTGTTGTTGTAGTGTAGTGTGACCGAGCATTGTTAATGGTGGTAAATGACGTGCTGGCAGAGATAAAATAAGGCACGTCATATCCAAAAAGTATGTAAACTCTTTTTTATGTTAAGGTTATTTAGATTTCCATAAAGGATGCCACTGACTGTAGAGAGCGGACAGCGAGTGAGTCAATAGCTTCAGAAAAATAAACCCAAGCGTGAGCAAGTGCTGCTACAGTAACAGTTGCTCGGGCTTGCCTCTACCCTTCTGAAGTCACCGACTCGCTTGCTCACCTCTCTCTACAGTTGGCGGCTTCTTTTACAGAAATGTAAATAAGCTTAACTTAAAAAACAGACTTTACATACTTTTTTGGACACAACATGCCTTATTTTAAACCTCTGCCAGCACATCCTTTATCGTCATTTACACTGCTCAGTCACGATAAACTAGAACAACAAAAGTGAAAGTGATTAAACCATAAGACACTCTGAAAATGGCAGGATCAACCAGATAATTGTATACATTGTGGAACAGCTATACAGATTTACTTATGTCTGTGGGTGCCAGCCTGTGTGTGCAAGGTGTGTGTGTGTGTGTGTGTGTGTGTGTGTGTGTGTGTGTGTGTGTGCATGCGCATGCACGCGCATGTATCAGCCTATCTGTTCCAGGTATAGAGTGATCTCACTGCTGGGGGGAAGGTTCTGAGGGCTGGAAAGTAGTTCAGGCATATGGTCATAGTGGGAGGCATGTGTTTGTTGTGTGATAATGCATGGTCATGTGGTGTGTTTTATCCAATCAAGTAACCTGATTTTTATTGATTTTTCCAACCCATTTTATAAATATATTTATAAAATGTGTTTGAAAAAAGAAGCTAATCAATTGGTGAAAGACCATCAGGTGACCTATAAAATGGGTTTGAAAAAAGAAGCTAATCAATTAGTGAAAGACCATCAGGTGACCATGCGTATATCAGATCGCGAACGCACACCTGCACTTTTAACCCCCTCCAAAACAATTTTGACATTTTATAAGACAGATTAAACAACTCTGAGGTGTGTGGCTGTACTCTGATATATGCACGCCTTTGGCAGCTGACGCACACCAAGGCATGCGTATATCAGAGCACAACCACACATCTCAGAGTGGTTCATCTATTACATACATATATATATATACATGTATGTATTGCAAAAAACTTTGTTAATGCATCAGTTAGGGTTAAAGTGACAAAAGTAGGGAAATGTGGCATTAGGGTTTCCAACCCTAACACCCCATTCCCCACCCTGCACAGACCCACAGGTGGGTGGGACTATGTTGGGGCTGTCAGCCCTAACACTCACACCATTCCATTACAACAGAAGGTGACATGGGCACAGCATAGGAGAATGGGGTGAGCGTTAGGGCTGATGGCCCCAACACATCCACCTCCCCCATCTGTGGGTCTGCGCAGGGTGGGGAATGGGGTCTTAGGGTTGGAAACCCTAATGCCACATTTCACTACTTTTGTCACTTTAACCCTAACTGATGCATTAACAAAGTTTTTTGCAATTTGTTTCCTTAGTTTTTGAGATTGTATCCTTATTTTACTGTGGGAGTGCAGGGTCCTTTGGACCCTGCGCTCCCATCCCTTCAAAGATGCATACAGTATATGTATCTAGCTGTGGAAGCACAGGAACCGCTGGCCCCTGCGCATCCAGTTGTAGCAGAACAGTCACCAAATTGTCACCATAGCCATATTATCACCCCACCTCATGTTCCCGGTGCAGAAACTTTTTCAATCCCTGCCAAAATGTAGCTTGGTACAAGCACAATGCCAATCCACTGCGCAGGTGGAAAAACACATTTTGGATGGGATTTGAAAACTGACAGCTGTGACATACATAAGGTGGTTTAATAAGAAGGCTATGTTGGAATTTTGGGCTCAAAATATTTAAAATTCCCAAAGCTACAAGCAGACATAGCAAAATCATGACAAATAGTCATAACTCTGCCATTTTTAATCATTTTGACCCCACATTTTTAACATAGCCTTCTTATGATCTCACCGAATGTTCTGGGTACAGCACAATTTCAAATCCCTTCCAAAACATAATTCTGTGCAACTGCAATGCCATTCTAAGCCACAAGTGCAAAAACATATTTTGGCCAGGATTTGAAAAATGACAGCTGTCACATACATAAGGTGGGGTAATAACAAGGCTATGTTGAAAATATGGGGTAAAGTGTGTATAACAAAACAGGGTTTTATTTAACTCTAAAAATTGATTAGCGTTTTGCTCATTAAAGTAATAAAACATTGTGAAAATGCATAGCACTTGTCTCACTGTGTTTAACAAACATAACACTTCAAGAAAACCTATATAAATACTTTCTGTACAGTTAGTATTGTCCCAAGGAAAAAACTGCTAATCAATTATTTAAAACCCTGCAAAATTGCAACAAATTGTCATAACACAGCCATTTTTTGAAATTGTGACCCCGAATGTTCAACATAGTCTTGTTATGACACCACCTCAGAAGAGTATGACTCTCATTATAAAAATTCCACTGGAAAGGTGACTTTGCCAACCAACCATGAACTCATCTTTCTGGTGGGAGTTGCCTAACAACAGTCATATGTTCATGAGGAGCGGTTCCAAAAGGCCATGTTGAAAATTTGGGCTCAAAATCTAAAAAAATGGTTGAGTTATGCATCAAAGTAGTCTGCAAAATCCTTTTTTGTGAGCTCACGAAAAAAGAATCGGCTCACGGAAAAAGATATAAGCGAATCACGAAAAAAGAATTCAAATGTAAAAAAAAAAAAGGCATTGCAAGGTTGTTCTTCCACCAAATAGCTTCACAATTCATCTAAAGGAGTCACGATGAACAAGATACATGTGTTGGTGTCTCTAGATACCTTCATTTTGGGTGCTTTTCAATTTTTTTTTGGAAAAACAGAAAACGATGGCAGCTCGCAAAAAAGGAAAATTATTTTTTCCATACGAATAAAGGATTTCAGATCTCACAAAAACAGAATGCTCTCGTGAAACTAAGTTATTTTTCGTGAGAGCAAATCCTTTGTCACAAAAAATACATCTATCCTGGAAATAGAACGTTCATAAATGTCCCATTAGGATATAATGGGAACTAAAAAAACGTAATAACTTTGCAACAGATTAATATTCTTGCACTAAATTTTCACTGTGTGTTCTGCTACCAAAGTTCTTTCTACCCTACAAAAATCATGCATAAATTCCACACCATCTGGCCGCATGGCGATTAGGAAAAAACTGCAAAAAAGGGTGTTTTGTTTTTTTTTACTTTTTTCACTATCAGGATCTCAGAATCCACACATCTGACCAGAACAAAACTTGCCTCATCAAGAGATCCACCCCACAGAACAGTGCATACCAAATTTTGTGCAAATCCATTGATTGTTTGCAGAATTATTAAAGTGCACAATCTGAGGTTTAACATTAAACATGCTACTCAACCCTAACTACAGAGGCACAATTGTGCCTCTATATTATATATATATATATATATCTCCAGGCTCAGTGGATACAGTGAAAAAATAAGACCATCTCAGAATAAAGCTTAGCAACAGAGAATGGTATCCTACATTTCTATAAGGCAAAGAACCGCAGCACAAAATCACCAAGGCAATGGTTACCCAGGAAGGGATGTGGCAATAAAGCCGGGTTTCAAAGAAATACAAAATCATACACACTCCAATAATGCAAAGCATCAGGGGACATGTATGCAAATCACCATGACATAATTTGAATATTCTTCCCACGATGCTTTGCATTATTGGGGTATTGTCAAAAAACAAATCAAAATAAACAAATGTGTGATTTTTGCATTCCTACATTTCTAACCACTGAAAACCAGTTTTGAGGAAGGGTAGTCAGATTTGAAACCACAGAACCATAGCCAGCCTTACCAGATGAAGAGAACTGAGATCATTCTGAAGCCCAGCTCCCATGCTCCGTGCCAGTGGAAGAGCAACAACAGAAAAAGAAGTGCACTTTGGGCAATGCAATGGGATATAAAGTGCTGTTTAATAAGTGCATACCTTATTGAGGGTGCAGAAAACAAAGCCAACAAGATAAAATCAGGTGAAAGTATGGACAATGACCAGACCCCAGCCAAAGAAGCAGTGGGCTTTGCAATGTTGAGAGTCACTGTACCATCTAGGAGGCACGTTCACATATGTTTTCACCTGATTTTACAATATTGCCTTTGTTTGCTGCACTCTGTATTAGGTATGCTATAATTATTACAAAGCTTGTTATGCACTTCATTACATGACCGTGTCTGTGCTCCTTTTCTGTTGAAGAGCTGTATTTTTGTGGTGCTCGTGCAATGGGAGCAGCTAGCACCTTTAGACTCTGGTACTGTATACCATACTGTCCATAAGTTTAAGCAACCTTAGAGAGATATATAAGTCACTGCTCAACTAATAAGGCCCTATTAGATGAGCGATGGCTTTCATTTTTCTCTAAGATTGCTTAAACGAACATAAATAGCCACTGACAAATGTCCCCATAGACTTGTATGTGGTACACCCCTGAGCTCTCCCTGCTTAAACATCACAAAACATCTGAGCATGCAGGTGGGGCCAGCGGGCCAGGAAGTGGAATGGATCAGCTGGCTGTGGGTTTGACTGCAGTTATAATCCCTTCCCTATCTAAAAGGACACACTTATAAATTATACTTTTGGCAGAAATTGGGTAACGCTGCCATAAGGTATTGGGTTATGAAGCCCAGGTGTGTATCTTGGAAAATTCCTACTAAACATTAACTGCTACATGAGTGCAGGTTCACAAGACAGTTATTAAACAATCTGGACATTTCTTCTCTCCTAGCATCTCTTTACGGATCCCATATACTGCTTTCCCTGCAAAATGCCTTTCAGTATGCTCACTCCAAGTGTTCTAGATGGAAATTACCTTGGGGTTCTGACATGGTCCCACAAAAAGCAGTGCACCAAAATAGAGTCACAGTGCAGCAGGAATAATAGCTGACTCAAATACTTCAAAGAACAAAAAACCAGCACACACACAGCCTACTATGCAGCAATTATTGAAATGTATTTAATCAAAAACATGGTAAGCTTTGTGTGCACCATTTTTTTGTTCTTTGAGGGGTTCTGACATGGTGTCTGGTTGAGAATATGGCTACAGTACACTGAGGACTGGAGTTCTACAGATTGGAACAAAACAAGCATCTGTACTTCTGCCATTCTCAGCCTACACTGAATCAGAACTGAAGGCCTGCTTAAAAGGCGATGTCTGTTCTGGCAAAGTCTTGTCATTCTGCACTGCACTAGGATGTGTGTACCCATGTGAGTACTTGCCTCTCTTTACTATTTGAGTAAGCCACTACAAAAGTGAGCACCTTCTCTGGCATACCTGGGGCAGCTATGCCACCCTGTGGGCAGTCAGCTGTACTGCAACTGTGAGACACATTCATTATGGGTATGCAATGCCACAATAGGGCATGGGTGTATCAGGCATTAATGCACACCTGGTTGGTTGTACAGCACGAGGCTAATGCAAAAGTACAATATATAATCGAGAATAATGTATGGCCAACTACTCACAACAAGATTCTGTTTCCACTGAGTGGTTGAGATGATAGCATATGAACCTAGCAAGCAAAGATCAAGAGGTCCATGCTGTTATCTCAACCCCGAGGTGGAAACACATGCTGAGTTGTGTATGGTTTATTTCATACAGTATTTATTTTACACAGGAATCACAAAAACGTCCCCTCTCCAAAGTGAAAAAAAAAAAACCTTGAGATTTTTTTTTTTGTTCTGTTGTGTGATCAAAATTAAATCCACAACAATGTAAGTTAAACGGTACAACTTTAGGCACTGAATGGTAGTAAACAGCTGGGTGTGGGGTGAATGAGAAATTTAAAATTTTATGAGCTATGAACTGTGCTGAACAACTGTTAAGAATGTGCACAACACCACTCTGGAATGTGTACAACATACCTCTCAACCTCCCAACTTGCCAATGTGTGACAGAGGGCTACAAAATGTGTGACAAATGGCAAAAATGTGGTACGCCTGATTTTTCACAGCGCGCGGAGTCGCGCACTGTGACGTTTTCACGTAAATTGAATAAAACTGATTTTACCACAGTAATACATTACATAATTATTAAATTAGTATCACCATCAACAGAAAAAAAGGGTGTAGACAAGCCATCCTTTCTGCCCAATACTGTGCCACCTGAACAAATAGTCAGGCCAGCCGAAACCACGTAACCCCAAAATACTGCATTTAAAAATGTCTTGCATAGCTATTTCTTTACATTGTCTATCAGCTCGCTTTTTTTTGTATCTCAACCATGGTGGAGGCTCTAGCCTAAGGTGCAAACCATACAAGTATGGTGCAGCAAACATTTACCACCACTTCTGCTGAGCAGTAATCCAAAAACCGAAAACATCTCCCACACCAGCAACTGTTAAGACAGGCACCATTTCTCACAGCACACGGGGGTATAACAGAGTACAGTACCCGAGTGATTATTACATAGATTTATAGAGCTCGGACATACTACAATTAACATACACACCGCCATGATTCCACCCCCAACTGACACCAGCAATAGCGACTCACCCATTACTGTGACTGTTGCCATCAAGATCCACACAACACAGCCTTGGACACCTGCAGCAATGCACCAGTAATTGGCCTGGATGGTTGGCTCACTCAATACCCAATAGCCAAGCAGCAGCGCAAGGGAAGGTAGTCCCTTCTGGCCAGTCCGCTCTTTCACTGAGGTGCTGCTGCTTTTCTTCTGTCCTACTGCTTGCTGAGGGAGCATGAGCAGCCAGGCAAGAGTGAGAAAGAAGAGGAACAAAAAAAAAATGTAGCCAGCAGGCACTTCTGGTCAGCTTTTTCCAATGTGGTGGAGATGCTGCTGCTCTTATACTGCTAACTGCTCTGCCAGCTGAGCAAGAGAGCACCAGGCTGTGGCATGTTTATTGGCCCACCAACTAGGGACCGAACCTAAAACCGCACAGGAGGACCCCTGTCCCACTCCCGAGCTGAATCACCATAGCCGAGCCTCTCTGACTTGAATCTGGACCGGACCCTGTCCTGAGAATGGGAGAAGAACCTCATGGTCACACCCCCCCCCCGCAGCTCTGTCCCCAAAACAAAGGAAAGCAATAAGCACAAAAAAAGACTAACCCTCCAGTCCAACAGTCGTAGTCGGGTCACGGATGGGTTGGTGGCGGTCGTTTGGTCTGGGTTGAGGGTTCTCTGCTGGCTCCAGGACTCAGACAACGGCTGCCGCTGTCGCTGATGCATGCGGCGTTCTTCTGCTTCCGCGGCTCGCTCTCTGGAAGCTTGTTCAGGCAGTGTCTGTATTGTTCCTAAGATGGGCTTACTTCCTGGCAGTGCAGCTCTCCACTCTGATTGGTGCCCTCTGGTCCGTCAAGTATTGGTCCTATCCACAAATCAATCCCGATGATATGGTTCCCCTCTGAGCACCGGGTGGCGGACCTGATGGGGGACGGACGGGAGGGGACCTGACAAACGGCACAGAGAGCAGCACTACAATTGGTTTGTGTGGCGGGGCGGGCTATGCTCTTCTCTCTCTCTCTCTGCATTGGGTCGCCACTCGTCTCTCAGGCTCTCACTGGCTGTCGGCTGATGACACTTTCCCAACAAGGCCCCCCCTCCCAACGTCATTACAGAACTGCTGCGATGACGACCGGAGATAGGAGGCATCGGCCGAAGTGAAAGAGTCTGGGAACATTTTAAAAAAGGCGACAAACAAAGGGGCGCCAGTGCTGAGCAGAATGCCGGCTGTGTGATTTGCGGAAACGAGATGGGGAATGCGGGGTGGCGGTACGGGTGAAGTGCTGGGCTCTGAATCCGGTACCTCATGGAAAATCCGGTACACTTGAGAGGTATGGTGTACAACACACAGGACTGTGTATAGTTCTCCATACACAACAAGGCTGTGTCTGAATCAAGTGGTTGCCATGGCAACCAGTGACCTCACAAGCACAGCTCCAGAGGTCTCCTGATTGCCATAGCAACCTCGAGATTCAGACTCAGCCTTGTCTGTGTATTGTGATGCTAATGTATACACCATATAGGGATGAGTCAGTTTGATAACTTAATCAAACTCATTTATATCATTTTATTTTAACATTGCTACACAGAAGCGGCAACAAGCAGTATCTGTTCTTTTTAAATTAGTGATCAGTTCAGTCAGCAATTGTGCAGCAGATTTTTTTGTACCACGGGTCCCTGCATTCACCCCGAGGCTGTGATCTGATTACCAAGGGCTGCAAGCTAAAACAAAAACAAAAAATGAAAAAAACACTGTTAGCATTGTTGAATTGGGTCAAAGGGGAACAGGATATATGACTACATACAGGGATGGCAGCTGTGGCTCAAGCTTAACATTTGCGCGGTGAGCATTCTTTTGTGTTGTGCTACAGTAGTGACATTGCTAGTGCAGCACAACAGCATCGTGATGTAGTTACTGCAGCACAAGGAAATTCTAGGGATGGATTTCCATTGGCAATAGCAATCTACCATATACTTTTTATTTTTTTATTTATTTATTGAATTTTGATGACCGGGTAGGAACACTGGGCCCCGGAGGTCCCTTTTTCAGGGGCGACCCGGGAGTTACAATTATTACAGGTAACAGATGCAGTACACACAGGTGATTTTCATGTTATATGCTAAAAAACAGTCCTCATAGGTTTAAACAGTAGGGTTGTGGAAGACATACAAGCAGGGGGAACATAATGGTTACACCTCAAGAAAACATTATGCTTAGTAGTTACAAGTTTTAGTTAAGTGTGCGCAGGGTTGGGGGCAAGGAATTTGGCTAGGGTCATGTAGTTCCTTCCCTATGGGCAAAAGGGGAGGGGACATGCTGACGCGTAAGTGCTCCACGTCTGGCGTATGTTAATTCCTTTTTTTATCAACGCATACATTCAAAAATTTACTGTCAGATTGTCAATATGCAATTTATCTAAAAATACCATAAATAAAAAGTTTAAAAACATAGCCTACTGCTTTTTGCATTTCAAATTTTTTTTTTAACTTTTCTTAATTTAATCATAGGTAGGAAGAAAGAGCGCCTTTTTCAATTCCTGTACGAAATGCTGCAAGAGCCCGAGATGAGGCACTGTATTTGGTGGGTGCACTCTTCTAGTGGAACCTTTCAGTTCTCATCGCAGAACAAAGAGAAGCTGGCAAAAGCCTGGGGCATGCGGAAGGGCAACCGCAAGATCATGACGTATCAGAAAATGGCCCGTGCCCTTCGGAATTACTCTCGAACTGGGGAGATCAGCAAAGTGAAAAGAAAGCTGACGTATCAGTTTAACGAGGTCATTCTCAGCAGTTTGCAAAATGCTGTTAAAACAATGAACAAATGTTAATTCAAAAAAAAATCATTAATGAATCCGTAGCACTGTCAGGGGCAGGACCCTCTGATGAAGCATCCCTTGAATACTGCGTATTTGAAAAAACTGAGTTAGCAAA
This sequence comes from Neoceratodus forsteri, assembly GCA_016271365.2. Classification (NCBI taxonomy): domain Eukaryota; kingdom Metazoa; phylum Chordata; order Ceratodontiformes; family Ceratodontidae; genus Neoceratodus; species Neoceratodus forsteri. The sequence continues at coordinate 36,820,746 of JADMNL010000029.1, read as the reverse complement.
TATTTGCACAGCCAAATGTTCAGCCTTAAAACAAAATAGCTCTTACTAGGGAAAAAAACAACAACATATCGTACTGCTGATGACTTGTAGTAAGATGAAGATCTGTCCTAGTTGGCCAGAAACAAGTGTGGTTTTGCTATACAAATATGGTGCCCAAGATTTTGTGTGATATTTTACACATAGCGGATTATATTTCCTGGTAACTATTATATATAATCGTGGTGGGGGGGCCCCCCCGAACCACTCTTTATTTTAATATTAAACAAACAAATACTTACCATACCACATTATTTAAGTTAAAAATTAAAAGGTGTTTGTCAAAGTGACACCAAAATCATGCATGAAATCTTGGCTGCCATTTTGTTTGGAAGAAATTGCATGTGAGCCGTTGGGTGTCATCTGCTTAATGTTCTTCTCCCAAGGTCATCTATGCAATAATAGTAATAATAATAATAATAATAATACCCCTTTGGTTCCATCCGTGGCTCTCACACAGACGCTGCAACCACCCAACCTTACCTCTTTCTTCATCCTAGATCTGAAGATCCTCCTTGATGACAAGAAGCCACAATTGGTTTATAAGATTTTGCATGAAGAATATAAATACAAATTATGATAAACTGACAATTTGTTAAGCAATAATGCCCAAACAAGAGGGCATCTCCTGGACAGAAGCATCTTACTGGGAGGTGTTAATGGCCCAAGGTGAAGCTGAGGACCATTAACAACCCTTTTCTGTCATAATAATGAAAATTTGCTGGTTTTGTTTTATTTTTGCTATATAGCTTCTTGCTCCCAAAACACCACCTCTGCCTTACTTCTGGCTGGTACTGATGACCTCCCACCCCCATCTGTCTCCCCCCCACTGTCGGAGCCAGTGGGTAGCCACACAGTATGAAACAAGAGAACCAGCGACCTTTATACTGGCAGCCCAGAAGGCATGTTTTTTTTCTGGGTGTTCTCCCATTCCCTAGACCCTCCCACCTCCTCAATATGAAGTGATGCTCTGTCAGTCCCAAGCTCCCTGGTCCATAGCAGGGGTCATTGGCAGCATGGGAACCACAGTGTGATCCCTCCCTCACTGAGAGTGCTACCAAACGACAGCACTACCCCAGTCCCCTTGGCTGCCAAACCCATTTCCCAAGCTTGCCCCTGCACCTGGGTCACTGGCATGGGAGAGCAACATGCTATGCACTGGGTCATCAGCTGGCACCATAATAATGAATATTTTAAAAGCATCTCCCAGTCCCCACTATTAACTAGATCTGGTCTAAGTATCTGTACAGCTTCCGATGAAAATGTGGACTGTTCTTGTACAAAGTGCTGCCTTAGGAACGCTTCAGTGTTTGTCTTTTTGTACACTTGAGATTACATAGAAACAGAATTTGTCGGCAGAAAAAGACCGCTTGGCCCACTCACTCAGCCTAGTTGTTCCTTGCCTAGTTCATCTCTGCAGACCTCAATTGGTGTCCGATGACTCTCTCCGCCCCCCTTTTTATTTACCAGTATTCTCCTATTCCTTTCACATGCATGTTTGAAACCCACCACTGTTTTCACCCCACTGCCTCTGGCAGCAGGCTGTTCCAGGAATCCACTGCTCTATCAGTGAAGTAGTATTTCCTCATGTCCCTCTCAGACTCCCACTTCTAGGTTCGTTGCCTGCTGTCTTCATTTGAAACAGGATCCCCACATGTACCCTGTTTGCCCCCATGAGGTACTTGTAGGTCTGCATCATGTCCCCCCTTCTCTCCGCCAAGGTGTACATGTTAAGATTCCTAAGTTTCTCCTTGTATGGTTTCTCATACAACCCATGTACCATTTTAGTTGCCCTCCTCTGGACTGCCTCTACCCTGTTGATGTCCCTTCTGAGATGCGGCCTCCAGAACTGTACACAGTATTCCAGGTGGGGTCTCACCAATGATCTATACAATGGTAATATCACTTCCCCCTTTTGCTGGTGATACCTCTCCCTATGCACCCTAGAACCCCACTGGCCCTGCCCACTGCCTTGTCACACTGCCCTGTAACTTTGAAGTCATCAGATAAAGGTCCCTTCCCTGCTTAGTGACCGACAGTCTCCCTGCCCCCATTTTATACTCAGTTCACCTGCCCCCATTTTATACTCAGTTCACCTGCCCCCATTTTATACTCAGTTCATGGGTTTCTATGCCATATGTACATAGAGTCTCTATCCTTTCATTAGTTCTGTTCTCTAAAATGGTGCCTCAGTCCTCATCACTTTTCTTCTCCCCCTCTACTCTCGATATAGACTAATAGTGATTTTTTTGTTTAAGACATGTATCTGACTTTTCCCATTGAGTCTGATTACCCCAACTTATGGTGTTAATTTTTACTTTGGTGACATTTGTAATTTTAGCGCATTCTTCGCACCAGTGTATTTTGCCTCCACACAGGTGGGACTTTATTTTGCTCTCTGCTTTGTTTTTAACTGTACGTTGTAGTTTTGCATCCGATTTTGCCATTTTTTTATCATCTGCCCTATTAGTTGCTTGCATCCATTTGTTTTGCAAACTAGACCCTTAGAAGTTAGCTTCTTAATTAAAGTGTTGATTAGCAGCAAAGACCCAAATGAACCTCCTGAATCTGACTAGAATGCTTCATACATTGGATTCACCTGTGAGTGACAGCCAAGCACAAACAGACCATTGGGGTGGTCTGTAAATTTTTCAGACCAATGTAAATCTCTGGATTTTTTTTTAAATATTTTGTAAAAAAGTGAAAAACTACTTTATAAGTAGAATATTGTTAGTGTAATAAATATGTTTCCTTTGAAGAGAATTGTTCTACAGCAGGAAGTTCATTTTTTTCTTAATGGAAAATGTTTAATTGATACAACTGCATTGTATAAAAGTCAGTCTTTGTAAGATGTGCTTCGAACAAAGGAAATGTACATTCAGTTTATACTGCCTGCTTTACCAGCACATGGTGCTTGAGAAAAGTAAAACACATACATTGAATTTATACTGCCTGCATACTCAGCAAATTTTGCTTGAGAAAGTACACCATGCTATTAAGATGCTTTTTTTCTAAATTAAACAATTATCAACTTCAAGGTCATTGTCATTTTGTCTTAGTGATGCTAAACACGTGCTAACTAGATTATGAATCTCTTACATAATTTCATCCAATCAGCACTCTGAACCACAGGACTAATCCTGTGCACAATTGCCGTCTTGTGCAGGAACATTAAAATGGAGCGCTCCACTACAGAGGCGGGGGTGGAGCTTTCCACTCAGAATTTAAAAAAACTCAAACGTTAAAATTATAAATCACTGTAGCCAACTCAAGTGATTTATAGTAAGTAAATAGATCATCCAAGGGGTGTTTCTTGAGACCCTCTCCTGAGGTTTGGGTAGCCAGAACCGCTCAGCTTTGTAGCCTTCTCGCACAAACCTCATGTGAGGACTCTCTTACACCAATGAGCTACTTTTTTCCCCAATGTGCTTTTTTTCGCTCCTTAGCCTCCAGTTCACCTATTCCTCTTGACAGTACCCTACAGCCCCGTCAACTACTTTTTTGAGAACTTACAGGTTAACCACCACTTACCCAGGCCTCCGTGGTGGTGAATGGCATGTCATTCATGCATGGGCATATTCAGGGTGCCAGCATCCACTCAGGGCAGGCTGAGGATTTTTTCCACTCCATGCTTCCAGTGGGCATGCACGCATGTGGCATCTGGTGGTAGTCCCTTCCCCCGTGATAAAGAAGAAGAAGAATCAGCATTTATACAGCACTTTTCATAAACATTGTTTCCCAAAGCACTTTGCGAGCAATGAGAGGCTGGTAGTGAAGTGACTGAATGTGTAGTGGCAACCATTTCGCACAGCAGCACCCACACACAGCCTTGGACAACTGCATGAACTGGTTTTATGGGAAGTGGAACGCCGGTCAGGACACTGGGGAAAATTCCCTACTCTTGCGAAAAAGTGCCTTGGCCTTTTTTGCTTCCACCTGTACACCCACCAGGACAGCACCAGAGATGTGTAGAAGGGACCTAACTTTAATGCCTCATCTGAAGGATGGCACACTCCAGCAGTATGGCACCCCCCCCTCCCAGTACTGCACTTGGACACTAGCATTCATATGGTATGAACCCAATTCCAGAGTGGGATGTAAACCCCCAACCTTCTGGTCAAGAGGCAGCTATGCTACCAACTGAGCCACGCTGACATGTGAGCACATGATGTGCGATAAAAAGCAGTGTTCCACACCCCTCACCAAGGAAGAAGAGCTGCTCCCGGGACGCTCAGTCCTCCCTTCCCCAGCTGACCCCCCGACATTCCAAATCCTTCTCAAACCCAAGTTGCCAGTGTAGCGCGTGGAAGCACTACCACTGTGCAACTGGGCCAGCTCAATGGCCAGAATTTTAACATTTGCAGCACGCTAACAGGTCTACTGCCATGCTGACTGGAATAAGCATGACTGACTGCCTATTACTTGGCTAGTGCTATTTTTTTTCTATAGAGGTTTCTCTCCCAAGTCCACCTGCGCCCCCTAGGGATATACCCTGATTCTAGGGATGCACCCCCATCAGGTACGGAACCTCCAGGTCCCCCAGACCTCGGTAACCCATTGGTTACCCTTATGGCTTGCACTCCATGGCAGGGATTCTGGGAAAGGGGCAGTCCCCCCCACCCCCCAGCATTCCAAATCCAGTGCCAGCAGGCTCTAGGACCAAGGAGAGCACTTTTAGAGGGAGAATGGGTGCTCAGCCACACAGGTAAGGCTCAAACATGAGGGATCCCTCTCCCTCAGACAAGGCAAACAGAAAAGCTCTGTACTCAGGATGTAAGGCCCACAACAGTAATACAGTATATGGTTAGCCCCTATTGTGTATGGATTTCCATACAGACAATTTTCTTGTTGTGGCACTGTTCAAAGATCAAGAAAAGTTGCTGCGTTATCATTCTGAGTCACATCAATACCAAGACAGCTTTTGGGCTTTGAACTGCCCACGTGACATGCTTCCTCAGCACAGCTGTGAGATGAAACACTACACTAACCGAGATATGGACGGAGACGCTTAGTAAAGTGTACAGCGACTGCCTCACAATAAGCAGCAGTTTAGATAAGCCAAGTTAAAAAAGTAAAAGAAACCTATTTCAAGTTTAAACTATGTTGTATCACTACAATAATACAGCCAGTGGCGAGTGGGCGGGTGGGAGTGGGAAATGAGCTTCCAGCTGGACATGCGCTGCTCTAACAAAACCGATCACTCACGCAATTTAATTTAAACCACATACTATACAAAACAGTGTATGTTCAACAATACATGACAAGGACTGTATTTAAATCTCGGGGTTGAGATGACATCAGGACCTCTTCAGCTTTGCTCTTGAGGTCCCTTTGACGTCATCCTAACCCCTTGATGGAAACAGCCTTGCTGTGTATGGTTTCCCATATGCTAGTCTATGTGTTCTGATCAGCCAGAAAAAGTTTGCTGTTGCTTAGAAAATTTATTGAGCAAGTCAAAGTTCAGAAAAGGTATTCAGCATCATAAGTAGTCTGCTTCTGAAAAATCCAGGTGCCCCTGTCATGTAGTATTACTGACATACTGCTTTAAACAATTAAAAGGCTCTCTCTTTGCATTCTTACCTGTTCCCACCCTCCAGCCTTTCCCTTGTTGCTCTAGGCATCTCATGTATCCCTCAACACGCTGACACTATATAAATATATATACACACATACATATATATATATAGATATATATCTGTGAAGCACCCTTTCCATATTATGGTGGAGCTCAGTCAGAGGATAAAGAGAATACTAGATGGGTAACCATGCAGAACCAGTGTGTTCTGCCACTGAGGGGTATGATTCCCTGTGACCACGACAGCAATGCTCACAAGGCTTTCACAAGGCTTAGTCCAATCACATTCATTACCCCCCCCTTTTTTCTACTGCAGCTTTGCTAGCCCTTACCAAGACCTCCACAGCTACCCCTGTCACTTACCTCTACCCCATTCACTCACTACTAGTAGACTTAGTCCCTATCCAAAACTCCCGCCAGCCCCTCTATGTCATTTTTTCAGAGGCTGCTTTCAACATTTTAGTAGTCATCAATCATAACTGTCTGGTTTAGCTTGCCTTGGAGCCTGTAATCTCCGGCTACCCTGTTTGTATATATGTTTATATTATTGTATCTGTTTATATAGATGTGTTTTGTATATGTCTGCTTTTGTACCTTCAAGTTGTTCCTCGACCTATCAGGTCCATCTTGTAAATGAGCTTTGCTCAATGATGTCCACCTGAATAAATAAAGATTTTGATTGATTGATTGATTGAATACTCAAGAGGTCCTTGGGAATCATGCAGCGAGGTGAATGAACACACGGTTCTGCATGGGGTTACCCATCCTGTATTTTTTATAGTGTATGGTGCCCCTCAGAGTATTTTTTCAGCTTTTATGCATATTTTTCCTGTACAAAAAAGAAATACTGATTCCCGTTCACAAATACGGTAAGTTGTGTTTGCTAGGGACTGGCATCCCTACATTGCAGTGCACACTCCCACTGGCTGCCATGGCTACAGTACGCAAGATTTACATTAAAAAAAACATGGCAGCTGGGCATCTCGCTTAGTGAGGCAAGAAATGAACCATCTTCCAAAACTCGTAAGCTAAAATGTTTAATACATAAAATCTGGTTTAGCCAACTTTTCAAGTTGTAAGCAATTTACTGATCCTTATATGACAAACCACCATGGCCATTTACAGTGTGCTTAGAGAAATATTGGCGCACAGCAGTTTTCTGTTTGCTCTTTGAAAACAGAGCTCAAGCTTCTAAGTCTGAATGAATGGAATGCTGTTCTGCACATACAGTCAGTACAGCATTCCATTCATTCTTGAGACTGTGGATGAACAGCATTTCGGTATGGTGGAATTTTGAGTTAGTATAGCATTCCACCATACACTATATACTGGATCACTGCACCAGGACAGGGAGTCAAAGGTTGCCTCAGAGCTGTCATGCACAGCCAGGAGGCAATTTTCCCTATAAGCATCCTTCTCTTCGCCACCCCTTCTGCTACAGACCCACTGCATGTTGACAGCATGACCATTCGTCCTGGTCATTTTGCTCCGTGACAACTTGTCCCGGACTATTAGCTCCAGTGTCAATCAGATACAATGTAAATTCATTTTATAAGATGGAGCAATGTGCTCAAGGGTTGTAGAAGTGGAAGTCAAACTATAATTGTCGTTGGAGTACCATGCAATCTGTAGTGGGAGCGAATTGTCTTGGGACAAACAGACATGGGAGCCAGTTGACACCAGAGCTAATAGCCTGGGGCAAGTTGTCGCAGAGTGAAATGACTGGGACAAATTGACATGTCCCCCTGCAAGTTATCCAAAAGTAAGGCAGCTGCCATGTATGGTCATCCACACGGATCAGTACCACAGTAAGCTTGCCTGCAAGGGGTACTCAAACAGCAGGCAATCATCATTATCCACACCCCAGAATCCTGATGCACTGTGCACAAAGCATGCTCCAGACTTCATGACAAAGAGTTTCTGCAGGAAGTCGTGGACTTCGTCACCAAAACAGCATTGGAGATGCCCAGGTGGTTGGTCCTGGGTGACTTCAGTGCTTGGATCGATGATGAAGTGTCGCACTTTAGATATGACTTCCTGCAGCTAATGACATTGCTGGGCTTTGCACAAGCAGTTGATTCTGCAACCCACAGCCATGGTCACACCTTGGACCTAGTATTCTCACTGGGGCTTGAGATAACTGATCTCAAGATTGATCTGGTTGTCTGGTCGGATCACTCCACAGTGCGGTTCTCATTCACCCACTCCCCCCCCCCATGAGCACTTCCCCTTGGGAGTTGGAATGCTACTGCCCTTTAAAGCGATTGCCCCCAGAGGGCCTAATGGTGGTAATGGACCTCTTGGGTAGTGAAGTGCTTCCTGCATGGTTTGCTTGAGTGAGATGGTGACAGCCTATAATAGGGCTGTCACCTTGGCACTTGATTTTGTCATGCTGGTCCATATATAACTTAGGTCCCCTTGCTTGAGGTCCCCCTGGTTTGATGGGGAGCTCAAGGAGATGAAGACCAAAGGTCAGAGATTGGAATGTTGTTGGCATAAACTGCTGTCAGAGGAGGATAAGCTGGCTCTAAGAACTCACTATGGTGAGTATCAGAGGGCAATCTCCAATAATTTGGCAGTTTACCTGTCCAGGGAGATTGCTGCAGGGAAGACCAAACCGGCTCAGCTCTTCCAAACTGCGTATAGGCTGCTTCATCCGGCCTGCCTACAACCGGTTAGAGAAGTTTCAGCAGCAAAGTGCTTGGAGTTCAGTCTGTTCTTCTCTGACAAGGTGTCCTCCATCAGGGCCACGATTTCCTCAACCAGGCTATCTCAGCCCAGCTGTGGTATGTCGGATGTCTCTGAGTGCACTCCCCTTGCCTGGAGTGAGTTTAGATCGGTGGGGATGAAAGAGGTCTGTGAGATGATTTCAAAGCTGCGAACCACATATTGTGAACTGGACCCGGGCCTGACCCATCTTCTAGTGGGCTGGATTGGGTCCATTGGCCCAGTGTTCTCTGACACAGTCCAGTGCTTGCTTTTGGAGGGGCAATTTCCTGACATCTTGAAAGAGGCACTGGTAAAGCCCCTTCTGAAAAAAACATCTCTCGACCTGCACCCGATGTTTTGGTGAATTATAGATCAGTCTCTAACCTTCCCTTCCTGGGCAAGGTTACTGAGAAAATTGTGGCTCTGCAGCTCGAGGCACACCTCTCAGCCTAGGACATCTATGAGCCCCTCCAGCTGGGATTTAGGTCTGGACACAGTACCAAAACTGCATTGGTCAAGGTGTGAAATGATCTCCTCGGGGTCAGAGATAGAGGGGACTGGTCAATATTTGTCCTCCTTGATCTCTCATCAGCACTTGACACTGTGGACCATGTGGTATTGTTGGATCATCTGAGGGGGCTATGTGGACTCACCGGCACTGTCATCAGCTAGTTTGAGTCCTTTCTCACTTGCAGGATGTAGAGGGTGATGGGAAGTTTTTCCTCCCGCCCTAAGACCCTGCTTTGTGGAGTTTCCCAAGGGTCGGTTCTGCCAGCTACGCATTCTCAAAGACACAAAAAATGGATCCCTAGCTTCTTCTTGCACAGCCAGGGCAGTGGCATCACCACTCTCTTCCATGCATTCCTCTGAGGCAAGAGCTGGAGGCTGTGTACCTGTTCCTTTTTCACAAGGCCACATAGGTTCCCCCTCTTCTTCTTCCTCACTGAGAATCTGTGCCCAGGAGTGAGCAGTCGTCCTGACTCCTGAGACTATCCACTCTTCGATGGGCACGGAGTTTGAAACCTCCCATTCAAAGGCCTCCTTCATCTCGTCTTCACCTATGAGACTTGGGCTAGGCCCCGATCTCCACGGGTCTACTGATGCTCTTCCTGAAATGTCTCTCTGCGCCTCAGAACCCGAAACATCAGCACATTGTTCTGTCTGTAAATCTGCACCCTCTAGCTTTGTGCCACACTCCCTTGAGGGGCCTTCTCCAACAAGCTCCGTCTGGTGCTGTGTGCTGCCAATTGCAGATTCTTGAACTTTTGTCCATGTGGGAGCCAAACCAATCTTGGGCGCTTTTTAAATAAACCATATTTCTCTAAGCACCCAGAACAGTGAGGTACCATTAAGACGTCCCTTCCAGCATTTAAGCACATTAAACATACTTGCACTGGATATCCAGGAATCACCACATGAGGAGGCAGTCGTCCTCCATAGTAACTTCTCTCAATGTTCCTTAACTTGTTTACTTCTACTGCTTCCACAGCCTGGGCATGATCCGGGTAGTGGGCTGGTCCTGAGGCCATGACTGCAGAGAAAAAACAAACAACACTCACTGTTATTTCAAGTCCCATATCACTGAAAACTTTCTCTTTCTTTCAAAATGACTCCTCCGATGCTGTGTTTACATTACTACCCCACCCTGTAATGGTGGCGACAGCACTCCTACGCATCAACAATCTGAAACTGGGTCAAGCCACTGCGCATCCGATTTACAAATCTACTGATAACTTTGCTCAAACTGCACAAACTTGCACTGTTCTTTTTCCTAGCATATTTATATGATTTACCACAGACTTTTCATTTGCTGAAGACATTGCTCTAGCTCACAGTCCCTTAAAGCCTCAGTATTTCAAGCACAGGACTGCCTGTAACTCTTGCTGCATATCGGATACAACTCACAGTCTCTCTTATAGCTTTGAAACTTATACTGACACTGAACCTATAATTATGCTCACAGTCAATGGCTTAAAATGCTTGCTTTTGCTGGTAAAACTTAACACAGTCCAGGCCGGGTACTCGGTGATACACCGCTCGAGGCAGGATCGTAGGGGCGGGGGTGTTGCCATTTGTTTTAAATCAGAATTGGGCCTGGTAGAGGTACCAGTGGGAGTCACCAGATCCTTTGAGTGTGTCTTAGGTGAGGGTGTGGGGTGCAGGATACTTCTCGGATACTGTCCACCAGGTGACGGGAATGCTTTCCTGCAGGAAGTCGCAGACTTCATTGTCGACCTGACATTGGGGTCCCCCAGATGGTTGGTTCTGGGGGACTTCAATGCCTGGGTCGACGATGAATTCTCATGTTTTGGTCAAGACTTCCTCCAGTTGATGTTATCACTGGGCTTAACACAGGTAGTTTCCTCCTCGACCCATATTGGTGGGCACTCATTGGACCTGGTGTTCCTTCTGGGGATGGGGATATCTGATTTGGTGGTGGAACCACTCGGATGGTCTGACCATCACTCCATTAGGTTCAATTTTGAGGCCACCCCTATTAGGTCAGCCCCTTCGGAGATGGTCCGGTACCGCCCATTAAGGGGTGTGTCCCCAGATGACCTGATGGCAGTGCTGGACCTATCGGACCTTCCGATTGATTGCTTGGATCCAGGTGACCTAGTACAGGTCTATAATAGGGCGGTTACCAGGGCTCTGGATTCTATTGCACCTGTTCATGTTCGTCCGCTCACTCTTTGCCCCAGGTCTCCATGGTTTGATGAGACCATGAGGGAGTTGAGGAGGGTAGGACGAAGGCTGGAGAGGCGTTGGCGGAAGTCCGGTCTGGATGATGACAGACTTAGTTTGATGGACCATTATCTGGCCTATTAATCCGCAATCTCTCGTGAAGAAGGCAGAGTTCCTGTCCAGGAGATAGCGGCTGCACAGAATAGACCAGCCCAGCTCTTTTCGGACTGTGGACAAACTGTGCAATCCAGTCTGTCTTCAGCCGGGAGGGCTTTTCCTACAGAACGGTGTGAGGTTTGCCTTTTCTTTGCAGATAAGGTTGCCAAAATCAGATCGGACGTCCGCTCTTCCCTCTCCAATGGGGCAGTGATGGTCGGCTGGAGATGTCAAACACCCAGTTTGCATGGTCTGACTTCAGCCTCCCAAAATCGAGGATATTGTGATGGTCATCCAGCGCTACGACCAACCAGCTGTGATTTGGACCCTGGCCCCACACTTTTAGTGGATTGTGTGATAAAATCGGCCTAGTCCTGGCTTTGATAGTCTGAAGTCTTTGGAGGGGGATCTTTCCAGATCCCTTAAAGAGGCTATAGTTAGGCCTCTTTTAAAGAAGCCTCCTTAGACCCAGATTGTCTAGCAAATTACAGACCAGTCTCTAACTTACCTTTGTGGGTAAGGTTATTGAGAAGGTGATCGCACTGCAATTGGAGGATCATCTGACCAACAACAATATCTACGATGTTCTCCAATCTGGATTTAGGAAAAGGCATAGTACGAGACAGCACTTGTTCGTGTACTAAATGACCTTCCTAATAGCGTAGAGATCGAGAGACCCGCTCTATCTTGGTACTTCTTGATCTCTCTGCAGCATTTGACACTGTTGATCATGGAGTGCTGTTGAGCCTCTGGGTCTATCTGTGGATTATCTGGTATGGTACTCAGGTGGTTTAGATCTTACCTCGAAGGTAGGACTCAGAGGGTGGTGTCAGGAATTTTTTCCTCTGCATCAGTTTCCCTGCCTTGTGGGGTACCACAGGGCTCTATTCTAGTGCCTATGTTATTCGCGGTGTATATGCTGCCATTGGGAGCGATTATAAGACGATACAGTCTGGGTTCTCATTGCTATGCCGATGATACCCAGCTGTATATGTCTTTTGTGCCCGGCCAGGACGCTGCCTTGTCGGTATTTAATAACTGCCTTGCAGAAATCCAAGATTGGATGAATGGGAGTTGGTTGAGGTTAAACCCCGAGAAAACTGAGGTGTTGGTTGTGGATAAAGGTCGCTGTGAGGCGGGTCTGCCAGCCGGATCGCACTCTGGCTTATGGCTTGCAGGCGTTCCACTGACAACCTCAGATCAGGTGCGGAATCTTGGTGTAATAATTGACAACCACTTGACGCTTGAAGCTCAGGTGTCAGCGGTGGTCAAAACTTCCTTTTTCCATCTGGGGAATATCGCCAGGGTGAAGCACCTGGTTCCTCCAGAAGATCTTCCAACATTGATCCACGCCTTTGTTACCTCCCGCCTTGACTATTGCAACTCCCTGTCCCTAGGGCTATCGAGTTGAGCCGCCATCTGCAGCTAGGCAGAACATGCAGCCAGGTTGTTGACTGGTTCTTCTAGATCCAGTCATATAATGCCTGTGCTCCGCTGGACTGCACTGGCTGCCAGTATTTTGGCGTAATCACCTTCAAGGTTGGTTTGCTGACCTATAAAGCTCTATATGACCAGGGACCAACTTACCTGAAAGAGCCTTGCCCTACTGTCCCTCCGCCCCTCCGATCCACTGATGAGGGATTGCTGGAGATTCCCAGGGTCCGTTTGAAATCTTCAGGGCTAGGTCATTTAGCTTTATGGCCCCGACCCTGTGGAATTCTCTACCTCGTAAGGTGCGAAACAGTCCGACTATCCTGAGCTTTAAACGAGCCTTGAAGACCCACCTTTTTAGTATAGCTTTTAATGATTTATAATAGTTTTAAATTTTGTCTATTTATTGTTTTATGATATTGTACAGGTGCTTTGGATTTGAGAAAAGCGCCTTTTTAAAAATAAAAGTTGATTGATTGATTGATTGATTTGCAAAGCAGTTTCACTGATACACAAAGATTCAGCTGGCTTACGGCAAAATCACTTAGTTTGAGCAATTATTTCTGTTGGTACTCACTGTTATCAGTAACTGTTTGCTGTAATGGAAAATGGCCTGCAGCCAGTCTTGGAGGCCTCTGGAAAGAAGTGAGTTGGCAGTCCTGCCGATTGTCCCTCTGAACACCCCAATCACAGTCCAGTCAATCGAGATGCGGGTTGAGCCCGAATTTAAACAGAAAAGTCAGTTTTTTGAAATTTTTACAGCACTTTCAGTCACCGCGATGCTCCTCCTGATAAGCCAGTACACACACTCCACTCACTCTCTCTCCCTCTCGAATGCTGGGCAGTCGCTGTAGAGTTGGCTTAGGGGCGGAACTGATTGCAGTCTCACCAATCACTGAGCGTAATGCAATGAGCCTCCTTTTCCTCTCGTAGTGCTCTTCCCATGGTAATCGCCGGCAGGCAAATTTAAATTGCAAAACCACCCTTTTTTTTTTTCTCCACTGACTCTATGGCAGGTGCACATTTCAACCATTTTTCATGGCCATTAAGCACAACCAGTCTCTCAGTTCACAAGAAAGCATTTCCAACGTCCAGGGCACAATTTTCCTTTTGCTACCCCTAGTTTTCCACACTTTTCTTTGTCACAACAGTTTTAAAAGCTGACAAATGCTGTAATTTTGATGCAGGACAAGGGCATACACTCTCAGGCTTTACTGCTCCTTGGTAAACAGTTGGCATTTTAACAGCAGCACATGGATAACAGCACACAGTGGCACATTAGTGAACATTGCTTCAGCTTTTTAGGCTACCCACTGCCAGATAACCAAAACGCTAGCCCCTCGCCCAAGCGTCCTTTCTTGCATTCCTCCCTAAATTCCAAACCCAAATCCTCAGAGGCGCCTTCATTTTTGTAACCCCTGCCCGGTATGCCGTTTGTATCTGATAGCTCTACCAGGTAGGCTGGGTTTGGGGAGGAAGAGACCACTCGGCACAAAGGGTAGGTTTGGCTATGCTGCACAGGGGCACTCAAGTAACTCCGAACACAAGAAGCAAAAACTGTAATGTCCAATACCAGAAGTGGGATTCTAAAATGTGGCTTTTATTCACATCCAACAGAATAAACAAAGCATAGATGGACCCCCACTGGGCTACACTCCTGGTAAGGCAGATTAAAGGAGACCAGAACACATCCTCATCACTTTAGCCCTCAGGCTCTACAACACACTGGGGACACAGCCTGGACTTGTACGCTGCTTTGGGTTACACAGCCCGAACTTATACACTGCTTTGGGTTTTCCCTGGCTCGGCTCCCTTGCCAGCCACTTGGACACCTTCCATACTTCATGGAAACATTACTGGTGGCTCCCTAAACTACCTAAGAGCACCTCGGCTTCATCAGGGAATCTTCCTTTCAATCCCACGTCTGGGTACTTTCCTCAGGCACTGGCCAAGTACCTGAGAGAAAGCAAAAGATGTCTCAGAGTAAACCCGTAGAGGTGAATTTGGTTACTACTGGGGGGGGGGGGTCTCCCACCTCTCGCTCCCACAATTCATACCCGGATATTTCTCTGGACAGAAACACCTCACGCTAAATGTATTTCACATTCCATCTACTTGTCTTGCTTCCCATTTGTGCTGGACTTGAACATACTTATACGTGGCTTTGTACATTACTTTAGACTCCCCACAAAGTTAAGCAGTCCAATCCCCACATTCTTTCTTTCCCTTTGTGTTAGCCTTGAACATACTTATAAGTGGCATTGTCCATTACTCTAGACCCCCACTGAGTTAAGCAGTCCAATCCCCACATATTCCAACTGTACTTGGCTGCCTTTTCCTGACCCCACAGTAACAGTCCCTTTAGTTTCCTTCTGTTTCAGGTGAAAACATTTGGCCCTTTTTCAGAGTGAACTCACCCTTTGGTTGCAGGTGCCCCACAGGCGTTTCCTCCAAAAGGAATCTTCCTCTCAGAGATTCTGGTGCCTCAGCACAAGTCAGACAGACAGCTTCTTTCCCTTAGCCAGACTCAAGGACACCTTCCTCTCAGGGATGGGGCTACTGAGCCATTGGAAGCGGTCTCCACCACTTCAATTACCAGTTCCTGTGTTCCTCTTCAGGTGGAGACACACACCTTACCAAAAGTAGCTCTTAAACAGAGCTTAAAGCTCTGAGAGCCTGCACACTCTGCTGCACTACAGTCTCTCTCTAAGACTGCACACAGATTGGCTTCAAATTCCCCAACTTTCTACTGTAACCTCCAACTGCAACATTCCAGTGTGGCTTATGCAGCTGCGACAGTTCTAAAATGATGTCATCCCTCAGTCTCAGCTGAGACTGAGAACAGAGTGAGGCAGTGTGAAATCCATTTAACTGGAGTTTCACAAGCTGCCTTCCCTGCCTACCACTAGGTCTTACTGGGATTCTAACAGGGAGGTTACACATACTTGAAACCAATCACTGATTTTACTTCCACCACCTCGTCTGACTGAACTGTTCCTATCCACCACCAGTTGTGTGGAAACTATTACTGCTTGTTCCTTTTGAATTCTCCCAACTTCCTCCTGTGTTCCCAGGTCCCCTTGAAAAACAGAGGTTGCACCTAAAAAAAGGGCTATATTGGTGTACAAAATTCCAAAACATAATACTGTAACTCATACCTCTCAACCTCCCTCATCACAAATCAGGGACAAGGCTTAAAATGATCAGGGACAAATGATCAAAATCAGGGACACATCTAAAAAAATAGTAATATCAGTTCCAAAAACTGTGTACAGCATGCTTTTTAGTGAGAATAGCATTTTCTTAATAAGAACTAGACTGTAACACCAATGGCTGGCAATATTTTGTGATTCAAATCCCTACTCTTCAGTGACAGAAATGCCAAATTTAGGAGGGACAAAATAAAATTCTGACACAAAATCAGGGACATCCCTGAAAATCAGGCACAGTTGAGAAGTATGCTGTAACTAACTGTTGAAAACAGCACGTGACAGTTGGGGCTCCGAGAATGTCCTCTGCTCTGAGGACTTTGCAAGATACCAGCTCTAGGTGGCGCTACACCCCCTTTTCAGTGCTCCACCGGATGTAGAGGTTTCCGCCGGAAATTGTGCTTCATCTCCGCTCGCGCCCTCGCCTCTGTTTCCCTGCCGCTTATGCACACACTCTGCCCGGCCCTGTGGTATTAAGCAAGTGTTTCCGGCGGTTACATCGACGTGCTGCACACTCCGTGTTCGGTGCTCCTGCTCTTCACCTCTGGATTGTTCTCGTCACCGTCTTTCTCCCCGAATATCGCCGCCTGCGTCCCACTCACTGTTGGTTAACCGGGGACCGCTGGTTCGAGTTTCTTGGTTACCGTCATTTTGCGACACTCGGACTCGGGAAGGGCTCGCTAGAACGCCCCCTCCCATCTTCCTCCCCGAAGAGGCCGGCCTCCGAGGTCTGGGTATTTTTTTTCGAATCCTGGAGGCATACTATACCAGAAGTCCACAGAAGTAAATTCCACCCGAATAAAGTGTAGTGTTGGGGTACCTATGAGTGGGCAGCGTGGGACAAGGAAGCGGAACTGGGAGACGCACCCAGAGCCCAGTGCAAGCCACCGACCTGTCCCCGGGTCAGGATGTATTATGAGCAAATTAATCCAGCTCCCTTCACCTCCGCTGTCCCGAAACCAGCTGAAACGACTGGAGGAACACCGGTACAAGAGTGTTGGGCGGTCCCTGCTGGAACCCCTTATGCAGGGTTTCTGGGAATGGTTAGTGGGAAGGCTTCCAGTCTGGATTGCTCCAAATCTCATCACCATCATTGGACTTGTTATAAATATATGTACAACACTGATACTGGTGTTATACTGCCCTAGTGCTACAGAAGAGGTGAGAGTTAATACATGGATGGTTTCAAAGTCTTGGCTAGAAAAGTTGGGCAGTAGACTCGAGGCTTCCAGATCTTCAGAGATTCGTGTATTTTACAGTAAAATGGAATTATCTACAGAGAACTTGTTCCCATAGACTTGCATTGGTTGTACAGGAAAATTGCCCTAGAATCACAAGGGAAAATGCCACATCAATGTGGAAACACTGTAAAGGCTCAGTATGCTGTCTACCTCAGGTCCCACTGGGTGCAAGTTTGGAGATATGGTGGCTTGCTTTTAGAAACATAGACTCTGATGGCAGATAAGGACTGCTTGGCCCAATTAGTCTGCCCATTTCCCTATCTAACGGATAAGCTGCAGATCCTAGTTAACCAACAGCCTACTTCCTCCTACCCCACCCACACTAGAATTGCCTTATGTGTGTCCCATGCATTCTTGAATTCCCCCACTGTTTTTGACTTTACAACCTCAGGAAGGCTGTTCCATGCATCTACAACCCTCTCTGTGAAGAAATACTTCCTCACATTACCTCTGAGCTGTCCTCCTCTCTATCTTCAAATTGTGCCCCCTTGTTCTTGCACATCTCTTTCTGAAAGATGCTACCCTCTTGGACTTTGTTGATTCCCTTGAGGTATTTGAAAGTTTCTATCATGTCCCCCCCCCCCTCCTTTCCTTGAGGCTGTACATCTTACGCTTCTTTAGTCTTTCTTCATATGTTTTCTGGTGCAGACCCTGCACCATTTTGGTTGCCCTCCTCTGGACAGCCTCCACCCTGTCTATGTCTTTGTGGAGATGGGGTCTCCAGAACTGTACACTGTACTCCAGATGTGGTCTTACTAACTGTCTGTGCAGAGGGCCATCAGCTTCCTGTTTTCTACTGGTAATGCCTCTCCCTGTGCAACCCAGCATTCCCCCAGCCCTCCTTACTGCCGTCTTACATTTCTTTCCCATCTTTGGGTCATCTGATATGACTACCCCCAGGTCCCTTTCCATTTTTGTTGTCAGTATCTCACCCACCATTGCATACTCTTCCCCCTAGATTTTTGTTTCCCAGGTGCATTACTTTGCACTTCTTTGCATTGAATCTAAGCCACCATACATTTGACCATTCCTCCAACCTTGCCAGGTCCTTTTTCATGCTTTCCATCCCACCTTGCGTATCAACCCTGTTGCAGATCTTTGTGTCATCTGCAAAGAGATATACTTTTCCTTCCAGTCCCTCTGCAACGTCAGTTTTATATAGACATTAAAAAGGACCAGCCCCGATACTGAACCCTGCGGCACCCCACTAGTAACCCCCCCCCCATCTTCACTGTGGACTCCATTTACTATTGCCCTGTGTGTCCTGTTGTCCAGCCAGTGTTTTACCCAGGCTACCACCCTGGCACCCACTCCCAGGCTGGCTAATTTGTTTATTAATCTTTTGTGCAGGACTGTGTCAAATGCCTTGCTAAAGTCTAGGTACAGTAGGTCGTGTCCACAGCCCCTCCCTAGTCTACTACTTTGGTCACCCAGTCAAAGAAATCAATTAGATTTGTCTGATATGACCATCCTGCTGTGAATTCATGCTGCTTTTGGTCCTGTGCCCCACTGGCCTCTAGGTACTAACCAATTCTTTCCTTCAGAAGTGATTCCATCATTTTCCCTACCACTGAGGTCAAACTGACAGGTCTGTAGTTTCCTGTCTGTCTTGCTCCCACTTTTGTGAAGGGGAATCGCATCTGCCCTCTTCCAGCTCTCCAGTACCACACCATCCTACCATGATTTATTAAAGGGTAGTCAGTGCTGTTACTAGTTCTTCTAGAATCCTGGGGTGAATCCCATCAGGCCCCATTGCTTTATCCATCTTCAGGTTTAGGAGTTCTTTCAGAACCCTTTCTTCTGTGAAAGGACTAATAACCCCCCCATCTAGAGTGCATCTATTGACTGGATTAGGTATCTCCCCTGCTGTTCCATTGTGAATACTGAGCAGAAGTATTCATTCAGTATCCCTGCTTTTTCACTGTCTCTCTCTGCCCAACCACCCTCCTCTTTATTCAGCCTCAGTATCCCAGCCTTAGTCTTTCTTTGCTCCCTAATGTACCTATAAAAGGTTTTATCCCCCACTTCCTAACCAAGTTAGCTGTCATTTCCTTGGTTTGGGCCTTTGCTATTCTGACTGCCTTCCCCACTTCCTTTTCTTTAACTGGTACAGTTCTCTGTCCTGATCCTTCTGTGTTTCCTTATACTTCCTGAAAGCTGTCTTTTTCTCCTTAACCTTCCCCGCCACCTCTTTTGAGAACCATAGTGTTTTTTCTTTCATTTTGATTTATTTGCTTCACACAAAAGCTTGTTGCCTCTGTGATGGCGGTTTTGATGTTTCCCTGTTGTTGCTCCACCCAACCTTCTTGCCTGTTTGGTAGTGCTTTTCTGAGGCACCCCCCCCCCCCCATTTGTGACAAAATCAGCCCTCCCGAAGTCCAGTACCCTCACTTTTGTATGGCTTGACTCTACAGCTAAGTTTATCGTGAACCACACTGTTTGGTGGTCACTTGTTCCCAGATGGCTACCCTCTTCTAAATCTGAGATCCTCTTTCTGTCCCCAAATCCTCATTTGAGAGTACCAGGTCTAAGACCGCTCCCTTCTGAGTGGATTCCAAAACTAGCTGTCGGAGGCATGCCCCCTGTAGGGCATCGAGAATGGCCCTGCTCTTGGATGTGGCTGCAGCAAAGGTGTTCCAGTTAATATCTGGCATATTCAGGTCCCCCATCAGCAATATCTCCCCTTTTTCTGCCATCCTGAGGATGTCTTCTATCATTTCCTTGTCCATTTCCTCCCCCGATAGGGGGGTCTGCAGGGTTTTAAATAATTGATTAGTGTTTTTTTTCTTGTGACGATACTAACTGTACAGAAAGTATTTATATAGATTTTCTAGAAGTGCTGTATTTGTTAAACACAGTGAGGCAAGTGGTATGCATTTTCAGAAAGTTTTAACACTTTTATGAGCAAAATGCTAATCAATTTTTAGAGTTAAATAAAACCCTGGTCTGTATAGAACCCCTGTGCGGATTGTGGTGCCATTTCCAGTCTCCAGGGTGACCCACAGTGCCTCCTCTCCTCCCTGTTTACCCTTTAGCTTATTATTCCTGATCAGAGGGTTGAATGACAATTCTGATGGTTTGCCAGTATTCACACTGATCCACCAGACCTTTAAACGGGAACAGAAACACTGTAACATTGCCAATTCATATTTACTTGTCGTAGACCATTCTCATCCTATGCATATCTTTCTTTTTGTCTCCCTCCTTAAAACCAGCTCTATATGTGGGTATTTTTTATTTTTTTTATTGTAGTCTTTGGTAACCGGGTAAGGCGCACTAGGCACAAGTGACTTCCTTAGAGTCACACAGTATGCAAGTGGAGGTTGTGAGAATCAGACTCGGGTCTGGTCTGCTGGATGTATCAAGCTTGTTCACACCTCGCTCCTCAAACCTCTGGGCTATACTGCCAGCTCAGTTGGTACTGGTGAAACTGGAAAACTGGAGTGGACTAGATTGGTAAAAGCCATACTGAGTGAAGTTTTGGGCATTATGCTAGTCTGGCTTTTGCAGATCTTATTCTATCGCAGGGTCCATTTTACACCCATTTGCGGGACTGGAATAGGTTGGTAAAAGTCAGACCAGCAAAATTGACACAGCTTGCACCCAGTCCAGCTGGTCTGGTTTTTATTCTGGTTTCAGTAGTCAGTTGTCATCAAGCCCTGCTGTATGACGCAAGTTTTCAGCACCATAGTCGTTGGCCCTGGGAGTTTGTTCCACCTGTGGAACAGGCTGGGCATTTGGAAGGCTGTGCCCAAGCTGAAAAGGGGAGGGGGGGGGCATGAGGAAAAGCAATCGTTCAGAAAACTGTGCTGCTGGCATAATGGTGACCTGCTGTGCTCTGCGGGCCAGCACCAGGGGCAGTCACTTAAGGAGAAGTGAGGTTAGCAGTATGCATGGCTGGGAGCACTCTTGCTGGGGTACATCCCCAGGTCAAGAACAGTGTAGAAGGTGGCAGAGTAGAAAAAGATGAATAGCATTAAATGAAAACTGGGGTCCTGGAAAAAGTTTTTAGTCGTGGAATTTACAGGTGTGGTAAAATGACCAAGTTGGGGGTGGAATAAAACAATTCAGCACATTTTGCCATAGTTGCTGTTAAAATTACCGTGATAGCAGGAAAAAAGTTCCAAATTGGGGGGGGGGGGCTGTAAAGCAAACAGTCATTTTTACTGCAGTTGGCTGTCCCTGCTGTTGAAAAAACAGCCAGACACAGTGGGCCAAGCGGCCCTTGTTTGCCATCAAGTTTTATGCTTCAGTGTTCTATGTTTCACATAGGGAGACGTTCTTGTGCCCTAAAGTGCCAGATGTACATAATAGGCCTACCCTATTTCTGTGAAAACTGACATATCAGGATTAAAAACCAATTTTGCCATTTTAAGCACTACTTAGTTTTTCATATTATGTATCGTGGGTGTGTCATGTAATGCTTCCAACCAATAACTGCACTTTTTTCAGTTGCATGTGAGACATTCTAGTTATTGCTGTAAGAATAGAAAGGTAATTTAAAAAAAAAAACTGACATAATATATAATGACTTTATGGAGGGCCTTTAATAGATAAGAGTACCACCTCATGTGTCCTTAGAACACCAGAATTCCTCACCTTGAGTTCACAGTTCATTCACCCTAAGAATGCGCGAGGTGATTATCTTAACTAGTCTTATAGCATCCGACTAGACACACAAATGTTTATCAGAAATGCCTGTTTGCACCATATTTACAACCACAAATGGTGCAACATTTGTGTTAAAATTTCACATTTTTAATGCTAAACATGCTGATTTGCACTCAGTTTTGGGGGAGAAAATGACAGTTTTAAGATACTGTAAAACAGAATTGTACATTTTTGAAAACAGAAAATCTGTGGCCCTCTGTTAGCATCCCCCGATATCCTGTTGCACTAGTCACGCTAAGTAGTGCTTACCCTAGAAAGAAAAGAAAGGGTGAGGGCATTTGTAGAGCAACATAGCCACATGTAACGTCCCTTCTCTGTTCTTTGATTTTGCTCCACATTTCTAGCTTGGAGTCCTACTTTTTTTCCCCCTCTGTGATTCCTTTCCCCTTTTCATCTCTGTGGTCCCACAAGTGCCGTAGCTGTAACATGGATTTAAGGAGGGAAGGGCTCTGCTTGAAACACGGGTGGGGAACGATAATAATGATGGTGTTGCAACGGTATAGAGGCACCCCGTGCATAAATGCCTTGGGGTGTATGTTATGCTTAAGATATAAGGCAAAGGTTTTCAATTAACTTGCGTTAAAATGCTTTAGTTCAGGGAAAACTGCAGTGTATTCATGCGTCTCATAGTCATTGTTATTTGGACAGGATCATTTGTTGTGTATTTTACAGTGTTAATGCATTACTTAAAAACTGGTCACATTTACTTAGAGTGGCATAAGTGAAAGGCATTCCCCTTTCAGATCTTAGCTGAGTATGTGCTGTTACCTTGGATCGCTTATGCAGTGGCTTTTTGGCTTGGCAACATTCCCCAAGCAACTGAAACTATTTATCTTTGGGGGCTACTTTTAATGGGAAGTGCCTGTTATGAAGGAACTATATCGCTCGGCTTGGAATCGGCACACAGCCCATTCTAGGATACATAATGTAAACCAGTCAGAGGCTTACTGTTCATTTTTCAGATGTCTGCATGTTTTCGTAGGGCTTTGTTTCATTTTTAGTATTCATGCTACCTTAAATAATGCCTTGAGCAGGACTTGTGCCATTTTATGGTTATAATTGGCAGGCTTGCCAAGGGGACGGTAATCATTTTTGCCCAAGTTTGTGTGGGTGACTTCATGTGAGAGAGAGAGAGTTTCTTTCTTTCAAAGGTGTGTTTTTTGTTGTTTTACTGTATTTATAGTTTTTCAGACATGGAACATTGGAAGTCTTATAATTCTTACTAGAGCTTGACTTCGGTTTCTGTATGCTTAGTGTGTGTTCAGCATCCAGGAAAGCATTTTAAAGGGGAACATATGCCCTGGTTTTATCAGACCTATTGTAGTCCGAACCGTACGCGTTGCTCTCGTGTGATGCTCCTGTCCAGATTTCCTCCTGTGCAAACTAGTCGTTGGGGCCCTGCGGGGGAGGGTAGGGGGTGCATAGGTGAATCTGAATTAGGCCCCCGATTCCTCCAGGGCTTAATGGAACAAATAAAATATATTAACAAAAAAAAAACAAAAAAAGATTTGGGAAAGTTCTTCATGAGAAGGTCCTCCCCTCCACTTTTCTGTGGAAGCTTGCCCTCTCCCACCCTGATGGGGCTTTCGGGCTGTGATGACCAGCTTGCCCTCTGCTGGCTGCTGAACAGCAACTGTAGTCGAAAATGGATGCATGGAGACCATCGGGGCTTTCTGAAGCCAATGATTGATTGATTTATTTTCCCCTGGATTTTGCCCCGCTACCATCCCAGCGTATGCCGATGATACCTGCAGCGCCCCTTGTAAATGGTGGTGGCTGATGTCACACGGTCAGTGTCATCCATGACTTCAGTGCCCCCACTACTTACCAATGTAGGAGGGGCTCCAGGAGCCGAGCAGGCGTCACCCTCCCCAGGAATCTGTGTCCAAGACCCCAGGGCAGGAGAGTCTGGATTAAGTCTCCATCTCGGGTCTCCCACATTTTGGCCCAGTGCACCACCAGTCAGTGCCACTGGGCTGCGCAGTTTTACCTTTTTTATGTAATTGGTAAATGAGGGTCTGTATGTTTCCCTCTTTGTCCACCTTGAAACATTTAAGCCCCCCCCCCCCGTTAAAGCACTGGAAACATGTCATATCTGGCCACTGCAGAGTCAGTCATAGCAGTGTGGGGTTGTACATCGCAATCCCAGTTTAATTTCCCACGATGTGTTGCAGCCTTTCAGTCAGGACCCACAGAGGGCCATCTTTACTTCTCTGTATGCCAAATAGGATATTTTTATCTGTAGAATATAGTCCAGAATGATAGTTTTTTTTTTTGGGGGTGGCGCAGGGAAAATTGTGAGGAAAATTTTTAATGCAGTTCTGTAGTTTTTACCAGAAGTGTGTGTGTGTGTGTGTGTGTGTGTGAATAATGCAGTTCAGAAATGTTTTGGGCAGTGTGACAAATCAGTTTACACCAACTTCTGCTAATCAAGGCAGCACTTGATTAGCAAAAAAAGTAGTTTTATAGGTACTAAATTATGGTGCAGACACACTTACTTTGTGCCTTGTAAATGCTTACAAATACAATTAAATTTCAGATTTGTAACCTGGAAAATACATATACAAACATCAAGTTGCATGGATATATTCATACTTAAAATTTTATTTATTGCATTTTGGTAACCGTGTTAAGGCCCACTGAGACCAGAATTCAGTGACAAAAGAGTTTTCATCTCTTTTCCAAACTTAACTGTAGATGTTAAAGTGAAAGGCAGGTCACTTTCTGCATTAGGGGTAGAAATTGGGAAAGGGATTTTGCTGCCTCTGGGAGGAGTAGCCAGTGAAAAAGTAGCATTTTCCTGGAGACTGTGTGACCCTATGTAACACGGGGTAAGCCAGGGAGGAGCACTGGTAGGGTAGGTCCTGGGATGTTGGATGGCTGAGCACGGGCAGGGTAGGGCCGATTTTGTTGGAGGGGGGTGGGGCTGGAACAACAGAGGAGTAGGAAAAAGTACAGTAAATGCAAATTAAAAAAAAAAAAAAAACTTTTCTCTTCAGGACAATGAACAAAAAAAGACTTGGATTGTACAGAAGTAGTTCTGGCAGAGTACAGTTAGTTGTAGAAATAAGGCCTGTAGCCACTGTGTATTTGTACCCAGTTCAGATTGATGGCTCTTGAACATGGTGGTGTTTCAGTGTGGCCACCTCAAAACGGTTAAAACTTTTGCTAAATAATTCTCCATATCAAGATCCAGTTATGTTTTTCAAGGCTTGACTTGGGGTTTTGTAGTGTTAGTTATTTAAGGTCGTAGATTTCATGTCCAAAAGACTTGCGTTAACTGCCTACTGAAGTCACAGTCACCAAATGGACTTTTTGAGGATTTTGAGGTAGAAGAATAAAAGCTGTGCTTCAGACTGACCATGTAAATTGAAAGGTTTGCAGCTATGATTTGTAATAAATGTGTTAATGTAGTTTTCTTGACATTTTTGTCATGTATCTGACCGCAAGATTTACTAAATTGACCCTCAACTTTGGAAGCAGACGGTCAAACTGACCACATTACTAATGCTAATGTAAGCCCTCGCAATCACGTCTCTTCAGCCCCCCACCGCTTTGTAATCAGAAAGAAGCCCTGTATTGTGCAAACACAAACTAATTTTTAGGGATTCAGTGTTTCATGTACACAGGCACACACAGTCAAAATGCTATAGATTTTAGAAATGTAGACAATGATGGCAGAAAAAGACGGCAAGAGTCCATCTAGTCTGCCTGTAGTTCCCAGTCTGCCCCGGGACCTATTGTCCAGACAAGGTTCTGTCACTCCCTGTCCACACCCCTCATCTCCTCCCTACTGTTACTGACTTGAGTAACCACCAAACCCTTCACTCTGTAGTTTTGGTGCCCTCCACTCCGCTGACAGACTGTTCCATGGCTCCACCACCCTTCCCGAAAAATAGAACTTCCTTACTTTGCTCTTAAGAACCCCCGCCAGTTTCCACTTGTGATCTCGGGTTCTTGAATCTTTGCTCTTGCTAAATAGTTCTCTGCAGTTCACTTTGTTTATTTCCTTCAGGAACTTGAAGGTCTCTGTCATAGCCCCCTTCTCTCACCTGGTCTTCAGCAAGACCATGGTCAGTGCCTTGAGACAGTACTCATAAAATCTGCCATGTTGGCCCTGAATCTTCTTGGTCACCCTGCTGTGCAACGTCTCCAGCCTGTCCCTGTCCTGCTTTAGGTAAGGACTCCAGAACTAAGCACCGTATTCTAGGTGCAGCCTCACTAGTGGCCTCTGTAGCGGTAGTAAAACCTGGCTCCTTTTTCCTACTGTCCATACCATTTCCAGTACACCCCAACATCGTATTAGCCTTACTACAAGCCTTGTAACAGTAGCCTTAATATTATAAATATATATATATATATATATATATTTTTTTTGCGAGTAACTAATGATGACTCCCAGGTCCCTTTCTTCTGGTGAAGGGTGTGTCATGTTAACCCTGTCACAGTGTGCAGTTTTACCCCTTCCATCCAGCACTCTGTTCTGGGGTTTTGTTCCTTAGGTACATGATCAAACTTTTTTAGTGTTGAATTTCAAATGATAAACCTTAGACCACCTCTCTAGCCTTTGTAAACCCCTCTGCAGCTTCCCGATCTCTTTGTCGCTATCTACCCTACCACAGAGTCTTGTGTCATCTACAAAGCAGGGTATTAAAATAAGCTGAAAAATTAACAGTTTTACACGTGAAAGTGCTAGTCGGCTGTAAAAATGCATAGCACTTCGCACAGAATGGTTAGCAAAATTTTAAAATATAGATATATAATTTTATTAATTTGTCTACTGTGTCATAGACTCACTGGGGGAAAATGGTTAGCAGTCTACTGCTATGCATTTTTGGAAATGATTAGAATTACCCCCTGTTTTGCATAGGGTTTTGCTATGCTATACCAGCTATTTAAAACCCTCCAGAGAGAGACGGCTTGCTCCGGATGCCTTCTCCAGTGTCACTGATTGAAGAAGGCAGGACCCACCCAGGTTAAGATTCTGTATAGGACAGTTTAAGTGCATGGGCTGTAAGTTTTGACGTCTGTAGTGGTATGCAGCAGTGGAGACAGTTTGTAGACTTGGCTAGTGTGTATTTCAATTGAAAGCCAAAACAGAAACACGAAATCTGACTGGGGATAGGCTAGTTGGTCTTTCTCTAGCCTGCCTGAAACCATGACTGGCTTAAGAAATGGCAGATGTTGTTAGCCCTCATTAGCATAACCTTCATGGCGGAAGTCACCCGGGGTGTGCGAGATGTCTACCTGGGGCTCTGTTGCCATTATGGAGCGAGCAGATCTTTTTAATTAAAATTCCGGGCACCAGGTAATGAAAAAATTTACTTTTATGCTAAAAGTCCTAATCGGGCATTTCTGCAGCCACTGCTGCAATTAGGGATTTGATAGGAGTTTCCCTTTAATGTGGCTGCCCGGGCTGTTTCATCAATTTTTGTACCAGGTGTAAGCTGCCATTTACTTCTGGTATCTGCTCTTTTGCCAGGGACCCCTAACATGATATGTCTGTAGAGATTAGAAGCCAATGTTTTCCTATCATGTGCACAGTTTATTTATTTATTTTTTTTTATTTTATTTTAGTTGTTTAACCAGGTATAGCACACCTAAGATTGTTTGCACAGTTTAAGATGTTTGCTGTTCCTGATGGCTCCTGTAGTGCTAAGGGGGGCCCTAGGACAGAAGGAAGATAGTGAATTACCTCCAGAAACACAGAAGTGATCCTTTCCCTGTACAACTGTGGTTAGGCCACACCTCGAGTATTGTGTGCAGTTTTGGAGACCACATTTAAAGAGGGATGTTACACTCCTAGAGAGGGCCAAAGGAGGGTAACCAAAATGATCTAGGGCCTGGGGGAGAGGACCTATGAGGAAAGGCTCAAAGAGCGCAACATGTACACCCTGGAGGAGGGGAGGGACGGGGGGGACATGATAGAGGTCGTTTAAGTACATCAAAGGGATCAATAAGGGAGGCCCAGTCAGGGTGCTTCAAAGGAGGGGGGGCCAACGAGAGGTCACAGGTGTAAGCTGGAATGGGGGCAGGCTCGGAGGGGAAGAGGAGGGGGTGTTATTTCATTGAAAGGGTGGTGGAGCCGTGAAATGTGCTGCCCAGGGAGCTGGTAGAGGCGGGGACTGGACAGGTTTAAGAGGGGATGGGACAGGTACAGGGGGAAGGTAAATCTGACCAGGCCCAATACAGGTAGAACATCTGGGACTGGGGACAGTATAACCGGGGGGGGCACCGAAATCGGCCCTCAGTGCGGGTGCTGAAAATCGAGCAGACTCGAAAGACCGTTAGGCCTATTCTGCTGGCATTTTAGTATGTTAATATGTCTCAGTTGAACATCTGTAAGAAACTGAGTTTGGGGTATGTCTCATTTTTTTATTAGTCTTGATGACCTATTAATTTTCCATTTTCATATACGTGCCTGAGCAGAACTGTTCCCTTCTGCAGGGGTCAAAAGTGTCACCAGCCCACTGGTAGATTTTTGTATCGGGCTAGTAGGATTTTCATTTAATTAGCCCTGCAGGCTTGCACTGGAGAAAAGTGTAATTCAGTGAGTACACCAGCTGGGCCATGGAAGTGTCCGAGGGGCTAGTGAATTTCCCAATCACTAGCCCTGCTGGCTCGTGACTGCAAAACTTTAATTTGTAGTCCTGTTCTGTTCCCACTGCTGACTGTCACTTTTCTGATAGAATCTGTAAATATGCAATAAAATTTCAGCTTGCTGTTGAACTTGGACATACAAAACTGGTCCCTAGATGGAACTGAGCAGTTAGACCGTATTCAGGGGAAAAATGACCATCACTTCGCCCCCGCTATACACACAGCAGATACTTCTGTATTTAGTTTTCTTGGCCCCAGAGCATTTCCCGTACATAACGAAGGGGAAATATATGAATGTTTCCAGACAAAAAGATGGCAGTCCTATATATAAGCTGTGTAGGGGTCAAGGCCACTATTAGTGTGCAAGCTAGGAATAAAGTTCCTTCGTGCTGCTGATAATCACAATGTAAAGTACACATTCCATAGTTTGCTAGGTACACAAAGAGCTAAGCTGCAGATATATGTGTGGGAGAGAGCACGAGCAAGAAAGAGACTGACTTATGACTCCCTCCATACAGAGCATGTATCTTTGCTTTTCATTACCTCTGAGGGCCCCCCCACCCAAGTTTCAAGCAGCCTTTTATAGAATTCTTAGTGACATTCACCTAATTTTTTTAACTTTGATTTCATGTGCAACATAAATCCATGCATCCATTCCTCACACAGGAGATAGATATTGAATCTTCCATTTTTCAGTGGAAAGAACAGGGGGAATGGAATTTATAATTTTTAAACCAGCACTTGGGAGTCAATTAAAAAAAAAAAAAAAAATGTGCCACATTATCATGCAAACAACCCCACTATGCACGAGCCTTTGTTGCAGCCTCCTCAATTTTAAGCCAAATGTTGCACAAAACATGCTGATGTACACCTAGTTTGGGGGGGGGGGGTAAAAAAAAGAGTTTTTCAAATAGGACATTTTTGAAAATGGAAAATTATCATTGGCTTTTTTGAAGTAAGGACAGTGATGAGACAGACTTCACCCTCATTTGAAGCGTCTGAGCAAAGCAAAGTGCTGGAGGGTCGGCCTTTCACTACAGACAACTGTTTTTGTTTTTTCCTGGTTTGCTGCTGTATGGAATCATTGCCACATTGTGCTCTGTGCACTTACACTGACTGCGCAGTGCACTTACCCTGACTGCCTGTCTGCAGCGGTGCACTTACCCTGACTGCCTCTCTGCACGGTGCACTTACCCTGTCTGCGCGGTGCAGTTGTGCTCTTTTGCCATGTTTCTAGCCAGGTGCTGCTCCCCAGTATTGTTACAGATAGAGAGGAAAAAACAATAAAGGGGTTGGGAGGTGGGAGAGAGAAGTATAAGGGTTCAGAGAACGAGAAGTGGACAGTATGTGTCATGCCTATGCTGTTAGAGAAATACCATCCTTTGAATTTTTTTCTCTGAGAGATCTTGATGGCTTTGAGACGGAAGTTGAGTCGATGTTAATCATGGGGGTTATTTCGTCACTGTTAGCTGTCTTTCCGCCCCCCAAAATGTTTGTACCCTCTCTAGTTTTCAATGTCCACAGATCACATGCTTCCACTGTGAAGATGGGCTGGTGATTTATGTTGAATGATTGTCTCAAGAAGGGAGACTATAAAAATAAATGGGGGGGAACAGTCGGAAATATGGGATTCATGTAAAACTGACCCCAGAAGAGTCTGACCATGAGGTCTTGGTATAAGGACAAGATGGCTTCAAAAAGTCCAATCTGTGACTTAAAACCAGTTCTGTTGTGTAAACTGGACAGCAGGGAGTTGTAGTCGTCATTGAGGCAGTTGACTTTCTCCCCACCCCCAACACGTCCTCCCACTTTTCCTGGTCATGCATATGCTGAGGCTGGACCAATTATCTCTTTGGATGTGGGGAGGGGGATTCACTTCTGAATGTACTTTCATAGACCTGGTGACTAACATAGAAACATAGACTTTGATGGCAGATAAGGACTGCTTGGCCCACCTAGTCTACCCCTTTTCCTACCTAATGGATAAGCCGCAGACCTAGTTAACCAACAGACTACTTCCCCCTACCCCCACTAGAATTGCCTTATGTCTGCCCATGCATTCTTGAATTCTCCCACTGTTTTTGACTCCACTACCTCCTCAGGAAGGCTGTTCCATGCATCCACAACCCTCTTCATGAAAAATACTTCCTCACATTACCTCTGAGCCGCCCCCAATCTTCAAATTGTGCCCCTTGTTCTTGCACATCTCTTTTCTGAAAGATGCTACCCTCTTGGACTTTGTTGATTCCGTTGAGGTACTTGAAAGTTTCTATGTCCCCCTCTCCTCCTTTCCTCGGGGTATACACATTAAGCTCCTTTAGTATTTCTTTGTATGGCTTCTGGTGTAGACCCTGCAGCTGTTAGCTGCCCCCCATTTTGTACCATCTAACAGTAATCTGTAGCCTAGACAAACAGTGCTTATTAACTGACATATACCGATGTTTAGGAGCCTGCACAAATAAAGTAGCCAACGGAATGAATGAAGAGCTCACATCACGACACTGGACCCCTCCCAAGATTAATCTTGGCTGTAATTGCAAAGCTGTCAACTGGACAATGGGCATAAAGATAAGGGCAAGATAGATTTGCATATGTAATAAGGGGATGAAATTCTGGCTAGTACTCTGTCTGAGCTATAAATATCCGAGAAGTGTAAAGTGATGCATTTAGGTTGCAGGAACAGATTATTCCCATATACACTGTTGACACGTTCCCACAATGAGAAGGATCTGGGTAGTATTATTCACAAACACATTTGACGTAAGTGTTTACATAATTACTGCTGTCAGCAGAGCAAATCGAGCACTTGGTGCCATCAAGAGGCACATACATTCTGGGGATGCATCTGTGATACTTCCCGTTACAGAGCATATGTGCGGCCCATATTCGACTACGCAGCTCCAGTTGGGTGTTCGTACAAGTATATTGAACAGGTTAAAGTACAAAGAAAAACTACTATACTACAATATCCATGAACATTCATATGAATCTAGACTTAAGCAATTGAAAGGAAAGCTGTCATTATACTAATCCTCCCACCCCCGAGAGCTCTAGCCCCCGATTAAGCTTTTTGCGTGGTAGAAAACATTTTTTTCCAGTGTTTATTTACTTAATTTAAAGTCTGCGATCCCCAAACATGGTGGACGCTGCTGGGTTCCATTTAATCTGCCGGTGTGGTGCCGCACCGCTCGCTCTAATGCAGTGTGGGCACACCAGCCTTATCGCTTGTTTCCCAGCTTTAGTATGTGCCTTAGTAAGAATCTTTTGATTGATGTATTCTGACAGGCTATCCAATTGTCAGTATGTCCACGTACGTTTATTGAGAGCTACATGGGATTTTAAATTCCGCTTCTGCTGGAATTCTGTGGAGTATAGGATATTGCTCCTGACTGCGGAATTCCAAAAGCAGAATTAAAAGGAACAAACAGGGTCGGCCCAGTGGAGGAGCGGTTGTGCTTTTGCACCCCCCACCCTAAGATGGTAGCATTTGTTTGGGACTGGACAAGGGTTGCTTAGTGGCCTGGCAGGGTGAGGGAGGATCAAGCGCCCTGAGGGAAGGGGGGACTTTAGTTCCAGGGGTAGAAATTAACTTTTTGCAGTACCTGCACCAAGGTGCATGTGGCGACAAAAGTTACATGCACCAGACTCTGGTTACCTGCACTGGCAAACAGAAACATAATAAAATTTAAAAGTAACCAGCAACTGATATTCTGTAATTGGAACTCCCCACTCAATTTGCTTGTTGCTGGGTCTGCTGCATTATGTCTCCAATCGGCCCAGTTTACAGCAAAAACAATAACAACAAAAACAAATAAATCTTAAGTTTTATAGTTTAACTGCAGGCTTGAATTCCATGAACACTGTCCCTGCCTGCCTAAATAAACTATTTTCAGTAAGAGGACAGAAAGCAGACTCTAAACTTGAGCTTCCTGCTACACTTCTGCTACTTCAACAACTGTCTAGTTCTCAAGCGTGCACATGCCTATCTCAGTGTTAGTGTACCACAAGGGTGACACGTGGTGTGGTACAGTAACGTTGAGATAGCATTGGAGAAGATAGCAGTCAGTCTGTCACTGCCCCTCTTTGTGAACTCTCAACCCCTGCTGCCCCCCGCAGAAACCACCACATGATTGGCATTGCCACTAGGTGCCCAGCTGGCAGTCACTAAAAGAACTCCACCCCCAGTACCTTCAGCACCAGTCACCACTGCAGTCCACGACCTGAAGACATCGAGCCTGCCTTACTGAATGCCTTCTGTCTTACCTTCCTGAACATCTTCAGTCCCACCTTTCACTCTCTTCACCTTTCTGCCACAGCCAGTTGTCTTCACGGAGTCAGACTTTGTTGGCTATCCTTGGCAGTTTATGTGTGGCTGCGCAGAGCTGACGTCTGATTTGGAAAAAAAGGCGTGACCACGCGGTGCTGGTGTCCGATGGGGGAACCAAAAAAAGTTTTAAGCCTGCTTTCCTCCAGTTTCTCCTGCATCTCTTGTGGCACCTGTTAGTATTGCAGCCAGAAAACCAAGTATCAAACTACCTGCACTATGGTGCATGCAGGGGAGAAAATTACATGCACCAGTCTGTTCCTGCTTGCACATGGAACAGGCTGTGTATGTTAATTTTGACCCCTGTTTAGTTCCTACTGCAGAGACTGCCACTAGGAGGAGGTGGGGTGGTAGCAGCTGTAGTGCTCACAAACAAGTGGGTAGGGCTGGAGCGTGATGTGCTGGGACACACGTCCTGATGCTCCAGTCCAGGGGAAAGAACCGGAAGAAACAGATGCTGGGCCGCTCCAAGCTGGTGCCTTCCTCGGGCTTATGCATGACCTACATGGCCGACCACCCAAAGGGGTCGGTGCAAGTGGTGGATAACCGGTAAGTCCGTCAGAAGGTCAGTGACGGGGCTGGGGGGAGGGTACCATTTGGCAGATGGGGGGGGTCAAAATACTGATTGAAAGAAAAACAAACTGCAGATTAGTAATCTGCTGTTTATGTAAACTACAGATTATTTTTACGCAAACCGTGGATGTATGGAATCTGCAGAATGTTCCTCTGTTTACATAGAAATGCTTTTTGGAATTCCCTGGAATAAAACAAAATGGATATTCCAAAAAGCATTCTGGAAGCAGGGTTGTCATTCTGCACTGCTCTGTTATTTCATAATGTGACCAATAAAAAAACCTTTTAAAACCTGCCTGTTTTAGCATGTCGTGGAGACTACAGTGTTTAACAGCGACAGTCTGTGTCCCCTTTTTTGATGTTTGTGTAGCCAGAATGTTGCTTGTAACCCTGTTGTTCTTCTTTTAGGCACCTGTGTGGGCATACCTGGCATGTGCACTAGGTCTGTTCATCTACCAGTCTTTGGATGCAGTAGACGGGAAGCAGGCAAGAAGAACCAACAGCAGTTCTCCTTTGGGGGAGCTCTTTGACCATGGCTGCGATTCACTGTCCACCGGTATGGTATGGGTTCATATATGTTTTTACTTTTGCTGGGCAATAAATTCCAGTGACAGTCATTTATCTTTGCTTGCCTGCCTTGCAGAGCTATCTAATCACTGCTGGATTAGCTATGCTGGTTTAGACTAGAATGCAAGTTGGGTGTTTCCCATCATGAATTCAGGGAGTAGCAACAACTTGTGTGATAGTCCAACAGTACTTGGTTTCATTAAAATCTGTAGCCTTCTGTTCAAATTCCTTATTGGTTGAATGGCTGAATACTTTTTTTTTTTTTGTGTGTGTGTGACTTGTGTCAGCTCCCCGATCTCCCTGCAAGTACTCAGCATGGGTATTTAAGGACTGTTTGAATCTCAGGCAGTTTAACTCTGGTGAAGCTCATTTTTGAGGCAAAGCGCCAGGTTGCCTTTTTTCATCTGCCTCCATGCTCTTTTTCCGGTCTGTCTCTTGTCCCTGTTCTTTTCTTTTTTCTTCTTCTTCTTTTTTTTTTTGCTCCCCCCAGCTGTGGGCCGGCCTCTCCTTCAGGCACTCCTATGCCCTCCATGCTGCACTGCTTTGGTATAGCCACCTCTTCACCCTATATTGCAGCCCCCCAAGTAACCCCCGGATGTAACCCTTTGCCGGGTGGGTCCCCTTCCTCCGAGAGGGAAGGCACCAGGGAGGGCTGCCAGCACCATACTCGCCCTGGGTGCTGCTAGGGTGGTTCATGCACTGCCCAAGGTCTCTCGGCAGCAGGAGCTGGCGACCGTCATCCAGTGTGCCTCGGGGCTCTTTTCCTGTTTGCTCCCCAGAGACATGGCATACCACTAACGTCAGGCTTACGCCGGCATTCGCCACGCCCCATGAATTTGTGGGACCCCGCGCATTGCCGAGTCCCCAGCCTCCGCCAGGGGTCAGCAATCACTGGGTTGCGTCCCTTCCGAGAGAAGGTGAGTAGTCATCCGACACTTCAGCCTTCTTTTCCCCGGCCGGCCCTCCATCACCCGAGTTTGTACCCGAACCCGGGTCGCTGGCGTCGCCAGCGGAAATCCAACTGCCGCGCCACCAGCCTAGCTTGTCCCTGTTCTTAATGTAATGTATACATGATATTTTGCTGACATCCATGTTTTTAAAACATTTTGTGGATTTGTGGTTCATAAAAGTGAACTTTTTTGTACATTGGAATTAGATGTACTTCATTTTATTAGCTTTACTACTGCCATGTAGTGCCCTGAAGTTTGGTGTACATGTCCTTGTCAGTCTCCCTCCAAAACCTGTTTTCGTGGTCTTGCCAGGAAAAGTATTTTGGATCACATTTCATAAATGACACCTGTCATAGTCATAAGCTGGGGCAAAAATCCAACTAGTATTTTGAAAATTCAAGGTTACAGTCTAAGAAAATGACAGTGTAATATGTGAAGCCTCTTCATTTCTCAGTCATGACAATTTCACTGTTATACCTTGTGTTCTTCATTTTAAGTATTGCCTCTGCAGTATCAATGCCAAACACCTACACAGCAAATACAGTCAAGCCAACATTAGGCATTGACAGATGCTTGTTTTGTTCAAGGATATTTATTCTTAAAGTAAAGGTGTAAGATTCTGTATTGGGCTTCATACTCCGCTACTCTGCTGCAGTGATAGTCCCTCCTTGGCAAAATTATAAATTTTAATGCTGTCCTGTACAGGAGGAAGGGATCGTAACTCTGGCCAAACTGCCGGCTAGCTGATCCCTTCCACTTCCTGTTCTGCTGACCACACTCCCGTGTTCAGATGTTTTATGATATCCTACCAGGGACAGCATGAATTGTATGGGGGAGATTTTCAAAATATTACTACGCAGAAAGCCACTGCGTTGAGCGGTAGCTTTCATTTGCACCAAAGGTAGCTTAAAGATGCATAATAATGTTTTGAAAATCTTCCCCATATGATTCAATGGGATGTGTCCCTGAGTTTCCCCT
Source organism: Neoceratodus forsteri (assembly GCA_016271365.2). Lineage (NCBI taxonomy): Eukaryota > Metazoa > Chordata > Ceratodontiformes > Ceratodontidae > Neoceratodus > Neoceratodus forsteri. Next base: position 36,785,041 of record JADMNL010000029.1, on the reverse strand, counting down.
GGTAGGACAACACAAAACGTCCAAGCGTGGGGGCGTGGTCAGCGGAACTGGAAATGGAGGTGATCAGCTGGCCGGCAGTTTGGCCAGAGTTACAGTCCCTTCCCTCCCTTACAGTGCAGCATTAAAATGTATAATTTTGCCAAACGGGATTATGGCCGAAGCAGGCTAACGGGCTATGAAGCCCAAAACTAAAAGTAAAAATCTCACTTTTACTTTAAAGATTTTTTTTTTTTTTTTTAAAACAGTCAAGCAGTAAGGTTTAACACAAAGGAGGTTATTGTAGAATACATATCACTTGGTATTGCCAGTGAGGAGGATTTTGCTGATAGCATGCACTGATGAAGACACTGAATATTTTGTTTTAAATGTTTGCATTATTTTTATTTAGTTTGTGGTCATGGCATTTCATTCAGGGTAATTGTCTAAGTTTGCTTTTATATTTATCCCACAGTTTTTGTAGTCCTGGGAATCTGTATTGCTGTGCAGCTGGGGACGAATCCTGACTGGATGTTCTTCTGCTGTTTTGCTGGCGTTTTTATGTTCTACTGTGCCCACTGGCAGACATACGTCTCTGGAACGCTACGCTTTGGGATGTGAGTAACAGAGAGCCAGCAGTTTCAAAAATATGGCATCGTTGTACTGCATCCTGTAGTGCCTATAAATTCGATGGTTTTCAACACACCTTGTTTTGTGCATGCTTGCAACCTTCTTACTGGTTTATTTTAGTTTTTTAAACTCAAGAAATTAGTCTTTCACAAGGCCCCCGCTTCGCAAGTGGATCTCGGGATAAAAAGGCAATAAGTTTGCTGGTCTGTGTTTTTGAATGAAACTGGAGGAAGATGGAAAGTTTGTTTATTCCAAGTCCAGGCCTAGAAATTAAGTTATATTTTGTGTTCGATGGAATATGAGGATGCCAATTTGGTAATCTGATCAAAACGATGGTATACTGCCTCAGGCGAAGTGCAGTGTTACTCTGCATAGCGAGGCAATCCATATTTTCTTTCCAATTCTAAACTCTATATATATAGTTGTACCACAACTACAATTTCCATGGCAGAAAGCACTTGGCCTATGGGCTCGGCTTACTATGCTCCTAGAATGTGTGGTTGCAGCTCAGCTGCCAACACCCTGGAGGGTCTTACTGTATACTTAATGACCGGTTGGAGCGGTTGCCTTTTCTGAAATGTTTGGGTGGTTTGGAGACGAAAACTTTTTAAACATTTGTATGTAAAATCATTTTGGCTTCTCTGTTCCTCTCCATGGCTGAAAAGCTAAAATATTTCATGACTTTGAAGTGGCAGAGTAAACTTCTATTTCATACAACATTCGCCTGAGGAGAGGTAAGCCCTGCAATTCCACCTGAGCATTCATTTCAGAGGAACTCCAGCATGTGCCTAGCAGGAAGTTGTAAAAGCAGGGTTGCCATGGTGCTTGTAAACAGTGTTAAAGTGGTTGGATTAGCAAAATTGTAGAACCCTGCAAATGTAGGTGAGGCAAAGCATTTTGAAACTTTCTGGTGAGTGAAATGGGGCTGTACTATGCAAAGCAGTCATTAATCTGCTTGGAACTGCCCCCCACCCTGCAACATTATTATCTTTCTCAAGTTTTTCTTGTGAAAGCAGCGAAGACTTGGGTATATCATAAAATAAAGATTTTTGTAATGGGATCGTGGTACTTTGCCAGTTGACTCTTAAAATAGGTGGGAATGTTATTTAGTCTGAATGTGAACCAATAATCTGAACATTTTGAAAGTCATTTAAAAAAAATGTAAAATTATTAACAATTTAGAATAATTAATACTTGAAAACAATATCATTATTTCTATGTTATAATGTTGCCTTGACTCTAAGCTTTCATTTTCTAGTCCTAGTGGTTCCAAAGTTAGACATTTCTAAACATAATTTCTTTGAAAAGCAAACTTCGGGACCATTTTGTCTAGAAGCTTAATTTTTGTTTAAATTAAAAGCGTGGAGTCATGTTGTTTATAAATGAGATATGTACATTTTACACAATAATTGATTTTATCCCATCCTCCCCTTGCTTACGTTCACTGCTCTCCCTCCAGTGATATGCAACTCTAGTAACCCCAAGGACACTCTTACTTACCGGGGCACTCCCCAAGCCATACCATCTCTATCTTTCTGGTTCCTTCATAGTTTGCCTCATGGCGGGGCGCCAATGACTGGCCCATGTATAGCTGCCCGAAGAACAGCTGTATGTAGTGAAGCAAAGGCCACTGGCGTTCAGTGGCATCAAGGTGGGTGAGCAGTGGTGGCACCATTTACACAGGGTGAACTTTTATGCCTCCTGTCACCATCGCACCACCCTAGCATCAGTCTGTGGGTGCCCTTGGCTCCATCCCGTGGATGGTGGGTACCAATGTAATGTGATCATCCACAATGTCAGTGCCACCACTGCTCACACCATAAGAGGGTCATATGCAGAGGACTGACCAGCTCCCTCTCCTGGGGTCAGCGCTTGGTGCCTCCAAATTGTGCCCCAGTTCTCCACCAGCAAAGGATGGAACAGTTAGAATTGGGGCTCAGTCCCCATTCTCTGAAGTGGTCTTTCAGTGCACCAGCTTGGAAAAACTCCCAGAGCTCGGTTCTTGTCTCTTATTTTGGAGCAGGTCACGTTAAAAACTATGAGAAAGGTCCACATCTCTTACTAAGGAACCATGTCCAGGTAAACTTCCAGAGCTGGGTCCCAGTCTCTTACTAAGGAACCAGGTAAAGGTAAACTCTCTGAGATAAGTCCCTATCACTTGCTAAGAAGCCCCCTATCTCTTCTAAGTTGACGAGCAGCCATTATTTTAAAGCTAAGACAAACTTGAGCCTGCCCCAGTCAGTGTGTTCCCAAGCAGAGGGTTTTCTAGCGATTAAAGATGGCTGCTTTGTCAGCTTAGAAAGAGACAGAGACCCAGCTCAGGGAGTTTACTTTGATGTGGGGCCAGTAGGGGCTGGTTACCGAGCAGACACGAAAGACCATTAGGCCTATTCTGCTGGCTTTTAGTATGTTAGTAATATGATTTGGTTTCTTAGCAAGAGACAGAGATCCAGCTCAGGGAAAATACTTTATACATAGATACATGGACAGTGTCGGCAGATAAGGGCCTATGGCCCACCCAGTCTGCCCATTTGAGCTTGTAAGTTCAGTTTGTTTTCCTAGAAGTCTGTTGCACCTTACCACTGACCTCCAGAATTCCTTTATGTCTATCCCATGCATTCTTAAATCCCGTGATTGTTTCAGCCCCCACCACTTCCTCTGGCAGGTGTTCCACTTGTCCACCACCCGTTCTGTGAAGAAATTTTTCTCATGTTTCCTCTGAATCGCCCCTCCTCCAACTTCATCCCATGCCCTCTAGTCCTGGAACATCTTTTTCGCTTAAAAATAGTGTTTTCCTGCACCCTGTTCCTCCTGTAGGATACTTGTATGTCTCTATCATATCCCTCTCTCCTCCTCTCCTCCAGGGAGTACATGTTCAGTTCCTTCAACCTGTCTTCATAGGACTTGTGATGCAATCCATGCACCATCTTTGTTGCCCTCCTCTGATCCTTCTCTACCCTGTCTATGTCCTTATGTAGGTATGGTCTCCAGAACTGTACACTGTACTCCAGGTGGGGCCTCACTAGTGTCTTGTATAGGCGGAATTATGACCTCCCTTTTCCTGCTGGTAATGCCCCTGCCTATGCATCCCAGCATCCTATTTGCTTTACCTGCTGCCTTGTCGCACTGTTTCCCTACCTTGAGGTCATCAGAGATGACAACCCCAAGATCCCTTTCCTGCTTGGTGCATGCTATATCCTCACCCCCCAACTGATATATTGTGCCAGGGTTTTTGTGCCCCATATGCATTATCTTGCACTTCATGTTGTCCCGCAGCACCTTGCGATGTCTCTTGGCGCCTCCTTTACCCCGTCCTGACATGATCAGCACTTACAACCGTTTCAGCTAGTTGAAAAAGAATCAACCACATCAGAACTTTGATGTGGTTCCTTAGTAAAGGATTGGGACCCAGCCCAAGATGTTTACCTTGACATGGTTCCTTAGTACATGGTAGGGACAGAGTGCAGGAAATTTACCTTAACGTGGTTACTTAGTAAGAGACAAGGTCCCAGCTCAGAGAGTTGGTCTTAACATTGCTGCTGGGCTTGCACCACAGACTCATTTTTAAAGTCCACCCAAAAGTGCTACATTGCAGAATTAGAATCAGCCTACCCCAATAAATCTCATACCAAAAATTAAGTTTCTGTGTTACTTCATTTTAAAGTTATGAGCTTTTTTGTAACCCTGTTTCATTTGTATGGGACTGAACTTTAAAATGTGCCAGGAGGTGGTTTGGGAATACAGTGCTGAACCAAGGTATAGAATGTCAAGTTGGTGCACAGTTTGAGTGTTTGGGGGGGCATGCAGTCTCAGAATGTGGCAGAGTTTTATCATCTGGAAACATGGTGGGAGACACTATCTAGACTGAATGCGACGGGGACTCACATTGAGGAATTTAGCAGGGACTGGCAATTTCGGAATATAGCACGGGCACACACTGTTGGAATGTGACAGGACACACCCTTTTAGTCCAAAATTGAGCATCCCTGCCACATTCCGAGATTGTGCGGCACCGCCACATTCCGAGATTGTGTGCCACTGCCACATCTGCATTCTGAAATGTACATCCCCACCGTATTCCAAAATTGCTCATCGCCAGCGTATTTTGAAAAATGAGTCACTACCACATTCCGAAATTGCATTTCCAAGTGGCATTCTAAAATAACACATCCCGCCTCGTTCTGAAATTGCATGTGACTACCACATTCTGAAACTGCATCACAGCCGCATTTTGAGATTCCTTGTCCATGCCACGTTGTGAAATTCAGTGTTGCCACCACAGTCTGAAATCACGTATCCCAGCCACGTTTTGATCACCACCACGTGCTAAGTTAATGCATCTGACACATTATGAAATTACATATCCCTGCCACATTCCGCAGCTGTGTGTATCCTGCATTTCAAAATTGTGTATCTCTGCCACGTTCTAAAAAATAGATAATGCCACCACATCGAAAACTGTGTGTCCCAGCTACTTTCTGAGATTGTTTCATTATTGCATTCCATGGTTGCAATCTGGTGGCATTTTGAAATATCATCCTGCAGTATTCTAAAAATTGCATACATTTTGTCATTCTAAATTTATTTGCAGCTGCATCACCTCCCCGTCACATTCTGAAGTATTACTGTGCCTTGGATTTGCACATAATGGAAATGCATGCCTTGGACCATGTAGTATCAGCTTTCCTTTTCAGATGTTTACTGTATTTTGTGTAGCCTGGGAGAAATAAGTCCTGTATGGTAGCCTGCAGGGAGGACTAGGCTGCGAGCTCTGGTTATGACATCAGTAGTAGCTCTTCACTGAAACTGACTTTTTTGAACAGGCTTTAGGGTTACAGAATTACTTGTAACTTAAAGTAACTTGGATATTGGATTATTTCTGTTTTTATTTTACATATGGCTTATTGGGGATATGCTGACCCAAATTCTGAATTTAGTGATGCTAGAAGTTTTGGCTGGACTCCCTCTTCCAATTTGTGGGAACCAAAAACTCATGAAGACTGATAAAGCAGCCAAGTTGGGTGGGGGGTTGTTCTTATTTTTTTTTTTAAAATGTGACTGAGGTATGCAATGGAACTGATACCGTTCAACTAAACAAAACAAAAAATGATTTGGAATAGTATTTTTCCATCATTCTCGCATCCTTCCATCCTAGCAACAGTAACAGTGGGGTAATAACTGTCACCACTTGAGCCGGAGTCGCACCCTAGGTGATTGATGGGTAGGAAGGCCTTTACCTGGATATACTCTGCTGCCCCCCCCCCCCCCGAAGCTTTATTTGTGTCGCCTCCACAGGACAGCAAACACACCAGGTAATACCTGTCAGACAGGGTATAGTTGTGCACTTGTAGGCTCGCTGTTTGTGTACTTTGAGCATTCTACCATAATTAGCAGGTGTTTTTCTTTGCCCTCATGACTTTTTTTTTTAATTATCATCCTGCTTTGAGTGAGAATGGACAGGGGTCACCAGAGCAGCAGGTAGCCAGCCTGGTGCTCTAGGAGGGCCCTTTGGTCCATTATTAGGGACTGCAGCACCCTCCCTGCTGACCAGATCTCCCTCTATTCCTGCTGGCAGCTGCATAAACCATGCTGGAGAAGGGAACACTGAGATGACTGTTGTGGCTGCTTCAGCCCTGTAGGTTGTAGGAGCATAACAGCAAAAGGCAGAGCAGCAAAGTCAAAATTGTGGGGGAGCTGACGAAACCCTCCTCCACAAAGTGATTTTATGGTTGCAGTGTAGACAACATGAGCAGATGTGATGGGGAGGCAAGTGTCTTAACACCTTGTTCCTCAGCACAGTGATGACAACTCAGTGGTTAGTGACCAGAAGTTGGAGGGTGATAAAATCAGAGCAGTAATGTGCCTCCCATCCTTTCTTCCAAGAGTTGCTGAATTTATTAAAGGGAACAGTCAGCACTAAGTGCCCCATACCCAAGTGTGGAGCTGGTCACAGTTTGCAGTTGGTGTGTTTAAAAAAAAAAAAAAAAAAAAAATTTGGGTGGGGGGCTGGTTAGCATTGCAGATCAGTTCCAAGTGCAGTCAAAGTCATAAAGTGTTTTGTAGCTGTCCCATGGAAATGCACTTGCGTACCCCTTTTTGTGGTTGTCGATGAGTGAGTGTGTGCCTTGCTGTTGGTCCTTTCAGCTGTCTGTAACCAATGCTAACTTCTTATTGGTTCCAAGGAGGACAGTGCATGAGAGCTGGAAGAAAGCAAGCAGTGTCCATCTCGGTAACCTGCTGTTAGGTCTGGCAGTCCACATTGTGTGCCCCCCCAAAAGACTGCAGTTAGGTCTGGCAGTCCGTAGTGCGTGCCCCCCCAAAACAAGCTGTGACACTGGGGTGCCACCGGGCAACAGTGCCCCCGCTCATCTCAGGATGTGACACTGGGATGTTCAGCCCTGGTGCCGCCAAACAGCATCTCCTTTTCATCTTCCCTCTTGCCCGATCCATATTGCAGAGCATCCCCATCCTAAACAGGATATGACATTGGGGTGCCCACCCCCAGTGCTGCCAGACAGCATGAGGGGGCAACAAAGGTGAAGTTCAGCAAAACAGCTCAACTGCACAGTGAAAACATAAATGGGCTTACTTCAGTTGCTGCTCAGTAAAGTGCCAAATCTGTTGTGCAGACAGCAAAAAAACAGCAGCAGTACTCAAGTAACATCCTATGTGCAATAGATGTGTCCTCTTTCAGTATTTTTTTTTTTTTCTGTTTGCACAGTAAATCTGGCACTTCTGAGTATCAACTGAGGTAAACCTACTTTTCTTTCACTGTACAGCCAAGCTGTTTTGCTGAACGTTGTCTCTATTTCACGCTACGATGCCGGTGGTTTCACCTGAGCAACCTGTTAGAGAGACTGACAAAAAAGTTGAGACTGCCTAGAAAAAGATCTCCCTTGCATTGTGCCACAACCTCCTCTTCATGGTTGCAAGAGGTCTCCGATTCCAAGGAAGAGTTGGCCAGGGAACAAAGCCTTCACTCAGCAGGCACAGGCAACAAGAAAGATGTGCTAAATCAGGGAGAATTGTGTGTGCGTCAGTATTAAAAACAAACAAAAAAATAACTGGGCAAAAAATGCTAAGCGCTACACACTCCGAGAGTACAGTAAAAAAAAAATCTTGGCTGCTATATGCCATAGAACAATATTTTTTGGGGGAAAATACTGTATAAGAATAAATATGGCAGAATGACAATAAGACAGAAACCTCAACAGTTTCACGCCTCTTGAGAAAGTACTTGGCACGAAACTGTTGAGGTTTTTGTCTTTTTGTCCCTCTGCCATATTTATTCTTGTATTTGTCAATAAAATTATTGTTCTGTGGCATATAGTAGCTGAGATTTTTCAATGTACTCTGGTTGTGTGTAGTTCATAGTATTTTTGCCTGGTTACTCAACACCCACCCCCAGCCTAATTAAACTTGTGTCTGCCTCCCAAACCTGCACAGGCTTGGTCTCCCCGGACAAGCAGGGCAGGCTCTTTGCATCAAGGGAGACTCCGGGTCAGGCATTTGTGGTTTATCAGGACCTGGTTTCTTGAATAAGGAAAGAGTGGTTATCATTACAAAAAAAAAAAAAAAGATGCCTTGTGTCCCCTGGACCCTAATGAAAATACCCTCTTTATGTTGTATAATGGGGATCTGGCCTCAGCATTCCTGGCTCACAAATCAGCCCTCCCAGTCTAGGGTAATACTTCTCCCAAAGATCCACGTGGCAAAAAGATGTATGCTGTTCACTGCAACATTAAAGAGCTAGTGCACTGTTTGCAACTAATATTAGATTTTGAAAGCAGCCAACCATCTCCTTTTATATCTGAGGCACTTTTCCTTTTCCCTTTGTTTAATTAGAAGGTTGTTTACGTGATGATAGTAGGTGTGATGTGTTGAACAGCTCTTAGCCTGGCAGCTGACATGTCTAGCTCTACTGCCCCCCCACTACATCATCAGCATTGTGACCTCACTGACTGTGACATCACTGCTAATTGGGAATAAGCGACTGACTGCCAGGTCATTCACCCGTGATGCCACTGTCGGTGAGATCATAATGCTGATGATGTAGTGGGGGGCAGTAGAGTTAGATGTGTCAGCTGCTAAGCTAAGAGCTGTTCCACACATCCAGCACAATATTATCACATGGGACACTTTTTGATGAGCAAAAGAAGAAAAAAAAACTACTTAAGAAATAAAAAGTTATAAGTGACTACTACTTAAAATTTGTATTTTTCTGTCTACCTATTTTGGCTCCATTAGCTCTTCAATAACATCTTTGCCATGTCAATGCAGTTGGCTTTGTTCTCAGTTTATATAGCCAACAGTAGAGTCCTGGACATGGGTCCTTTATATCCAGCCCTGGATAAGAAGAAATCAGAGGAGGATCAGGTGAGATGTACTCAGAGAAATCAGAATAAAGCCACTGTAATTTTTTTTGACCAGCATAGCTTTAGATGCTGTCTCTTTAGCTAGCAGGTCACAGGCCATCACCCTCATTGCCAGGCAGACATTGACCTCAAACCATGATCTGTTGACCATACTTCGAAAGCCCAGCTAATCCAGCTTCCTTCTGATGTGTTCGGTCTGTTCGAAGATGCATTAGACAAATGCATCAAGGACTTGGAAGTTGTAGAGAAGGTGCACAAGAACCCAGCCATGGGGTTTCCTCAAAACGAAGGGTCCTGTAAGAAGCAGCAGTTTGGACAAGATCAGTCCTTCCATGACGGAAACTTTGGAAAATAGAGGGCTTTTTCCTCAGGCTCTCTACAGAAGGACAGAGATTCTGAATCCTACAATGTGGGAGGTCAACTGGGCAAGTAGGCCATCTTCTGAAGGTGCGCTAGCCCACTCCAAGATCAGCCTGTTGTGTGGACACTGCAGTATTTTGAACTGGAGTGGACTGCATCCAGCTCAGATGGGGCATCAGGGAGGTAATGACCAGGGTATATTTTTAGAGTCCCTTCCTCGCCCACTTAAGACTCATTTCAGGTCCTGCCCACTTTCGAGGGATCCAAAATAGAGGGAAGCCTCACTGCATTGTGTATACAAGTTGCTGGACTTGAGGGCAGTTTGCCCGGTTCCATGGCAGGAGCGAAGCAAGGACGTGCACACTATATTTTCTATTGTCCCAAGAAAGATGGTGTTTTGCACAGTTTTATTATCTAAATATGTTTATCAGAAAGAGAAGGTTCCGCATGGAGACCCTCTTCACAATCACTCAGGCGGTACAGCCAGGAGATTACCTCTTCTCTTTGAACCACAGATATAGGCTACCTGCACATTCCTGTTGCCCCTTCCCACTCGAAATACCTCTGGTTCACAGTGGGGGAAGGGGGTGAGTATCATTTTCAGTATAAGGCCCTCACTTTCGGGCAGTCCTTGGCTCAAGTGTTCACAGGTGTGATGGTGGTGCTAGCAGCCAAGCTCAGGAAAGTGATCTCCAGGTTTACCCTTCCCAACAATTGACTTTTGTGGACATTGTCTCAGTTTCTGGTCCAGAGGGATGGGATAGAGGTTGGTAGAAGAATGACTGAGTCACAGGTTCATAATAAATTGAGACCAGTGCTCTGTATCTGAATCAGCGCTCCCTTTATTTAAGGGCATTATTTTGGACAGATCTCGGCCAAGTGTGTCAGAAGACACGTGGGTCAGTTTCCAAGACTGTGTGAGGCTGCTATTGAGTAGATTGACCCTGTCTCTCTTGCTGGCTTATCAAGTCCTGGGGAAAATGGTCACTTGCTTGAACCTGATACCTTGGGTGATGGCCCACTGTAGTGGACTACCTGGGTGGTTCATTGAGATGTGCTGCCATAGCTATCCTCTCTTCCTGATAATTCACATGGTGCCGGCATGGCTGGCAGAACAACATCAGTGGTGGCTCAGGGGTAGAAATCTCAGAAGGACATTCCTCAACCCTCTGGCACCTGTTGTGATTCAATCAGATGCAAGTTTGTCAGGCTTGAGGCATCAGTGAGACCCAGAGGGCTGCAGGGATGAACGTTCACTGGTGTAGCACAAGGAGGAGACAAAGGTAGTCAAGACAGCTCTGTTCCACTTGAGCCACTGATAAAAGGTATTGCTGATTAAATCTGACAACTGCACGGCGATCGTATACGTGGTATCTAGTAGAGACTTGGAGCCTCACTATGATGAAGGAAATGTTTCCACTTCTGGCCTCGGCGGAGTTCAACTTCACCCTAGAAGCAGTCCATCTCCCAAGGGTGTGGAATGTGAAAGCAGATTGACTGAGCAAGGAAATGTTTTCCTGATCAGAATGGCAGTTGCACCTGGAGGTATTTGCATGATTTTGCAAATATGGGGTGACTGACAGTGGAAAAATTGCCAGTTGGTAAACTTTGGACATGGGATCCAGCAGCATGGAAAGTGGCTGCTGTCATTTATATGCTTTGGGGAGAAATGGAGACAGTATAGCGTAGTGGTTTATGGCTCTGAGCTGCAAACCTGGAGACCTGGATTTGAATCCCACAGCCCCCACTTGCATACTGTGTGATCCTGAGCAAGTCACTTAGCTTCCTTGTGCTTCCAGGTTGCACCTGTAAACAAGCTTTCAGCTTAGTGTCTTTCCTGGTTTAAAAAAAAAAATGCATTCCCTCCCCTGGCTTTGCTGTCCAGAATAGTTTAAAAGGTCAGATGTACAGGTCCAGTATGATTCTGATAGCACCTTCTTAGCTCTGGCAACCTTTGATCTTAGACCTGATGGAGCTGTCATGTCTTTGGCTCCTGTACAGGCTGGACCTGCTTCGGCAGGGTCCTCTTTGCCACCAGGGCTTAAACAAGCTCAGTTCACAGGACTGGCAGATGACGTGGAAATTCAGAGCCCATGGTTATTCCAAGAAAGAAGTCGGCAGCCTCACTGGGGATAGGGAAGCGTTAACTGCTATAGTGTATTACAGTGCATCACATTCATTTAAGAACTGGGCCTTTGAGAAAGGAATAAGGGCTTTAAAGGTTATAGTGCTTGATATAGTAGAATTTTTCCCCAGTTTTTTTTTCTCTCCCAAGTCTGGCCGTTGCCCCCGTCTGACAGCACCTGTTCCCGCCATCATCCCATTCCCCAAGGCTTACCTGATCCAGTGGCATACCCCACCTCCCGTTCTGTCTTATGGGGATGGGGGGGGGCCAAATCTGCAATTGGAGGAGAGCCTAGTTGGCGTGTGTGGGACTTGTGGGACAACGGAATCATCTTTCATCTTGGCTGGCTGGGTTCTTCAGTTTCTTTCTCCCTGGGGTCAGCGACAGTCTGGTGCAGTGGGTATGTGCAAACCAGCAGACTTCCACCAGCCACTTGCTGGCCACCAGAACCCCCTCACCCTGGGCATCCCTCCAGCAACCGGGGCTCATTTCTGAATCCGGGTCACTGACTGTGCAAGTGGCAGTTCTTTCACTTCAGTGACTTTTACAGGAAGGTCTGGATAAAGATCTGGCTCTGGTACCATAAAGGTGCAGGTGTCGGCCTTGTGGGCTGTACTGCCAGAATAGGGTGGAGTTCCTGTATTGGCTCATGGCCGTGTGGTAAGTCTTATGAAATTGGTTTGTTTACAGAAGCCCAGAATTAAGGACATTGTGCCTGAATGGGACCTTAATCTAGTTTTGGAAAGGCTAACAAAATCACCGTGTGAGCTCCGAATGTGTGTAAACTTCTGCTGTCACACCCTAAAGGTGGTTTTCTCGGTTGCCATGGTTTCTGGTAGATGAGTTTGTAGTTCTTGATTGCAGGAAACATTACAGATTTTTCTGGACAAAGTTTTATACGCTTCGTTCCCAAAGTGAAGTCACTGTTCTACAATAGCCAGATTTCTCTCTCTCTTTCCTTCCTTCCTTTACTCCCCCTATCTTGTTCCTCTCTGTGCAAGTGTGTTAGGCGGTAGTGAAAGGAGACTGCTTGCCATGTCCCTGCTGTTACTGCTGCTGTGATAGAAGCATAGGAGAATGACGGGAAATGGAAAATTTCCGACCTTTGGAAATTGTTTCCCAGAGTTTCTCATATCCTTCCATCTCATTTCCAGTCATCGTTCTTGAGTGTTAGGAAAGTGGAGTTTGTTGGCATGTTTGACATTATGGGTGTTCAGTGAGAGGTTGGCTACAGTATTCTGGTTGTGGCAAATTAGTGCTTTTCCTAGTTAATTGATATGTGATGCTCTGTGGAATATTAGTTTTTTATCCTACTTACATAAGCAACTGAAGTTTTTTGCAAGAACAGCAGAGCCTATCCTGGGAAGGGGACCTTCTTACCTGTCAGTCAGGGTGTGCCTTTGGTTCACGCTTTGAAACTGACTACTGTTACTGTTGCTGGGATGAAGGATGTGAGAAACTCCAGGAAGCACAATTTCTGAAGGTAAGAAACTTTCCATTAGTAATTTCTTACCATCACATACTGGGTCTACCTGCCTGTAGACTTTACTCCAGTGATCTTTTTTCTTGACAGTTAATGGAGAATCTGCACAGAACCTGTAAGACAATATTTCAAGCAGACGCTGTTTTTAGATACAGGTTCCAGTTCTGTTATATTTCAATTTAAATGGGCCATTTAATAACCTCACATGTTTCTGTTAATAACCCAAGAAGATGTTTCTGATGTACACACTGCTAGTTAGTACGTTTTAGAACTGTATGATGTAGTTTATATAATATCCCTGTGACAACAATGAAAGTGCTTTGCCAGGACATCAATTACATCAGCTAGTACAAACAAATACTCTCCACCTGTGTGTGGATCAGAAATATCCACTAGGATAACTAAAAAGCCTAGATTGTTGGAAGGAGGGGATTGTTTGACCAGGAAAGGTGGATAAAACATTACTGGAGTTGGATCCAGTATTTCAGAACCAGCTTCTACAGGAAAAGATGCCTTACAGGTTCAGCGCAGTTCTCCTTTAACAGCGAGAGTAACCAACCAGATTTACAGTTTGCAATTCAGTGAGTCAGCAGATTTGTGTTATTGCAGTCCCCATGACTGACTAAACTTTGCACAGTTTTATTACAGCGTATTGTTAACCTTTCTTTCCCCCTTGTATACAGATGTGACTGTACAGAGGTTGAGCTGTTTATTATAGTATGCCATCTGATCACGGGAACTCTGGGTCCCGGTACCTGGAACCACATGGTAATCTTGCTCTCTCCTTAGCTCATTATCAGAGGCATGCACTCTACTGAGAATCGGACAGCAGCTTTATCGTGCACAGAGTCTCCTTATATTTGCAAATTCCTCTGACGGTGGCAGAAGGTCTTCCACTGCGCTGTCAGACAGCTAAGGGAAGATATAGTGGAAATTATTATATTGCACCAATGAAGTTGGTTATGTTTTAGTTATTATTAGGAATTAAAATGAATCATTGCTCCTGTTTTACATGGGTGATGGGCTGTAATGGTTCAGCTAGAAGTGTTTTGGATGGGGAGCTTAGTTTATAGACTGGGTCTTGTCATCTCCAGGAAGTGGAATGGGAAAAGGTGATTGAGGAATAAACTCTTAGTTTCTTGTAAGGAGAGGGAACTGAGCACCTGTGTGTTACTGTCCAATTTAAATGTTGAAATTGGGATGGAATTTGGACTCCGCTGAAGCATGGGGGGATAGCCATATTGGAACAAAATAAATATTTTTATTTCAAAAGTAAAAAAAAAAAAAAAAAGCCCCAAAGCCCTTATATAAAACAAAACTTTGTTTTCATAAAACTCTTTGAACCTGAGATTTAAAACCTTTGTTTGTCAAATGATAAAGTACATTTTGTTCTCGCAGATATATGCCTGCCAATAATTTTTAGTGATGTAACTAAAATTTACAATTTTTATGATTTTTCCCAAGACTCTGAACAGCTATTCTTTTCTTCTAAAATTTGTATGTGCAAATGGTTTAAATGTTGGTCCTAGGCTCCCAGTATGTTTCGCTTTAAACATTTTTATATTTTTTAGCAAACATTTTCATGTGAAAAGCATTGCAGGATAAGCTTGACATTTTTGTTGGTCCTAAGAAAAATCTGGATTGCTTTTTAAATATTGCTGCTCTGCATACGTTAAAACAACTTTTAATAAGACAGTCTGCTTTCCAGATAGTTTCTCATACACGTAATAATGCAGGGTATCATGGGTAGTGAATGCAAATTGCCACACTTTCCACTACTTTACTGAATACTGCCCATCATTAAATTGTGACGAAAATAACTTCTTTACCTCTCATGCATTGAAAAATAAAGAATAAATGAATGAATATCTGGGAGGAAAAGTTTATTTTTTTTCCTCAATAAAAACAGTTAAAAGTAGTACACTCAGAAATTGGACCCGACTCCTGCCACTGGAACGCATCTGGCGGATTTACATGAGTAGCAGCTGTTGGCAAGGCCCTTACTTTGTAGTCCTGGTGGTCAGCGCCTAGCACAGAAACCATCCTGTATTTTCTTACGACCTTGAGACCAAAACTGTGAGTATCTAGCTGC